>CM065591.1:201335567-202077279 GCA_033119425.1 Bufotes viridis | reverse complement strand
CAGCTTAACAATGATGAATCCTTGGGACTTGATATAGCTATGATACACAGTCCTTGCACAGTTCAAAAGGTACTTATGGCTCCCCAATAAAGGCAAAACTTGTATAAGCTGGTATTACTAGAGAACTGGGTCCACAGCACAGACCAGCAATCCCTGGCAGTAAAGGCTGTAACAGTAATGGAGCATTCAGTAGGTGGCTGGCTTCATATGCAGAGTAATGCTTCTGGTGACTGCAGCAGTAACACACAGACATTGACTTTCAGTGCAGCCTGAAGATGGGTTCCTGTTAGGGTGTTTGTTCTTCACACAGGCATGTGGTTACTCACTTTTCTGAAGCTGCAGAGATAGCCATGTGATGGATTCTTCTGGAAATTTACTGTTCTGTTTCAGCATCCGTTGTACCTGTGACCTTCTTGTAGATCCAGTCTGTAAGTGTGTGCAGCAGGTTGAATGATGGCTTTAACAGACAGTTTACTCAATGAATAAAGACTCCAGAGGTGTTCTCCAATGCTTCTTTATGCTTCAAGTTAGCAAAGGCATAAACATAGAGGCTTTTCCATAGGTAAATTTCCAATGAAGTTACACAGCTCCCACACTCTGCAGTCTCCTCATAACAACTAAACAAAATGGAGTTACAGCAGGAAATGGAGGGTGGGAGCAACCAACTAGCTAGAAACAGCAGGGGTGCAAGGATGATACCAATAACATAACATAACATAACATAACATAACATGTAATAACAACTGCTAGATAGTTAAAGCTGTGTGGCAGCACAAATATCAATGTGCAGGAATGTTAAAACAAAAAAATAATAAAGATTTTCAAGCTAGCTTTCACACTTAGAGAGTGCGGCTTAGGCAGGGATTTTTCCACATGACTCCTGAGGACGTGCGATCTTAGTATTGCACAGAAACGCGTCGAGCCGGCACTGCCTGCGTTTAACCCTTCCTACACACTACTGGATAATGCTTGGCAGCACAGGAGTGTAACAACTGCTGCACAAATAGAGTGTGTGGAGTGGTGCGTAGTCTTCTACCTCAGAGGTTGGACCGCACAGCCACCCTCTGAGTGTAGATTTGTTGCACATAACACTAACATAATTGCCTATTATTTTGACACGCAGAGTATAGCTCCACCAGGTCAATAAGCTGGTCTGCTGTTTTGGGGTCCCCATGGCTCACCCACTTCCTTAGGGCTGGGGGTAGCAATCTCAGGAACTTGTCGAGGACCACCTGCTCCACAACGTCAGTTGCTGATAACATCTTGGGTTGTAGCCATTTCCGGGTCAAATGAATGAGATCGAACATCTGCAAACATGGTGGTTTATCCATTTTATATGTCCACTGATGTACTTGCTGTGCTCTGACTGATTGGGTAACACCTAGCTGAGCCAGGATCTCTGACTTAAGTTTAGCATAGTCCTGGGCAGCCTCTGGTTCCAGGTCAAAATAAGCCTTTTGCACTTCAACTGCAAGAAATGAGGCGAGCAGTCCTGCCCACCGTGGCTTTGGCCACGCTTCCTGCACTGCTGTCCTCTCAACTGTAACCAGGTAAGCTTCCACATCATCCTCTGCTGTCATCTTTTGCAAAAAATGACCCACATGGAAAGTTGTCTGCTCTTTTCCTGGCTGTATCACAGGAAGACTTGCCACACGCTGCACCACTTCCTGCAAGATTTGGCATTCTTTATTCGTGGCCTCTATCAGGGTGGTTAGCTGTGCAGACAGTAAGCGGTTGGCTTCTTGCTGGGTTGCAGTTGTGTGCTGTTGTTCTCTGGATGTCTCCTGCTGGGCTGCCACAGACTGTGTCAGGGCCTTTACCACGTCATCTATTTTCAGACTTTTAACGTGCATGCGCGCATACTCCACCACTTGTGAGGGGTTATTCTCGGTATCGCCTTTGCTGAGGTCAAAGGACACTTGTCAGTTCCATACAATTCCGACCAGACACCGAGGTATAAGTCTTAAGCTGGCTTGTAGCCAAGTTTATTGAGAAGGTTGCATATATAAAAACAGAATAACAAAATAAAAACTTGCCTGTCCGGCACTTACTATACATCAGAGGACCCTGTCTATCCACCGGAGGGCTTCTTTCTGTCAGCTCACAAAAACTATGCTTCAGCAATAGGGTTGAGCGAGCCCGAACTGTTTTTAGTACCCGAACCCGAACATTTCTGTAAAAGTTCGGGTTCGGGTTCGATGTTTGGCGATTTCTTGGCACTTTTTGAAAGGCTGCAGGGCATCCAATCAACAAGAGTTTCACTAGTCTGCCCTTAGAAGCCATCATAGCCATTCATATTAATGGCATGGCTGTGATTGGCCAAGTGCAGCATGTGACCCAGCCTCTATACAGGCTGGAGTCATGTAGCGCCGCATGTCACTCTGCTCTTCTCAGTGTTAGGGATAGGATGCTGCTGCTGCTGTGAGGGATAGATTAGGGAAGAATTCTGGTGTACTTGGCATTCAATCTTCAAACTACAGCGATTATTAAGGGTGCTATGCTACATTTTTGTACCCAGCCCTGAGCCAAGTGACACTGAAAAAGAACTTTTAATTCATCTGCTAGTTCGGTGGGCGTTGGCGGCCATTTTTGCAATTGCAGTGCACTTGCAACTTGCCTGATTGGAGTCGGGAAGGAATTTTTTCCCCTTAAGTGGGGAAAATTGGCTCTACCTCACAGGGGTTTTTTGCCTTCCTCTGGATCAACTTGCAGGAAACAGGTCGAACTGGATGGACAAATGTCTTTTTTCGGCCTTATATACCATGTTACTATGTTACTATGTGTGCCAGGGACATTACTTTAATTCTGTCCTGGTAGCTCAGTGGAGGAAAAATTCAATTTTTGGTCCGGTCAAGTACCCCTGCAGCCTGCAATGCATACCTGGCAGTGAAAATTATACAATTAAATTAGTCCGTCACATACTTTTGTGACCTAAAGTGAATTTTTTTATGTCTGCAACATGCACTGCATATCTGACAGACCAATAAAACCGTTAAATACTGCAGTTACCTTGCTGATATAAAAAAGCACACTTTTCTTGCTAGATAGTAAATTTACGGGCTATGCTGCATTTCTGACAGTCCAATACAACTGTAACATACTGCATTTACGTTGGTGCTATAAAAAAAACGCACTTTTTGTGCAAGATAGGTGACAGGGACGTAAATTTGTAAAAATCGTCCGTTCCATTGTTGGGTGACTTTTACAATTTTTGCCATTTACAAACCCCTGTTCTACATAGGTGACAGGTAGGTAAATTTCTAAAAATCATCTGTTACATTGTTGGGAGACATTAACCCAGTTTTGCCATATACAAACCCATGATCTGCATAGGTGACAGGGAGGTAAATTTGTAAACATCGTCTGTTACTTTAGTGGTTGACATTAACCCAGTTTTGCCATATACAAACCCATGATCTGTATAGGTGACCGGGAGGTAAATTTGTAAAAATTGTCTGTTACTTTCCTGGATGACTTTAACCCAGTTTTGCCATTTACAAACCCCTGCTCTGCATAGGTGACAGGGAGGTAAATTTGTAAAAATCGCCTCTTACACACTTGGGTGATATTAACCCAGTTTTGCCATAAACAAACCCCTGCGCCACATAGGTGACAAGGGAGTAAATTTGAAAAAAAACGTATGTTACATTGGTGGGTGACATTTTACCATTTTTGCCATATAAAAACCCCTGCTCAGCATAGGTGACAGGGAGGTAAATTCTTAAAAATTGCCTGTTACAATATTGGGTGATATTAAACCAGTTTTGCCATACACATACCCCTGCTCTGCATAGGTGACAGGGAGATAAATGTCATTATTCATTACATTATTGGGGGATGTTAATCTATTTTTGCCATAAACAAACACCTTATCTGCATAGTTTACAGAGAGATAAATTTGTAGAAATCGTCTGTTACATTATTGGGTGACATTAACCCAGTTTTGCCATACACAAACCACTGCTCTGCATAGGTGACAGGGCGGTAAATTTGTAAAATTGGTCTGTTACCTTATTGTGTGACATTAACCCAGTTTTGCCATAAACAAACCCCTGCTCTGCATAGGTGACAGGGATGTAAATTTCTAAAAATCATCTGTCAAATTGGCGGGTGACGTTCTACCATTTTTGAGATATACAAACCCCTGCTCTGCATAGGTGACAAGGAGGAAAATTTCTAAAAATCGTCTGTTATATTGTCGGATGACATTTTACCATTGTTGTCGTATCCAAATCCCTGATGTTCATAGGTGACAGGGAGATACTTTTATTAAAATCGTCTGTTATATTGGCGGGTGACATTTTACCATTTTTGCCGTATACAAACCCCTGCTCAACATAGGTAACAGGGAGGTAAATTTCTAAAAATCCTCTGTTACATTACTGTGTGACATTGCTCTGCATAGGTGACAGGGAGGTAAATTTGTAAAAATCGTCTGTTACATTATTGGGTGACATTAACCCAGTTTTGACATATACAAACCCCTGCTCTTCATAGGTGACAGGGAGGTAAATTTTTAAAAATCGTCTTTTATATTGGCTGGTGACATTTTACAATTTTTGCCATATACATACCCCTGCTCTGCATAGGTGACAGGGAGGTAAATTTCAAAAAAATAGTCTGTTATATTGGCGGGTAACATTTTACAATTTTTGCCATATACATACCCCTGCTCTGCATAGGTGACAGGGAAGTAAATTTCTAAATATTATCTGTTACATTATTGGGTTAAATTAACCCAGTTTTGCCATATACAAACCACTGCTCTGCATAGGTGACAGGGAGATAAATTTCTAAAAATCATTTGTTACATTATTGGGTGATATTAACCCAGTTTTGCCATATACAAACCCCTGCTGTGCATAGATGACAGGGAGGTAAATATCTAAAAATCATTTGTTACATTATTGGGTGACATTAACCCAGTTTTGCCATATACAAACCCCTGCTCCGCAAAGGTGACAAGAGAGTAAATTTGTAAAAAATCGTCTGTTACATTGGTTGGTGACATTTTACCATTTTTGCCGAATTCAAACCCCTGCTCTGCAGAGGTGACAGACGATTTTCACAAATTTACCTCCCTGTCACCTCTGCAGAGCAGGGGTTTGAATTCGGCAAAAATGGTAAAATGTCACCAACCAATGTAACAGACGATTTTTTACAAATTTACTCCCTTGTCACCTTTGTGGAGCAGGGGTTTGTATATGGCAAAACTGGGTTAATGTCACCCAATAATGTAACAGACGATTTTCACAAATTTACCTCCCTGTTACATTATTGGATGATATAAACCCAGTTTTGCTATACACAAACCCCTGCTCTGCATAGTATGACAGGGAGGTAAATTTCTAAAAATCGTTTGTTACATTGGCAGTGACATTTTACAATTTTTGCCGTATACAAACCCCTGCTCTACATAGGTGACAGGGAGGTAAATTTCTAAAAATCGTCTGTTACATTATTGTGTGACATTGACCCAGTTTTGCCATATACAAACCCCTGCATAGGTGAGAGGAATATAAATTTCTAAAAATCATCTGTGATATTGTCGGGTGACATTTTACCATTTTTGTCGTATCCAAACCCCTGCTCTTCATAGGTGACAGGGAGGTAAATTTCTAAAAATCGTCTGTTATATTGGCGGGTGACATTTTACAATTTTTGCCATATACATACCCCTCTCTGCATAGGTGAAAGGGAGGTAAATTTCTAAATATCATATTTTACATTATTGGGTGAAATTAACCCAGTTTTGCCATAGAAAACCACTGCTCTGCATAGGTGACAAGGAGGTAAATTTCTCAAAATCATCTGTAACTTTATTGGGTGACCTTAACCCAGTTTTGCCATATACAAACCACTGCTCTGCATAAGTGATAGGGTGGTAAATTTGTAAAAATCGTCTTTTAAACTATTGGGTGACATTAACCCAGTTATGCCATATACAAACCCCTGCTCCGCATAGGTGACAGGGAGGTAAATTTCCAAAAAATCGTCTGTTACATTTCTGGGTGATCTTAACCCAGTTTTGCCATATACAAATCCCTGCTCTGCATAGGGGACAGGGAGGTAAATTTGTAAAAATCGTCTGTTACCTTATTGGGTGACATTAACCCAGTTTTGCCATATACAAACCCCTGCTCCGCATAGGTGACAAGGGAGTAAATTTGTAAAAATTGTCTGTTACATTGTTGGGTTATATTAACCCAGTTTGGCTATACACAAACCCCTGCTCTGCATAGTTGACAGGGAGGAAAATTTCTAAAAATCGTTTGTTACATTGGCGGTGACATTTTACCATTTTTGCCGTATACAAACCCCTGCTCTACATAGGTGACAGGGAGGTAAATTTCTAAAAATCATCTGTTACATTATTGGGTGACATTAACCCAGTTTTGCCATATACAAACCCCTGCTGTGTATAGGTGACAGGGATGTAAATTTCTAAAAATCATCTGTTATACTGTCGGGTGACATTTTACCATTTTTGCCATATACAAACCCCTGCTCTGAATAGGTGACAGGGAGGTAAATTTCTAAAAATCGTCTGTTATATTGGCAGGTGACATTTAACCATTTTTGCCATATACAAACCCCTGCTCTGCATAGGTGACAGGGAGGTAAATTTCTACAAATCATCTGTTACTTTATTGGGTGACATTAACCCAGTTTTGCCATATACAAATCCCTGCTCTGTGTAGGTAAAGAATGATCCCAGCAACCGTCTTCGTTTGTATTGCTCTTTACATTTATTCACAGAATAACAATCTCCTGGATGCGTTTCGGCTCACAGCCTTTATCAGCAGGTCACAGGAAAAAGATTAACACACATTTAAATAGCCTGGATGACATCAGACGCCAATTGTGAATGACAGATTCATTTAGCCAATCGGCATCATGGTTTCAGTTTGAAACAGATCAATGGACAAACGATACATATAAACAAATAGACAAATGATACATATTCAACGTTGATACATATTACCATCCAAGTTCTCAATTCAGAGTGAATGTCTGCAGAAGAAAAAACAATAAAAATAAAATAACATATTAGCGGACAGCATACTATGGGTTATAATCGCATGATCTCATAATCGCGGTTCAGACCGCGCGGTTGTAAAGTATCTAGGGTATGAATCCAAAAGGCTTCCCTACGTAATAGGAGCCTCTTTATGTCACCCCCTCTTCTCGGCATTTTTACTTGCTCTAACACCTGAAACACCGGTCTCCTGCGCACCGCAAGCACCGGCGGTGCGCAGGAGACCGGACTGGGAACGACGATCTTAACTCGCTCGCAGGTAGGGACACATCATTGGTGATAAACTTGTCTTCTAAGACCCTGGACCCTGACCAGATAAATGCTTTGCAGAAAGGATTGACGTTTAGCCCTATTACCCATTTTGACAGCTTTCAATTTGAAATTGATATGCAACAATTTTTTCGCAAGTTGCGATTAAAAGTACATTATATGCAACGTGATGGGCCGTCAACTGATTCTGCACAAATTGGAGTTGAAGGGGTTAAACCCCCGGTTTTGTCTCTTGAAGGGCTGGGTCTAAAAACGAAAAGTACTTTTCTACCACCTAAGGTTTATCACCCAGTTGAGACATATGTACATCTGGTCCAAAAAGAGGCCAGGGAACTGTTTGACTCCATTAAGAAAGGAGAATTGATGTTGACCCATAACGTTACTGCGAGCGAGAGGAGTGCAATCAAGGCCCTGATGGAAGATAACACCCTGGTTATAAAACCTGCAGATAAAGGGGGTTCCATAGTAGTTATGGACAAAGTGAATTATTTGAAGGAAGTTATGCGTCAGCTATCTGATAAAGAGACATATGTACCTTTGCAGAATAACCCTGTGTTTGTGATCAAAAATAAGATTATGGAGGTTGTATACCATGCTGCAGCTAGAGGGATCATAGATGAGAAATTAAAAGGTTATTTAATCAATCATAAACCAATCACTCCAGTCCTATATGTCCTCCCTAAGGTGCACAAAACCTTGGTGGATCCCCCTGGGCGCCCCATTGTGGCCTCAGTGGACTCTATCTTGTCTCCTCTATCAATTATATTAGAGAAAGCATTGACACCGTTGGTCAGGAACACCAGGTCATTCTTGCTAGATACCACGCAATTTTTGGGCAAGATTAGGGAAATGAAACAAGTCCCTAGTGAAAGTTGGCTAGTGACTATTGACGTTGTGAGCTTGTACACGTCAATTGATCATAATAAAGGAATACAGGCTGTATCCCAGTTACTTGAGGCCAGCGATTTCTCTGAGTCACAGCAAGAATTTTTACTGCAATTATTACACCTTGTACTGTTTGAGAATTACTTCCTCTTTGAAGATACCTATTATGGCCAGCGACGCGGTACGGCAATGGGTAGTAATGTGGCCCCGCCCTATGCTAACGCATTTATGTCATCATTTGAGAATCAGTTTGTATACACTCATGAGGATTTTTCTCAAATCCTAATTTGGAAAAGATTTATTGATGACATATTTTGCGTGTGGGCGGGGCCACATCACACCCTCATGTCCTTCTTTGAACACCTAAACCTCGCATGTGAAGGCTTGAAATTCACCATAACAAGTGATAGGAACCGGGTGAGCTTCCTTGATACAGTAATCATTAAAAATGAGGAGGGCCTCCTCTCAAGTGATCTCCATAGGAAAACAACGGATAGGAATAGCACCCTCTTTTTCACTAGTGCTCATCCTCCTTCCCTTAAAAAAGCGATACCCAAATCGCAATTCCAGCGGGTACAACGCATTGTGACGGATCCAGAGAGATTGAAGTTCAGGATGGAGGAGATGACCACTAGATTTGAAAGGAGGGGTTATCCCAAGGCTATATTGGAGAAAATTAAAATTGATCTGAATACCCAATCTGATGTCCCCGTAATTAAAGAGTTAAAAGCACCCAGGATTGCCTTTATACACAAGTTTCATGTGTTTAATAAGGGGTTTGATAATATTGTAAGGCGACACTGGAATCTGCTTGGGAAGGCATACCCAACAATACAGGAATTTGCCTCTCCTCCACTCATTTGCAATAAACGTAACCTGAGTTACAGGGATCAATTGGTACGGGCGGATTTGGGTAGCGGTAAACTGACATTGAGGCAGAACACACTACGGAGTCAAAAAAGGGGCACATTTCCGTGCCTTCATTGCTTGCAATGTTCACATATAATTAAGGGACCGCAAGTGTTTCACCCGCGTACAGGCAAACCGTTCAATATCACTGGCTATTTTACATGCGAATCTACGAATGTCATTTACGTGATTAAGTGCCCTTGCGGGTTACTATACGTGGGTGAAACGATGCAAACTATTAGGGATAGAATATGCAAGCACAAATCCACCATCAGAACCCAGAATTTACTGCTCCCGCTGCCTTACCATTTTGAGAAACACAGACATACGATTGCCCAATTAAAATTTCAGGTGTTAGAGCAAGTAAAAATGCCGAGAAGAGGGGGTGACATAAAGAGGCTCCTATTACGTAGGGAAGCCTTTTGGATTCATACCCTAGATACTTTACAACCGCGCGGTCTGAACCACGATTATGAGATCATGCGATTATAACCCATAGTATGCTGTCCGCTAATATGTTATTTTTATTTTTATTGTTTTTTCTTCTGCAGACATTCACTCTGAATTGAGAACTTGGATGGTAATATGTATCAGCGTTTAATATGTATCATTTGTCTATTTGTTTATATGTATCGTTTGTCCATTGATTTGCTTCAAACTGAAACCATGATGCCGATTGGCTAAATGAATCTGTCATTCACAATTGGCGTCTGATGTCATCCAGGCTATTTAAATGTGTGTTAATCTTTTTCCTGTGACCTGCTGATAAAGGCTGTGAGCCGAAACGCGTCCAGGAGAATATTATTCTGTGAATAAATGTAAAGAGCAATACAAACGAAGACGGTTGCTGGGATCATTCTTTACTGGTGTTGTGGATCATATCCTTTCCCGCGCAACCACGCTGAAAGGATCGAGTGCCGACTATCTCTTTTTTTCCTGCTCTGTGTAGGTGACAGGGAGAAAAATTTCTAAAAATCGTCTGTTTCAATGGCGTTGACATTTTACCATTTTTGCCGAATACAAACCACTGCTCTACATAGGTGACAGGGAGGTAAATTTCTAAAAATCATCTGTTACTTTATTGGGTGACATTAACCCAGTTTTGCCATATACAAACCACTGCTCTGCATAAGTGACAGGGAGGTAAAT
Source organism: Bufotes viridis (assembly GCA_033119425.1). Taxonomy (NCBI): domain Eukaryota; kingdom Metazoa; phylum Chordata; class Amphibia; order Anura; family Bufonidae; genus Bufotes; species Bufotes viridis. The sequence goes on along the minus strand of CM065591.1, from coordinate 202,067,027 downwards.
TTCTAAAAATCATCTGTTACTTTATTGGGTGACATTAACCCAGTTTTGCCATATACAAACCACTGCTCTGCATAAGTGACAGGGAGGTAAATTTCTAAACATCGTCTGTCATATTGGCGGGTGACATTTTACAATTTTTGCCATATACATACCCCTGCTCTGCATAGGTGACAGGGAAGTAAATTTCGAAATATTATCCGTTACATTATTGGGTTAAATTAACCCAATTTTGCCATGTACAAACCACTGCTCTGCATAGGTGACAGGAAGGTAAATTTCTAAAAAACATTTGTTACATTATTGGGTGATATTAACCCAGTTTTGCCATATACAAACCCCTGCTGTGCATAGGTGACAGGGAGGTAAATTTGTAAAAATCGTCTGTTACATTATTGGGTGACATTAACCCAGTTTTGCCATATACAAACCCCTGCTCTGCATAGGTGACAAGGTAGTAAATTTGTAAAAATCGTCTGTTACATTGGTTGGTGACATTTTACCATTTTTGCTGAATTCAAAACCCTGCTCTGCATAGGTGACAGGGAGGTAAATTTGTGAAAATCGTCTGTTACATTATATAAACTGTTATACATGATATAAACCCAGTTTTGCTATACACAAACCCCTGCTCTGCATAATATGACAGGAAGTTAAATTTCTAAAAATCGTTTGTTACATTGGCAGTGACATTTTACAATGTTTGCCGTATACAAACCTCTGCTCTGCATAGGTGAGAGGAATATAAATTTCTAAAAATCATCTGTTATATTGTCGGGTGACATTTTACCATTTTTGTCGTATCCAAACCCCTGCTCTTCATAGGTGACAAGGAGGTAAATTTCGAAAAATCGTCTTACATTATTGAGTGAAATTGACCCAGTTTTGCCATATACAATCCCCTGCTTTGCATAGGTGACATGAATATAAATTTCTAAAAATCATCTGTTATATTGTCGGGTGACATTTTACCATTTTTATTGTATCCAAACCCCTGCTCTTCATAGGTGACAGGGAGGCAAATTTCTAAAAATCGTCAGTTATATTGGCGGGTGACATTTTAGAATGTTTGCCATATACATACCCTTGCTCTGCATAGCTGAAAGGGAGGAAAATTTCTAAAAATCGTTTGTTATATTGGCTGGTGACATTTTACAATGTTTGTAAAAATCGTCTGTTATATTGTTGTGTGATATTTTACCATTTTTGTCGTATCCAAACCCCTGATCTTCATAGTTGACAAGGAGGTAAATTTCTAAAAATCATCTCTGTTACATTATTGGGTGATATTAACCCAGTTTTGCCATATACTAACCCGTGCTCTGCATAGATGACAGGGAGGTAAATTTCCAAAAATCTTCTGTTACATTCTGGGTAACAATAACCCTGTTTTGCCATATACAAATCCCTGCTCTGCATAGGTGACAGGGAAGTAAATTTGTAAAAATCGTCTGTTAAATTATTGGGTTATATTTACCCAGTTTTGCTATACACAAACCCCTGCTCTGCATAGATGACAGGGATGTAAATTTCTAAAAATCGTCTGTTACATTGGCGGTTACATTTTACCAGTTTTTGCCTTATACAAACCCCTGCTCTACATAGGTTACAGGGAGGTAAATTTCTAAAAATCATCTGTTATTTTGGCGGGTGACATTTTACAATTTTTGTCATATACATACCCCTGCACTGCATAGGTGACAGGGAGGTAAATTTCTAAATATTATCTGTTACATTATTGGGTGACATTAACCCAGTTTTGCCATATACAAACCCCTGCTGTGCATAGTTGAAAGGAAGCTAAATTTCCCAAAATCGTCTGTTACATTTCTGGGTGACATTAACCCAGTTTTGCCATATACAAGTCCCTGCTCTGCATAGGTGACAGGGGGGTAAATTTGTAAAAATCGTCTGTTACATTTCTGGGTGACATTAACTCAGTTTTGCCATATACAAATCCTTGCTCCGCAGAGGTGACAGGGAGGTAAATTTCTAAAAATCATCTGTTATATTAACGGGTGACATTTTACCATTTTTGTCGTATCCAAACCCCTGATCTTCATAGGTGACAAGAAGGTAAATTTCTAAAAATCATCTCTGTTACATTATTGGGTGATATTAACCCAGTTTTGACATATACTAACTCCTGCTGTGTATAGGTGACAGGGAGGTAAATTTCTAAAAATCATCTGTTATATTAACGGGTGACATTTTACCATTTTTGTCGTATCCAAACCCCTGATCTTCATAGGTGACAAGAAGGTAAATTTCTAAAAATCATCTCTGTTACATTATTGGGTGATATTAACCCAGTTTTGCCATATACTAACTCCTGCTGTGTATAGGTGACAGGGAGGCAAATTTCTAAATATTATCTGTTACATTATTGGGTTAAATTAACCTAGTTTTGCCATATACAAACCACTGCTCTGCATAGGTGACAGGGAGGTAATTTTCTAAAAAATCATCTGTTACTTTATTGGGTGATATTAACCCAGTTTTGCCATATACAAACCCCTGCTCAGCATAGTTGACAGGAAGGTAAATTTCTAAAAATAGTCTGTTACATTTTTTGGTGACATTAACCCAGTTTTTCTATTTACAAACCCCTGCTCTGCATAGGTGACAGGGAGGTAAATGTGTAAAAATCATCTGTTACTTTATTGGGTGACATTAACCCAGTTTTGCCATATACAAACCCCTGCACCACATAGTTGACAGGGAGGTAAATTTCCAAAAATTATCTGTTACATTTCTGGGTGACATTAACCCAGCAATATAAAACCCTGCTCTGCAGAGGTGACAGGGAGGTAAATTTCTAAATATTATCTGTTACATTATTGGGTGACATTAACCCAGTTTTGCCATATACAAACCCCTGCTGTGCATAGTTGACAGGAAGGTAAATTTCCCAAAATCGTCTGTTACATTTCTGGGTGACATTAACCCATTTTTCCATATACAAGTCCCTGCTCTGCATAGGTGACAGGGGGGTAAATTTGTAAAAATCGTCTGTTACATTTCTGGGTGACATTAACTCAGTTTTGACATATACAAACCCTTGCTCCGCAGAGGTGACAGGGAGGTAAATTTCTAAAAATCATCTGTTATATTAACGGGTGACATTTTACCATTTTTGTCGTAACAAACCCCTGATCTTCATAGGTGACAAGGAGGTAAATTTCTAAAAATCATCTCTGTTACATTATTGGTTGATATTAACCCAGTTTTGCCATATACTAACTCCTGCTGTGCATAGGTGACAGGGAGGTAAATTTCTAAATATTATCTGTTACATTATTGGGTTAAATTAACCTAGTTTTGCCATATACAAACCACTGCTCTGCATAGGTGACAGGGAGGTAATTTTCTAAAAATCATCTGTTACTTTATTGGGTGATATTAACCCAGTTTTGCCATATACAAACCCCTGCTCAGCATAGTTGTCAGGAAGGTAAATTTCTAAAAATAGTCTGTTACATTTTTTGGTGACATTAACCCAGTTTTTGTATTTACAAACCCCTGCTCTGCATAGGTGACAGGGAGGTAAATGTGTAAAAATCATCTGTTACTTTATTGGGTGACATTAACCCAGTTTTGCCATATACAAACCCCTGCACCACATAGTTGACAGGGGACTAAATTTCCAAAAATTATCTGTTACATTTCTGGGTGACATTAACCCAGCAATATAAAACCCTGCTCTGCAGAGGTGACAGGGAGGTAAATTTGTGAAAATCGTCTGTTACATTATTGGATGATATTAACTCAGCTTTGCTATATACAAACCCCTGCTCTGCATAGGTGACAAGGAGGTAAATTTCTAAAAATCGTCTGTTACATTATTGTGTGACATTGAGAGATAACCCATATTTGACGTGTAAAAGTCAAACGGGTAAAAAGAAAAAGATAAAAAGAACCACTATAGTGGCGCCAAAATTAAGGTAAAATATAAATACAGAATTTGCATCCACTAGGTATTAGTTATGAGCCTTAAAGATAAATAAAAACATTGTATAACACTAAAATGCCAGAACGCAGGTTTGATTAAAAACAAATTGTTAAAAACAAATTGTTAAAAACAGACTCACTTCACCCAGGAGGGTAATGTGGGATAAGCATAAAACACCCACATTAACACCTCCTGCGCCTGGATCGCCTGTAGAAGTCTTGGAAAGGACGGCAAACTTTCTTTGTTTGCACTCCTTTGTTTGCCGTCCTTTCCAAGACTTCTACAGGCGATCCAGGCACAGGAGGTGTAAGTGGCCCCTATGTCAAGATCCTGCTTTTTTACAAGATTTAAGGATGTGATGGGGAAAACCTAAGCCAGTTATCCATCCACAGACAGCTGTTTCGGAGTGTTGCCCCTCATCAGTGCGGAGTAGGATTCTGGCTAACCGGGAGCAATGCCTTGGAGACTACTCAAACACAACAATGGCTGATCTCAGGGAGACCAGCTACAAAACAAAAACACTGTGGAGCCTCACCTAAAAGTCTCAACACAGCAATCCGAAGTGCAAAGCTCCCTGGGAAACAGGAAAATGCTAAATAAATGTGGAGCCCCAGTTATGTGTCTACAGCACAATGAAAGCCAGATATCCCTCAAAGGAAGAAAAACCGAGCAAAGGGGTGTCTCCATTACAGAGATCACCAAATCCAGGGGTCAAGTCCTGGGAAAAAAAAGTGTGGGAACTCACCCAAGTGCCTCCGCATGATGTCACATAGCGCAGCGTTCGCAAAGGGCAGAGGAAGTCTGCTGGAGCAAGTACTGTATTTTTTGCCCTATTAGACGCACCGGCCCATAAGACGCACCTAGGTTTTAGAGGGGGACAATAAGAAAAACATATTTTTCATTACACCTCAGGTCAGACCACCAATCAGACCCCCAATGTTAATCAGACCTCAGCTAACAGCCCCAATAAGATCCCCAATGTTAATAAGACCCCAATAAGACCTCAGATCAGACCCCAATATGAATGACCCCCAATCAGACCTCAGATAATAGCCCCATGCCTCATAGCAGCGCCCAGTAGCCTCATAGCAGCCCCCAGTGCCTCTCTATCAGCCCCCTGTGCCTCTCATCAGCCCCCCAGTGCCTCTCATCAGCCCCCAGTGCCTCTCATCAGCCCCCAGTACCTCTCATCAGCCCCCCAGTGCCTCTATATCAGCCCCCCAGTGCCTCTACATTAGCCCCCAGTACCTCTCATCAGCCCCCAGTGCCTCTACATTAGCCCCCAGTGCCTCTCATCAGCCCCCAGTACCTCTCATTAGCCCCCCAGTGCCTCTATATCAGCCCCCAGCAGATCTCATCCGCCCCCAGTGCCTCACATCAGCCCCCAGTACCTCTCATCAGCCCCCAGTGTCTCTCATCAGCCCCCAGTGCCTCTCATCAGCCCCCCAGTGCCTCTATATCAGCCCCCAGCAGATCTCATCAGCCTCCAGTGCCTCTACATTAGCCCCCAGTGCCTCTCATCAGCCCCCAGTACCTCTCATCAGCCCCCAGTGCCTCTCATCAGCCCCCAGTACCTCTCATCAGCCCCCCAGTGCCTCTCATCAGCCCCCAGTACCTCTCATCAGCCCCCCAGTGCCTCTATATCAGCCCCCAGCAGATCTCATTAGCCCCCAGTGCCTCTCATCAGCCCCCAGTACCTCTCATCAGCCCCCAGCAGATCTCATCAGCCCCCAGTGCCTCTACATTAGCCCCCAGTGCCTGTCATCATCCCCCAGCAGATCTCATCAGCCCCCAGTGCCTCTAATCTGCCCCTAGTGCCCCTAATCAGCCCCTAGTGCCCCTAATCAACCCCCAGTGCCTCTAATCTGCCCCTAGTGTCTCTAATCTGCCCCTAGTGCCTCCTATCAGCCCCCAGCAGATCTCATCAGCCCCCAGAGCCTCTTACCAGCCCCCAGGGCCCCATTTACTAGCACCCAGTGCCCCATCCACCAGCCTCCAGTCAGTGCCTCTCCATTCAGCCCATAAAATATGAAAGAAAAAAAAACTTACCTCTCCTGCTTCTGGACGCTCCTCTTCTACTGCTGTCGGCTGTGAAGGCTGCGCACGGAGTGACGTCACAGAGCGACTTACTCCTGTGCGCAGCCTTCACAGCCGAGGACCAGAAAGCGCTTCCTGGTCCTTTCGCCCTGAAAGGGAACGGCGTTCCTGCCATGAAAAAAGTGCAGGAACACCGTTCCGACGCGTTCCCCTTCGGCTCGACCCCTGACCAAATCCGCCATATTAAGTGGCCCCTATGTCAAGATCCCGCTTTTTTTACAAGCTTTAAGGATGTGATGGGGAAAACCTAAGCCAGTTATCCATCCACAGACAGCTGTTTGGGGGTGTTGCCCCTCATCAGTGCAGAGTAGGATTCTGGCTAACCGGGAGCAAAGCCTCGGAGACTACTCAAACACAATAGCTGATCTCAGGGAGACCAACTACAAAAAAAAAAACACCGTGGAGCCTCACCTAAGAGTCTCAACACAGCAATCCAAAGTGCAAAGCTCCCTGGGAAACAGGAATATGCAAAATAAATGTGGAGCCCCAGTTATAGGTCTACAACACAATGAAAGCCAGATATCCTTCAAAGGAAGAAAAACCGAGCAAAGGGGTGTCTCCATTACAGAGATCACCAAATCAGGGCATGTCAAGTACCTGTGAATTTAAGAGTGTGAACTCACCCAGTGTTCAATGATGTCACGTTGCGCGGCGTTCGCAAAGCGGCAGAGGAGGTCGGCTGGAGCAAGTACTGTATTTTTGCCCTATTAGACCACTGCCCATAGAGCACCTAGGTTTTAGAGGGACAATAAGAACAAATATTTTCATTACACCTCAGGTCAGACCACCAATCAGACCCCAATGTTAGTCAGACCTCAGCTAACAGCCCCAATAAGATCCCCAATGTTAATAAGACCTCAATAAGACCTCAGATCAGACCCCATATGAATGACCCCAATCAGACCTCAGATAATAGCCCCATGCCTCATAGCAGCCCCAGTAGCCTCTGTACAGCCCCAGTGCCTCTATCAGCCCCATATGCCTCTCATCAGCCCCACAGTGCCTCTCATCAGCCCCCAGTGCCTCTCATCAGCCCTCAGTGCCTCTCATCAGCCCCAGTGCCTCTCATCAGCCACAGTGCCTCTCATCAGCCCCCAGTACCTCTCATCAGCCCCCAGTGCCTCTCATCAGCCCCCAGTGCCTCTCATCAGCCCCAGTACCTCTCATCAGCCCCCAGTGCCTCATCATCAGCTCCCAGTGCCTCTCATCAGCCCCCAGTGTCTCATCAGCCCCAGTGCCTCTCATCAGCCCCAGTGCCTCTCATCAGCCCTCAGTGCCTCATCAGCCCCAGCAGATCTCATCAGCCCCAGTGCCTCTCATCAGCCCCCAGTGCCTCTCATCAGCCCCCAGTGCCTCTCATCAGCCCCAGTACCTCTCATCAGCCCCAGTGCCTCTCATCAGCCCCAGTGCCTCTCTATCAGCCCCCAGTACCTCTCATCAGCCCCAGTGCCTCTCATTCAGCCCTCAGTGCCTCTCATCAGCCCCAGTGCCTCTCATCAGCCCCCAGTGCCTCTCATCAGCCCCCAGTGCTCTCATCAGCCCCAGTGCCTCTCATCAGCCCCCAGTGCCTCTCATCATCCCCAGCAGATCTCATCAGCCCCCAGCAATCCGAAGCGCAAAGCTCCCTGGAAAGCAGGAATATGCAAAAATAAATGTGGAGCCCAGTTATAGGTCTACAACACAATGGCAGCCAGATCTCTCTCAAAGGAGAGAAAAACCGAGCGAGCGAGGTGTCTCCATTACAGAGATCACCGAATCCAACCATATTAAGTGGCCCCTGTTGTCAAGCATCCCGCTTTTTACAAGCTTTAAGGATGTGATGGGGAAAACCTAAGCCAGTTATCCATCCACAGACAGCTGTTTCGAGGTGTTGCCCTCATCAGTGCAGAGTAGGATTCTGGCTAACCGGGAGCAATGCCTCGGAGACTACTCAAACACAACAATAGCTGATCTCAGGGAGACCAGCTACAAAAAACACCGTGGAGCCTCACCTAAGAGTCTCAACACAGCAATCCAGAAGTGCAAAGCTCCCTGGGAAACAGGAATATGCAAAATAAATGTGGAGCCCCAGTTATAGGTCTACAACACAATGAAAGCCAGATATCCCTCAAAGGAAGAAAAACCAAGCAAAGGGTGTCTCCATTACAGAGATCACCAAATCCACCATATTAAGTGGCCCCTATGTCAAGATCCCACTTTTTTACAAGCTTTAAGGATGTCATGGGGAAAACCTAAGCCAGTTATCCATCCACAGACAGCTGTTTCGGGGTGTTGCCCCTCATCAGTGCAGAGTAGGATTCTGGCTAACCGGGAGCAATGCCTCGGAGACTACTCAAACACAACAATAGCTGATCTCAGGGAGACCAGCTACAAAAAAAACACTGTGGAGCCTCACCTAAGAATCTCAACACAGCAATCCGAAGTGCAAAGCTCCCTGGAAAACAGGAATATGCAAAATAAATGTGGAGCCCCAGTTATAGGTCTACAACACAATGAAAGCCAGATATCCCTCAAAGGAAGAAAAACCGAGCAAAAGGGTGTCTCCATTACAGAGATCACCAAATCCACCATATTAAGTGGCCCCTATGTCAAGATCCCGCTTTTTTACAAGCTTTAAGGATGTGATGGGGAAAACCTAAGCCAGTTATCCATCCACAGACAGCTGTTTCGGGGTGTTGCCCCTCATCAGTGCAGAGTAGGATTCTGGCTAACCGGGAGCAATGCCTCCGAGACTACTCAAACACAACAATAGCTGATCTCAGGGAGACCAGCTACAAAAAACACTGTGGAGCCTCACCTAAGAATCTCAACACAGCAATCCGAGTGCAAAGCTCCCTGGAAAACAGGAATATGCAAAATAAATGTGGAGCCCCAGTTATGGGTCTACAACACAATGAAAGCCAGATATCCCTCAAAGGAAGAAAAACCGAGCAAAAGGGTGTCTCCATTACAGAGATCACCAAATCCACCATATTAAGTGGCCCCTATGTCAAGATCCCGCTTTTTTACAAGCTTTAAGGATGTGATGGGGAAAACCTAAGCCAGTTATCCATCCACAGACAGCTGTTTCGGGGTGTTGCCCCTCATCAGTGCAGAGTAGGATTCTGGCTAACCGGGAGCAATGCCTCCGAGACTACTCAAACACAACAATAGCTGATTTCAGGGAGACCAGCTACAAAAAAAAACACCGTGGAGCCTCACCTAAGAGTCTCAACACAGCAATCCGAAGTGCAAAGCTCCCTGGGAAACAGGAATATGCAAAATAAATGTGGAGCCCCAGTTATGGGTCTACAACACAATGAAAGCCAGATATCCCTCAAAGGAAGAAAAACCGAGTAAAGGGGTGTCTCCATTACAGAGATCACCAAATGCACCATATTAAGTGGCCCCTATGTCAAGATCCCACTTTTGTACAAGCTTTAAGGATGTGATGGGGAAAACCTAAGCCAGTTACCCCTCCACAGACAGCTGTTTCAGGATGTTGCCCCTCATCAGTGCAGAGTAGGATTCTGGCTAACTGGGAGCAATGCCTCGGAGACTACTCAAACACAACAATAGCTGATCTCAGGGAGACCAGCTACAAAAAAAAACACTGTGGAGCCTCACCTAAGAGTCTCAACACAGCAATCCGAAGTGCAAAGCTCCCTGAGAAACAGGAATATGCAAAATAAATGTGGAGCCACAGATATGGGTCTAAAACACAATGAAAGCCAGATATCCCTCAAAGGAAGAAAAACCGAGCAAAGGGGGGCCCCATTACAGAGATCACCAAATCCACCATATTAAGTGGCCCCTATGTCAAGATCCCGCTTTTTTACAAGCTTTAAGGATGTGATGGGGAAAACCTAAGCCAGTTATCCATCCCCAGACAGCTGTTCCGGGGTGTTGCCCCTCATCAGTGCGGAGTAGGATTCTGGCTAACCGGGAGAAATGCCTCGGAGACTACTGTTATATTGTCGGGTGACGTATTACCATTTTTGTCGTATCCAAACCCCTGATCTTTATAGGTGACAAGGAGGTAAATTTCTAAAAATCATCTCTGTTACATTATTGCGTGATATTAACCCAGTTTTGCCATATACAAACCCCTGCTGTGCATAGGTGACAGGGAGGTAAATTTGCGAAAATCGTCTGTTACATTATTGGGTGATATTAACCCAGTTTTGCTATACACAAACTCCTGCTCTGCATAGGTCAAAGGGAGGTAAATGCATAAAAATCATCTATTTTATTCTTGGGTGACATTAACCTAGTTTTGCCATATACAAACCCCTGTTCTTTATAGGAGAAAGGGAAGTAAATTTGTAAAAATCTTCTGTTACATTATTGGGTTACATTAACCCAGATTTGCCATAAACATAGAGCAGCTACATAGGTGACAAGGGAGGAAATCTGTAAAAATTGTCTGTTACATTTGTGGGTGACATTTTACTATTTTTGCCGTATACAAACCCCTGCTCTGCATAGTTGACAGGGAGGTAAATTTGTAAAAATTGTCTGTTACATTATTGGGTGATATTAACCCAGTTTTGCCATATACAAACCCCTTCTCCGCATAGCTGATAAGGGAGTAAATTTGTAAAAATCATCTGTTACATTGGTGGGTGACATTAACACAGTTTTGCCATATACAAATCCCTGCTCTGCATAGGTAACAAGTAGGTAAATTTATAATAATCGTCTGTGACATTATTGTGTGACATTAACCCAGTTTTGCCATATACAAACCCCTGCTCCTTATAGGTGATAAGGGAGTAAATTTGTAAAAATCGTCTATTACATTGGTGGGTGACATTTTACCATTTTTGCCGTAAACAAACTCCTGCTCTGCATAGGTGACAGGGAGGTAAATTTCTAAAAATCGTCTGTTATATTGCCCGATGACATTTTAGAATTTTTGCCATATACAAACCCCTGCTCTACATAGGAGACAGGGAGGTACATTTCTAAAAATCGTCTGTTACATTATTGTGTGAAATTGACCCAGTTTTTCCATATACAAACCCCTGCTCCGCATAGGTTATAAGGGAGTAAGTTTGTAAAAATCGTCTGTTACATTGGTTGGTGACATTTTACCATTTTTGCCGTATACAAACCTCTGCTCTGCATAGGTGACAGGGAGGTAAATTTCCGAAAATCGTCTGTTACATTATTGGGTGATATTAACCCAGTTTTGCTATACACAAACCCCTGCTTTGCATAGGTCAAAGGGAGATAAATTTATAAAAATCGTCTATTTCATTCACCCCATTTTGCCATATACAAACCCCTGCTCTTCATAGGTGACAAGGGAGGAAATTTGTAAAAATCGTCTGTTACATTGGATGGTGACATTTTACAATTTTTGCGTATACAAACCCCTGCTCTGCATAGTTGACAGGGAAGTAAATTTGTAAAAATTGTCTGTTACATTATTGGGTGATATTAACCAAGTTTTGCCATACACAAACCCTTGCTCTATATAGGTGACAGGGAGGTAAATTTCTAAAAATTGTCTGTTACATTATTGTGTGAAATTGACCCAGTTTTTCCATATACAAACCCCTGCTCCGCATAGGTTACAAGGGAGTAAGTTTGTAAAAATCCTCTGTTACATTGGTTGGTGACATTTTACCATTTTTGCCGTATACAAACCTCTGCTCTGCATAGGTGACAGGGAGGTAAATTTGCGAAAATCGTCTGTTACATTATTGGGTGATATTAACCCAGTTTTGCTATACACAAACCCCTGCTCTGCATAGGTCAAAGGGAGATAAATTTATAAAAATCGTCTATTTCATTCACCCCATTTTGCCATATACAAACCCCTGCTCTTCATAGGTGACAAGGGAGGAAATTTGTAAAAATCGTCTGTTACATTGGATGGTGACATTTTACAATTTTTGCGTATACAAACCCCTGCTCTGCATAGTTGACAGGGAAGTAAATTTGTAAAAATTGTCTGTTACATTATTGGGTGATATTAACCAAGTTTTGCCATACACAAACCCTTGCTCTATATAGGTGACAGGGAGGTAAATTTCTAAAAATTGTCTTTTACATTGGTGTGTGACATTTTACCATTTATGCCGTATACAAACCCCTGCTCTGCGTAGGTGAAAGGGATGTAAATTCCTAAAAATCGTCTGTTACACAATTGTGTGAAATTGACCCAGTATTGCCATATACAAACCCCTGCTCTGCATAGGTGACAGGGAGGTAAATTTCTATAAATAATCTGTTATATTTTTGGGTGACATTAACCCAGTTTTGACAGATACAAACCCCTGCTCTGCATAGGTGACAAGGGAGTAATTTTGTAAAAATTGTCTGTTACATTGGTTGGTGACATTTTTGCAGTATACAATCCCCTGCTCTGCATAGGTGACAGGAAGGTAAATTTGAGAAAATAATCTGATACATTATTGGGTGATATTAACCCAGTTTTGCTATACACAAACCCCTGCTTTGCATCGGTGACAGGGTGGTAAATATGTAAAAATCGTCTGTTACATTGACGATGACATTTTTCCATTTTTGCCGTATACAAACCCCTGATCTACATAGGTGACAGGGAGGTAAATTTCTAAAGATCGTCTGTTACATTATTGTGTGACATTGATGTAGTTTTGCCATATACAAACCCCTGCTCCACATAGGTAACAAGGGAGTAGATTTTTAAAAATCGTCTGTTACATTGGTTGGTGACATTTTACCATTTTTGCCGTATACAAACCCCTGCTCTGCATAGTTGACACGGAAATAAATTTGTGAAAATCGTCTGTTACATTATTGGATGATATTAACCCAGTTTTGCTATACACAAACCTCTGCTCTGCATAGGTGACAGGGTGGTAAATATGTAAAAATCGTCTGTTACATTGTCGGTGACATTTTACCATTTTTGCCGTATACAAACTCCTGCTGTACATAGGTGACAGGAAGGTAAATTTCTAACAATCGTCTGTTACAATTTTGTTGTGACAATGACTCAGTTTTGCCATATACAAACCCCTGCTCTGCATAGGTGACAGGGAGGTAAATTTGTAAAAATCATCTGTTACATTATTGGGTGACATTGACCCAGTTTTGCAGTAAACAAACCCCTGCTCTGCATAGGTGGCAGGGAGGTAAATTTCTAAATATTGTCTGTTACATTATTGAGTGATGTTAACCCAATTTTGCCATATACAAACCCCTGCTCTTTATAGGTGACAGGGAAGTAATTTTATAAAAATCGTCTGTTATATTGGCGGGTGACATTTTACCATTTTTGAGGTATACAAACCCCTGCTCTGCATAGGTGACAGGGAGGTGCAAATTTTAAAAAATCGTCTGTTACATTATTATGTGACATTGACCCAGTTTTGCCATATACAAACCCCTGCTCTGCATAGGTGACAGGGAGGTGTAAATTTGTAAAAATCATCTTTTACATCATTGGGTGACTTTAACCCAGTTTTGCATTATACAAACCCCTGCCCTGCATAGGTGACAGGGAGGTAAATTTGTGAAAATAGTCTGTTACATTATTGGGTAATATTAACCCAGTTTTGCTATACACAAACCTCTGCTCTGCATAGGTGACATTGAGGTAAATTTCTAAAAATCGTCTGTTATATTGTCGGGTGACATTTTACCATTTTTGCCTTATACAAACCCCTGCTCTGCATAGCTGATAGGGAGGTAAATTTCTAAAAATCACGAATATATGATTTTACATCCAAAACAAAAGGTTGTAAGAAGAAGTCAAGATAAATGCAGGCCTGCTCACATAAACCCCCAATCCCAGCCACGATTGGGCGGCCTGGTGGGGTGACCAAGTTCTTGTGGACTTTGGGTAACATATAGAATGTAGGTGTAATTGGGCAACTCACCTCCAAAAAAAGGAGTTCCCGCTTTGTAATGATCTTAATATTGAAGGCCCTCCTCAAGAGATGGTCCAGAATGTGACAGTGGGATCTGATGGAATAGGGGTGTAAAAGGTTCTATTACCCAATTGGCGTTTGGCTTCATTTGTATACATCCCCTTGTCCCACAGCACTACATTCCCACCTTTATCCGCTTCTTTTATCACAAAGGATTTATTCTGTTGTAGTCTTCGGACAACATTGAGCTCAGTCGCAGCCATATTTCTGCCCCTAATAGTATCATTTTTCAGTTTCTGAACTTCTCGTAGAACTGTTTGAAAAAATAAATTTATGTTAGGAAACATGCTCAAAGATGGTGTGATGGTCGAGGGTTTGGATAGATTAAAGGACCTCCTACCCATACTGGTGTCATTTTCTCTAAGGAGATCCATGAGGTCCAAAAAAAACCCTCGTTCATCCTCCGCCAGTTCTTGTAATAGTGTTGGTTGGGCACAAAGTAATTTGAAACACAGTTGCCTGCAAAACAAGTATATATCCTTGACAAACTCAAATTTATCGAGTGTACTCATTGACGAAAAGGACAGGCCTTTTTGCAAGACCAGTGTCTCTTCATCTGTCAAAATATAGGAGGAAAGATTTATCACCTGTAATAACCCACCAGTCTGTGGTTGCTCCGCACCTAAAATCGCTTCCTGTTGGATGGCGGATGGTCGTTGCCCTTGTGATGTTGTGGTGCCCATTTTCTGGGATTTGCGTAATCCCCTCCGAGTTCGCTGTCTTCGCTGGTTTCGGATAAAAAATCCACATTTCGATTTATGTTAACAGGGAAGTTAACAGTAGGTTTTATTGCTGTTTCTTTTGGGGGGTTTCCCTTCGTGGGGGCCCGTTAACCCAGTGTTGTCATATACAAACCCCTGCTCTGCATAGATGACAAGGAGAAAAATTTGTAAAAATTGTCTGTTACATTATTGGGTGACATTAACCCCTTTTTGCCATATAAAAACCCCTGCTCTGCATAGGTGACAGGGAGGTAAATTTGTGACAATCATCTGTTACATTATTGTTTGGCATTGACGTAGTTTTGCCATATACAAACCCCTGCTCCGCATAGGTAACAAGGGAGTGAATTTTAAAAAATCGTCTGTTTATGTTACATTGGTTGGTGACATTTTACCATTTTTGCCGTATACAAACCCCTGCTCTGCATAGTTGACAGGGAGGTAAATTTGTGACAATCATCTGTTACATTATTGTTTGGCATTGACGTAGTTTTGCCATATACAAACCCCTGCTCCGCATAGGTAACAAGGGAGTGAATTTTAAAAAATCGTCTGTTTATGTTACATTGGTTGGTGACATTTTACCATTTTTGCCGTATACAAACCCCTGCTCTGCATAGTTGACAGGGAGGTAAATTTGTGAAAATCGTCTGTTACATTATTGGGTGATATTAACCCAGTTTTGCTATACACAAACCTCTGCTCTGCATAGGTGACAGGGTGGTAAATTTGTAACAATCGTCTTTTACATTATTGTGTAACAATGACCCAGTTTTGCCATATACAAACCCCTGCTCTGCATAGGTGACATGGAGGTAAATTTCTAAATATTGTCTGTTACATTATTGGGTGATGTTAACTCAGTTTTGCCATATACAAACTCCTGCTCTGTATAGGTGACAGGGATGTAATTTTCTAAAAATCGTCTGTTATATTGGCGGGTGACATTTTACCATTTTTGAGGTATACAAACCTCTGCTCTGCATAGGTGACAGGGAGGTGCACATTTTTAAAAATCGTCTGTTACATTATTATGTGACATTGACCCAGTTTTGCATTATACAAACCCCTGCTCTGCATAGGTGACAGGGAGGTGTAATTTTGTAAAAATCGTCTGTTACATCATTGGGTGATATTTACCCAGTTTTGCATTATACAAACCCCTGATCTGCATAGGTGACAGTGCGGAAAATTTCTCAAAATCGTCTGTTACATTATTGGGTGATGTTAACCCAGTGTTGTCATATACAATCCCCTTCTCTGCATAGGTGACAGTGAGGTAAATTTGTGAAAATAGTCTGTTACATTATTGGGTAATATTAACCCAGTTTTGCTATACATAAACCTCTGCTCTGCATAGGTGACATTGAGGTAAATTTCTAAAAATCGTCTGTTACATTGTCGGGTGAAATTTTAACATTTTTGGCTTATACAATCCCCTGCTTTGCATAGCTGACAGGGAGGTAAATTTCTAAAAATCGTCTGTTACATTATTGGGTGATGTTAACCCAGTGTTGTCATATACAAACCCCTGCTCTGCATAGATGACAAGGAGGAAAATTTGTAAAAATTGTCTGTTACATTATTGGGTGACATTATCCCAGTTTTGCCATATACAAACACCTGCTCCGCATAGGTAACAAGGGAGAAAATTTGTAAAAATTGTCTGTTACATTACTGGGTAATATTAACCCAGTTTTGCTATACAGAAACCTCTGCTCTGCATAGGTGGCATAGAGGTAAATTTCTAAAAATCGTCTGTTATATTGTTGGGTGACATTTTACCATTTTTGCCTTATACAATGAAGACAATTGAGGTAAATTTCTAAAAATCGTTTGTTATATTGTCGGGTGACATTTTACAATTTTTGAGGTATACAAACCCCTTCTCTGCATAGGTGACAGGGAGGAGTAACATAGTAACATAGTATATAAGGCCGAAAAAAGACATTTGTCCATCCAGTTCGACCTGTTTCCTGCAAGTTGATCCAGGTAAATGTCTAAAAATCGTCAGTTACATCATTGGGTGACATTAACCCAGTTATACAAACCCCTGCTCTGCATAGGTGGCAGGGAGGTAAATTTGTAAATATTGTCTGTTACATTATTGGGTGATGTTAACCCAGTTTTGCCATATACAAACCCCTGCTCTGCATAGATGACAAGGAGGAAAATTTGTAAAAATTGTCTGTTACATTATTGGGTGACATTAACCCAGTTTTGCCATACACAAACCCTTGCTCTGTATAGGTGACAGGGATGTAATTTTCTAAAAATCGTCTGTTATATTGGCGGGTGACATTTTATCATTTTTGAGGTATACAAACCCATGCTCTACATAGGTGACAGGGAGGTGTAAATTTGTAAAAAACGTTTGTTACATCATTGGGTGACATTAACCCAGTTTTGCATTATACAAACTCCTGCTCTGCATAGGTGACAGTGAGGAAAATTTCTCAAAATCGTCTGTTACATTATTGGGTGATGTTAAGCCAGTGTTGTCATATACAATCCACTGCTCTGCATAGATGACAAGGAGGAAAATTTGTAAAAATTGTCTGTTACATTATTGGGTGACATTAACCCAGTTTTGCCATATACAAACCTCTGCTCTGCATAGGTAACAAGGGAGTAAATTTTTACAAATCGTCTGTTATATTGGTTGGTGACATTTTAGCATTTTTGCCATATACAAACCCCTGCTCTTAATAGGTGACAGGGAGGTAAATTTGTGAAAATCGTCTGTTACATTATTGTGTGACATTGACGTAGTTTTGCCATATACAAACACCTGCTCCGCATAGGTAACAAGGGCGTAAATTTTTAAAAATCGTCTGTTACATTGGTTGGTGACATTTTAGCATTTTTGCATATACAAACCCCTGCTCTGCATAGGTGACAGGAAGGTAAATTTGTGAAAATCGTCTGTTACATTATTGAATAATATTAACCCAGTTTTGCTATACACAAACCTCTGCTCTGCATAGGTGAAATTGAGGTAAATTTCTAAAAATCGTCTGTTATATTGTCGGGTGACACTTTACCATTTTTGCCTTATACAAACCCCTGCTCTGCATAGCTGACAAGGAGGTAAATTTCTAAAAATCGTCTGTTACATTATTGGGTGATGTTAACCCAGTGTTGTCATATACAAACCCCTGCTCTGCTTAGATGACAAGGAGAAAAATTTGTAAAAATTGTCTGTTACATTATTGGGTGACATTAACCCAATTTTGCCGTATAGAAACCACTGCTCTGCATAGGTGACAGGGAGGTAAATATGTGAAAATCATCTGTTACATTATTGTTTGACATTGATGTAGTTTTGCCATATACAAACCCCTGCTCCGCATAGGTAGCAAGGGACTGAATTTAAAAAAATCATCTGTTACATTGGTTGGTGACATTTTACCATTTTTGCCGTATACAAACCCCTGCTCTGCATAGTTGACAGGGAGGTAAATTTGTGAAAATCGTCTGTTACATTATTGGGTGATATTAACCCAGTTTTGCTATACACAAACCTCTGCTCTGCATAGGTGATAGGGTGGTAAATTTCTAAAAATCGTCTGTTACATTGTCGGTGACATTTTACCATATTTTCCGTATACAAACCCCTGCGGTACATAGGTAACATATACATAGTAACAAAGTATATAAGACCGAAAAAAGACATTTGTCCATCCAGTTCGGCCTGTTTCCTACAAGTTGAGCCAGAGGAAGGCAAAAAAAACCCTGTGAGGCAGAAGCCAATTTTCCTCACTTAAGGGGGAAAAAAAAATTCCTTCCCGACTCCAATCAGGCAATCAGAATAACTCCCTGTATCAACGACCCCTCTCTAGTAGCTGTAGCCTGTAATATTATTACACTCCAGAAATAAATCCAGTCCCCTCTTGAATTCCTTTATTGTACTCACCATCACCACCTCCTCAGGCAGAGAGTTCCATAGTCTCACTGCTCTTACAGTGAAGAATCTTTTTCTATGTTTGTGTACAAACCTTCTTTCCTCCAGACGCAGAGGATGTCCCCTTGTCACAGTCACAGTCCTGGGGATAAATAGATGATGGGACAGATCTCTGTACTGACCCCTGATATATTTATACATAGTTATTAGATCTCCCTCAGTCGTCTTTTTCTAAAGTGAATAACCCTAATTTTGATAACCTTTCAGGGTACTGTAGATCCCTCATTCCAGTTATTACTTTAGTTGCCCTCCTCTGAACCCTCTCCAGCTCTGCTATGTCTGTCTTGTTCACAGGAGCCCAGAACTGTACACAGTACTCCATGTGTGGTCTAACCAGTGATTTGTAAAGTGGTAGGACTATGTTCTCATCACGGGCGTCTATGCCCCTTTGATGCAACCCATTATCTTATTGGCCTTGGCAGCAGCTGCCTGACACTGGTTTTTGCAGCTTAATTTGCTGTTTATTAAAATTCCTAGATCCTTTTCCATGTCAGTGTTACCGAGTGTTTTACCATTTAATATGTACGGGTGACTTGCATTATTCCTTCCCATGTGCATAACTTTACATTTGTCAGTGTTAAACCTCATCTGCCATTTTTCTGCCCAAGCCTCCAATCTATCCAGATCCCTCTGTAGCAGAAAACTGTCCTCTTCAGTGTTAATTACTTTACACAGTTTAGTGTCATCAGCAAAAATAGATATTTTACTGTGCAGGCCTTCTACAAGATCATTAATAAATATATTGAAGAGAATAGGGCCCAATACTGACCCCTGAGGTACCCCACTAGTTACAGTGACCCAATCTGAGTATCTACCGTTAATAACCACCCTCTGTTTTCTGTCACTCAGCCAGTTACTTACCCACATACAGACATTTTCTCCCAGTCCGAGCATCCTCATTTTATATACTAACCTTTTATGAGGTACGGTGTCAAATGCTTTGGAGAAGTCCAGATATACGACATCTATTGATTCGCCGCTGTCAAGTCTAGAACTTACCTCCTCATAGAAGCTGATTAAATTTGTTTGGCATGACCGATCCCTCATGAAGCCAAGCTGATATGGCGTTATTTGCTTATTTTTATTGAGATACTCCAAAATAGCATCTCTTAAAAACCCTTCAAATAGTTTACCAACAATAGATGTTAAACTTACCGGCCTATAATTTCCAGGCTCTGTTTTTGGACCCTTTTTGAATATTGGCACCACATTTGCTATGCGCCAATCCTGTGGAACATTCCCTGTTATTATAGAGTCCGTAAATATCAGAAATAATGGACTGGCTATGACATCACTTAATTCCCTTAGGATACGGGGGTGTATGCCATCCGGTCCTGGCGATTTGTCTATTTTAATCTTTTTAAGTCGCTGTTGTACTTCTTCCTGGGTCAGACAGGGCACTTTTAATGGGGGATTTATTTTTACATTCTGCATTTCATCTGACAGTTTATTTTCCTCAGTGAATATAGTGGAGAAAAAAATATTTAATAGTTTTGCTTTATCCTCGTCGCTCTCTGCAACATCCCCCTCATTGCTATGTAGAGGGCCGACTCCTTCAGATTTATATTTTTTACTATTTATATAATTGAAGAACATTTTAGGGTTAGTTTTACTCTCTTTGGCAATTAATCTCTCGGTCTCTAGTTTGGCAAATTTTATTAGTTTTTTACATATTCTATTTTTTTCCTTATAGTTTATCAGTGCTTCCTATCTGCCCTCCTGTTTTAGCGATTTATATGCTTTCTTTTTGACATTTATTGCCTTCTTTACGGTTCCATTTATCCACATTGGTCTCTTATTGTTCCTTAGCCTTTTATTCCTATAAGGTATGTACCTCTCACAATTAGATTAGGTGAAAGGAGAAAACATTTCTAACAATCGTCTGTTACATTATTGGGTAATATTAATCCAGTTTTGCTATACAGAAACCTCTGCTCTGCATAGGTGACATAGAGGTAAAATTCTAAAAATCGTCTGTTATATTGTTGGGTGACATTTTACCTTTTTTGCCTTATACAATGAAGGCAATTGAGGTAAATTTCTAAAAATCGTTTGTTATATTGTCGGGTGACATTTTACCATTTTTGAGGTATACAAACCCCTGCTCTGCATAGGTGAAAGGGAGGAGTAAATGTCTAAAAATCGTATGTTACAATATTATGTGACATTGACTCCATTTTTCCATATACAAACCCCTGCTCTGCATAGGTGACATGGAGGTGTAAATTTGTGAAAATCGTCTGTTACATTATTGGGTGATATTAACCCAGTTTTGCTATACACAAACCTCTGCTCTGCATAGGTGCTAGGGTGGTAAATTTGTAAAAATTGTCTGTTACATTGTCGGTGACATTTTACCATATTTTCCGTATACAAACCCCTGCTGTACATAGGTGACAGGAAGGTAGATTTCTAACAATCGTCTGTTACATTATTGTGTGACAATGACCCAGTTTTGCCATATACAAACACCCTGCTATACATTAGTGAGAGGAAGGTAAGTTTGTAAAAATCGACTGTTACATTATTGGGTGACATTGACCCACTTTTGCAGTATACAAACCCCTGCTCTGCATAGGTGGCAGGGAGGTAAATTTCTAAATATTGTCAGTTACTTTATTGGGTGACATTAACCCAGTTTTGCCATATACAAACCCCTGCTCTGCATAGGTGACAGTGAGGTAAATTTGTGAAAATCGTCTGTTACATTATTGTGTGACATTGACATAGTTTTGCCATATACAAACACCGGCTCCGCATAGGTAACAAGGGAGTAAATTTTTAAAAATCGTCTGTTACATTGGTTGGTGACATTTTAGCATTTTTGCCGTATACAAACTCCTGCTCTGCATAGGTGACAGGGAGGTAAATTTGTGACAATCGTCTGTTACATTATTGGGTAATATTAATCCAGTTCTGCTATACAGAAACCTCTGCTCTGCATAGGTGACATAGAGGTCAATTTCTAAAAATTTCTAAAAAGGGTATACAAACCCCTACTCTGCATAGGTGACAGGGAGGAGTAAATGTTTAAAAATGGTCTGTTACAATATTATGTGACATTGACCCAGTTTTGCCATATACAAACCCCTGCTCTGCATAGGTGACAGGGAGGTGTAAATTTGTAAAAATCGTCAGTTACATCATTGGGTGACATTAACCCAGTTTTGCATTATACAAACCCCTGCTCTGCATGGGTGGCAGGGAGGTAAATTTGCAAATATTGTCTGTTACATTATTGGGTGATGTTAACCCAGTTTTGCCATATACAAACTCCTGCTCTGTATAGGTGACAGGGTTGTAATTTTCTAAAAATCGTCTGTTATATTGGCGGGTGACATTTTACCATTTTTGAGGTATATAAACCCGTGCTCTACATAGGTGACAGGGAGGTGTAAATTTGTAAAAAAACGTTTGTTACATCATTGGGTGACATTAACCCAGTTTTGCATTATACAAACCCCTGCTCTGCATAGGTGACAGTGAGGAAAATTTCTCAAAATCGTCTGTTATATTATGGGGTGATGTTAACCCAGTGTTGTCATATACAAACCCCTGCTCTGCATAGATGAAAAGGAGGAAAATTTGTAACAATTGTCCGTTACATTATTGGATGATATTAACCCAGTTTTGATTTGCCATGTACAAACCCCTGCTCTGCATAGGTGTTAGGGAGGTATATTTTTAAAAATCGTCTGTTACATTGACGGTGACATTTTACTATTTTTGCGGTATTCAAACCCCTGCTCTGCATAGGTGACAGGGAGATAAATTTGTAAAAATCGTCTGTTACATTATTGGGTGATACTAACCCAGTTTTGCCTTGCCATGTAGAAACCCCTGCTCTGCATAGGTGTTAGTGAGGTATATTTTTAAAAATCGTCTGTTACATTATTGGTTGATGTTAACACAGTTTTGCCATATTCAAACCCATTCTCTACATAGGTGACAGGAAGGTAAATTCCTAAAAATCGTCTGTTACATTACTGGGTGACATTCACCCAGTTTTGCCATATACAAACCCCTGCTCTGCAAAGGTGACAGGGAGGTAAATTTCTAAAAATCGTCTGTTATACTGTCGGGTGTCATTTTACCATTTTTGCCTTATACAAACCCCTGCTCTGCATAGGTGGCAGGGAGGTACATTTCTAAATATTGTCTGTTACGTTATTGGGTGACATTAACCCAGTTTTGCCATATACAAACCCCTGCTCTGCATAGGTGACAGTGAGGTAAATTTGTGAAAATCGTCTGTTACATTATTGTGTGACATTGACATAGTTTTGCCATATACAAACACTGGCTCTGCATAGGTAACAAGGGAGTAAATTTTTAAAAATCGTCTGTTACATTGGTTGGTGACATTTTAGCATTTTTGCCGTATACAAACTCCTGCTCTGCATAGGTGACAGGGAGGTAAATTTGTGACAATCGTCTGTTACATTATTGGGTAATATTAATCCAGTTCTGCTATACAGAAACCTCTGCTCTGCATAGGTGACATAGAGGTCAATTTCTAAAAATTCCTAAAAAGGGTATACAAACCCCTACTCTGCATAGGTGACAGGGAGGAGTAAATGTCTAAAAATGGTCTGTTCCAATATTATGTGACATTGACCCAGTTTTGCCATATACAAACCCCTGCTCTGCATAGGTGACAGGGAGGTGTAAATTTGTAAAAATCGTCAGTTACATCATTGGGTGACATTAACCCAGTTTTGCATTATACAAACCCCTGCTCTGCATAGGTGGCAGGGAGGTAAATTTGTAAATATTGTCTGTTACATTATTGGGTGATGTTAACCCAGTTTTGCCATATACAAACCCCTGCTCTGTATAGGTGACAGGGTTGTAATTTTCTAAAAATCGTCTGTAATATTGGCGGGTGACATTTTACCATTTTTGAGGTATACAAACCCGTGCTCTACATAGGTGACAGGGAGGTGTAAATTTGTGAAAATCATCTGTTACATTATTGTTTGACATTGACGTAGTTTTGCCATATACAAACCCCTGCTCCGCATAGGTAACAATGGAGTGAATTTAAAAAAATCGTCTGTTACATTGGTTGGTGACATTTTACAATTTTTGCCATATACTAACCCCTGCTCTGCATAGTTGACAGGGAGGTAAATTTGTGAAAATCGTCTGTTACATTATTGGGTGATATTAACCCAGTTTTGCTATACACAAACCTCTGCTCTGCATAAGTGCTAGGGTGGTAAATTTGTAAAAATTGTATGTTACATTGTCGGTGACATTTTACCATATTTTCCGTATACAAACCCCTGCTGTACATAGGTGACAGGAAGGTAGATTTCTAACAATCGTCTGTTACATTATTGTGTGACAATGACCCAGTTTTGCCATATACAAACCCCTGCTCTGCATAGGTGACAGTGAGGTAAATTTGTGAAAATCGTCTGTTACATTATTGTGTGACATTGACATAGTTTTGCCATATACAAACACCGGCTCCGCATAGGTAACAAGGGAGTAAATTTTTAAAAATCGTCTGTTACATTGGTTGGTGACATTTTAGCATTTTTGCCGTATACAAACTCCTGCTCTGCATAGGTGACAGGGAGGTAAATTTGTGACAATCGTCTGTTACATTATTGGGTAATATTAATCCAGTTCTGCTATACAGAAACCTCTGCTCTGCATAGGTGACATAGAGGTCAATTTCTAAAAATTTCTAAAAAGGGTATACAAACCCCTACTCTGCATAGGTGACAGGGAGGAGTAAATGTCTAAAAATGGTCTGTTCCAATATTATGTGACATTGACCCAGTTTTGCCATATACAAACCCCTGCTCTGCATAGGTGACAGGGAGGTGTAAATTTGTAAAAATTGTCAGTTACATCATTGGGTGACATTAACCCAGTTTTGCATTATACAAACCCCTGCTCTGCATGGGTGGCAGGGAGGTAAATTTGTAAATATTGTCTGTTACATCATTGGGTGACATTAACCCAGTTTTGCATTATACAAACCCCTGCTCTGCATAGGTGACAGTGAGGAAAATTTCTCAAAATCGTCTGTTATATTATTGGGTGATGTTAACCCAGTGTTGTCATATACAAACCCCTGCTCTGCATAGATGAAAAGGAGGAAAATTTGTAACAATTGTCCGTTACATTATTGGGTGATATTAACCCAGTTTTGATTTGCCATGTACAAACCCCTGCTCTGCATAGGTGTTAGGGAGGTATATTTTTAAAAATCGTCTGTTACATTGACGGTGACATTTTACTATTTTTGCGGTATTCAAACCCCTGCTCTGCATAGGTGACAGGGAGATAAATTTGTAAAAATCGTCTGTTACATTATTGGGTGATATTAACCCAGTTTTGCCTTGCCATGTAGAAACCCCTGCTCTGCATAGGTGTTAGTGAGGTATATTTTTAAAAATGGTCTGTTACATTATTGGTTGATGTTAACACAGTTTTGCATTATTCAAACCCATTCTCTACATAGGTGACAGGAAGGTAAATTCCTAAAAATCGTCTGTTACATTATTGGGTGACATTCACCCAGTTTTGCCATATACAAACCCCTGCTCTGCAAAGGTGACAGGGAGGTAAATTTCTAAAAATCGTCTGTTATACTGTCGGGTGTCATTTTACCATTTTTGCCTTATACAAACCCCTGCTCTGCATAGGTGGCAAGGAGGTAAATTTCTAAATATTGTCTGTTACATTATTGGGTGACATTAACCCAGTTTTGCCATATACAAACCCCTGCTCTGCATAGGTGACAGTGAGGTAAATTTGTGAAAATCGTCTGTTACATTATTGTGTGACATTGACATAGTTTTGCCATATACAAACATCAGCTCCGCATAGGTAACAAGGGAGTAAATTTTTAAAAATCGTCTGTTACATTGGTTGGTGACATTTTAGCATTTTTGCCGTATACAAACTCCTGCTCTGCATAGGTGACAGGGAGGTAAATTTGTGACAATCGTCTGTTACATTATTGGGTAATATTAATCCAGTTCTGCTATACAGAAACCTCTGCTCTGCATAGGTGACATAGAGGTAAATTTCTAAAAATTTCTAAAAAGGGTATACAAACCCCTACTCTGCATAGGTGACAGGGAGGAGTAAATGTCTAAAAATGGTCTGTTACAATATTATGTGACATTGACCCAGTTTTGCCATATACAAACCCCTGCTCTGCATAGGTGACAGGGAGGTGTAAATTTGTAAAAATCGTCAGTTACTTCATTGGGTGACATTAACCCAGTTTTGCATTATACAAACCCCTGCTCTGCATAGGTGGCAGGGAGGTAAATTTGTAAATATTGTCTGTTACATTATTGGGTGATGTTAACCCAGTTTTGCCATATACAAACCCCTGCTCTGTATAGGTGATAGGGTTGTAATTTTCTAAAAATCGTCTGTTATATTGGCGGGTGACATTTTACCATTTTTGAGGTATACAAACCCGTGCTCTACATAGGTGACAGGGAGGTGTAAATTTGTAAAAAAACGTTTGTTCCATCATTGGGTGACATTAACCCAGTTTTGCATTATACAAACACCTGCTCTGCATAGGTGACAGTGAGGAAAATTTCTCAAAATCGTCTGTAATATTATTGGGTGATGTTAACCCAGTACTGTCATATACAAACCCCTGCTCTGCATAGATGAAAAGGAGGAAAATTTGTAACAATTGTCCGTTACATTATTGGGTGATATTAATCCAGTTTTGATTTGCCATGTACAAACCCCTGCTCTGCATAGGTGTTAGGGAGGTATATTTTTAAAAATCGTCTGTTACATTGAAAGGTGACATTTCACTATTTTTGCCGTATACAAACCCCTGCTCTCCATAGTTGACATGGAGGTAAATTTGTGAAAATCGTCTGTTACATTATTGGGTGATATTAACCCAGTATTGCTATACACAAACCTCTGCTCTGCATAGGTGATAGGGTGGTAAATTTGTAAAAATTGTCTGTTACATTGTCGGTGACATTTTACCATATTTTCCGTATACAAACCCCTGCTGTACATAGGTGACAGGAAGGTAAATTTCTAACAATCGTCTGTTACATTATTGTGTGACAATGACCCAGTTTTGCCATATACAAACCCCTGCTCTGCATTGGTGACAAGAAGGTAAATTTGTAAAAATCGACTGTTACATTATTGAGTGACATTGACCCACTTTTGCAGTATACAAACCCCGGCTCTGCATAGGTGGCAGGGAGGTAAATTTCTAAATATTGTCTGTTACATTATTGGGTGACATTAACCCAGTTTTGCCATATACAAACCCCTGCTCTGCATAGGTGACAGTGAGGTAAATTTGTGAAAATCGTCTGTTACATTATTGTGTGACATTGACATAGTTTTGCCATATACAAACACCGGCTCTGCATAGGTAACAAGGGAGTAAATTTTTAAAAATCGTCTGTTACATTGGTTGGTGACATTTTAGCATTTTTGCCGTATACAAACTCCTGCTCTGCATAGGTGACAGGGAGGTAAATTTGTGACAATCGTCTGTTACATTATTGGGTAATATTAATCCAGTTCTGCTATACAGAAACCTCTGCTCTGCATAGGTGACATAGAGGTAAATTTCTAAAAATTTCTAAAAAGGGTATACAAACCCCTACTATGCATAGGTGACAGGGAGGAGTAAATGTCTAAAAATGGTCTGTTACAATATTATGTGACATTGACCCAGTTTTGCCATATACAAACCCCTGCTCTGCATAGGTGACAGGGAGGTGTAAATTTGTAAAAATCGTCAGTTACATCATTGGGTGACATTAACCCAGTTTTGCATTATACAAACCCCTGCTCTGCATAGGTGGCAGGGAGGTAAATTTGTAAATATTGTCTGTTACATTATTGGGTGATGTTAACACAGTTTTGCCATATACAAACCCCTGCTCTGTATAGGTGACAGGGTTGTAATTTTCTAAAAATCGTCTGTAATATTGGCGGGTGACATTTTACCATTTTTGAGGTATACAAACCCGTGCTCTACATAGGTGACAGGGAGGTGTAAATTTTTGAAAATCATTTGTTACATTATTGTTTGACATTGACGTAGTTTTGCCATATACAAACCCCTGCTCCGCATAGGTAACAATGGAGTGAATTTAAAAAAATCGTCTGTTACATTGGTTGGTGACATTTTACCATTTTTGCCATATACAAACCCCTGCTCTGCATAGGTGACAGTGAGGTAAATTTGTGAAAATCGTCTGTTACATTATTGTGTGACATTGACATAGTTTTGCCATATACAAACACCGGCTCCGCATAGGTAACAAGGGAGTAAATTTTTAAAAATCGTCTGTTACATTGGTTGGTGACATTTTAGCATTTTTGCCGTATACAAACTCCTGCTCTGCATAGGTGACAGGGAGGTAAATTTGTGACAATCGTCTGTTACATTATTGGGTAATATTAATCCAGTTCTGCTATACAGAAACCTCTGCTCTGCATAGGTGACATAGAGGTCAATTTCTAAAAATTTCTAAAAGGGTATACAAACCCCTACTCTGCATAGGTGACAGGGAGGAGTAAATGTTTAAAAATGGTCTGTTACAATATTATGTGACATTGACCCAGTTTTGCCATATACAAACCCCTGCTCTGCATAGGTGACAGGGAGGTGTAAATTTGTAAAAATCGTCAGTTACATCATTGGGTGACATTAACCCAGTTTTGCATTATACAAACCCCTGCTCTGCATGGGTGGCAGGGAGGTAAATTTGCAAATATTGTCTGTTACATTATTGGGTGATGTTAACCCAGTTTTGCCATATACAAACCCCTGCTCTGTATAGGTGACAGGGTTGTAATTTTCTAAAAATCGTCTGTTATATTGGCGGGTGACATTTTACCATTTTTGAGGTATACAAACCCGTGCTCTACATAGGTGACAGGGAGGTGTAAATTTGTAAAAAAACGTTTGTTACATCATTGGGTGACATTAACCCAGTTTTGCATTATACAAACCCCTGCTCTGCATAGGTGACAGTGAGGAAAATTTCTCAAAATCGTCTGTTATATTATTGGGTGATGTTAACCCAGTGTTGTCATATACAAACCCCTGCTCTGCATAGATGAAAAGGAGGAAAATTTGTAACAATTGTCCGTTACATTATTGGGTGATATTAACCCAGTTTTGATTTGCCATGTAGAAACCCCTGCTCTGCATAGGTGTTAGGGAGGTATATTTTTAAAAATCGTCTGTTACATTGACGGTGACATTTTACTATTTTTGCCGTATTCAAACCCCTGCTCTGCATAGGTGACAGGGAGATAAATTTGTAAAAATCGTCTGTTACATTATTGGGTGATATTAACCCAGTTTTGCCTTGCCATGTAGAAACCCCTGCTCTGCATAGGTGTTAGTGAGGTATATTTTTAAAAATCGTCTGTTACATTATTGGTTGATGTTAACACAGTTTTGCCATATTCAAACCCATTCTCTACATAGGTGACAGGAAGGTAAATTCCTAAAAATCGTCTGTTACATTATTGGGTGACATTCACCCAGTTTTGCCATATACAAACCCCTTCTCTGCAAAGGTGACAGAGAGGTAAATTTCTAAAAATCGTCTGTTATACTGTCAGGTGTCATTTTACCATTTTTGCCTTATACAAACCCCTGCTCTGCATAGGTGACAGTGAGGTAAATTTATAAAAATCATCTGTTATATTGGCGGGTGACAATTTACCATTTTTGAGGTATACAAACCCCTGTTCTGCATAGTTGACAAGGAGGTGAAAATTTCTAAAAATCGTCTGTTACATTATTATGTGACATTGACCCAGTTTTGCCATATACAAACCCCTGCTCTGCATAGGTGACAGGGAGGTGTAAATTTGTAAAAATCGTCTGTTACATTATTGGGTGATGTTAACCCAGTGTTGCATTATACAAACCCCTGCACTGCATAGTTGACAGTGAGGAAAATTTCTCAAAATCGTCTGTTACATTATTGGGGGATGTTAACCCAGTTTTGTCATATTCAAACCCCTGCTCTGCATAGATGACAAGGAGGAAAATTTTTAAAAATTTTCTGTTACATTATTGGTGACATTAACTCAGTTTTCCCATATACAAACCCCTGCTCTGCATAGGTGACAGGGAGGTAAATTTGTGAAAATCGTCTGTTCCATTTGTTACATTATTAGGGGATATAAACCCTGTTTTGATATACACAAACCCCTGCTTTGCATCGGTGACAGGGTGGCAAATTTGTAAAAATCGTCTGTTACATTGACGGTGATATTTTACCATTTTTGTCGTTTTCAAACCACTGCTCTACATAGGTGACAGGTAGGTAAATTTCTAAAAATCGTCTGTTACATTATTATGTGACATTGACGTAGTTTTGCCTTATACAAACCCCTGCTCCGCATAGGTAACAAGGGAGTAAATTTTAAAAAATCGTCTGTTACGTTGGTTGGTGATATTTTATCATTTTTGCCGTATACAAACCCCTGCTCTGCATAGGTGGCAGGGAGGTAAATTTGTGTAAATCGTCTGTTACATTATTGGGTAATATTAACCCAGTTTTGCTATCCACAAACCTCTGCTCTCCATAGGTGACTTTGAGGTAAATTTCTAAAAATCGTCTGTTATATTGTCAGGTGATATTTTACCCTTTTTGCCTTATACAAACCCCTGCTCTGCATTGCTGACAGGGAGGTAAATTTCTAAAAATTGTCTGTTATATTGGCGGGAGACATTTTACCATTTTTGTGGTATACAAACCCCTGCTCTGCATAGGTGACAGGGAGGTGTAAATTTCTAAAAATCGTCTGTTACATCATTGGGTGACATTCTCCCAGTTTTGCATTCTACAAACCCCTGCTCTGCATAGGTGACAGTGAGGAAAATTTCTCAAAATCGTCTGTTACATTATTGGGTGATGTTAACCCAGTGTTGTCATATACAAACCCCTGCTCTGCATAGATGACAAGGAGGAAAATTTGTAAAAATTGTTTGTTACATTATTGGGTGACATTAACCCAGTTTTGCTATACACAAACCCCTGCTTTGCATCGGTGACATGGTGGTAAATTTATAAAAATAGTCTGTTACATTGACGGTGACATTTTACCATTTTAGCCGTATACAAACCCCTGCTCTACATAGGTGACAGGGAGGTAAATTTCTTAAAATCGTCTGTTACATTATTGTGTGACATTGACGTAGTTTTGCCATATACAAACCCCTGCTCCGCATCGGTAACAAGGGAGTAAATTTTTAAAAATCGTCTGTTACATTTGTTGGTGACATTTTACCATTTTTACCGTATACAAACCCCTGCTCTGCATAGGTGACAGGGAGGTAAATTTGTGAAAATCGTCTGTTTCATTATTGGGTAATATTAACCCAGTTTTGCTATACACAAACCTCTGCTCTGCATAGGTGACAGGGTGGTAAATTTGTAAAAATCGTCTGTTACATTGTCGGTGACATTTTACTATTTTTGCGGTATTCAAACCCCTGCTCTGCATTGGTGACAGTGAGGTAAATTTGTAAAAATCGGCTGTTACATTATTGGGTGACATTAACCCAGTTTTGCAGTATACAAACCCCTGCTCTGCATAGGTGGCAGGGAGGTAAATTTGTAAATATTGTCTTTTACATTATTGGGTGATGTTAACCCAGTTTTGCCATATACAAACCCCTGCTCTGTGTAGGTGACTGGGAGGTAAATTTCTAAATCGTCTGTTATATTGGCGGGTGACATTTTACAATTTTTGGGGTATACAATCCCCTGCTCTGCATAGGTGACAGGGAGGTGTAAATGTCTAAAAATCGTCTGTTACATAATTATGTGACATTGAACCAGTTTTGCCATATACAAACCCCTGCTCTGCATAGGTGACAGGGAGGTGTAAATTTGTAAAAATCGTCTGTTACATCATTGGGTGACATTAACCCAGTTTTGCATGATAAAAACCCCTGCTCTGCATAGGTGACAGTGAGGACAATTTCTCAGAATCGTCTGTTACATTATTGGGTGACATTAAACCAGTTTTGCCATATACAAACTCCTGCTCTGCATAGGTGACAGGGAGGTAAATTTGTGAAAATCGTCTGTTACATTTTTTAAATTATTGGGTGACATTATCCCAGTTTTGCCATATACAAACCCCTCTTCTAAATAGGTGACAGGGACAGGGACGGTTTAGAAATTTCTAAAAAATTGTCTGTTACATTATTATGTGACATTAACCCAGTTTTGCCATATACAAACCCCTGCTCCGCATAGGTGACAAGGGAGGAAATTTGTAAATATCGTCTGTTACATTGGTGTGTGACATTTTACCATTTTTGCTGTATACAAACCCCTGCTCTCCATAGGTGACAGGGAGGTGCAAATTTCTAAAAATCGTCTGTTACATTATTGGGTCATATTAACCCAGTTTTGCCATACACAAACCCTTGCTCTGTATAGGTGACAGGGATGTAATTTTCTAAAAATCGTCTGTTATATTGACTTGTGACATTTTACCATTTTTGAGGTATACAAACCCCTGCTCTGCATAGGTGACAGGGAGGTGCAAATTTCTAAAAATCGTCTGTTTCATTATTATGTGACATTGACCCAGTTTTGCCATATACAAACCCCTGGTATGGCCGTTCTTCTATTCGGGTCCTGAACCAGTTGGAAAAGGAAATTGTTTTTGATTATTGCCAAGAACCTGTTTCCTTTATGAGATCTACAGGTTTCAGTTTCCCAGTCTATATCTGGGTAGTTAAACTCCCCTATAATAACGTCATGATTTGCCGTCTCATCTCTCTCGTTTAGTAATAGATTTTCTGTGGACTCAGGAGTTTATTATGAGCCATCTAATATACCAATCAGCATTTTATTATTGTTTTTGCCACCATGTAGTTCTACCCACAGTGACTCCACATGTTCATGTCCCTCACTTATATCTCTCCGGTTTTGATGATTCTTTCTAAACAGACCCTGTACGTTAACTTCCCAGTCATAGCTATTATCCAGCCATGTCTCAGTTATTCCCACTATGTCAAAGTCCTCCTCACACATCATTAATTCCAGTTCCCCAGTTTTACTAGTCAGGCTTTAGTGTCCATACAATTGAGAGCTTTTTGTATATTTTTTACCCTACACCTTTCCTTATGAACTGTTCTAGTCCCTCCTTACATTCCTCCCATAGTTTCATTAACTTGCACCTGGTCTCTATTTGCACTTCCCCTCCTATAATGTAATTACCCTCCCCCGAGTCCCTAGTTTAAACACTGCTCTAACTGTCCTGCCATCGTCTCCACCAAAACAACTTTAACTTCCCCATTATGGTGCAGCCCATCCCTACGATAGAGCCTGTAGCCAACAGGGAAATTGGACCAGTTCTCCAGGATCCCAAACCCCTCCTTCCTACACCACTTCTTGAGCCATTTGTTAATCTCCCTTATCTTTGTATTTCGGAAAACAGGTGCTTGACCTAAACTTGTGCTAAATCCCTAAAATAATTTTTAAAGA
Organism: Bufotes viridis; assembly: GCA_033119425.1. Taxonomy (NCBI): domain Eukaryota; kingdom Metazoa; phylum Chordata; class Amphibia; order Anura; family Bufonidae; genus Bufotes; species Bufotes viridis. The sequence continues at coordinate 202,033,881 of CM065591.1, read as the reverse complement.
GGCTCCACCTACCACTAACTTTATCTTTGTTTCCAATATGGACCATGACTGCTGGATCTTTGCCAGCCCCTCCCAGTAATCTCTCAACCCAATCCGAGATATGTAGAACTCAAGCAACAGGAAAACAACACAACGTTCGACGATCCCGGTCTTTGTGAATAGATCGCTCTATCTGTACCCTATAGAAAAGTAAACAAGTAATTCTATTAGGCCTTGTTTCTAAAATTGGGGTGACTAGGCCTTGTCATTGAACTGTTTTTTGGGGTGTCTACCTTGTTTAATAGATATGCAATGCTATTAGACCTTGATTCTCAAATTGGGGTGAATAAGCTGTGTAATTTAACTGTTATTATGGTGTCCACCTTCTTAAATAAATCAATAATACTATTATATCTTGATTCTGAAAATGGGGTGAATAAGCTGTCTAATTTTACTTTTATTAGGGTATCTATGTTTTTAATAGGTAAGCAATTGTATTACACCTTGATTCTCAAATTGGGGTGAATAAGCTTTCTGATTTAACTGTTATTGGGGTGTCCAACTTGTTTAATAGATTTGCAATTCCGTTAGGCCTTGATTCTCAAATTGAGGGAATAAGCTTTCTCATTTAACTGCCATTGGGTTGTCCACCCTGTTAAATAGATAAGAAATCCTATTATGTTGTAATTCCAAAATTGGGGTGCCTAAGCTCTGCAATTTAACTTTTATTTGGGTGCTCACCTTGTTTTATAGATAAGCAGTTCTATTACACCTTGATTCTCAAATTGGTGTGAATAAGCTGTCTCGTTTAACTGTTATTGAGGTGTCCACCTTGTTTAATAGATAAGCAATTCCATTAGGCCTTGATTTTCAAAGTAGAGTGAGTAGGCTGTATAATTTAACTGCTATTGGGGTGTCCACCTTGTTTAATAGATAAGCATACCTATTAGGCCTTAATTCACAAATTGGGGTGAACAAGCTGTCTAATACTACTGCTATTGGCATGCCCACCAATAGGCATGAGGATTTTTCCCCATTCTTCAAACAAAAGATAGTCAACATCAGAGAAAGCTTCAACACACAGTCTCCACAGACCCTCCACACAGCTGCTCCGTCCTCTTCTCCCAAAACCAGCTTCTCTGCCATTACAGAAGAAAAACTCTCCACTCTACTCTCCAAATCCCATCTCACCACCTGTGCACTTCACCCAATCCCATCCCACCTCATCCCTAACCTAACCACAGTGTTTATCCCAGCCCTAACTCATCTCTTCAACCTATCACTAACCTCTGGTCTCTTCCCCTCTGCTTTTAAACATGCTACCATTACACCCATCCTCAAAAAGCCTTCACTTGACCCATCTTCTTTGTCCAGTTATCGCCCCATATCCCTTCTTCCATATGCCTCAAAGCTACTTGAGCAACATGTCCATTCTGAACTGTCCTCTCACCTCTCCTCCTGCTCCCTCTTTGACCGGCTACAATCTGGCTTCCGACCCCACCACTCAACCGAGACTGCCCTCACCAAAGTCACCAATGACCTACTACTTGCCAAAACCAAAAAACATTACTCTGTCCTCCTTCTCCTTGACTTGTCCTCTGCTTTTGACACTGTCGACCACTCCCTTCTGTTGCAAACTCTCTCATCTCTTGGCATCACTGACCTGGCCCTCTCTTGGATCACATCATACCTCACAGACTGGACATTTAGCGTCTCCTACTCTCACACCACCTCCTCGCCTCATTCCCTCTCTGTTGGTGTCCCGCAAGGCTCCGTCCTAGAACCCCTGCTCTTCTCTATCTACACCTTCGGCCTGGGACAGCTTATAGAGTCCCATGGCTTTAAGTATCACTTTTATGCTGATGACACACAAATCTACCTCTCTGGTCCAGACATCACCATCTTACTATCCAGAATCCCACAATGCCTATCTCGCATATCCTCCTTCTTCTCCTCTTGCTTTCTAAAACTTAACATGGATAAAATCCCCCATCTTGCTCACCCCCCCCCCAACAGAAGTATCTATCACAATCGATGACTGCACATTCTCCCCGGTTAACCAAGTCCGCTGCCTTGGAGTGACCTTGGATTCTGCCCTCTCCTTCCGACCACACATCCAAGCCCTTTCCACCACCTGCCGCTTCCAACTCAAAAACATCTCCCGCATCCGCCCTTTCCTCAACTTTGAATTGGCAAAAATGCTTGTACATTCCCTCATCATCTCCCGCCTAGACTACTGCAACATTCTCCTCTGTGGCCTTCCATCTAGCTCTCGCACACCCCTACAATCTATCCTCAACTCTGCTGCCCGACTAATCCACCTCTCTCCCCTGTATGCCTCTGCCTCTCCCCTCTGCCAGTCCCTGCACTGGCTTCCCATTGCCCAGCGAATTCAGTTTAAAATACTAACCAACACATACAAGGCCGTCCACAACCGGTCCCCTCCCTACATCTCTGAGCTACTTTCCCGATACATCCCCACACGCAATCTTCGATCCTCACAGGACCTCCTTCTCTCCTCTCCTCTTATCACCTCTTCCCACACTCACGTCCAGGATTTCTCCCGTGCATCCCCTATACTCTGGAACTCACTACCCCAACATATCAGACTCTCACCTACAGTGGAATCCTTCAAAAGAAACCTGAAAACCCACCTCTTCAGACAAGCCTACGACCAGTGACACTGCTGCCTCTATACCGCCATGACCAGCTTCACCCTCGCCTACTGTCTCCTTCCCCCATACCATGTAGATTGTAAGCCTTCACGGGCAGGGCCCTCTATCCTTCTAAATCAGTCTGTAACTTGTCTCGTTCATGCTTAAGGCAATTGCCTGTATTATGTATGTGCACCGCTTATGATATGTACAGCGCTATGGAATGAATGGCGCTCTAAAAATAAATAATAATAATAAGTAATTCCATTAGGCCTTGATTCTCAAATTGGGGTGAATAAGCTGTCTATTTTAACTGTTATTGGGGGTGTCCATCTTGTTAAATCGATAAGTAATTATATTAGGACTTGATTCTAAAATTTAGATAAATAAGCTTTCTCACTTAAAAGGGTTGTCTCACTTCAGCAAATGTCATTTATCAAGTAGAGAAAGTTAATACAATCTCATACTTAAATTGTACTTGCAACTATTTGGCATATGATTAGTTATGCAGATTCTTGTCATGTAACTGCATTGTTACTGTTTCACTTAGAGATGAGCGAATCGAAGTTTACAAACTGGAATTTAATTTGAATTTCAGGAAAAATTTGATTCGCACCGAAGCTGAATTTCTTTGCGCTTCTTGGTAACGAATCACATTAAAATGGCTGCTTCATGTGTTCAGACACGGAGCAAATAACTCTGGGAATGAGGGATCACCCACAATACCATGCATGCAGCCAATCAGCAGCCAGCCCCTGTGATATCACAGACATATAATTAGCCTTAGCCATCTTGGTGTCATGCCGTGAAGAGTACAAGATACAATAAACCACAAGAAACAACAAACAAGTGTCTAGGCAAAAGCTGGGGATAATGGTCACCTCCTGACAAGATCCTATCAGCTGACCCTAGACTGCTGTGCACACATTTAGACCCCAAAGGTGGGAATAAACGTGCCTAAGACTGAATAAACCCTATAGTCCCTGAGATAGTGGACAAGGGGAAATAAAAGCAGCCTGCCTCCTCAAATCCTGGAGGAAGCAGGTGTCTAACTAACAGCCTAGACAGAACACAAATAGAAACCAAAAACACACTTATCTTGAAGCTGAGCAGAAACAGCAATCCACCTTTCCTCAGACTGAGAAAGAAGCTATAACCCGCACAGGAAACTGGGAAAGGGTGAGATTTAAACTCACATAAACGACCCCACCCAGTGCACCTGCGGGGAGGCGGGTACAGCTCAACTCCAAGTGTCAATGCAAACAGAAAACACTACAAACGTGCTGCCAACCTGACAGACCTCCGCACCTCACCAGAGCAGGGCATGACAGTACCCCCCCCTTCTACGGGTGACCTCTGGATACCCAGGACCAACTTTATCTGGGTGAGACCTGGGAAAAGCCCTCACCAGTTGGCTGGCATTACCATCCACAGCCGGGACCCACATCCTCTCCTCAGGACTGTATACCCTCCAGTGGTACTGAAGGGAACCCCGAAGAACACGCAAGTCAAGAACCCTAGAGATCTCAAATTTACCATCAACCAGAACAGGGGGAGGAGGCGATGGCGATTGACCCACTGGTCTCACATATTTCTTAAGTAAAGACCTATGGAACACATCATGGATCTTTCAGGTCTGTGGAAGATCCAAACAAAACGCAACTGGATTGACAACCGCAGATATTTTGTAAAGTCCAATAATACTTGGACCCAGTTTCCAAGATGGTACTCTCAGTTTAATATTTTTAGTAGATAACCACACCAGATCACCCACACACAGGTCCGGACCAGTCACATGTCTCCTGTCAGCCATTCTCTTATACCTCTCACCCATCTTCTCCAAATTGCCCTGGATCCCCCGATAGATAGAGGACAAGACAGAAGAGAATCTCTCCTCCTCCTGGCATTCCAGAGGAACCAGTCCCAGCAAAGGTACCAAACTGAGGATGAAAGCTGTATGCGCCAAAAAATGGCGACTTACCCGTGGACTCCTGCCTACGGTTATTCAAAGCAAACTCTGCTAGAGATAGGAATGAGGACCAGTCCTCCTGGTTCTCAGCCACAAAACAACTCAAATAGGTCTCCAGGTTTTGGTTAGTACATTCTGTCTGCCCATTCGACTGTAGATGAAAAGCCGAAGAGAACGAAAGTTGCATGCCAAGATGACAGCAGAACACCCTCCAAAACCTGGAAACCAACTGAATACCCCTATCAGAGACCACATTCGAGGGAATACCATGTAATTTCACAATGTTATCAATAAAAACCTGAGCAAGAGTTTTAGCATTGGGCAGACTAGCTAACGATACAAAGTGATCCATCTTGCTAAAATGGTCCACAACCACCAAAATCACAGTTTTCGTGGAGGAACTTGGCAGATCAGTAATAAAATCCATAGATAAGTGTGTCTAAGGACGAGAAGGGATAGATAAAGGAAGAAGTGAACCAGAAGGTCTAGTGTGAGCAACCTTTGACCGTGCACAGGTCTCACAAGCTGCCACATAATCCCCAATATTCTTACGTAACCCAGGCCACCAGAATCTCAGAAAAATAAGATCAAAGGTGGACTTGCCACCAGGGTGTCCAGCAAGGACGGTATTGTGATGTTCCTTGAATACTTTGTATCACAGTCTAGAAGGAACAAACAACCTCCCTGGGGGACAAGAATCAGGAGCCGCCCCCTGGGCTTTCAACACCTCCAACTCAGGGTACAGAGCAGAGACAACCACCCCATCAGCCAAAATCGTAGCAGGATCCTCCGAATCACTTCCCCTGGGAAAACTACGAGACAAATGCTTGGGTGTTGTGGTAAGGTGCAGGGTGCCGTCCTAGATGGCAGGTACGTGTCACCGAGGTTCACCGTTTGTTGATGTCAGTAGCAGGTAGTGCTACTGACATATTTGCTAAATAGCATGGCTGCAAAGCCGATCCGGGCCGGCTCTTACCGGGAGCAGCTAAAGTGTAGGGTGGGTGGCTGCTCCCCACGACCCAGTCCTGGTTTTGGGCTGGGTTTAAAAACTCAGCCAGCACCAGCAGCTGTGAGAGTGTTTGTCCTGGAGCTGATCACAGTGCTGTGGAGCTCTCTGACCTGGAGGAAGGAGCTCAGCCAAGTGGGGTTATTTCCTGGAAGCCTGATGGTGGATTGTCCTGCGGCTGGGCTGACAGCCAGGTGCGAACCCGCACCTCAAACCTCCCAGGTGATTGGAACCTGTGTTTGGACTTTTGTTTTTCCACTCGTTTTCTGATGTGTGTGTGATTTAACACCAAGTGACTGTCTGCTGTTAATTTGATGCAAGTGTGAATAAAACACTGTTTTCCGCACCTTCTGGACTCCCTTGTGCCTCTATACTGCACCCGCACCGCTGTCTACCAGAGCGACTCCCCACATTTGGTGTCGGATGCGGGCATGCGCAGTGAGGCTGGCGTGAACGCCGAGTTTGTTTTTCTGGGAACGACTGGATGTCCTATATTCGGCCGGCAAAGTTGCAGCCTGTGTTCCCTGACAAAATGGAGGCGGCGGTGAAAGCTCTCATAGAGGCTAACGTGCAGCAGCGGGAGACCAACCAGCTACTGCTACAGCATGTGATGGCGTTACAAGCCGCAGGAGCGTCCCACCACGTCCATGATGCCCGGAAGCGGTCCGTGCGGCGGTCCCAAAAATGACCCCCTCAGACGACGTTGAGACATACCTGGCGGTCTTTGAGAAGGTCGCCGTGAGGAAAAAGTTACCCGTGACCAGTGGGCCGAGGTGGTTGCTCCGTTCCTGGCATCCGGACCCCAGCAAGTTTTTTGATTTAGCAGATGACCAGGCTGCTGATTATCCCACGGTGAAGGGGAGATCCTGGCCAGACTGGGGGTAAATGTGTTGGTCCGGGCTCAGCGGGTCCACCAGTGGGACTTTAAAGCGGCTGAACCCGCCAGGCCGCAGTACTATGAGTTGCTGCACAGGTTGCAAAAATGGCTGCAACCTGACATTCTAAGTCCGACTGCTATGCTGGACCGTCTGCTGGCTGACATGTTCTGGAGGGCCTTGCCTTACCCCCTTCAGCACTGGATCGGCCAGGTATCACCCACCAATGCCCTAGAAATGGTCGACCTGGTGGAGCGCTATGAGGCCACCCAAAACTTGAAAGGGGGTGTTGTTGGGAGGGCCGGTCAAACCCGGAGGACTCCCATCCAGTCCCGGCGACTGGTACCCGAGAAACCTGCTCGGCGTGTACCCCCTGTAGACCCGGCCCGATAGTCTGCTGGCGGTGTCACGAGCCTGGCCACGTAAGGGCCGACTGTCCACAGTGGGGAGAACCCATGGAGATTAATTATGGGTACCGGGCTTCCATGTATGCCCGGAGACTGTGTGCGACCGGCACCCCGAGACAATAGACAATCGTCATCTGTGCCAGGTGCAAGTCGGGGATAACCTGGCAGTGGCGCTGTTGGACTCAGGGAGCCTAGTAACCCTGGTAAGTGCTGCCCTGGTACAGCCCACCCAGTATACGGGCCGGAAAGTTGGTGTGGTGTGCATACACGGAGACTTAAAGGACTATCCCACTGCTGTAATGTCTCTGTCCACGGCGGCCGGCACATGGACTTGTGAAGTGGCGATCTCCTCAAAGCTACCCTATGAACTAATAATTGGGAGAGACTTCCCTGGTTTTCCGTCACTATGGCCTGAGGTGAAAGTGACTAATAGCCCTGAGACAGGGGTAACCCTAGCTGAGTGGCCTGGTTCCAGTGGGAGGCCAGAGCCCTGGGAGCCCGAGTCCGAAGGGCCTGCGGTAGGGGTGACCACCACTTCTGTGATAGAGGGAGGCACCCCCACTGAGTGTAATGGTGGGAGACATGGAGGACTTGCCACCAGGACCTGAGTTGGCAGACCTCCACGTCTCCGGAGATAATTTTGGGACTGCCCAACACCGGGACCAAACCCTAACCAGGGCCTGGGAGAATGTGCTGGAAATTGATGGTAAACCCCAGAGACCAGGGGCTGAGTTAATATTTCCCGCTTTGTTGTTCACCAAGAAATGTTATATCGGGTGAACCAAATCCGAGGTGAACCTGTTGAACAGTTGGTGGTGCCCACAGCGTACCGCAAGCTTGTCATGGAGCTTGCCCACCAACATGTTCTTGGGGGACACTTGGGGTGGCAGAAAACCCAGGACCGCATACTGCAGCGGTTTTATTGGCCCAGTGTGTTCAAGGAGGTAGAGAATTATTGTAAGTCCTGTCCCACCTGTCAGATACATAGCCCCCAGCCACATTTCCGTAGTCCTCTGGTACCTCTTCCAATTATTGAGGTCCCGTTTGAGCGAATCGCTATGGATCTAGTGGGCCTGTACCAAAGTCTGCCAGGGGCCACCAACACATTTTGGTAGTTCTCGACTATGCCACTCGGTATCCGGAGGCGGTGCCTCTGCGACATACCTCAGCTAAGCTCATTGCCAAAGAGTTAATGGAAATGTTTTCCCGTGTGGGCCTGCCAAAAGAGGTTCTGACAGACCAAGGGACCCCTTTTATGTCCAAAGTTATGAGGGAACTGTGTAAATTATTGCGTATAAAGCAATTGCGGACGTCCGTTTACCATCCGCAAACGGACGGTCTTGTCGAGAGGTTTAACCAAACTTTAAAAAATATGTTAAAAGGGTGGTGTCTAGAGATGGGAAGGACTGGGACCTGCTTCTGCCCTATCTCATGTTCGCAGTGCGAGAGGTACCCCAGGCCTCTACTGGGTTCTCGCCCTTCGAACTGCTTTATGGCAGACACCCTCGGGGCCTGTTGGATATCGCCAAGGAAGCATGGGAACAACAGCCTGTCCCCACAAAAGTGTCATTGAGTATGTCACCCAGATGCAGGACCGGATGGAAAGGGTGTTGCCGCTGGTCCGGGAGCATATGGAGGCAGCGCAACAAGCCCAGAGTAGGGTGTACAATCGTCAGGCTCGGTGCGGGGCTTCAATCCGGGAGATCGGGTTTTGGTTCTGGTACCCACCCTTGACAGCAAATTCTTAGCTAGGTGGCAGGGCCCCTATGAGGTGATCGAGAAGGTAGGGAAGTAAATTACAAAGTACACCAGCCAGGGCGGCGCAAGCCGGAGCAGGTGTACCACGTGAATTTACTAAAGCCGTGGAAAGATAGGGACACGGCCGACGACCACAGCCCCGGCCAGGGCTTCTAGGTGAAAAGGGTCCAGCCCCACAGTTCGAGGCCTGTGAAGCCGTAACCACGGTAAAAATTGCAGACAGCCTGTCTTCCAAACAAGTTCAGGAAGTCAGGGAGTTCATCAGTCGGAACACGGATGTGTTCTCGGACCTCCTGGCCGCACGTCTCTCATCCGACATGACATCGTCACTGAGCCTCAGGCCAAGATCCGGTTAAAACCATACCGGGTACCCGAGGCTCGGCGACGGGCCATCGCGGAGGAAGTGCAATTAATGTTGAAGCTCGATGTCATTGAGGAGTCGAAAAGTGAGTGGGCCAGTCCCATAGTCCTAATACCCAAGCCGGATGGGACGTTGCGGTTCTGCAACGACTTTCGCAAGTTAAATGAAGTGTCCAAGTTTGGCGCGTATCCCATGCCCGGGTAGACGAGCTTGTTGAGAATTTAGGACAAGCCCGTTATTTTTCTGTGCTGGACCTCACTAAAGGGTACTGGCAGGTACCCTTAACGGAGTCGGCCAAGGAAAAACCGCTTTTGTTACCCCGCAGGGCCTGTATCACTACAAGGTGTTACCCTTTGGCCTGCATGGCGCCCCGCCACCTTCCAAAGGTTAATGGACATAGTGCTGCGACCACATCGTCGGTGCGCCTCGGCCTACTTAGATGATGTAATCATCCACAGCACCGACTGGGAAAGCCATTTGCCCAAAGTGCAGGCGGTAGTGGATGCCCTGAGGAAAGCTGGTCTAACCGCCAATCCAAAGAAGTGTGCGATTGGGTTGGAAGAGACCAAATACCTGGGGTATGTCATTGGGCGGGGAGTCATCAAGCCTCAGGTAAATAAGGTAGAGGCAATACGGAGTTGGCCCCGACCGGTCACCACCAGGCAGATAAAGTCGTTCCTGGGGATTGTGGGGTATTACATGAGGTTTGTGCCCCACTTTGCCACTATCGCTTCGCCATTGACAGAGTTATTAAAGGGCGTAAGACAGGGATGGTCCGCTGGAATGAGCAGGCGGAAAAGGCTTTCTCCGCCCTGAAATCGGCCCTGTGTGGGTCCCCGGTTTTGGTGACACCCGATTTCAGGAAAGAGTTCGTTGTCCAGACCGACGCCTCTGAGGTTGGCCTTGGTGCGGTACTATCGCAGGAAGTCAACGGGGAGGAGCATCCCGTTGTCTTCCTCAGCCGCAAGCTCACCCCAGCCGAGACCAGGTACAGCATAGTCGAGAGAGAGTGCCTGGCCATCAAGTGGGCACTCGAGGCCCTCCGTTATTACCTGTTGGGCAGAAGCTTCCGCCTGGTGACCGACCACTCCCCACTCAAGTGGATGTGCCAAGCCAAAGAGAGGAATGCCCGGGTCACCAGGTGGTTTCTGTCCCTACAGAATTTTAAATTCACGGTGGAGCACAGAGCGGGCCGGTTGTTAAAAAATGCAGACGCACTCTCCCGGGTACACTGTTTGTCGTGTGTCCACCCCCTCAGGGTTGAACAAAGGGGGGGGGTATGTGGTAAGGTGCAGGGTGCCGTCCTAGATGGCAGGTACGTGTCACCGAGGTTCATAGCCTCGGTGAGGTAAGAGCCGTTTGTTGATGTCAGTAGCAGGTAGTGCTACTGACACATTTGCTAAATAGCATGGCTGCAAAGCCGATCCGGGCCGGCTCTTACCGGGAGCAGCTAAAGTGTAGGGTGGGTGGCTGCTCCCCACGACCCAGTCCTGGTTTTGGGCTGGGTTTAAAAACTCAGCCAGCACCAGCAGCTGTGAGAGTGTTTGTCCTGGAGCTGATCACAGTGCTGTGGAGCTCTCTGACCTGGAGGAAGGAGCTCAGCCAAGTGGGGTTATTTCCTGGAAGCCTGATGGTGGATTGTCCTGCGGCTGGGCTGACAGCCAGGTGCGAACCCGCACCTCAAACCTCCCAGGTGATTGGAACCTGTGTTTGGACTTTTTGTTTTTCCACTCGTTTTCTGATGTGTGTGTGATTTAACACCAAGTGACTGTCTGCTGTTAATTTGATGCAAGTGTGAATAAAACACTGTTTTCCGCACCTTCTGGACTCCCTTGTGCCTCTATACTGCACCCGCACCGCTGTCTACCAGAGCGACTCCCCACAGTGTATAGGGAGAGGCATTAACCACCTGAGGACCGCCTAACGCACGGATGCATCCGGCGGGCGGTCCTCTTACTCTGGGTCGACGCATCGACACGTCATCTCGCGAGACTAGCAGGCTGATGACTTTTAAAAAAAACTAATCACAAGCCATCTAACACATTATATTTATAAATATAATGTGTTAAATGGCTTCTGTGCTCTCTGCTGGGTCCTTTTCGTCGGTTGGACCCAGGAGAGAGCACATTTGACTGTAAGTACACCAAGCACTACATACTTAGCCCCAGATCACCCCCTATCACCCCAAGTAACCCCTTGATCACCCCTTTCAATCACCTGTCAATCACTAGTGAAAGGGAAAAAAGTGATCAGTGTAAACTGTCACTTTTTTTCCCCACCAGTATTGACTGTTAGGTTTAGTTTAGTTTAGGTCCCTTTGGTAGGTAGTTAGCTTCCGTTAGCACCCAGCCCACCACACCGCAGTCACCGATTCGCTGATTAGCGCTACACATTTATACTTTTATAGTATCTGTAAGTGATCAGAACTGATCACAGTCAGATCTACAATAGTATTAGTGTCACCTTAGTTCGCCCCCCACCCAAACGCAGTGTTTGCCCGATCAGTCGCAGCGGCTTCCGGTACTTCGCTAGCCTCCCATTTGTAAGACAGGCTTGCTCTTTTTCTTGGGTAGTCTCAGGGAATACCCCCTAAATTTAGTTGTCCAAATGTCAAATAAGGGGTATTCCTCTGAAGAGGCCTACAGGATTCTGACCCAGTCGGATGAGGAATGGGAAACCTCATCTGTCGAATCTAGCGGGTCAGAATATGAACCTGTAGAAAGCAGTGGCAGTCTGACCCAAAGTTCGGATGAGGAGGTTAACATCCCTGATAGCACCAGGCGTACCCGACCCCGGGTCGCTAGACCACAGGTTGCGCAGGATCCGTTTCAAGGGCAGCAGAGTGGTGCTGGCGCTGCCGGATTACGTGGTGAGGCATACACCAGCAGCGCAGCCCATCCTGGACCTACTACCAGCACTGCCGTAGAACATGGTGAAGTGGCGAGCACCAGAAGGGCAGTTGAAGCTGGTACGGTGGCACGTGCGATAGTTCCCCCGTCGCAGCCACCGCGCAGACAGGCCCGTAGAGCCCCTAGAATCCCTGAGGTGCTGGCAAACCCTGATTGGCAGCCCCCAACTTCAGCCGCACCATTAGTTCCCCCTTTCACCGCCCAGTCAGGAGTTCGGGTGGAGACAGCGCAGATCGGATCGACACTGGGGTTTTTTGAGCTGTTCTTCACTGCGGAACTCTTTTACCTAGTCGTGGCAGAAACAAATCGGTATGCCACTCAATTTATAAACGCCAACCTGGGAAGCTCTTATGCCCAGTCTTTCCGGTGGAAACCAGTCCAAGTTTCCGAATTTAAAACTTTTCTGGGCCTTCTCCTCAACATGGGCCTAACCAAAAAGGATGAATTGCAGTCATATTGGTCCATGAACCCAATTCATCACATGCCCATGTAATCTGCTGCCATGTCCAGGACACGTTTTGAGACCATCCTGCGTTTCCTGCACTTTAGCGACAACACCACCTCCCGTCCCAGAGGCCAACCAGCTTTTGACCGGCTCCACAAAATTCGGCCCCTCATAGACCACTTCAACCTGAAATTTGCAGATTTGTATACCCCCGCACAAAACATCTGCGTAGACGAGTCCCTCATACTTTTTACCGGGCGCCTTGGCTTTAAACAGTACATCCCAAGCAAGCGCGCCCGGTATGAGGTCAAATTGTATAAGCTCTGTGAAAGGGCCACAGGCTATACACACAAATTTCGGATCTATGAGGGAAAAGATCAGACCCTGGAGCCGGTCGGTTGCCATGACTACCTGGGGAGCAGTGGGAAGATAGTCTGGGACTTGGTGTCACCCTTATTCGGCAAGGGGTACCATCTTTATATGGACAATTTTTACACAAGTGTGGCCCTCTTCAGGCATTTGTTCCTAGAACAGATTGGCTGCTGTGGCACCGCATGACCTAGTCCCGGGGCTTCCCCCAACGGCTCATTACCACCTGTCTTGCAAGGGGGGAGAGGGCTGCCTTGTGTAACGAAGAACTGCTCGTGGTGAAATGGAGAGACAAGCGTGACGTTTACATGCTCTCCTCCATTCACGCAGACACGACAATCCAAATTGAACGGGCAACCAGTGTCATTCAAAAGCCCCTCTCGGTCCACGACTATAATTTGCTCATGGGAGGGGTGGACTTCAATGACCAGATGTTGGCCCCATATTTGCTTTCCCGCAGGACCAAATGCTGGTATAAGAAAGTGTTTGTATATTTAATTCAATTGGCTATATACAATAGTTTTGTTCTCTACAGTAAGGCTCGGAGAACAGGATCCTTCCTCAAATTTCAGGAAGACATCATCGAGAACCTCCTGTATCCAGGAGGTTCCGTGGCCTCAAACCCCAGTGTAGTGAACCATCTACACGAGCGACACTTCCCCAGTGTCGTTGCTGGCACCTCAAACCAACCGCCACCCCGAAAAAGATGTTGTGTCTGTAGCAGGAGTGGAATAAGGCGTGACACCCGTTATTTCTGTCCTGACTGTCCTGACCCCCCTGCCCTATGCCTAGGGGAGTGTTTCCGGAAGTACCACACTCAGGTACACTTAGGGACATAGGGATTGCAGGACACAGGTAGTTTTTACACTCAGGACCTAGGGTCTCTCAGGATACTAGGTTTTGAGAGACCCTAACACATAGGGGTGCTGGTGTGCTACAGCAGAAATGTGAAACGGTAGAAACCTCTCCTTTCACTTGGGATAAAGTGCATAATGTACTTCGCACCATCTCTGTGTGATTTACACTTTACACATTGTCCCATGGGAAAGGAGAGGTTTCTGCTAGGAAAATAAAGAGTGAAATGGTAAAAAAAATTTTAAAATTAAACAGGTAGCAAGAAAAAAAAATCTTGAGTTAGTTTAGGTTTTAAAAGTTTTTTGATGTTCAGGTTTATAAAAAAAGTTTTATGTTCAGGTTTTATAAAGTTTGTAACGTTCAAGTTTATGAGCCTGCTGCCTGTTTTTTCTTCTTCTCCCCCCCCCCAACCACCCTTTATTTTCCAGGTAGACCAACGGACCAACCGACGAAAACGCTGCAGCACTGATGTGGACAATCATATCAGAAGACACGAGAAGTCGGTGTATGCGGCGCTGTGGGACGAGATTTCTCCTCTGCAGTACAGGTACGTTTGCCCAAGCATATGAGCTGAGGAGAGGTGTTGGAGTTCATATGCTTTGGCAAACACTTTGTATCAAAAATTTGGCAAAGATGTCTTCCTCCACAACGATAGATTGATCGATGTGAATGGAGAAATCATGTTTGCCAGGACATAGGAGCTGAAGTGGGTATGGATGTTTGGGCGGAGCCAGGCCCCTCTTTTTTTTCTTGCATATTTTTTGGCAGAGATTTTTTCATCCACATTGATCGATGCGAATTAAGAAATCTGTACCGTTCATTTTTTCTTTCAGCCCGGAGGCTGAACGGAAAAAAAAATCTCATTACCCGTATGCTCCATATAAGGAGAATAGCAGAAACTCCTAATGCTGGCCATACATGTAATGATTGCGGAGACCCTCAAATGCCAGAGCAGTACAAAAACCTCACATGTGACCCAATTTTGGAAAGAAGACACCCCAAGGTATTCGCTGAGGGGCATATTGAGTCCATGAAAGATTGAACTTTTTGTCACAAGTTAGCGGAAAGGGAGACTTTGTGAGAAAAAACAAAAAAATCTAATTCCGCTAACTTGTGCCCAAAAAAAAATCTTCTATGAACTCGCCATGCCCCTCACGGAATACCTTGGGGTGTCTTCTTTCTAAAATGGGGTCACATTTTGGGTATTTTTACTGCCCTGGCATTTTAGGGGCCCTAAAGCGTGAGAAGAAAAATGCGTAAAAATGCCATCCTAAAAGGTACTCATTGGAATTAGGGCCCCTTTGCGCATCTTGGCTGCAAAAAAGTGTCACACATGTGGTATCGCCGTACTCAGGAGAAGTAGGGCAATGTGTTTTGGGGTGTATTTTTACATATACCCATGCTGGGTGTGAAAAATATCTCAGTAAATTGACAACTTTGTATAAAAAAATGGAAAAAGTTGTCATTTACAGAGATATTTTTCACACAGTATGGGTATATGTAAAAATACAGCACTGCTCCAACCCCCACCTCTGATGCATTAACCTCCACCACAAATGGTTGAGACAAATCAGGCTGCATGAGAATGGGAGCCAACGCAAAACATTCCTTAATAGCTGAAAAGGCAATGCAATGCCTTATCTGACCAGACAGAGCAGTCGGCGCCCTTCTTAGTCATATCGGTCAGCGGTTTTACAATGGTAGAGTAGTTCAAAATGAATTTTCTATAACAATTGGGAAACCCCAAAAACCTCATCAAAGCTTTCTGATTCTCTGGTTGGTCCCATTCCAGAACCGCCCGGACCTTTTCGGGGTCCATCCGAAAACCAGAGCCAGAAAGCAGGTATCCCAAAAATGGAAGCTCCAGAACAGAAAACATGCATTTCTCCAACTTAACATATAAGTTATTCTCCCGAAGGATCGACAAAACCTGTCTCACGTGATCCTGATGGGTCTTCAGATCAGGGGAGTAAATTAGTATGTCATCCAAGTAAATTACAATGAACCTACCCACTAAATGATGAAAAATGTCATTGACAAATCGCTGAAACACCGCTGGCACGTTCGTCAACCCGAAAGGCATAAACAGATTTTCGAAATGACCCTTGTGCTTGTTGAAGGCCATTTTCCACTCATCCCCTTCCTTGATTCTGATCAGATTGTAGGCCCCTCTTAAATCTAACTTGGAAAAAACCTTAGTTTCAATAATTTGATCGAAAAGGTCAGAAATCAAAGGAAGGGGATACGGATCACTTACCGTAATGAGATTTAATTGTCGAAAATCCAAGCAAGGTCCTTTTTCTTTACAAAGAAAAAACCAACTGCGTCCGGAGACTTGCCAAACTATCAGCAATGTACTTCCGCATGACCTCTCTTTCGGGTTGAGAAAGATTGTACGGCCGAGACTTTGGCAACTTAGCCCCTGGAATGAGATTAACTGGACAATCATATTCACGATGAGGGGGCAACTCCTGAGTCCCCCCCCCGAAAGGACATCTGCAAAATCTGAGAGATACTGCGGTAAAATTGTAGAAGACACCCCTGCGATAGATGCACTAAGGCAATTGTCTGAACAAAATTCACTCCAACCAATGATCTGTCTGCCAATTGCCTGCCAATCAATAGTAGGGTTATGTTTAATCAACCACGGGAAACCAAGAACCATAGGAGCTGGCACATTTTTCATGACAAACCAAGAAATTATTTCCACATGCGAATCACCCACCCATAACCGAATACCATGAACAATATGAGTGAGATTCTTCTGAGAAAGAGGGGAAGAATCAATTGAGAACACCGGAATCTTTCTCTCTAATGTGCACGTACTTAGGCCCAGATTTTGAAGAAAAAGAAAATTAATAAGGTTTACTCCAGCTCCACAATCAATAAAAACTTCAAAATCAAATTCTCCTGACTCTAGTGCCATCATAGCTGGAAGGAGGAAACGGGTATTGCAGGGAGATGGCATTCCTGCTTGCTCCGGCACCCCATCCACACTACCAAGAGTCAGGGATGTTTCATTTTTCTTTTTATGTAAACCTCTTTGTGGATCATTATCATCAACTTGCAGTTTTAGCAAAGGACAAGCATAAACAAAATGACCTTTTGCTCCACAGTAAAAACATGACCTATGTAACCTCCTACAATTCCTATTACCAGAACGAAAAGACACCTGACCCAGCTGCATGGTCTCCTTCCCCATCCCAGAATTACATGTCACATTAACCTGGGGAAACGGTGAGACAAAACCACTACCAGAAGAAATCCCTTGCGCTGAAGGAGCCTTATTCCTCTCTCTAATGCAGGCATGTCCAAACTCTGGCCCTCCAGGTGTTGCAGAACTACAACTCCCATCATGCCCTTCTGTAGGTTGATAGCTGTAGGTTGTCCAGGAATGATGGGAGTTGTAGTTTTGCAACATCTGGAGGGCCGGAGTTTGGACATGCCTGCTCTAATGTGTCTATCTAAGCGCAATGCCAAAGACATAGCATTTTCCAACTAATCCGGATACTCAAGAAAAGCAAGGGCATCCTTTAATCTCTCCGACAACCCCTGACAAAACTGACTACGCAGCGCGGGGTCATTCCACTCAGACTCCGTAGCCCATCTCCTAAACTCAGAGCAGTACACCTCTGCAGTATGTTCTCCTTGAAACAAATTACGCAACTTTGATTCTGCCATTAAGACCCGATCTAGGTCATCATAAATTAATCCCAAGGCTTAAAAAAATTCATCCACCAACCGAAGTGCAAGAGAACCGGTCGGCAGCGAAAAGGCCCAGTATTGAACGTCCCCTTTAAGCAAGGAAATGATTATCCCCACTCTCTGACTCTCATCGCCAGATGAAGACGGCCGCAACCGAAAGTACAACCTGCATGATTCCCTAAAGAGGATGAAGTCATCCACACCCCCTGAAAATCTATCAGAAAGGGCAACTCTAGGTTCCCCATAAATTCGACTTCCTCCAATAGCACCTGTTGCCAGAGCATTCCAACAACGTGCGACTGAATTGCGCAGATCAGCAGTCTCCAGGGATAATCACTGAATATGATCCATTACTAAATTGTGCAGATCAGTAACCTCCAGGGATAATCCCTGAAAAAGATCCATTAACGCATCACCTGACTCCATCTCCAAGCAGCAGAGAAATAACAGTCAAAGTATTATTATGGCGGGCGGGTTATAATGTCACGCCGGGAAGGGTACAAGATACAATAAACCACAAGAAACAACAAACAAGTGTCTAGGCAAAAGCTGGGGATAATGGTCACCTCCTGACAAGATCCTTTCAGCTGACCCTAGACTGCTATGCACATGTTTAGACCCCAAACTTATAGCTCAATGATAGTGCACTTCTCATGAGTCCAGTGGGCCTGGGTTCAAGACCCCTTTCAGCCTTTAAAAAATGTAACATTTTATTAAGCCCTAGCCCTAGGCAAATTCAAGTCATGTATGACTCTGATATCTGACTACTGACCTAAGTCAGGCGTCAGCCTCGCTCCTAATTTTAGGTTCTTTCTACTGTCCATATACTGAATGGCATAGATGAATAAAATGCCATGTTTACAATAACCAAGCTTATAGCTCAATGATTGTGTACTTGTCTTGAGTCCAGTAGGCCTGGGTTCAAGACCCTTTTCAGCCATTAAATATTTTAACATTTTATTAAGCCCTAGATTTGAGGCAAATTCAAGTCATGTATGACACTGATATCTAACTACTGACCTAAGTCAGGCGTCAGCCTCGCTCCTAATTTTAGGTTCTTGCTACTGTCCATATTCTGAATGGCATAGATTAATAAAATGCTATGTTTACACTAACCAAGCTTATAGCTCAATGATAGTGCACTTGTCTTGAGTCCAGTGAGCCGAGGTTCAAGACCCTTTTCAGCCTTTAAAATTTTTTAAGCCCTAGATTTGAGGCAAATTCAATGCTGATATCTGACTACTGACCCTCAATTTTAAAGGCTGAACATGGTCTTGAACCCAGGCCCACTGGACTCAAGACAAGTGCACTATCACTGAGCTATAAGCTTGGTTAAAATTATCCTGGAATTTTAGTCATCTATGCCATTCAGTATATGAAAAGTTGAATGAACCTAAAATTAGGAGCGAGGCTGACGCCTGACTTGGGTCAGTAGTCAGACATCAGCGTCACACATGATTTGAATTTGCCTCATATCTAGCGCTTAATAAAATGTAGAATTTTTTAAATACTGAAAGGGGTCTTGAACCCAGGCCCACTGGACTTAGGACATGTGCACTATCACTGAGATATAAGCTTGGTTAGTGTTAACATGGCATTTTATTCATCTATGCCATTCAGTATATGAAAAGTAGAATGAACCTAAAATTAGGAGCGAGGCTGACGCCTGACTTGGGTCAGTAGTCAGACATTAGCGTCACACATGATTAGAATTTGCCTCATATCTAGGGCTTAATAAAATGTTAAACTTTTTAAAGGCTGTAAGGGGTCTTGAACCCTGGCCCACTGGACTCAGGACAAGTGCACTATCACTGAGCTATAGGCTTGGTAGTTGTTAACATGGCATTTTATTAATCTATGCAATTTTGCATACAAAGACATAGTACATCTATAACTCATTGTCACTTTGACCCTGACCTATGAAGAGCATTATTCAAACTCAATTGTCAGGGTCAGTTATCAGAGTCAGGTGTGAGGTGTCAGAGTCAGGTGTCAGGTGTCAGGTGTCAGAGTCAGGAGTCAGGGTCAGGTGTCAGAGTCAGGTGTAAGAGTCAGGTTTCAGAGTCAGGTGTGAGGGTCAGGGTCAGGTGTCACAATGGCATTATATCTGACCATGTCCTAAAATGAACACTGTACCGGAGGTCCTGGTGCTGGTTCGTATTCTCCAGGGCGGCAGGTAAGTGTGGGTTCTCTATATGTATCTCATGTTACTTGCCTGCCATTGAAGCGCATACTGTCTGGGTCCCGGCTGCTGTGGGGGCCTCTGGAGACTCCTGCTCATCCATCGTCTAGGGTGAGCAGGTGGTCTCTGCCCTGTTCTTATCTGAGGGCGATGCAGGGTTGGCAGGGCCCAAGGTACGTGGGTATGAGCTGTCCCCCCTTCAGGGTCCGCTCATACAGCCAGGAGACCAGGGCCAGTTTTAGGGACATGCCAGGAGGTCACCTGCTCCCTTTATCCCTGTTATTAGGCCCGGTGGCCGGGGATAGTGCGCGCCGGGGGGTTTTCCCCACTCTCCGCCGTGACATTATAACAAATAACGACTCCACAGTCTTACCTTCGCAAGAGGGTGCAGCATGTATTGTCATCCATTTGGTGGGCATGCGCGTTCTCTGGAGGGAGAGCATTTTGGGGTCCAACGTTACGGCACGGTTTGTGGCTTTCCCCACCACTCTATATTCCGTTGTCCGTGCTGGTGTTCCCCTCGTCCGGCTCAGTTGTCTCTATTTCGGGTTGTTCGCATGTTAGGATCCTGAGTGGGTGCGTCTCTGGGTCGGACGCGGTGTCTAGTGTGGGTTCTCCTGACTTTGTTCTGTGCTGGCTTCCAGGGACCTAGATATTGGTCCTGGTTCGCTGGCGGCAGTCTTGGCGAGACATACTGGCATCTTCCCTTTATTGGGGGTTACCGTTAACGGCACGGTTGGTGGATTTATCCCTGCCACCTTGCTTACCATGTTCGTGTTGGTTCCCTCTCGTCCTTCTCTGGGCTCCTCGCTCCGGTTGGCTGTTCAGCATTTCCCTCGGTATACCTGCTGTTTGGAGTCTGCAGTCTGTGACCGGGAGCAGGAGATTTCCCCCCTGAGTTGGACGTGGTGTACGTGGTTTCTCCAGACTCCCTCTGCGTTTGACTGCCTGGGACCTTGGTTTTGGTCCAGGTTTGTTGGCAGGAGTTCTGGGGAAGAGACAGGCACCTCCTGGGCAGTGTCACCGGGGGGTTTTCCTTCCAGCCTGGGACCTTGGTTTGGTCCAGGTTTGTTGGCAGTCTGGGACCTTGGTTTGGTCCAGGTTTGTTGGCAGTCTGGGACCTTGGTTTGGTCCAGGTTTGTTGACTTTTGTTTTCTGGAGGGAGACACCGGTGGGTATTTGGCATTGCCCCTCCCCCCCCTTGTTGTTTGCCCCACCAACTTCCCCTTTTTGGTTGGGGGGGGGGCTTTGAGGGGTGGGAGTGTCACGACCTTGGTTAAGGTCGCGACTGTGTTGTTGCCAGCGGCAATGTGTCGTCTGCACGTGGGGGCTGCTATCCCGTTGCCTCACTTGCGGTTGCCGTTGGCAATGTGTCACCCTCTTTGCGGTCGTGGTTTTTGACCTGCTGCCTCACATGCGCTTGTTGTTGGCAACATGTTGTTGTGTATTTCATGTGGGGGCAGGGCCACGGCAGCTCTGAGTTGGTGTGGTGACACAAAGCCACACTTGCTGTTGCCGGTGGCAACATGTGGTTTAGCATGTGTGTGCTCACCTTGTTTGAGAGCACTTTCCTTGGGTGTGGTTTACACATGGTTAATGTCTGTGTGATGGGTGTGTCCTCTGGCCTCCTTAAGTGTCTGTGTTTGGAGCCTGAGTTCAGTTTGTATGTCCCCAGCCTTGGTGTGAGCATGTGCTGGAGGTGGTTGCTTGCACCCATGTTATGTCTGTGTGAGTCACCCTTATTTGTTATATTGTTTTCTATGTATTGTTCCCTATGCTTTGTATTCTATGTAGCCTCTCCAGTGTGTAAGTGTGTACCCCTTCCCCACCTGGTGTTGTTGTATGGTGTGGGTATGCCTGGAGCTTGTAGTCACTGTGTGTGTGCTCCAGAAGGGGCTTGCTTTCCTGGAGGGGTTTAAGCAACGACCAGATGGTGTGCTTCCCTGCCAGGATCTCCCCCCATGCATCTGGTGTTCGCATGGGGGTCCCAGAGGTCCTGGCGCTGGTTCGTATTCTCCAGGGCGGCAGGTAAGTGAGGGTTCTCTATATGTATCTCATGTTACTTGCCTGCCATGCGAGCGCACACTGTCTGGGTCCCGGCTGCTGTGGGGGCCTCTGGAGACTCCTGCTCATCCGTCGTCTAGGGTGAGCAGGTGGTCTCTGCCCTGTTCTAATCTGAGGGCGATGCAGGGTTGGCAGGGCCCTAGGTACGTGGGTATGAGCCGTCCCACCTTCAGGGTCCGCTCATACAGCCAGGAGACCAGGGCCAGTTTTAGGGAAGTGCCAGGAGGTCACCTGCTCCCTTTATCCCTATTATTAGGCCCGGCGGCCGAGGATAGTGCGCGGCGGGGGGTTTCCCCCACTCTCTGCCGTGACACTAACCTACACTATCTCACACTAACTATGTAGATTATATATTTGAGCTAACTAACTCTCTAACCTACACTATACACTGCACTGGAACCTATCAGCTACGCTATTCACTAACTAACCTACACTATCTACCACTAACTATCTGGATTATATATATGAGGTATTTTATGTAATATATATATATATATATATATATATATATATATATATATATATATATATATATATATATTCCAGATAGTTAGCGGTAGATAGTTCAGGGACATCCTAGTCAGGAGTCGGTACAGTGAACTAAGGGATAAGGACTGGCTATCCTTGAGAAGACCATTAGGTAACCATTGGTGTGGCACTTGTTCGCTATGTAATTTTATACTCCAGGGTCGGCATCTCTTCTTTGGGGGTATAAAACAGTATGTAAATCATTTCATTACCTGTAGAACCAGTTTTGTCGTTTATGTGTTGATTTGTGTTTGTGGTTCCTTTTATATTGGAAAAACCAAAAGGCCCCTCCTGGAGCGTATACGTGAACACCGCAATTCAGTGAAAACTGGAAAAGGGAGGACACGTTTAATCGAACATGTAAGATGCCAACATGGTGGCAATGTGGATGTCCTGAAATTTGCGGGTTTAGAACATATCCCTCCGGTTGTGACCGGGGGTGATAGACATCGCTTGTTACTCCAGAAGGAGGCCAGATACATAATCGGAACGGATGCCATGGGCCAACTGGGCCTGAATGAACGGAATTACATGTCAGTCTTTGTTTGAAATTTATTGAATATGAAATCGCTCCATTCCCACTTGTATATGTAGGTATATCGTACAATAGAAAGAATTGTGATTTTTCTGAAAGAAGCGCTTGTCATATGACTTTATGAATATATTGGAGGTGCGATTTTTCTGAAGAAACGATTGTCATGCGATTTTATGAATGCATTGGATGTGTGATTTTTAATTTTTTTTTTTTTTTTGTCTTTTCGAATTGATGTAATGTGTAATGCGCATGCGCTGGTTGTTAAGCGTCCACCTGTTGTCAGGAGATGGGCCGAAGTACCCTCCCCTGGATGACACTTATAATCGGCGCAGACGCGATTTGTTTGTGGAACAGCCGGAAGAAGCAGGCACTCCGCAAAACGTCCGTCGCTGTTTGTTACATGTCCTTGTGAAGTCTGTACCCCTGCGATTTCAGCAACTCTGCATTAAAGAAATTATAAATTATCGGATGGTGAGTGCCGCGGAACTGTTTTACTCGTTTGAAAGTTTGGTTTCTGCATCTGCTGGGCACCCCGATCCTTTGAAGGTCCGATAGGCCGGAGCGTATTTCCCGATATCGGAGACAAGTTTGGGATGGTGCCACCACTACCCCTCTAGACTGTATCTTATGTAATATGACACAGCAATTCAGCAAAGCATCGAAATCACACTCCCCTCTCTCACTAATGCATGAAACAGCACAAAATGGCTGCTAGGGATGCTCTTATATAGTAAAGGGGTAGGCAACTTTCCTATTGGTTGCTAGGGATGTTGCTAAGCTTTGACAAAGGTATTGAAGCCTTCTCATTGGCCCACAAGCTAGAAGCAGGGAGGGATCATGTGTACAAACGAATATTCGCGATTACGAATATATAGTGCTATATTCTAAATATTTGCGAATTTTTTAAGTGCCGATATTCACGATAAAAATTTGCAATACAAATATTAGCGTTCAACACTAGACAGTAGAAGATTGAAAATTGGGGATTTGGAGCGATGAGATGAAAGTCAATACACTGGGCTCTGATACGTGCAAATAGGTCTGGAAGAAACAAGGCAAAAGGGGGCAAACAGACCAAGAAATTGGAACAGTCAAGTTTGGTGAAAGCAGCCTGATGATATGGGGTTGTTTCACAGCCAAAGGCGTTGGATACTTGACCAGGATCGATGGTGGTCTTAATGCTGAGCTATATGTGAGTATCCAATGGGGAGAAACAAGACTGGATCGCACATCCACAACGCTTAACCCTTGATATGTGCTCTTCAGCTACATTACTATAGTACAAGTCCCCCATATCGCATGCAAATAGTGGAGACATTAGTGTTTATTACATTTTGATCAAAAGGTAATAAGCCCACTCACCCCGTCACAGTTGTCTCCTAGAGTGGGTTCCTACTCTGTCCATAATCTGATAAAGGCGCCGCGCTGCATGGCGACACGTGGCACCATCCCAGCAAGCTGCAGTTGCGCAAGCCAGCCAGAAAAGCACCACAACAACAAAGGCCACCATGCAGCACAACACTGTCTGAACAGGAGCCTAATGCAACCTGCTCAGTACTAACAGAAACCAGGAGTAACAGCTAGTGGGTCACTTACACTGTTATGCAGTCTCCTGCTAATTAATTAAAACCGCATGTGGCAAGTGGGAGGAGTGCTGATTCTGTGAGTATCCCACAAGGCTCGTTACTTCGTTCACTCGAGTACTATGGGTATGAAAAGGACAAAATAGTGTTCCAGCAGGACAACGATCTAAAGCATACGTTAAAATTGGCGAAGAAATGGTTCAATGACAATGAAGCAGTGGTGCTGGATTGGCCTCCACAGTCCCCAAACCTCAACCCAATCTAACACTTGTTGGTACAGTTGAAGAAAAGGCTGTATTTGTACCCAAGTGAGTTGACCAATATGTACCAACATTTGGAAAGTGTAAAAGAGACATATTTCAGTTGACTCATACTTGAATCTGATCAAGAGCATATCCAGAAGGATTCAGGCAGTGTTGAAAGCCAAAGGTGGATTTACAAAATACTTACAAAATAATAAAAATTAAAATCTAGAATTTTAGGAGCAAAACAGTAACAATGCAGTTCCATGACAATAATCTGCATAACTAATCATATGCTTAATAGTTGCAAGTCCAAGTTATATATGAGAGAGCCCCTGCAAAAAACTGACCAAATACTGACCGTGTGATGGAAAAGAAATCCTGCATGCAGGACTTTAATAGCCTCTATCACACGGTCAGTATTTGGTCAGTTTTTTGCATTAGTATTTGATCAGTATTAGTAAGGCAAAAACAGGAATGGGTCCAAAACAGAACAAGTGATGGAAATATTTGCATGTCTTCTGTGTTTTGGACCCACTCCTGCTTTCGGCTTCCAAATCACAATCAAATCCTGATGCAAAATACTGATTTATGATAGAGGCCTCAATTTGCATGAGTTTTGGCCATTTGCCTCTGAAATTGGTTTTATTTAGATAGAGGCTATTAAAGTCCTAGGATTTCTTTTCTATCTGAATAAAACCAAGTTCAGAGGCAAATGGCCAAAACTCATGCAAATTTAGTATGAGGCCTCTATCATAAATCATGATTTTGCATCAGGATTTAATCATGATTTGAAAGCCAAAAACAGGAGTGGGTCCAAAACGCAGAAGGCATGCAAATATTCCCATTACAAGTCATCTGTTTTGGACCCACTCCTGTTTTTGCCTTACCAATACTGATCAATTATTGACCAAGTACTGACAATGTGAAGGTGAGTGCTCAAAACACAGGATTTTTTTTTTTTTTGGGTTGTTCTTCTAATGGATCAGTACAGTACCGTGCTGCGCCGTAGCTCCGTCCCCCACCCTATTATAGTCAATGGGGACGGAGCGGCAGCACGGCAGTGCACGGCCACTTGCGGCAGGCTGAATAGCCTGCCGGATCCGTCCTGCCGCAAGTGTAAAAGTACCCTTAGCTACAGATGTAATAACATACTGCCCCTTTTAATCAACAAAAGAATCAAAAAGGTTCATCTATATGAACTCTTATGTTTGTGTACTAGAAGATAGGTTCTGTCTGAGTTGCAAAGTAACTGCTAATTGATCCATAGATAACAATATCGATTTATAAGGAGATGGAAGTTGATTATGTTTCTTGGTTAGTGATGAGCATGCTCAACCGAGTATTGGTTCGGCTTGAGCATCACAATGCTCGACGCTCGGCTTTACTCGGCCGAGCACCACGTGTATTCGTTGCATTGCTCGAGTCTCCTCCCCACACGTTTGGCGCCTTCTAAGCACCCAAAGAAAGTATTTCCCCCTCAGTGTAAGGCCATAGCCATGTTAGCTGTAAGCCTTACACTGATTGGCTGGTCGGTACATGTGATACCAATTCATATAGGAGCTGAGGTCCGGCGCTCGGCTCATTCAGCATCAGGGAGAGCAGGCAGTAGGCAAGGACAGATAGCGTTTTGCTCTAAACTTGCTGATTTTACTCCAAAAACCTTATTGAAAGACCTAACAGTCCTTTTAAGGACTACAGTTTGTGTTTGACAGCAATTAAGCACCATCTTATTTTATTTTCCTTTAAGAAGTTGTTGTTTTTTTTTTTAAGAAGGGGTTTGCTTCATCAGGGACAGGTGTCACCAGGAAGGGACAGATAGTGCAGGGCTTGAAAATCTATTTTTAACTACCCAAACTTCTAAAAGGCAGAAAGATTTTAGATTAGTGACATCTACAATACTCCATCATAAAGCAGTGTGTTTGGCAGATATTATAAAAAGGGGCTTATTCGCTACAGTGTGCCTGGTACTGAGATATACACTGCACCATCAGAGAAATAATTTTTTCTGGGGAAATAAACCTAACTTGTGCCATATCTGTGTCATTACTCCAGCCGAGAGTGATTTATATTTTGGCCAAAGTTAACTAGTTTTAGCCACACCCCAACAAGTTTGCACGTTTGGCAGATGAGGGGGATGTCAGTTCAGGGACAGAACTGCTGCAGCAGGACACTTCCTCTGCCAGGCAGGGGAATGTTGGCTCCAGTAAGCAAGGGAACAGGAGAGCAGGGAAGGCCAGAAAGGTGCTGGTAGTGGAAGACTCCATTATTAGGGGAACAGATAGGGCAATCTGTCACAAAGGCCGTGACCGCCGAACAGTGTGCTGTCTTCCCGGCGCTACAGTTTGGAACATCGCGGATCGGGTTGACAGATTACTGGGAGGGGCTGGAGAAGATCCAGCGGTCATGTTCCATATTGGAATACCAAAAGTTAGGGGTAGGTGGTGCATCCTTAAAAATGATTGCAGGGATTTAGAGCAAAAGCTTAGGGCAAGGACCTCAAAGGTAGTATTTTCCCGAGATACTGCCTGTACCAAGAGCCACACAAGAAATGCACAGGGAGATTAGGGAGGTTAACAAGTGGCTCAAGAACTGGTGTAGGAAGGAGGTGTTGGGGTTCCTGAAGAACTGGGCCGCCTTCTCTGTCGGATACAGGCTCTATCGTAGGGACGGGCTGCACCTCAATGGGGAAGAGGCAGCTGTGTTGGGGAAAAAGATGGCTAGAAGGTTGGAGGAGTGTTTAAAATAGGGACTGGGTGGAAGGGTACTTACGTTATGGAAGGGGAAGATAGTGCAGATAGATACCGGGGCCAAGGTAGTGGGACTGGGGGAGGAGTGGAAGGAGGGACTAAAACAGTTCAGAAGGAAAGGTGTAGGGTTAAAAATATACAAAAACTTCTTAATTGTATGTACACTAATGCCAGAAGCCTGACTAACAAAACTGGAGAACTGGAATTAGTGATGTGTGAGGAGGACTATGATATAGTGGGAATAACTGAGACATGGCTGGATGATAGCTATGATTGGGCAGTTAATGTACAGGGTTACAGTCTGTTTAGAAAGGATCGTAAAAAACTGAGAGGGGAAGAGGTCTGCCTTTATGTAAAGTCCTATCTAAAGCCCACAGTCCGAGAAGATATAAGTGAGGAACATGTGGAGTCACTGTGGGTAGAGATACATGGAGCCAAAAACAATAATAAAATACTAATAGGAGTGTATTATAAACCACCTAATATACCAGAGTCCACAGAAAATCTATTACTAAATGAGATAGACAAGGCCGCAAATCATAATGAGGTGGTTATTATGGGGGACTTCAACTACCCAGATATAGACTGGGAAACTGAAAGCTGTACATCGCATAAAGGAAACAGGTTCTTGGCAATAACCAAAGACAATTACCTTTCCCAACTGATTCAGGACCCGACTAGAGGGACAGCCATACTGGACTTAGTATTAACCAATAGACCTGATAGAACAACAGATGTGCAAATTGGGGGACACCTGGGAAATAGTGACCATAAAGTAATAGCCTTCCAATTATCATTCAAAAGAGCATTTCTACAGGGAGGAACAAAAATACCAAACTTTAAAAAAGCTAAATTTAGCCAACTAAGCGAGGCCATAGGCCTAACTAAATGGGACAAAGTCCTCAAAAACATCTTTAAAAACATCCTAAATTCTCATTGTGAGTGGTACATACTGTATGGGAATAAAAAGTTAAGGAACAAAAAGAAACCAATGTGGATAAATATAAAGAAAGTAATAAATGACAAAAAGAAAGCATATAAATCACTAAAACAGGAGGGTAGTGAGGAAGCAATGAAAAACTATAAGGAAAAAAATGGAACATGTACAAAACAAATAAAAGCGGTCAAACTAGAGACCGAGAGATTAATTGCCAAAGAGAGCAAAACTAACCCTAAAATTTTCTATAATTATAGAAATGTTAAAAAGTATAAATCTGAAGGTGTCGGCCCTTTAAAGAGTAATGAAGGGGGAGTTGCAGAGAGCGATGAGGAGAAAGCAAAGCTGTTAAATATTTTTTTTCTCCAATGTATTCACTGAGGAAAATAAACTGTCAGATGAAAAGCTGAATGTAAAAATAAATCCCCCATTAAGTATCCTGTCTGACCCAAGAAGAAGTACAACAGTGACTTAAAAAGATTAAAATAGACAAATCGCCAGGACCGGATGGCATGCAGCCATGTATCCTAAGGGAATTAAGTAATGTCATAGCCAGACCCTTATTTTTGATATTTGCGGACTCTATACTGACAGGGAATGTTCCACAGGATTGGCACATAGAAAATGTAGTGCCAATATTCAAAAAGGGTGCAAAAACAGAGCCAGGTAAATTTGACATCTGTTGTTGGGAAACTGTTTAAAGGTTTTCTGAGAGATGCTATCTTAGAGGATCTCAAAGGAAATAAGCAAATAACGCCATATCAGAATGGCTTCATGAGGGATCGGTCATGCCAACGAATTTAATCAGTTTCTATGAGGAGGTAAGTTCTAGACTTGACAGCGGCGAATCAATGGATGTCGTATATCTGGACTTCTCCAAAGCATTTGACACTGTACCATAAAAGGTTAGTATATAAAATGAGGATGCTCGGACTGGGAGAAAATGTCTAAGTGGGTAAGTAACTTGCTGAGTGACAGAAAACAGAGGGTGGTTATTAACGGTACACACTCAGATTGGGCAACTGTCAATAGTTGGGTACCTCAGGGGTCAGTACTGGGCCCTATTCTTTTCAATATATTTATTAATGATCTTGTAGAAGGCTTGCATAGTAAAATATCAATTTTTGCAGATGCCACTAAACTGTGTAAAGTAATTAACACTAAGGACAATATACTTCTACAGAGGGATCTGGATAGATTGGAGGCTTATTAGCCTACAATGTCTACAAAGGGAGTCACATACCACGACGCATCCAACACAAAGATTCCGACTACCTTCTAAAGTTCATATATAAATTTTATTGAAATATATGCAAAAATTCATAAAAGTTACTCATATCAAAATTTGGACAAAGCAACAAGATATACAGGAGTGGAAAATCACCACAAAGGTCCTCTAGGCCGCAATTAATGTGTGGTACAATCTCAATAGTAACTACTTGCCCTTAATACTCAGTAGACAAAAATTGCATCTACAGAATGTATATTAGGTTGAATATCATGCATCCTATTCCTCTCCAATTCTAATAAATTCTGAAGCATGAAAGAGTTATACAGTTGGAAAGCAGAAATCAATGTCCACCAAAATGCCACTATATATATCCCGTAGTGCAATTACTCCATCTATTTGAATACATAGTTTATATTGGTAACTAACAAGTCACCAAGGGCATATAAAAAACCTTCAATTATAAAGAGTACTTTCCCCATGCTATTCACGCATAGAGTATTATGTTATGAGACATACCCATGATGTAGTTGAAAAAAGGCCCGGGACCCCTGTGGTATAGAAACCTCGACACGTGTTTCGCTGCTAGAGCTTCGTCAGGAGGTACAGATTAAAAGCACTAGGAGGTATATATAGCCCTGTCTTGGTGGATTCTATAATTATTAATAATGGTCACCTGTTGGAGGGAGGTTTTTTGGCGCATTCCCCGTATGATGTCCCGCCGCCTTCATTCGCGGGCGATCGGCGGCGCGAACAGCGCATATCCTGGGATGCGTCCAACCCTCCGATCATGTGACCTATCACATGAGCGGTAACCTGATCATATCACAGGTCCTTAACTTGTGTAGAGGTAATACGATCAAAACATTCATTAATAAAAATTAAATACAGTGTATTAAACTTAATATCAATTACACTCTTCATAACTCGGGGTATCTAATTTACACCTTGCCCAGAAGAAAATACAAAAAATCATAATGTGCATAACATTGGATTGCCTAATATCCATATCCAAGTGCATACATTCTGTATAGGTTACCACATCCATCTAATATCTAATCTACGTATAGAAAATCCCTTATTTTTATGCATCTAAGAGACTATAGAGCGTCACAAAAAAAAAAAAAACTAGTAATCACAACATCATTGTGCTCATATAACAGTGTATAAATCAAAAACAAAACACACACAAGTGACCCAAAAATAAAAAATAAAAATAAATAAAAAGTGATGAAAGATAAAAAATAATAAATAGAAACTCCCAAAATATCAATTTTCCACAAATGTCCCAGTATTAGGGGATCAACCATTGATCCTATTATAGCCCAATAATTGATTGCATAACCTAAATTAATAATCATACATATAATTAAGTGCAATTTAAACTCACACCTATCATTAAGTGCAAATTATTCAAAAATCCATTTGTGACCTGTTAAGTGAAAAAAAACAAAAAAAAAAAAAACTATTGCTTCTTCTTTTCTTCTTTTTCCCTTTAATTAGGACATGGATCCAACATCTTCTTACTACCACTCTGGGCTTCTCTTTATATAACAGACATCGTCTCCCTCTTACAGCAATATATCTGAAGGTGCCGGTCATTTAATCTAAACAAACATACAGAAATAGTTAGAACCACCTCAAAAGCAACTAGAGTTGCTCCATTTAGTTTCTCTTTGTAGCAACCTTTTTTTCATATCCCCTCCCCTGGCACCCAATCTCACCCTGTCAATCCCTCTTACTTTCAATAAACCTGGATCACAGTTATGGTGCTTCAGGAAATGCCTAGGTACCGTCCGTAGGTCTTCGAATTCATGCTCTGCAGTCTGGGCCGCCGTCCGGATCTTACTCACATGCTCCAAGACTCGTACTTTTAAAGGTCTGGTTATCATGCCCACGTAGATCAATCCACATTGGCATGTCATCCAATAAACCACTGACTCTGTGGAGCATGTTATAAAATGCACGATCTTGTATTCTTTATTATGTGACGAATCCCAGAATGTGGTGGACCGCTCCATATATCTACATGCCGCACATCTTCCATAGGCCTGAGAGCCCCACCTTGGGCCCCTATATCCAACTATCCCCCTTTGGACACTTGGCACATAATGGCTCTTACATAACATATCTCGCAATGTCTTAGATCTTTTCCATGTAATTTGTGGGTAGTCTGGGAGGACCGATCGTAATTCTTTATCCGTTAGCAAAATCGCCCAGTGTTTTTTCATAATACCTTGAATTGTACGCCATTCCTTGTTAAAAGGGGTAATAAATCTTACCGTCGCATCACTTTGAGGATTTTTCTTTTGCTCATCAAGAGCATATCTCTTTTCTTATCTTTCGCGTACTCAC
Source organism: Bufotes viridis (assembly GCA_033119425.1). NCBI lineage: Eukaryota > Metazoa > Chordata > Amphibia > Anura > Bufonidae > Bufotes > Bufotes viridis. The sequence goes on along the minus strand of CM065591.1, from coordinate 202,002,185 downwards.
ATCCTCTTTGGATCACATCCCTATTGTATCCTCTGTCCACGAACCTCTGGACTAGCCGAGACGACTGTTGTTCAAATGAATTGTCGTCTGAGCAAATGCGCCTCATTCTCAAAAATTGCCCTTTTGGTATTGCTTGAATCACTTTTGGGTAATGGAATGAGGACGCATGCAACAGAGAGTTCACGGAGGTCGGCTTCCTGAACACGTCTGTTAGAATTTCCCCATTGCTCATCTTTTTAATGACAATGTCCTGGAAGTCAACCTCCAATTCACTGTATTTCCAAGTTAACTTAATATTGTAATCATTCTGATTGAGGCATGACAAAAACCTGTCCAGGCGCGACGCGGAGCCCTGCCAGATGAAAAACACATCGTCGATATACCTCGACCATAGGAGCACGGCGCCACAATCCTCCTCATTCTGAATTATCTCCCTTTCCCACAGCCCCAGGAACAAATTGGCATATAAGGCGCCCCCATCGCTGTTCCCTGGAGCTGTAGGAAGTAACGATCTTTAAATAAAAAATAATTATGAGTTAACAAGAACTCGAAGTAAAATAATAAATTCAACCAGTTCTTTGTCTAAATCTGTCATAGTGAGGAAGAATCGTGACGCACGTACTCCCTGGTTGTGGCATATCGACGTGCACAGGGAATCCATGTCGCACGTGATGAGGTACATGTCAGGCTACAGATGCAATCCATTAAGTCGCCTCAGCATGTCTGAGGTATCCTGGACAAAGGATGGCAAAGTCTCAACACATCTTTTTAGATAAGTCAATAAATTTCCCAATATTTGCACACAATCCACCAATCCCCGAGACGATAGGACGTCCTGGGGGATTGGTGGAATTTTTGTGCACATTGGGGAGAAGGTACACTGTAGGACAGACTGAAAAGTCAACCCTAAGACCCTCAGCCATTTTCTTGCTGATTACATTGTTCTCTGTGGCAATCAGCAAAAGAATGTCCAGTTCTCTCTTGAATGAGTCTGTGGGTTCCCTCTCTAACCGTCTATAACAAGTCGGTATATTTAATTGTCTAAATGCCTCTTTCTCGTACATCTGAACTGGCCAGATCACCACATTCCCCCCAGGGGCTGACTGGCAACTTTTGGCCCAGGGGGCAAGTAACACCCAGAGGCCCACTGAGCCCCCCTCTACTTCCTGATTCGCTGTCACAAGAGGCTGGGCGGGGAGCTGCGGGAGGAGAGCACAGCCTCCTTTTGACAGCTTGTCACAGGAGGCTGAGCATTGCGGAGAGGATAGATGTTGACCACTCACATCGCTCATAGCCACCCCCCTTATGTGCCAGTAGCCACCCCCCTTATGTTCCACTAGTTCCCCCCCTTATGTTCCAGTAGTCCCCCCCCTTATGTTCCAGTATTCCCCCCCCCCTTATGTGCCAGTAGTCCCCCCCCCCCATCCCCTTATGTGCCAGTAGTCCCCCTCCGTCCCCTTATGTGCCAGTAGTCCCCCTCCGTCCCCTTATGTGCCAGTAGCCCCCCAAAAAACAAACAAACATACAAAAAAACACTTATACTTACCTCCAGCGATGCGATGCAGGCCTCTTCCGGCCTGTGTTCCTTTGCTGTACCGCTCCAGCGGCGTGATGTCGTCATCGCGCCGCCTGCACCAGCCTCTGATAGGCTGCCAGCACTAGGCCGGCAGCCTATCAGAGGAACAGGGAGGGGACACGCCTCTCCCTGCTCTGCCGCAGCACAGCCATCTGTATCGCCGGCCTGAGGACGGTGATACAGATGACTATGCAGATGAACGCTTCCACAGTGGAAGCGTTCATCTCTCTGTGCCCTGCCGCCGGCCGCCCCCACTTGTCACCAGGGCCGCGGCAGGGCACATGCACACCCCAAAGGCCGGCCCTGGGTGACACTACAGAGAAACTCAGGATAGCAATTTCTATATTTTATTAAGGGGTTAAATACAATTGCCCAAATACCAATCCCCTAAATCTGTGTCTAGCTTTGGCTAGACAAGTATAATACTGTCTGCTGTCTGGCAAAGGATAGATTATTTTCTGTGGTGAAATTCAATTGCCAAAATAGCAATACCATAAATCAGTGGTTTCAGCTGTGGCTGGCAAAATATAATAGTGTCCGCCAAAACATATATTTTGTTCTGGGGTGACATTCAATTGCCAAAATAGCAATACCCTGAATCTGGTGTTCCAGCTGTTGCAGGCCTAGTTTAAATCTGTCCATAAAAGGATACCTTTCATCTAGGGCCTAAATACTAGCCCTAAAAGAGATATTCCCCTAAATCAGTGGTTACTGCTGTGCCTGAATTAGTGTAATATGCTACATAAACAAATAGGCAGATAGTGTTAGGTGCCTGTAAAAAAAAAAAAAAAAAATTTTCCTTATTATGGTGCTTGGTGAACGGTAACAATGAGGAAAACATCTAGTAAGGGACGCGGTCGTGGTGGTGTTAGTGTACCCTCTTGTGCTGGGAGAGGACGTGGCCATTCTGCCACAGCCACACGTCCTAGCGAACCAACTACCTCAGGTTCCAGTACCCGCCAGAATTTACAGCGATATTTGGTGGGGCCCAATGCCGTTCTAAGGATGGTAAGGCCTGAGCAGGTACAGGCGCTAGTCAATTGGGTGGCCGACAGTGGATCCAGCATGTTCACAACATTATCTCCCACCCAGTCTTCTGCTGAAAGCGCACAGGTGGCACCTGAAAACCAAGCCCATCAGTCTGTCACATCACCCCCATGCATATCAGGGAAACTGTCTGAGCCTCAAGTTATGCAGCAGTCTCTTATGCTGTTTGAAGACTCTGCTGGCAGGGTTTCCCAAGGAAATCCACCTAGCCCTTCCCCAGTGGTGGAAGACATAGAATGCACTGATGCACAACCACTGATGTTTCCTGATGATGAGGACATGGGAATACCACCTCATCGGAGTCCGCACGTCTCTGATGATGACGAAACACAGGTGCCAACTGCTGCGTCTTTCTGCAGTGTGCAGACCGAACAGGAGGTCAGGGAGGAAGACTGTGTGGAAGACGATGCAGGGGACGATGAGGTCCTAGACCCCACATGGAATGAAGGTCGTGCCACTGACTTCCATAGTTCAGAGGAAGAGGCAGTGGTGAGACCGAGCTAACAGCGTAGCAAAAGAGGGAGCAGGGGGCAAAAGCAGACCAGCCACCGCCAAGAGAGTTCGCCTGCTACTGGCCACCGCCACCAGGGACCGAGCACCCCAAAGGCAGCTTCAAGGAGTTCCCTGGCATGGCACTTCTTTAAACAATGTGCTGACGACAAGACCCGAGTGGTTTGGACGCTGTGCCATCAGATCCTGAAGCGAGGCATTAACGTTCTGAACCTTAGCACAACCTGCATGACCAGGCATCTACATGCAAAGCATGAACTGCAGTGGAGTAAACACCTTAAAAGCAAGGAACTCACTCTGGCTCCCCCTGCTCCCTCTTCTGCTGCTGCTTCGGCCTCTTCCTCCGCCTCGGGAGGAATGTTGGCACCTGCCGCCCACCAAACAGAGGATGTGCCACCGACAACACCACCTGCGTCACCAAGCATCTCCACCACGTCACACGGCAGCGTTCAGCTCTCCATCTCACAAACCTTGGAGAGAAAGCGTAAATTCCCACCTAGCCACCCTCGAGCCCTGGGCCTGAATGCCAGCATTTCTAAACTACTGGCCTTTGAAATGCTGTCATTCAGGCTGGTGGACACAGACAGCTTCAAACAGCTGATGTCCATGGCTGTCCCACGGTATGTTGTTCCCAGCTGCCACTACTTCTTCAAGACAGCCGTGCCTTCCCTGCACAACCAAGTATCCGATAAAATCAAGTGTGCACTGCGCAACGCCATCTGTGGCAAGGTCCACCTAACCACAGATACGTGGACCAGTAAGCGCGTCCAGGGACGCTATATCTCCCTAACTGCACACTGGGTAAATGTAGTGGCGGCTGGGCCGAAGGCGGAGAGTTCCTTGGCGCACGTCCTTCCGCCGCCAAGGATCGCAGGGCATCATTCTTTGCCTCCTGTAGCCTCCTCCTCCTACTCTGCTTCCTCCTCCTTTGCTTCCACCAGCTCATCCAGTCAGCCACACACCTTCAGCACAGCCCGGGGTAAATGTCAGCAGGCCATTCTGAAACTCATATGTTTGGGGGACAGGCCCCACACCGCGCAGGAGTTGTGGCGGGGTATTGAACAACAGACTGACGAGTGGTTTCTGCCGGTGGGCCTCAAGCCCGGCCTGGTGGTGTGCGATAATGGGTGAAATCTCGTCGCAGCTCTGGGACTAGTCGGTTTGACGCACATCCCTTGCCTGGCGCATGTGCAGATTTTGGTGGTGCAGAAGTTCATTCACAACTACCCCGACATGTCAGAGCTGCTGCATAAAGTGAGGGCTGTCTGTGCGCGCTTCCGGCGTTCACATCCTGCCGCTGCTCGCCTGTCTGCACTACAGCGGAACTTCGGCCTTCCCGCTCACCGCCTCATATGCGACGTGCCCACCAGGTGGAACTCCACCTTGCACATGCTGGAGAGACTGTGCGAGTAGCAGCAGGCCATAGTGGAGTTTCAGCTGCAGCACACACGCGTCAGTCGCACTGCGGAACAGCACCACTTCATCACCAATGATTGGGCCTCCATGCGAGACCTGTGTGCCCTGTTGCGCTGTTTCGAGTACTCCACCAACATGGCCAGTGGCGATGACACCGTTATCAGCGTTACAATACCACTTCTATGTCTCCTTGAGAAAACGCTTAGGGCGATGATGGAAGAGGAGGTGGCCCAGGAGGAGGAGGATGAGGGGTAATTTTTAGCACTTTCAGGCCAGTCTGTTAGAAGTGTCTCAGAGGGAGTTTTTTTGCAACAGCAGAGGCCAGGTACAAATGTGGCCAGCCAGGGCCCACTACTAAAGGATGAGGAGGAGGTGGAGGAGGATGAGGATAAAGCAGGTTCACAGCGGGGTGGCACCCGACACAGCTCAGGCCCATCACTGGTGCGTGGCTGGGGGATACGGAGGACGATGACGATACGCCTCCCACAGAGGACAGCTTGTCCTTACCTCTGGGGAGCCTGGCACACATGAGCGACTACATGCTGCAGTGCCTGCGCAACGACAGCAGAGTTGCCCACATTTTAACGTGTGCGGACTACTGGGTTGCCACCCTGCTGGATCCCCGGTTGTTTGCAGGGGATTTACCTACATTTTGCTGCCTTTGGCAGCCCTCTAGCCCGTTCCTGGACTATTTTACAGCCTTTTTAGTGCCTAAAAGTTCGGGTCCCCCTTGACTTCAATGGGGTTCGGGTTCGGGTCGAGTTCGGATCCCGAACATTTTCGGGAAGTTCGGCCGAACTTCTCGAACCCGAACATCCAAGTGTTCGCTCATCTGGAACCACAACGCATCCAACATAAAGATTCGGACTACCTTCTATAGTTCATATATAAATTTTATTGAAATATATGCAAAAATTCATAAAAGTTACTCATATCAAAATTTGGACAAGGCAACAATATATACACGAGTGGAAAATCCCCCCCCCCAAAGGTCCTCTAGGCCGCAATTAATGTGTGGTACAATCTCAGTAGTAACTACTTGCCCTTAATACTCAGTAGACAAAAATAGAGACTGCAGAGCATGAAATTGAAGACCTACAGACGGTACCTAGGCATTTCCTGAAGCACCATAACTGTGATCCAGGTTTATTGAAAGTAAGAGGGATTGACAGGGTGAGATTGGGTGCCAGGGGAGGGGATATGAAAAAAAAAGGTTGTTACAAAGAGAAACTAAATGGATCACGATCTTAGATACGGTTGTTCCAGCAGGACTAAATGAATATAACAGTTTCAAATCTTTTTTGTAAAATACGTGAATTTTAATTTGGAGGTTTAATATCTCTAGTTGCTTTTGAGGTGGTTCTAACTATTTCTGTATGTTTGTTTAGATTAAATGACCGGAACCTTCAGATATATTGCTGTAAGAGGGAGACTATTTCTGGTATATAAAGAGGAGCCCAGAGTGGTAGTAAGAAGATGTTGGATCCATGTCCTAATTAAAGGGAAAAAAGAAGAAACTATATTTTTTTTTTTTTTTTTTTCACTTCACAGGTCACAAATGGATTTTTGAATAATTTGCACTTAATGATAGGTGTGAGTTTAAATTGCACTTAACTTAAATTAATGATCATACATATAATTATGCAATCAATTATTGGGTTATAATAGGATCAATGGTTGATCCCCTAATACTGGGACATTTGTGGAAAAATTATATTATGGGAATTTCTATTTATTATTTTTTATCTTTTATCACTTTTTATTTATTTTTATTTTTTATTTTTGGGTCACTTGTGTGTGTTTTTGTTTTTGATTTATACACTGTTATATGAGCACAATGATGTTGTGATTAATATATATATATATATATATATATATATATATATATATATATATTTTTTTTTTGTGACGCTCTATAGTCTCTTAGATGCATAAAAATAAGGGATTTTCTATACGTAGATTAGATATTAGATGGATGTGGTATTTTCTTCTGGGCAAGGTGTAAATTAGATACCCCGAGTTATGAAGAGTGTAATTGATTTTAAGTTTAATACACTGTATTTAATTTTTATTAATGAAGGTTTTGATCGTATTCCCTCTACACAAGTTAAGGACCTGTGATAGGATCAGGTTACCGCTCATGTGATAGGTCACATGATCGGAGGGTTGGACGCATCCCAGGATATGCGCTGTTCGCCCGCTGATCAGACGCGCTCGTGTGGCGCCATGATGTGTCGCGTTGTGAAGCATCGTTACGCCGAGCGTGAATGAAGGCGGCGGGACATCATATGGGGAATGCGCCAGAAAACCTCCCTCCAACAGGTGACCATTATTAATAATTATAGAATCCACCAAGACAGGGCTATATATACCTCCTAGTGCTTTTAATCTGTACCTCCTGACGAAGCTCTAGCAGCGAAACACATGTCGAGGTTTCCATACCACGGGGGTCCCGGGCCTTTTTTCAACTACATCATGGGTATGCCTCATAACATAATACTCTATGCGTGAATAGCATGGTGAAAGTACTCTTTATAATTGAAGGTTTTTTATATGCCCTTGGTGACTTATTAGTTACCAATATAAACGATATATTCAAATAGATGGAGTAATTGCACTACGGGATATATAGTGGCATTTTTGTGGACATTGATTTTTGCTTTCCAACTGTAACTCTTTTATGCTTTAGAATTTATTAGAATTGGAGAGGAATAGGATGCATGATATTCGCCTAATATACATTCTGTAGATGCTATTTTTGTCTACTGAGTATTAAGGGAAAGTAGTTACTATTGAGATTGTACCACACATTAATTGCGGCCTAGAGGACCTTTGTGGTGATTTTCCACTCCTGTATATCTTGTTGCTTTGTCCAAATTTTGATATGAGTAACTTTTATGAATTTTTGCATATATTTCAATAAAATTTATATATGAACTATAGAAGGTAGTCCGAATCTTTGTGTTAGATTGGAGGCTTGGGCTGATAAGTGGCAGATGAGGTTTAACACTGACAAATGTAAAGTTATGCACATGGGAAGGAATAATGCAAGACATCCGTACGTACTAAATGGTAAGACTCGGTAACACTGACATGCAAAAGGATCTAGGAATTTTAATAAACAGCAAACTAAACTGGTCCACGTGCATCATTACCGTTGGCGCGATTTCTGGCAAGTAACAACCCTTGAGACTGGAGCGTACGACTACATAAGAGGTACACCGTGTCGAGGGCAAGAATTTCCACTGAAGTCCCCCTGGTAAAATCGTGTGAGTTCTATAAAAAGTTTCAATCGCATATTAATAGAATACAGCGGGACACCGCTGTCTCAGTATTCGGAGCGGCGTCCAGCTCACTTATCTATCAGCGAATGATTGTGCTTCAGACTGAAAGGCTGAAAAATACCTGCCATATTTTACTTGAATTTTAGAAAATATCTGCGCATATTTTATCACATTGAAACATCCCTTTAGAGAACGTTGAACTGAAATTTTTCACATTGGTACGCACTGTAACCTCTGACATTATGCATAATTTTGACCATTGGATCTGTATGATTGGTACTCCATCCAGCAATTGGGAATTTCTAGAGGTTATATACTGATGGTACATTGATTAAATAATTGTTATATTCACCGTATCCGATATTGTTAACCTTTTTATTTAACTTAATTTTATCAATAAATTCTGCTGTTCTCAATACTATTGAAAATGCCCCACTATCTTTAATTTTAATTGTGATGCTAATGGTGCAAGCATAGGCCGTGGTCCTGGGCGTGATGCTGATGGTGCGAGGCCGTGGCCCTGGGCCCAATGAAACTGTGCCTGCTGCCAGTGCACCAGAAAAAAGCAAACAATCCACCTTACCCAGTTTCATGTCCAACTTAGCTGGGCGGCGCATGACAACACCGTCCAAGTCGGACCAGTGAGAACAGGTGGTCGGTTGGATTACAGAAGATAATGCTTCCAGTCGGTTATGCACCACCCTCTCTTCCACGAAGTCCAATCTCTGTAGCCAAGAGTATGGTCAACCAAATCCTCACTCTTATCCTTCTTCCTCCCACCATGTTGCGTCTGGCCAAACAAGTGATCCCACACTCGGATATTCACATGACCTCTTTTCATCACCAGTACTTGGTTTGGCACTCTTGCCAAGCACGCTTGAAGAGGTACCTGTGATATTGTTCCCTTATTCCCAACATCCTGAGCCTTCTCAAGAAGATGACGGTGGTGAATGGCAATCATTTGTTCACGAGGTGGATGATGATGAGACACAGTTGTCAATCACTGAGGTTGTGGTTAGGTCAAGTCAGGAGGATGAGCAAAGTGAGGAAGTTCAAGAGGAGGTGGTGGACGATGATGTCACTGACCCAAAATGGGAAGGTGAAAAGCCGAGCGAGGACAGCAGTACAGAGGTGGAGGGATCCGCAGCACCACAACAGTCTGGAAGAGGCAGTGGGTTTGCAAAAGTGAGAAGTCCTCCCACACCAAACAGGCCCGCAACCGTTACACCAAGCACCCCCATGCGTAAATCTACCTTGCCAAGGGGTAGGTGTTCCGCAGTATGGCGCTTTTTTTGAGGAAAGAGCAGACGACAAAAGAGTGGTAGTTTGCAATTTGTGCCATACCAAAATGAGCCAGGGCGTGAACACTGGCAACCTCGCCACCACCAGCATGATCCACCACATGGCACCCTAATAAGTGGGCCGAATGCCTGGTTCCACACTCTGGGTCTGCATGTCCCACCACTGCCCCCTCTTTCCCTATGTTACGCACTGCTGACCAGTCCCATGTTGAAGGCGCAGCCCTGGATGCCCCTCGCCCTGCACCTTCACAAGAAATGTCAGCAACATTCACTTCCCTGTCCCAGCGCAGTGTCCAAATGTTGATAACACAGGCATTTAACGCAAGCACAAATACCCACTCAACCACAGGCCATAGCACTAAATGCGCAACTTTAGAAATTATTGGCCCTTCAAATGTTGCCATTTAGGCTTGTGGACACTGTCAGCGGCCGTCCCTCGGTAAGCAGTCCCCAGCTGCCACTATTCTTCACTGTGTGCTGTGCCCGCCTTACACCAGCATGTGTCCCAGAACATCACCTGTGCCCTGACCAACACGCTTACTGGGACGGTCCACCTCACCACCGACACATTGACAAGTGCTGGTGGCCTGGGATGCTACATTTCCCTGACCGCACACTGGGTGAATATTGTGGAGGCCGGGAGTGAGTCGTACCCTGGGATGGCACAGGTGCTACCCACTCCCAGGATTGCGGGCCCTACATCCATCAGGGTCTCCACCAGCAGCTATTTTACTGGCTCCAACCCCCACTTCTCCTTCGCCGCCTCCTCCACTTCCACCTCCAACAGCAGTCACCCATCAGTCGCTAGCTGGAAGCAGTGTTGCACTGCTGTGGGTAAGCGTCAACAGGCCATGCTGAAGCTGATCTGCTTAGGGGACAAACAGCATACCGCCACAGAGCTGTGGCAGGGTATGGGGGACCAGACCGAGCTATGGCTCTCGCCACTCAACCTACAAACAGACATGGTTGTGTCTGGCAATGGCCGTAACTTGGTGGTGGCTTTGGAGCTCAGCAACCTGACACATTCCATGCCTAGCCCACGTCTTAAACTTAGTGGTTCAGTGGTTTATCAAAACCTACCCCAATTTGCAGGAGCTACTAGTGAAGGCGCACCGCTTGTGTTCCCATTTCCGAAAGTCATCCACAGCTTCAGCCGGTCTGTCAACGCTGCAGCAGCTCTTGAGGCTTCCAGCTCACCGACTGTTGTGTGACATGAGCACGCAGTGGAACTCTACGTTCTACATGTTGGCCAGGCTTTGTGAGCAGCAGAGGGCAGTTGTGGAATACCAGCTGCAACATGGTCGTCGCCTTTCCAGTCAACTGTCACTATTCACAAGCGAGAAGTGGGCATTGATATCCGACCTGTGTGAGGTTTTAAAAAACCTTTGATGAATCCACACAGATGGTTAGTGGCGATAACGCTAATATCAGCATAACCATGCTGTGTCTTCTCAAACGATGGCTGCTCACAATTAAGGAAGATGCTTTGAATGTGGCAGACGAGGTAATGGGGGAGGAGATGACACAGGGTGATAGCCAGACCTCCCCCAGTTCGTCTTTTCAGGGCGAATTGGCCATGAAGAGGAGGAGGAGGAGCTGGAGACACTTGCCTCTGCTACAGAGGCTAGTACCCATGGAACTTTAATTCCATCTGTTCAGCGTGGATGGGCAGAAGAGGAGGAGGATGAGGGTGTGGAGAGTCATCCTGAGGTTGCCTGTTGGTACTCTGGCACACATGGCTGACTTTATGTTAGGCTGCCTTTCCCGCGACCCTCGCGTTATACGCATTTTAGGTAACACAGATTACTGGGTGTTCACCCTTCTTGACCCCCGCTACAAAGAGAACTTCTCATCTCTCATTCGTGCGGTGGAGAGGACGAGTAAAACGGTGCAATACCAGAAGGTACTGTCACGACTGTGACTGATCCAGATAGGTCTGGGAAGAGAAGGTCGCAGCGACTTGCTACTCGCGATAGCTTGTGAGTTTGCTCCGTGGTTCAGGGTATGTCATCCGGGTTTTGCCTTGTGAACCTTTTTGTCCTGACTGGGAGTTTGTAGGCATTCTTCTCAGGTGAGTGCTGTCTGCCACTCCCAGCTACTATATTAGTTTCAGTTTCACTTGCAGTCATTGCCAGATATAGTCCTTACTTCCAGTGCTATTCTGACCTTTGAAGGAGATCGTTTGACGGTATTGCTGTGGAGCTCTTGTCTGGCGTGAACTGTCGTTATTGGGATCATCTTCTCTGCTCGTGACTGGATAAGTCTATCTCTGCTGGAGATTGTTTGTTGCTGTCTTCCCCTGTTGATCTCCTAGACATGAGTGATGGTGACTAGTGCTCCCATCTGCCTTTCCCCAGTCTAGTCTTCTGAGGGTGTCTCAGGGTTTAGTCATCCTGCTCGCCGCACGGGTTCACACCCCGTCTAGGGTATCAGGGCAGACAGGTGCCAGCTTAGGGTTTGTCAGGGGTGGCCGTTCTATTTCCCATCCGTAGATAAGGGTCCCCCTTCCCCTCCGTCTGGTGCGACACGACCGCTGCTGGGATAGCGGTCGTGACAGGTACTTGTTGACATATTGCCCCAAAGTTTTCCACCTGACAATGCAGTCGCCAGAGTCCGCACTACTTTAGGCAACCAAGGAAGGGAGACAATGGGAACACAGAGTAGTTCCAACAGAGACAGGGCAACACTTTCCAAGGCATGGGACACTTTCATGACACCCTGCCAGCAACCTCACCCTGAAGCGCGGCCTAGTGCTACAAGGAGGGAAATGTTTTGAAAGATGGTGAAGGAATACATTGCAGACCATGTTAGTGTCCTAAATAATCCCTCAGTGCCTTACAACTACTGCGTGTCCAAGCTAGACACATGGCACGAACTTGTGCTCTACACCTTTGGAGGTGCTGGCATCCCTGCCGCCAGCATATTTTTCTGAGCATGTATTAAGTGCTGCTGGTGGCATTGTACCAGATAAGCGTATCCGCTTGTCCACTAACAATGCTGACAGGTTGACTCAGATAAAAATGAACAAGTCAACACAAAAAGGTTCCAGCACTCACGTTTCTTTGGTAGCTAAAATCCTCGTCTTTATTCAGACAGTAGAAAACAATGTACAGTGATGGAACCTTTTTGTGTTGAATTGTATGCTGAGGCAGACCTGCCTGTTCCGTGCACACGGGTGATCCAAGTGAATTGGTGAGCTGGAGGTTTTTCTGTTACTTATCGCTAAAAATGAACAAGGCCTGGATTGCCCCTGACTTCTCCACTCCACCAGAGGAAAGCTGAGCTAATGAGGAACAAAAAACGCAATTTAAATGTATGCTTTATAATGTCCTCAATCCACAAGATTCAGATGCACCCTTTTCACAGCAAAAAAGGTATATGTTTGAATCAGTAAGTGTGTTGAATCTCATCCGCCTCCTCTTCCATACAGAATATATATGCCCTCACTACAATGTTTTGTAGGGTTCGCTCGGCTTCAGGCCCTCACCTCTATTGTTTTATATGGTCTGCTCACCTGTAGGCCATCACCGCAATGTTTTATGGGGTTCGCTCACCTTCAGGCCCTTACCTTCAATGTTTTTTATGGTCTTCTTACCTGTAGGTCATCACTGCAATGTTTTATGCGGTTCGCACGGCTTCAGGCCCTCACCACCAATGTTTTATACGGTCTGCTTACCTGTAGGCCATCACTGCAATGTTTTATGGGGTTCGCTCTGCTTCAGGCCCTCACCTCTAATGTTTTATATGGTCTTCTCACCTGTAGGCCATCACTGCAATGTTTTATGGGGTTCGCTCGGCTTCAGGCCCTCACTACAATTTTTTATAGGGTCCGCTCACCTTCAGGCCCTCAACTATAATGTTTTAGAGGGTAACCAGCAGGCCTTTGCTCCAAATGTTTTTGAGGGTCACCAGCAGGCCATCAATCATAATTTTTCAAGGGTGTGAATGATGCCCTCCTTTATGTGTAATACAGGGTGTATTGGAGTGACTGTTTCTTGTAATTTTTGCCAGCCCTTTCACTTAGTGCATAAGCTTTATGAGTGAACCTGAACAATTGTAGCACCATGTGAATGAGGCCCTTCTTTATGTGATATACAGGCTGTATCGGAGCGTTTCTTCCTTTTAATTTCTTGGCAGCATTTGCACTGTATATACAATAAATATACAGTAAAGAATGTTTCAACAATTTTACCTCTAAAAGTATTATTTTTTTTTTTTTGAGGGAGCAGGATTTTGGGCATGATTTTGTCGCTATGTAAAAGTGACGGACAACTGGGACAATATGGTTCCCAGCAGCAACATTGGAGTCCAAGATGCACCCGGACATGGTCCCCATGCTGTTCCAGGTCTATTTCGGTGGTGTTTCTGTCACTTTATGACCTTTTCCAATGGACCAGGCACCCTGGTTGTCTCCCATTGACTTCCATTATACTCTGGTGCTCGGCCGAGCTCACGAATATCGCTATGTGTTTGGATCGAGTACATCACTATTCGCTCATCACTATTCTTGGTCACCAACATCAGACTCACTTTAACTTGAGAAAACTGGATACATGCTAACGCATAGCTAAAAATGTGTTCCACAAGGTGTTTGGGCTTGGGGACTCATTGGGCCCTGTTTATTGCCAAATATTGTGCAAAACACTTGGGAAGTACTGCTTTTTATAAAGATTTGTGTACGGGGAAGGTTCTGAAGAATCAGAGTCTGCTACATAGTACATTAACCCCCCCCCCCCCCATCCTGCTCCAATGATTGAACATGACTTTCTACACAGTAAATTCTACCTAACTAAATATATGGGGGCACATTTATTAAGACCAGCGTTTCAGAAGCCGGCCTTAATAAGCCCTATAGCGGGCCTCTACATAACTTCAGTATATCTACCGCCGCTTTTAAATGTAAGACAGCTTCCTAGCTATCTTGTATTTAGACAATTTCTATGCCTAAACCAGGTGTAGAAAATGATGAATGAAAAAGGTCTCCTGAACCATCCCCCTAGCCACACCCCCTTTTTTAGACCTTGCGTGAGGGAATAGGTCACAGATTCTGCTGCACCATGGAGTGTGACAGAATTTGAGGCAGATATACACCACAAAAGGGGTGTATATCTGGTCATAAATGACCCCCCCCCCCTGGTCTTCATAATCAGTACACTGCCCTGCAAGACCCAAAGATGGCTGGCTTGTGTGTCTAATTGGTGTCTGTCAGAGACCTGGCAGACACCATTGGCTAAGATCACAATGGCATCTGTGTTTCAGAGCTAACATACAGCCTCACTGGCTGTCAGGCTGATTGCAAAGCATTGTGGGCATGGTCGTCGGCCAGGGTCCTGCCTGGGGTCAAGTGATCCTTCATCTTCATCACGTCGCTCACTGGTGTAATAACATTTAAAAGTAAAATGGCAGACGCCTTTTTGCATGATTCTTCCAAAACAAATCGCCAAATACTTCAGATTTCTTTGGAATAAGAAATTTTGATTTTTTTTTTAACAAATACTCTCAAGCTATGACAGTCAAATACACTTCATTTCTTGATTTATAAGAATTGGCTTTATACAGTAAGAGCACCTACCAAGTACAACTACTCCACACCATGCTCATTATAAAAATAAATTTTTATTATGCATATACATATAAACGATACAATATAAAATCACAATGATAATGAAGGGCAACAAGAAGACAACACAAAAAAAGCCAGCATGAGCCCGGACATGATAACCCACTGATGATAAAGTGCAATCCACCAGCCCTGCTTAGCAGTTGTTGAATCCATCCATAGTGTACACTACTGAGGTTCAAGTGTCACAGGACCTGATACAACACAACGCAAGGGCATAGAAAGAATATATATAATGCTTACATCAAGTAAATGGGGGTCGGGGTCCAGCAGGCAGCACACCCTGGGTGTGCTGCCTGCTGTACCCCGACCCCCATTTACTTGATGTAAGCATTATATATATTCTTTCTATGCCCTTGCGTTGTGTTGTATCAGGTCCTGTGACACTTGAACCTCAGTAGTGTACACTATGGATGGATTCAACAACTGCTAAGCAGGGCTGGTGGATTGCACTTTATCATCAGTGGGTTATCATGTCCGGGCTCATGCTGGCTTTTTTTGTGTTGTCTTCTTGTTGCCCTTCATTATCATTGTGATTTTATATTGTATCGTTTATATGTATATGCATAATAAAAATTTATTTTTATAATGAGCATGGTGTGGAGTAGTTGTACTTGGTAGGTGTTCTTGGTTAAACCACACCAATTTTTGATACTTTTGTTGTATGGTGATTTATACAGTAAGAGCTTGCTTTCTCTCTTTCCTGACAGAAAACCTCTACTGTACATTCATAAACAATCTAATCAAGACCATTTGTGAATTTAATGAAACAAATACATTAAAATAAAAGAGCATATAATCATATACAGCAACATTTCGTGACCACTATATGTATTTTCAACTCAGTAATATTAGGATTAGCTGGATTGACATTTTCTAATGTTGTCTAAGGTCAAATGAAAAGAAACATCCAGTAATATCTAAATCATATACAAATTGTTTAATTAGACTATCTTTATTTAATAAGAGGAACACGTTTTTTCTGTTATGACAAAACTGTGATTATGTTTTTAATTTATCCATTATTTATCTTTGTTTACACAGTGTGCATCATATTTCTCTGTGATGAAAATGTTCATTTCCACCGTCCTCCTAGAATACCTTTCCCAGCTCTGGGTCCTTTAGAGCTACAAAACAAAGAAAAAATAGCTACGGTTATATCAATGCCATACAGAATGTAAATTATAATACTTGTACACATGATATGTATAGCCCATGTAGAACCAAACAGTAATTTGTCATTTGGGGCAACACAATGGGGTAGATTCACTAAACATGTGTAGACAATTTTCAATAGCTCATGCTGGATGATACAGATATAGCATCGCTAACGCTCAATTCAGACTCGCGTGAGCGCATAGCAATATCCAATTTCATTATTTAACCCGAGGCACGTAAATAGTGAGAAAATTCAGGGTGCAATTTAGGTTTGTGAACACCAGATGGCGCATGGAACTACATGGCTAACCCTTCTCCGACACCCTGCTGCTGGCATATAGATGAGATTATAAAAAAAATGTGTACCATTTTATAAGAACTATGGAGGGTTGGTGTAGATAGATACTAATATATTTTTGCTACACATTTGAGTTCTATATATAAAAATATATATATATATATATATATATATATATATATATATATATATATATAATCGTTTTTGCTACAGTGCCTTGTGAAAGTATTTGGCCCCCTTGAACTTTTTTACCTTTTGCCACATTTCAGGCTTCAAACAAAGATATAAAACTGTAATTTTTTTTGTTAAGAATCAACAACAAGTGGGACACAATTATGAAGTGGAACGAAATTTATTGGATATTTCAAACTTTAACAAATTGGGTTGCAAAATTATTCAGCCCCTTTACTTTCAGTGTAGCAAACTCTCTCCAGAAGTTCAGTGAGGATCTCTGAATGATCCAATGTTGACCTAAATGACTAATGATGATAAATAGAATCCACCTGTGTGTAATAGTCTCCATATAAATGCACCTGCACTGTGATAGTCTTAGAGGTCAGTTTAAAGCACAGAGAGCATCATGAGGTCCAAGGAACACACCAGGCAGGTCTGAGATACTGTTGTGGAGAAGTTTCAAGCTGGATTTGGATACAAAAAGATTTCCCAAGCTTTAAACATCCCAAGGAGCACTGTGCAAGCTATAATATTGAAATGGAAGGAGTATCAGACCACTGCAAATCTACCAAGACCTGGCCGTCCCTCTAAACTTTCAGCTCATACAAGGAGAAGACTGATCAGAGATGCAGCCAAGAGGCCCATGATCACTCTGGATGAACTGCAGAGATCTACAGCTGAGGTGGGACACTCTGTCCATAGGACAACAATCAGTCGTATACTGCAAAAATCTGTCCTTTATGGAAGAGTGGCAAGAAGAAAGCCATTTCTTAAATATATCCATAAAAAGTGTTTAAAGTTTGCCACAAGCCACCTGGGAGACGCACCAAACATGTGGAAGAAGGTGCTCTGGTCTGATGAAACCAAAATCTAACTTTTTGGCAACAATGCAAAACGTTATGTTTGACGTAAAAGTAACACAGCTCATCATCCTGAACACACCATCCCCACTGTCAAACATGGTGGTGGCAGCATCATGTTTTGGGCCTGCTTTTCTTCAGCAGGGACAGGGAAGATGGTTAAAATTGATGTGAAGATGGATTTAGCCAAATACAGGACCATTCTGGAATAAAACCTGATAGATTCTGCCAAAGACCTGAGACTGGGACGGAGATTTGTCTTTCAGCAAGACAATGATCCAAAACATAAAGCAAAATCTACAATGGAATGGTTCACAAATAAACATATCCAGGTGTTAGAATGGCCAAGTCAAAGTCCAGACCGGAATCCTATCGAGAATCTGTGGAAAGAACTGAAAACTGCTGTTCACAAACGCTCTCCATCCAACCTCACTGAGCTCGAGCTGTTTTGCAAGGAGGAATGGGCAAAAATTTCAGTCTCTCGATGTGCAAAACTGATAGAGACATACCCCAAGCGACTTACAGCTGTAATTGCAGCAAAAGGTGGCGTTACAAAGTATTAACTTAAGGGGGCTGAATAATTTTGCACGCCCAATTTTTCAGTTTTTTATTTAACAAAGTTTGAAATATCCAATAAATTTCGTTCCACTTCATAATTGTGTCCCACTTGTTGTTGTTTCTTCACAAAAAATTAGTTTTATATCTTTGTTTAAAGCCTGAAATGTGGCAAAAGATCGAAAAGTTCAAGGGGGCCAAATACTTTCACAAAGCACTGTATATGTAATCACAGCCATATATCTATGTCCCGGTATATATCTTCAATCCCTGTATATCTTAATGTTCCATATAAAGTTGTGAATTTCTCCACTGAGAGAGAGTATGAGTCTCTCCAATCCTTAGTCCGGTAATAGTCTCCGCAGCTTTAGTGTAGATATCCCCGATATCTTAATTATGTGATAGAGAGAAGATCTATATTTTAATTGCGGGGATATCTAAACTAGATCTGCGGAGAGAAGGTGTACTATATGTACATAGTCATGTATAGGTAACGAAAATATTAAATTTTTTTTTTTTTCAATTATAGAAGAGCTGTATTTTCTCTTATGCGAAAAATCGGCAATGTAATATTCGTGCTGATATTCGTGATAAAAATTTGAATATTCGCGCTCAACACTACTGTGACAACTGCGATGTGGCAGCAGGAGGAGTACAGTCCCGCTGTGTGTCTATAATAATATTAATAAACTGTTACTTTATTTAATAGTCAATTCAGCTAAGAAGGAGTTTACATTGGGACTCTGGATCTTGGGAGATGGTGCTATGGTGGGTTCATCTAAATTATAGTTGGTCGGCACTCCACTTGAAATTAACAGGTGTTCTGTGCTCGGGAAAATCCCAATTCCGATAATAGATCACAACACGGCACTCCACAGGATCCTCCAGCACTGTTTACTAAGGCCCTGAGAAAGGTCCAGGATTGGAACAAAACGTAGGCCATGTGTTTTTTGTACATTTGTGGTGGCAACTTTGGAAACGTAGTTCAATAAAAATTCACTAAGAGATCCTGAGGAGTGCCGTGTTGTGATCTACTATGGTGGGTTCAGGCGGGGAGAGATTTCGATGGGGACTCCAGATGGTAATGCTGCCAGAGAGTGCAATCCTAAGTACATAGCAGGATCGCACTGAGTGCCTGTTGTATGTGTGCTGCAGCAATGATTAACAGAGGAAGGTGCGCTCATGTCATGAAAGACAATGCTACATGTGGTAAGAAAGTGTCTAGTGTAGGGGGGCAAAAGTTATTGATTAGTACATATTTATCCACTCTAATATTTTTATTAATTAATGATTCATTTTTATACATCGATTTTTGTAATCAATAAAATATTGCTATAACAAGCAGGTGTGCACATGCCATGCTGGGGGCTCCAATGCTGCAGTGAAAGGGGGAGGGGACAACCCTATACAACCACATACATATCTTGGGATCGCGGACTCACTGAAAGTAAAGTATCCATCTTTTATTGTACAGTATGTTCGCACTATTACTATGGACAAAACACATTCACCCCTTCAGGACACATGACGTACCAGTACGGCATGTTTCCCGAATCCTTAAGGACACATGACGTACCGGTACGTCATGTTGTTAAACTAAGATCGCGGCGCTGCAGGGTTTAATGGCTCCTCTCTCCCCTCCTCTTCCTGCTGCTGATGCTTTGAGGACGTCCGGAGAGCCGCCGTGACTCCCTGTCTGCACCCATCACCCTCAAGGTAGGTCAGGGTCAGTGAGGGAGAGGAGCGATTTAGGCAGGGATAGAAGGGACAGAATAGTTTAGGGGGAAAAATAAAATAAAAAATTAACTGTTTGTGTGCAGCACCCAAATCTGGTGGTTTGGGTCCACAGCACTTAGCTGTGAGACCCTAGACCCACCCAGGGGTGCTGCTACTTGCCTCCCTCCCCCCCATTTTTTGGTGGTGTTTTTTTTTTTTGCGTGCGCTTACTGTGGCCGGCACTCTTAGTGTCCGGCCGCTGTTTGCGCATCGCTCGCCCCACCGCTGATCAGTCATACTGCTGATCAGCGAGTTAGAACTTTTTTTTTTTTTTTTTTTACACTTGTCAATTTTTTATTCTTGTTAGAGTACGCGAACACCCGTGCCCCCACACACATACACATACCCATGGCCCGCCAGACATTCTCAGTGGAGGAGGCATACGCCCATATGCTCTCCGACTCCGAGCCCCAGTGAGGATGAGGATGACCCCACGTTCCTCCTTTCATCCGCATCCTCCTCCATCATCATCTGAAGACGATGAGCCCCCAAGGCAGCGGAGACGCCGCCGGGTGGAGCCAGGGCCCCACATGCTAGGGACCCTGTGGCCCACACCAGTATGAGCAACCCTGGGGCCCACCAAATAAGCGCACTGGAGCCCCCTACCGGTGAACTTAGCTGGTGTCCCCCAGTGGACTACGAGCCTGCGATTACGGATTTTGTTGGCAATCCTGGAATCCAGATTCCCACGGTGGGGTTCACTGAAATAGACTTTAGTTTTTTTTTTCAGTGACCCATTGGTGAATCTGATGGTGGCGCAGACGAACCTGTACGCCCAACAGTTCGTTGCTCAGCACCCGGGCTCCTTTTTGGCTAGACCCGGTGGCTGGCCCCAGTCAGTGCAGCCGAGATGAGGACGTTTTGGGGCCTCGTGCTGCATATGGGTCTAGTGCAAAAACTGAGTGTCAGGCAATACTGGATTGGGGACATCCTCTACCAGACCCCACTGTACAGTATGGCCATGACGCGCTCACGGTTTGAGGCCATCCGGATATGCCTGCAGTATGCAAATAATGCAGCATGTCCCCCCCCCCCCCCCTGCAGTGATCCTGCCTATGACCGTCTGTATAAGATACGGCCGGTCATCGATCATTTCGGGGCCAAATTTGCGAAAGCCTATGTACCTGGAAGGGAGGTCGCAGTTGATGAGTCTCTCGTTGCTTTCAAGGGGAGACTCAGTTTCCGCCAATACATTCCTTCTAAGCGAGCGAGGTATGGCGTGAAAATGTACAAAATTTGTGAGAGTACCTCAGGGTACACTTACAAATTTCGTGTGTACGAAGGGCGAGATTCCCGTATTGAACACCTAGAATGTCCCCCCCCACTCTGGGTGTTAGCAGGAAACTCGTGTGGGACCTTATGTACCCACTACTAGATAAGGGTTACCACTTGTACGTGGATAACTTTTACACTAGTATTCCCTTGTATCAGGCCCTCTACGCCAGATCCACGTTCGCTTGTGGGACCGTGCGGAAAAATCATCGTGGCCTCCCTACCCACCCCCTCCAGGTACCTATCCCCAGGGGTGAGACCCGTGCCCTTACCAGTGGAAACCTGTTGCTGGTCAGGTATAAGGACAAGAGGGATGATCTATCTGATCAAGTCCTCCAACCATATAATGCCATGCGGAAAACCGGGGCATGGTACAAAAAGGTTGCGGTCCCTGGCCTACATTTTCCAGCTGTGGTCTCCCATACTGGAAAGACGGGACGACCCAAAAAAGATGCAGAGTGTGTCACAAGAGGGGGATACGGAAGGACACCACCACTCAATGTGACACATGCCCCGATCATCCGGGCCTCTGTGTTATCGATTGCTTCAGGGAGTATCACACTTCCATGGAGTACTACATTTTTATAATTCCTGACAGTTCCCTAGAAAATATATATACATATAAAAAAAAAAAAAAAAAATGTCTCTTAGACATGTCTCTGAGACACGGAAACAATTTTTTTTTCCAAAAATGATATTAGTTTTACTGCAGGCATCCTCAAACTGCGGCCTTCCATATGTTGTAAAACTATAACTCCCAGCATGCCCAGCTACAGCTATCAGCAGGGCATGGTGGGAATTGAAGTTTTACAACATCTGGAGGGCCGCAGTTTGAGGATGCCTGTTTTAGTGTCTCCTGAGAGACACTAAAGTCTGAGAGCCATACATATTGGGCATTGCCGCATCCGTAAAAATCTGCTGTATAAAAATACCCGATAAACTAGCCCCTCGGATAAACGACTTCAAAAAAATAAAATAAAAACTATGTAAAAAAAGCCATTTCTATTGTCACCTAACATCACAAAAAGCGTAATAGCGAGTGATCAAAAAGTCATATGAATCCCCAAATAGTGTCAATAAAACCGCCATCTCATCCCGCAAAAAATGAGCCCCTACATTTAGATAGTCGCCCAACAAAATAAAAAACTGTAGCTCCCAGGCCATGAAGACACTAAAATTATACATTTTTTGTTCCTAAAATGATAATATAGTATAAAATCTAAATAAATCAAAAAAAGTAGACATATTAGGTATTGGCCTATAAAAGTAACATTTGACCCAACCCCTCGGATGAACGGCGTAAAAAATAAAAAATAAAAACCATGTTAAAAAAAAGCCAATTATGTCACCTAACACTACAAAAAGTATTTACCTTTAAATAGTGCCAATAAAACGCCATCTCATCCCACAAAAGGTACTACATTAGATAGTAACCCAACAAAAAAATAAAATAAAAAAAAACTGTAGCTCCCAGATGGAGATGGAGATAGTAAAATTGTTTTTTGTTCCTAAAATGATAATATAGTGTAAAATCTAAATAAAAAAAAGTAGACATTAAGTATTGGTGCATCCGTAATATTCTGCCCTATAAAAATAACAATTGACCCAACCCCTCGGATGAACAGTGTTAAAAAAATAAAAACAGTGCCAAAACACCAATTTTTTGGCAAAATTTTCCTTTTAATCCATATTTTCCGGTAATAAATCAAGGGTTAACAGTCAAACAAAACTAAATATTTATTGCCCTGATTCTGTAGTTTGCAGAAACACCCCATATGTGGTCGTAAATGGCTATATAGCCACACAGCAGGGCATAGAATGAAGGGAACGCCATATGTTTTCTGGAAGTCAGATTTGTATGCACTAGTTTATTTACACCATGTCCCATTAGAAGCCCCCCTGATGTAGCCTAGACTAGAAACTCCAAAAAAGTGACCCCATCTAAGAAACTACACCCCTCAAGGTATTCAAAAATTACTTTACAAACTTTGTTAACCCTTTAGGTGTTCCACAAAACTTAATGGCGAATGTAGAAACAATTTTAGAATTAAAATTTTTTGTTAGCTTGCCTCAAAAAAGTGTAATATAGAGCAACCAAAAATCATATTTACCCTAAAATAGTCCCAAAACAACAACCACCTTATCCCGTAGTTTCCTAGATGAGGTCACTTTTATGGAGTTTCTACTCAAGGGGTGCAGTAGGGGGCTTGAAAGGGTAGATGGTGTAAATAAACCAGTCCAGCAAAATCTGCCTTCCAAAAACCATATGGCGTTCCCCTTCTCCTATGTCCTCCCGTTTGGCCAACCAGTAGTTTACGATCACATATGGGGTGTTTCTGCAAAGTAAAGAATCAGGGCAACCCATATTGAGTTTTGTTTGGCAGTTTAGCCCTACTTTATTACTGGAAAAAATGGCGTAAAATGGAAAATTTTCCAATAAATTTTAAATTCTAAAATTGTTTCTCCATCTTCTATGAACTCTTGTGGAACACCTAAAGGGTTAACAACGTTTGTAAACCCAGCTTTGAATACCTTGACCCTGGGAACACACCTGAGCGTTTTTCAGCGCGTTCAAACGCGCTGAAAAACGCTCAACATGTGAAAAGCCATGCATCCCTATGGGCATGGTTCACATTTGGGCGTTTTACAGCGCGTTTGAACGTGCTGTAAAACGCCCAACGCCCAAACAAGTACATGAGCTTCTTTGGGGCGTTTTAACGCGCCTATGGACAATGATGCCATAGGGGAGAATCACTAAATCGCGCGTATGACACGCGTTTCTTAGTTACAAAAACGCGCGTAAATCGCGCGTCATACGTGCGATTCTGAAACGCCTAGGTGTGTTCCCAGCCTGAGGGGTGTACTTTCTTAGATGGAGTCACTTTTTTGGAATTTATATGCTAGGATGCATCAGGGGGGCTTGCAATAGGACATGGTGTTAAAAAAAAACAGTCCAGCAAAATCTGCCATTTAAAACCCATATGGTGTTCCCCTCCTATGTCCTCCTGTTTGGCCAAACAGTAGTTTAGGACCACATATTGGGTGTTTCTGTAAACTAGAGAATCAGGGCAACCCATATTGATATTTGTTTGGCAGTTAACCCTTACTTTATTACTGGAAAAAATAGATTATAATGGAAAATTTTCCAAAAAAAAAAAAAAATCGAAATTCTCTAATTTTATCTACATTTTCCATGAACTCTTGTGGAACAGCTAAAGGGTTAACAAAGTTTGTACAATCAGTTTTGAATACCTTGAGGGGTGTAGTTTCTAAAATGGGGTAATTTTTTGTTTTTTGTTTGGGGTTTGTATTATGTAAGCCTCACAAAGTGACTTCAGACCTGGAATGGTCCATAAAAAGTGGGATTTGGCAAATTTCTGAAAAATTTTGAAATTTGCTTCTAAACTTCTAAGCTATGTAACATCCCCAAAAAATAAAATGGCATTCCCAAAATGATCGAAACATGAAGCAGACATATGGGGAATGTAAAGTAATAACTATTTTTGGGGGTATTACTATGTATTAGGGTCCTTTCACACTTGCGTTCTGAGGATCCGGCAGGCACTTCCGTCCCACCAGATCCGTCAGAACGCAAGTCGCCTGAAAGCATTAGAAGACTGATCAGGATCCTGATCAGTCTTCGAAATGCTTTCAGGTTACTATGGCAGCCAGGACGCTAAAGTCCTGGTTGCCATGGTAAAATGTAGTGGGGAGCGGGGGAGCAGTATACTTGCCATTCGTGCGGCTCCCGGGGCGCTCCAGAATGACGTCAGAGCGCCCCATGTGCATGGATCACGTGATCCATGCGATCACCTGATCCATGCGTGTAGGGCGCCCTGACGTCACTCTGGAGCGCCCCGGGAGCCACACGGATGGTAAGTATACTGCTCCCCCGCTCCCCACTACATTTTACCATGGCAACCGGGACTTTAGCGTCCTGGCTGCCATGGTAACCATTGAGAAAAAGCTAAAATGTCGGATTCGGCGATGCACCGAAACGACGTTTAACTTAAGGCCGGATCCGGATTAATGCCTCTCAATAGGCATTAATTCCGGATCTGGCCTTGCGGCAAGTGTTCCAGGTTTTTGGACGGAACAAAAAGCGCAGCATGCTGCGGTATTTGCTGCGTCTAAAAAACGTTCCGGTCCTGAACTGAAGACACCCTGATGCATCCTGAACGGATTTCTCTCTATTCAGAATGCATGGAGATGATCCTGATCAGGATTTTTCCGGCATAGAGCACTGAGGACAGAACTCTATGCCGGAAAACAAAAACGCCAGTGTGAAAGGACCCTTAGAGAAGTAGAGAAACTGAAACTTTGAAATTTGCAATTTTTTCTAAATTTTTGGTAAATTTGGTATTTTTTAATGCAAAAAAATTAACTTTTTGGACCCTCATTTTAGCAGTGTCATGAAGTACAGTACGTGACGAGAAAAAAAGACCAGGATTTTTGTAATAGTACCACAATTTATTTGTATAAAAATTAAAATAAAAGATAGTAATAAAAGAGCAGTAATAAAATATATATCATAAGATCAAAGTATTGTTCTCACAGAACGTATTTTTTATTATAAACCCTCTAAATAGTATGGTTCCATTCACATTAGAGGATGTTCCCGCCTAAACTCAATGGTATGTAAATAATTGTTATTGGGTATACACAAAAAAAAAAAAATGAGGCTGATATTAAAGTGGCAAATTAAAGTTCTCACTGTAGAGAATATCTGTTGATATTATATTTACCCTATAGCAAAAAATTTTATATGGCGTTATAGGATTAGAGTTGAGCGAACTTGTGTTTTAAGTTCGGCATCCAAACTTCGGGTTCGGGTTATCGAAGCATCCCGTTATGGATTCCGCTACCACGGACCATAACGGCATTTGGAATCCATAAGGGGATTCTTCAATGAACCCGAACCTTGGACAACACGAAGGACCTAGGGTGACGTCACCGCCATGTGATCAGTGCAGGGGGCGTGGCTCAGTACTGGATTAGATAAGAGGTGGTAGCCTACGACCTCTTATCCAATCCAGTACTGAGCCACGTCCCCTGCACTGGTCACAGGACGTGACGTCACCACAGGTCCTTCACCCCGTGTTCCAAATGATGTTATGGTCCGTGGTAGCAGAATCCATAACGGGATGCTTCGATAACCCCAACCCGAACTTTGGACGCCGAACTTAAAATACAAGTTCGCTCAACTCTATATAGGATATATTCCAACAGTATAATAAAATCTTAAAGAATGTGCAGAATGTTAGCGCCACTGAACAATATTTGCGCAAATTAAATAATTAAAACTATTGGTAAAAACAGCACTATCAGTGTCTGTGGGTACCTAAAATATTTAAATATATTGCTAAGATAAAGGTGTACAATGGTCACTTATCAAAAATGGTCACTATTTATGTTATTAACTAGCTAAACAGTCAAGAGATGGTTAAATATAAGCTCAATATTCAGGCTGTTTAGAATATTTGTGGTTTCCCAAAATATGATACAGTACATCAAAATATTCTTATGAGGTATATAGCAGGATAGGGCCCCTTTCACATCTGCGTTTTTCCTTCCAGAGGACGGAACTCTAGGACGGAAAGATACTGATCAGGATTTATCCTAATGCATTCTGAATGGAGAGAAATACGTTCAGGAAGCATCAAGATGTCTTCAGTTCAGTATGCAAAAGTTTTTTGGACGTTGACAAAACCGCAGCATGCTGCGGATTTGTCTCTGTCCAAAAATCCGGAAGACATGCCGTAACACTGGATCCGTAATTAATGCCCATTGAAACGCATTAATCCGGATCCGGCTTTAAGCTAAACGTCGTTTCGGTGCATCGCCGGATCCGACGTTTAGCTTTTGTGAATGGTTACCAAGGAAGCCAGGACACTAAAGTCCCGGCTGCCATGGTAAAGTGTAGTGGGGAGGCAGGGGAGAAGTATACTTACCGTCCGTGCAGCTCCCGAGTCCCGGGGCGCTCCACAATGACGTCAGAGCGCCCCATGCGCATGGATCACGTGATCCATGCGCGTGGGGCGCTCTGACGTCATTGTGGAGCACCCTGGGAACCGCACGGACTGTAAGTATCTGCTCCCCTGGCTCCCCACTACTTACTATGGCAGCCAGGACTTTAGTAGCGTCCTAGCTGCCATAGTAACACTGAAAGCATTTTGAAGACTGATCAGTCTGGTATTGTCAGTGTATCAGTTCCTTGGAAAATGTTGCCGATATGTCAATTTCATGCATAAAAGATCAAGGCAATAGTCCTTTAGGTTATGGCATTAGTATTGCTTGAAGTTATATTCTAAAAATAATGTCCATATTGTGAGCGCTACTCCTATATTTTAAGATTGGCGGTATCACGCTGTAAAAAGGTAGGTATTGGCAGCGGTAAAATGGAGACACTTACCCCAGCAGCTTAGTGTCCCTGGTGGCGTCCAACCTGTTGCGCGTGCAGGAGAGGCTGCTTACCTTATTTTTCTGGGCAGTGGTGGTCTCCGTTACTGTTTACCTGCTTTTAGTAGTGCAGGCTGCAGATGGATGTAATCCAGGGTGCTACGGCCGGGAGCGCGGCTGATAGGAGGCTGTGTAGTGATCTGCCGCCGATGCTGAGCTGTACGGAAGTCGGCTTCTCGCACGGTGAGGGTAGCGTCCCACGTGCTGCCGAATATGCTCACAAGTTCAATTTACAGAGGGATGGGGAGGCGCCTCTTTGGTGTTAATGAGTATAAATCCAAGGTTCACACAATAGCGATCTTGTGGGTCCAGTCCAGACGCGTTTCAAAGTCTAGGCCGACTTCTTCTTCAGTGGTAAGCTGCAGACTGCCATTCCACACTATTTATACTTAATGTGGGCATTGGGCAACATAAAAGAATGGACTGGATCGCTGATTGTCACTATACATTCCCTAATTGAGTTTAAGCTTTCACACAGACGAGTTTTCCACGCGGGTGCAATGCGTGATGTGAATGCCTTGCACCCGCACTGAATCCTGACCCATTCATTTCAATGAGGCTGTGTACATGAGCGTTTTTTTTCACGCATCACTTGTGCGTTGCGTGAAAATCGCAGCATGTTCTAGAAGTGAATGGGGCGGCGTTAAAAACGCATTGCATCCGCAAGCAAGTGCGGGTGTGTTGCGTTTTTCACTGATGGTTGCTAGGAGATGGTAGAAAACTAAAGGTTTACAATCACGCGCGTGAAAAACGCATCAAAACACATTGCACCTGCGCGGAAAAAACTGAACAACTGAACGCAATCACTGGCAAAACTGAATGGCTTTGCCTGTGAAATCGCACAGTTTTCACTGAATGCATCCGCACCTAATCCGGACACGTTCGTGTGAACCCAGCCTAAAAGGCATGTATATTGGGCCGGTGCTCGTTGAGAGATATAGTTGTCAAAATAATCATCAAATTTACAACATATATGAAGTTGTACCTGTCTCAGAGGTGTGTGTGTGTATATGTATATATATATATATATATATATATATATATATATATATATATATATATATATATATATATATCTCAGATACATAATAGTTAGCCAGTATAATGTGCTAAGGATTCAGCTGCAAAGAATGCTCTATGTGAACAGGTGTATCTGTTAATTATATTTTGTACCCTATGTATGGGTCTTCTTAATCTGATTTTACATAATGAATATCCCCAAAATATTGTATAAACAAAGGGTATGAGAAATACAATTTTTGATAGTGGTGAATACCCAATAACAATTATTTACATACCATTGAGTTTAGGCGGGAACATCATCTAATGTGAATGGGACTATACTATTTAGAGGGTTTATAAAAAAAAAAATATGCTCTGTGAGAACAATACTTTGATCTTGTGATATATATTTTATTACTGCTCTTTTATTACTATCTTTTATTTTCATTCTTATACAAAAAAATTGAGGTACTATTACAAAAATCTTGGTCCTTTTGCCTTTGCTATATTTCTAGATTGAGTGTGCCGGTCCTCTTCTCTTTTATCCATGTAATCTTTTTTTCTGGTGGGGTACTGTATTTCAGACCTGAGCACCTATTACCCACAGCCTGGTGTGTGGTGAGCCACTTCGCCTAACATACAGATATGCGCATTATATTATATTGATAACTGCACAGAATTGTCCACAACAAAAAAGGCTACCTGCCAAATTACATGAATGGCATACAACCCTTGTGGTTTATTGTGGTGGAACTACAAGTGCTGTGGAGAGGTCAGTCTCCTCTGTGTAGACTGGTATAACTAGTAGCGATATATGTTGTGTGCAGACTAATATAACTAGTGGGCAACACTTCCATCAACGCTTACTGTATATGTATATGTGCACTATATCATTATATTATAGGTGTATGCGCACTACTGTATGTCATTAGCACAGGTTTGTCCACTACCTTTAGTGTTTAGGGAATAAGAAAGTTATTACAGAATGTCCCAATTTCAAGTCATAAGAGTTTACTTCAAGTATTGGGCTATTCCCACATATATACTATCGATATGCGCATTATATTATATTAACTGCACAGAATTGTGCACTGCAAAAAAGGCTAACTGTCAAATTACATGAATGGCATACAACCCTTCCTGCAATTTGGATACAACATTAGGCCCAGATTAATGGGAGTTGTAATATAGACAGTGTTTTTAGATGCTGTTTAGTATTGAATACAAAAACCAACCAATTGTGGACACTATGCTAGGCCCAGATAAATTGAAGTTGTAATATACACTCTGTTTTCAGATGCAGTTCAGAATTCGATACAAAAACCAACAGATTTTGGATACAACACTAGGCCCAGATTAATGGAAGTTGTAATATAGGCAGTGTTTTTAGGTGCAGTTCAGTATTGGATACAAAAATCAACAGATTTTGGACACAACACTAGGCCCCGATTAATGGAAGCTGTAATATAGACAGTGTTTTTAGATTTAGTTCAGTATTGGATACAAAAACCAAAAGATTTTGGACACTACACTAGGCCCAGATTAATGGAAGTTGTAATATATACACTGTTTTCAGAGGCAGTTCAGTATTGGGTATAGAACACTGTAGCGGACTGGACCCTGTACCAGAGTCTGCCCCAGTTTCCTGGAAGGGACTGCTTGCTCGCCTCCTGCCCTGCGACTATGGCCCCATGTATGCTTGTCCTGTTTGAGCGGTGATGCCCCAGATAGCTCTGCTATGGAGCCCATTCGTATAATGAAAGACTATGGGAAAGACTTTAGCTCCATGGCAATTGAACTGGACATGTGTGGTCTGAGCGCCATTCAATAATGTGCGCTCAGACCTAAGCTATCTGGGGATATGTTGCATGTATATGTTTTATGTAACATTGTGTAATTTTATGTCCTTTTGCAACCATGTGCTCAATGGAGTCTGCCTCTATACTTGAATATATTGAGCGCTCAGATCCAAGCCATCTGGGAATATGTTAAATGTCTGTGTACTGTAAAGGGTGGGACATTGTGTATTGAATAGTGATGTCTGTCCTATTGTCCCCACATGTGTATTGGAGATTTCCCTTTGTCCTGAGAGATAATTGAATGACTCCTCAATTGTCTCCAGGACAGAAGACATTAGTGTATTCTCCTGCCTGTGGTGATTGCATTACCCATGTAGGGTGATTGTGTCACAGGCAGAGGGGAGGGATATGCTGGGGGTGTCTGTATTGTCCCAATGTGTGTGATTGGCTGCTGTATCCCGTGTCGCAGTCTTCCTTCTGGTCCTCTAGGGGAGTGTCCACCAGGTGGGAGACCTGGATAAATACCGGGCAGGTAACCCTTAATAAAAGAGAGAGTTCCTGCTTGACCCTCAAAACGAAGTGTCGTCTCGTTATTGGGGGGGATCTGACTGTATGCTGATTGCCAGGAGTGTAAGCTGTTCATATTGCTTTTCCTGTTCGGCTGCTTCCAGGGTTCGTGTGTCTCTTGTTCGGAAGTTGGTGAATTCGTGTGGTTTCCAGTTCGGGAAGTTGGTGATTGCAGTAGCTGCTGGTCTATCCGGAAAAGGGAATATCGCCTTAACGGAGTTGTGTGCGTAACGGTCTGTTACAAACACCACAGATTACAGACACTATATTAGGCCCAGATTATTGGAATTTGTAATACTGACAGTGGTTTCTGAGGCAGGACAGTATTGGTTATAGAACACCACAGATCACGGACACTGTATTAGGACCAGATTATTGAAATTTATAATACTGACAGTTTTTTCTGATGCAGAACAGTTGTAGAACACCGCAGATTTTGGACACTATATTATGCCCAAATTATTGGAATTTGTAATACAGACATTGTTTTATGATGCAGGACAGTATTAGTTACAGAGAATGGACCACAGATTATGGACAATAGATGTGACCCAGAATATTAAAGAGTCAGTCTGCGGATGATGTACAGTATATGTCACTAATAGGTTTACAATTAAAATATCTTGCTGCTGTCAAACACACACAGTAGCCCTTAAAAGGACTTTGGGTTCTTTGAAAAGCTTTTGGTATTAAATACAGCAAATTTCTTTCCCTGCACTATCTGTCCCTTCCTTAGCACGGATGTCCCTGACACTGCTGTTAAATATATTGTTGATCTAAAACACACACACAGTAGTCCTTAAAAGGACTTTTGGGCCTTTGAAAAGCTTTCTCTAATTAAATTTGCTGAAATTCACTCCCTGTCTTTCCCTTCCTACCCGATGCTCTCCCTGTCTACATCTGAGCTGAACATGCGTCATCGGGTGCTATAAAGCACCTGATGACGCGTTCCAGCTAGCCAATCACTGTAATGCCAGCAGACAACATGGCTACTGGCATTACAGTGAGGGCAGTACTTACCTGCACCTTGACTGGCTAATTAAAACCCGCAAAACATGTTTGGAGGAGACTCGAGCAATGCATTCGAGTACATGCGGTACTCGGTTATGTACCGCCATGTGTCGAGCATAGCAATGCTCGAGCCAAACAGATGTTCGGCAGAGCATGCTCGCTCATCACTAGTGTCTGACTGTCGTATGCAATGGCTCCTCAGTACATCCCATCAGCAGTTGAGATAGTGTGTCATTCAACAACAAAGACATGATTGCAGCGCCCACCACCAAGCCTGACAGTCATGGGATCCCAAACAGAACCTTGGTTCATCGCCAAAGACAATACGGCCTCAGTCCACAGTAGTCCAGGTTCATCGTTCACACCCAGTGGCGTTTCACCAATATAGGCAGGGTACGCCACTGCTATGGGGCCCGCGGCACATGGGGGCCCGGAGCACTCGGAAGGCCCCGCCCACACTATTTGGCCCCACCCACTCACTTTTTTCTGTCAGAAATAAATTAACATCGATCTGACATGCAGCCAGGATGCCCCCCCCCCCGGCACCTTCCAAGTTCCCGCACTGACCTGAGCCCTGCTGACTGTCTCTGGCCTGATCCTGACCTGCGTTATCAGGATCAAGTCAGCCTGCAACTAACGCACTCTCTGGCCAATCAGCGCAAGGAAAAGTGTTGAGGCAGCTGCTGATTGGCCAGTGTGCGCGATGGAGGCGGGAGAATCACATCGCCACTGTCTGCATCTCACCAGTCAGAGACACCGACCCAGTCCCAGAACAGCCGCCCGCCCCGCAGCCAGCAGTCTGGAGTCCTGGACGGAGCCAGCAGGAGGACTGATGCGCTGGAGAGCCGAGCTGCTGGCACCCTGAACAGGCTGCCATGCCTGGCCCTGGCTCAATGAGAGAGCAGAGGGTGGTATGTCAGTGTCAGTCACTGTCAGACTGACACTGTGACTCTGAGTCTGACAGCGATGTGGAAGTTGCCCAGGCTGCCTGCAGGGGCAGGCAGCAAGAGAGAGGAGAGATGGGGAGGAGGGGGGGGGGGATAGGACAGCCTTCTTACTCCAGTCCTGTTGTCCTCTAAGCTCTATGAGCCCCAAAATGCCCCCCAAATGCCCAAGGGGGGGGGGGGCAGGTGTGAGTCCATAGTCAGGAAAGTGTGCCACTTTGCCAGGCTGTACTGTACAGTATGAGACTCCCCTGCCTTCCCTCCAGGTCCACTATGACCCTCCCCCTTCCTGAGTCCTCTATGAGCCCCCCAATGCCCCCTAGAATGCCCAGCAAGGCATTAACCCCTCATGCCCCCACCCGAAAATGCCTGGGGGGGGCAGTAGGAGTCCTCTGTGAGCCCCAGCCCCTACAAAATGCCCAGGTGGGGAGGAGTAGGAGGAAAGCACACTGTCCTCTATTAGCCCCCCCCTTGGAGTTCTCTATGAGCCCTACCCGCAACCCCTATGCCCCTCAAAATGCCCATGGGGGAAAAGTAGGAAGAAAGCACGCTGTCCTAAGAATTTTGGGGGGCATTAGGGGTTGGGGGGCTCATAGAGGACAGTGTGCTTTCCTCATACACCTACTCCTTCCTAACCCCCCCCCCCCGCCCCGGGGGGCATTTTGGAGGGCATTGGGGGGTGGATTAACCCCTCTAACTCCTTGCTGCTAATGCTGAGTGTGCACATAGCCACCAC
The DNA here is from genome assembly GCA_033119425.1 of Bufotes viridis. Classification (NCBI taxonomy): domain Eukaryota; kingdom Metazoa; phylum Chordata; class Amphibia; order Anura; family Bufonidae; genus Bufotes; species Bufotes viridis. The sequence continues at coordinate 201,968,820 of CM065591.1, read as the reverse complement.
CAAATGATATTCCACCAACCAGCCAAACCCCCCCCCCCCCCACACACACACACACACACACACACACACATGCGCATATGTGCACACTCGGCATCAGCAGCAAGGGGTTAAAGGGGTTTGGGCAGTGGTGTACTGCAATCGTTTGGGGTAAGAGAAGTGATGACAAAATAGCGCAAGTAGCAAAGAGGTTAAAATGCGGAGGATGGCCTACGTCCAGCTTTAGCACAGTGGACATAGGCAGGAGGAGTGATGTGTATGCGGGCTCCTGCCCTGCACTCGTTCAGCTGTGCTCGCATACATATTGCACCCTGTGTCCACTGTCCTGTGCCCACTCTGCTAAAGCCTGGCAAGTGACATAGCCTATCTGTGCCCAACAAAAATATAAAACAGATTTTTTTCCAATTTTGAATTTTTTCACTATCAAAACGCATGAAAACCTACACATATAGGGTATTGCCGGATTTGTACTGACATGTAGAATAAAAGTAACTGGTCAGTTTTATCGCAAATTGAACGTCGAAATTTACAAACACATAAAACTGTGAAAACTGTGGTGTAATTTTTTTTTTTTGCAATTTCACCCTATTTGGAAATTGTTACCGCTTCGTACTACATCATATGTAATATTAAATGGTGGCGTTAAATAGTATAACTTGTCCCGCAAAAAAAAACAAGCCCTCATATGGCTATAAGAATGGAAAAATAAAAAAGTTATGGCTCTTGGAAGGCAGGGAGCGCAAACCAAAAACACAAAAAAATTTTTTTTACCTCCGGTAGCCAAATGGTTAAGACTTTTTTTTTTTTAAAATGTTTAGGTAAACTTCAACATCGGAGTGATGTCCAAACTTCAAAACTCCAGCTGGTGCAAAACTAACATCATTCCAGGACAGCCTACAGCAGGGTATGATGGGATTTCTAGTTTTATAACAGCTGGAGAGCTGCAGTTTGCCCATCCCTGCAGTAACACATCTTAACTTCCAGAGCTTCTCTTATTAGTGGTCAGTGAATAATGGACCAACGCAGTTATGGATGGATGTTGTCGTGTATGTGTTTTCTTATGAACCCATATACTATAATGGGCATGCTAGATTTACATTACAGACCAAAATAGTGCATGTCCCCAGGTCAGTAAAAATTATTGTTTTCTGAATAGACACGTTAAAAGTGGAAAATGGAAATGTGGCCACATAGTAAATATTTTACTAATTTGACTGTGTTTTGATCCTTCCTCAGATTCACATTTTGAATATACCCTTGAGCTGCACAGCACAGAGGAAGTTAGTCAGAAAAGCAAGAAGAGGAGAAGAGGACGCTAGTAGTGACCTCAGCACAGAAAGAAAAAGAAAAAGCTTGACCATGTAAGTACAGCTGACTTCAGCACTGGGCACCCACATCTGTCCTACTATAACTTGTTGGATAGGCAGAGGGAAGACTATGACTTCCAGAACGGGGAATAATTGAATTCTTAATTAAGTTGTTCTGGATCATCTCTTCCTATAATTCACTATGACTTGTGTGGTTCCTCTGTTATTATCCTTTAGACGGTTGTCGGTTCAATGCCAACTGGATGTTACTGCTTGGGGTGAGTGGAGGGAGGGTCCTTACACAGCATGCTATTGGCAGCACTGATTGGAGAATGTCAATCTGTATAGGAAAACACCACTAGCTGATAACAACCAATTGGCATTAAATTTACTAATAGGAATAATAGAGGCACAGCAAAACATAGAGTAAAAGAAGTCCCAGAGTTATTAAATGGAAAATACTTTTATTATAACAGACAAGTTAGGAGTGATGACTGGCTGATTGCCTTCTTTGCTGGCTGGATTCATTTTTCCATGATACTATACACTGCTCCTATCCAGGGTTTATGACCACCCTGCAATAGAGCCATGGTGGACATACTTGCAGACTATAGGAAGATAAATGGTGGGGAATGTCTGCTGCCTCAGTTCTGGCCACCTGGGAAGCTGGTGCTTTTTCCTGTATTGTGCAAGCATGGCCACCGCTGCTGGAATGCAGGGTGGTCATAACCATGGAAGCAAAGTCCAGCTAGCAAAGGAAGCAATATGAACAATCACAATATATTAGTAAGTGTCATGTATTAACTTCACATGATAAATGCCATTTGCTAAAGTGAGATAATCCCATTAAAATTACTTTTCTGAGAAGCCTAGTAATGATTTTGTGTCCGGACATCATATGTCTTGTATATGGCATTTATTTATCATCCCTTCGGCAGTCTCTGTCAGAATATGTGATGTGCCTGATCTGCTATATACATAACCAACACACACACACACAGAAAGTAGGAGAAATAGACTTCCTAAGGCTACTTTCATATGTGTGGCACAGCCACCTGCAGGCTCAGGCTATTCTGGCAGATAATGCCAGGAAACGGCAAGTCAAAAAACGTTGCATGTAGCATGGAAGTTGAACCATTTTAATTAAACTAAATTGGCAGTAAGATATAACACTATTTCGTGCTGCAGTGTGTATGTGTCTTGCTCTGCCTATGACTGTTCACTCTCTAGTTTACTCATCATGCCTGGAAGAAAGGAGATGAAAATTGGAAATAGGGTCATTCTCTCATGATTATACAGAGTATATATTACAAAGTGTCCTTTATTTGCCTGTTCTATCACATTAACAAAAGTTATGAGATAGTTAGTAAACATTAAAGGTTATTTATACTGTTTCTACAGAGTGTCCTGATATCAAGTTACCAACATCTCAGTGGCGCTCAGAAGCGCAAAAAAAGAGAGAGGAAAGCCAAAAAACTGAAAACTTCCAAAAATTACTAGTTTCTTTAATGTTCCTAGCTGTGGTGAAAGTTCTGAACCCACCCAGAATGTAGAAGGCATACCAGAAAGTCTTACCCCCTCAGCTGCAATAGTGCAGGAGTCTGTACAGGTCAGCAACCCCAGTACTCCAGCTGACTTGCACAGTATCCCTGAATTAAATAATATAGAATCAGGTGAAAGTGAGCCAAGTGTCTCTGATGATGCTGAATTATCTAGCAGTGATTTAGCCACTGGTGCTGATGCCACTGGTATAAATATAGATTTCGCTTCTGAAAAATACGTGACAGACAGAGCAAACTTCCCAGTAACTATTACTAATGCCAGTGTGAAGAGATTTGTTATTGCCAATGGTCCTTGTAGACCTCCAGGACCTTTCCCAAGAGATAAAGATGAGCAAAAAAGGTGCTTTTCTGATACCTACTATGAAAGAGTAACTAAGACTGGTCACAAATTTCATATTACTTGGATATGTTACTCTCCAAAATTAAATGCAGCCTACTATGAGCAATTTTGGCTCTTTGGAGATCGCAAGAAATTGGGGTTAAACCCAGCTAGGGCCAAAGGCATACAAAATTGGAAAGGCTTATCCACCAAAATACAGATTCATGAAAGTTCACAGACTCATATTGACGCTTGTGTGGTTTATGATCAGTGGCGATGGAGGGAACAATTGACCAGGAAACTGAAAGCCAAATTAGAAAAGAAAAAAACTTCTGGAGGCAAGACTTAAAATGTATTGTTAATGTCACCTTGACAATGGCAATGGCAATTATGGCGTCTCGTGGTCACAGAGAAAAAGTTGGAAATTGCAACGGTGGTAATTTCCTTGCAATCATAGAGTTGCTAGCGGAGTATGATCCTCTCCTAAAACAATTGCTACAATTACCAGAGCGCATAGCAAAATACATAAGCCCCCGAATTCAAAATGAATTAATAGATATTTTATCAAAAACGGTTCAACATCAGATTTTATGGGATGTGAAGCAATCGCATTTTTTTCCCCTGATGATTGGCAGTGCATGACCAGAGCGCTGCTGGTATAGAAAAATAAATCTTAGAATGTATTGATAGGCATGGTCTTTCTTTAGATAAGTGTCGTGGTCAGGGATATGATGGAGCAGCCACAATGAGTGGGGTCTACTCTGGTGTGCAGACTCGCATTTTACAAAGAGAAAAAAATGCTCTCTATGTTCATTGTGCAGCCCATAATTTGAATTTAGTCCTGCAGGATGCCGTTTCTGACATCACAGAAATGTCCAGCTTTAATGATATGGTACAAGCATTGTACAAATTTTTTGGGGAAAGTATAAGGCGTTGGGAAATTCTTTGTTCGTTCCAAAGCCAGTCTTCTATAACTTTAAAGAAATTATGCCCAACATGATGGTCATCTCGGTATGAAGCATTGCTTGCCCTTCGTTTTCGCTTTCCAGACGTTTTGAAATCCCTGTCAAAACTCATTCTTTCTTCCTCCAAAAAAAGTGAGAGATAAGGCAATGAGACTTAAAAAGAAAATGGAGTCATTTAACTTTGTTTTCATGATTGTCCTTCAAACAAAAGTTTTTCAGAGTGTTAATGCTCTGTCTATCATGCTCCAAGCTAAAAGCATGGATTTATCGAAAGCAACTAATTTGATAAAGAATGTAGCTGATGATCTTTCAAGCTACAGAAACAATTTTGAAATGGCCAAAGAAAGTGCTGTCTCACTAGCAAGCACTTGGCACATTTCTCCACATTTTGACAACAAACGCACTCCCAAGGTGAAAAGTCATTTTGATGAGATCTGTGTTGATCACAGATTGCGAAATCCGGAAGAGAGTGTCAGTCACAGTTTTTTACAACTGCTTAGACATCATCATAAATCAACTAACTAACAGATTTACAGGAATAAATCAGGTTGCGGAGTGCTTTCATATCATTCAGCCAGCAGCTCTGGCTGCTGTATCAGATGACACTTTGTTTGAAGCCGCGTCAAATCTGCAGAAAAAATATGAAAAAGATCTGTCGCCAGAATTTCAAGGGCAGCTCCTTAGCTTTAGGTCTGAACTTAAACCTGAAATTGCAAAGTCATCTTCTGTGAAAGACCTTGCCAATTTGCTTTTCGTGGAGAACATTGCACTTTCATCCCATCTGCAAGATGTGTGCATAGCTTTCCTGTTGTTCCTAACTCTACCAGTTACCGTGGCTTCTGCTGAAAGGTCTTTTTCAAAACTGAAGTTGATCAAAAAATATTTGAGAAGTACAATGTCTGAGCAAAGACTTTCTGGCCTTGCTATCCTAAGCATTGAAAATGCCAGGGCAAAACAGCTAGATATAGACCATATAATCAACACTTTTGCAGAAAGCAAAGTACGTAGACAACCGTTCTGAAATTGAAGATACACCGTAAGTATGCAGGTTGGAAAAGTTTTTCTTACAGAAATGGGTGACTAAGTGGTTCTACTAAGTATTTGCCAGGATTTGAATTGGTTATACATCAAACCTGGCAGAGTGGTTAAATTATGTTATGCATTACAAATTGTGTTTTTTTATTATTTAAGATGCATACCAACCCAGATTACCTGAAAATGTTAACGGATTTCATCAATTCACCCATTTCTGTTTATGAAAGTTTATTAGTTTTCGTTCTATCAGTTGTATGATGTTTGCATGAAGTTGTTCTTTATCATATTACTTTTAGGGATTCTTTATGTCTGCGTTGGAGGCTTCATTTGGGGCCTTCCAGTCAGACACATAGTAAGTTAGACACAGTGGAAAGAAAAATCCTGCATGCAGGACTTTTTTCTCCAGTAAAATACAGGATACTGACTGGAAACGTTAGTCAGTGGAATCTGTTCAGCTTTGTTTGTGTCAGTATGTTTGTATGTGCCCTATCCAGCTTTTGCGTTATTTTCGTTGTTCTGCTCCTTGCAGCCCTTAAACGTTATATTTTTCTAGTTATGTTTACAGCTGATGTATGCCCTATTTCATATAACTATATGCCCTTGCTTGTAGCATGTGAAATAACAATCTAAAAATAAATAATTCACATAAATCAGGCTCTTAAATTTATGATTCTCTAGATACCACTAATTACATTGATTAGTACCTTTTGTTTCAATTTGTATATTACACAGAAAAATTCCAGGCTTGTTAATTAAAAATGAGTTCCTGGTTTTCAGGCCTGAATAAAATGTATTCACAAATTTATCAATGTAAGATCTAACAGAATACATTGGCAATAATACCTATCAATAATAAGGTCTTTCATTATAGGGTATAAAGCAGCCGTACATATAACATTGGAACAAAAATACCAACCTGAGAAAAGAACCCTAATATATCTTAATTATGTTACAGGTTGGCCGATCGTTTTACAGCTTGAAAGTTATCAAAGTTTGTTGAATTTGGAAAATCTGAAGCTGTTTAGTTAGTTCTGGATGAAAAATGTCACCTGGTTTATATATGAAAATTCACCAGTAAATAGTGTAAGTATTCTGAGTGTAAAAGTGCATTCATACAAACACTATGTATTTTGCAGTCTATTTGGCATCCACATTTTGATGTGGACCCATTGACAAGTTCTATCCTTTGTGGAACGGACATATAGATGTGGACAGCACACATATAGCATTCATCCTGTGTAAAATTAGTGTGTTAAGGAAATCTTTTTTAAAACATAAAATTTTTAATTAGAACACAAAACTTGCCAGGGTCATCTGTTTTGGCTAATATAACAGGCGTTAAATCCAATATTACTATTGACAACAAATGTATTGAATAAGTTGTAACAGCTCAACTTAACATGTGATATGCATTATGTTTTACTCATTTAGGTTTATTTACTGATCCCCGCCATTCTACCATACTTCTTTTGACTTGGACTTTCAGATGCGGAAACAAGTCATCTTCAAAGTAAGTTAATATTTCTTTATTTATTTTTTTGGTAAATATTTTAAATATAGCTGTCTATAATATTTAATTTATGTTTTATTTAACAGAACAAATCCTTATTGGAAAATACATGTACATTTTATACGTTACTGAAACAAAGTTGGTTAATAATAAAATAAAATAAAAATGTTTAGCCCTAACAGTTTCAGTAGGTCATGTATAAATTTATATAATGGGGGTGTGGCATGGGAGGATCCAGGACAGGAGGTGGGAGGGCGGGGTTAAGGGGGAGGTGGAAGGGGCCAGGGGTGGGTAGTGGGTCAGGTTAAGGGGGCCCATTTCAGATTCTTGCTATGGGGCCCAGTGATTTCTATGTACGCCCCTGTTCACACCACAGTAAATGAAGGTGACTGTGGCTGGCTGTCAATGGCAAGACACTTCATGGAAGCCGTGACATCAAATTTTCTTCTGCTAAGTGACTGAAAATGGTCTGGGCAGAGACAAGGGTATGTACTGAAGGTGCCACCTGTGTCTGCATGGTGGACAACAAAACTGTGGAAGATGTTTGTACACTACCCAAAAGTAGTTTCAGAGAGCCTTTTTTTTATAAGGCAGTGGGGGAACACTTATGCCCTCTTGTGGAAGACTCAGTTTCTAATCAGACCAGAAATGTAATCATTTACATATCAACCTGAGACATAACTGCACGCAGAGTTTAGCATCTGGGGAAATAGTTTTTGTCAAAAGTGTATATACATTCTATTTTGAATTATTCAACAATACGTACATATATTTGCAGATTGTTGATCTCAAGGGCCTCTGACAACTTTGCTTGAGAGCCAGTAGTATTACTTTCCATTTAAAAACACACTGCTTCCTGTTTCAGGCTTTACAAATAGCAGCTACACAAGATTAATCCAGGATAACTTAAGTTGCATGGAACACAGTTCACACAGAAAAAAAATCCCCCTTTGTCAGTAAAGAAACAGTTCCTGAATAAATAGTAAGTTATAGCAGTTATCTCAGCACAATTTGAGTATTACATACAAAGTTAAGATGGTATTCTGGTAATTTCAAGTTATCCCCTATCTCCTATCCCATACAACTTGCAGTTTTTGATGGCACCATTTGGTTAACTTGTATTAACTCTTTTTTGGAGGACGAAACAAAAACAGCAATACTGCCATTGAATTTTTACATTGTAAATTTGACAACATCCACTTTGCATAAAGATCATGATGACTTTATTCTCTGGGTCAGTACAATTACAATGAGACAAATACATATTGTATTTATTTACTACTTTTGCACAATAAAACATAATAGGTTTTGTATCACTGCATGCCAAGACCCATAACCTTTTTTATTTTTTGTTCTAAAGCAGGGGTGCACAACGTTTTGTGGGTGGGGGCCAAAAATAAGAATTAAAGGGGTATTTACAACTAAAATACTATATTTATGGCATATTGAACATAGTGTATATACCATTAATGTCTAGTTACACTTCCAGGGTTCCAATCTAATGGAAGAATACATGAAAAATACATTTGAGCAGCCCCAAGACATAGACATACATGTCTATCACCAGATGGTCGGGGCCGCACAGAATAGCATCAAGGGCCGCATGTGGCCCCTGGGTCGCAGGTTGTGCACCCCAGTTCTAAAGAGATGTATAAGGGCTTGAATTTTGCAGGACAACTTTTAGTTTTCATTGGTACCATTTTGGATACATAACAGTCTTTTATCACTTTGTATTCCTTTTTTGTGGTGGATACGTAAAAGTCTGGCATTTTCTTTCAGTTTTTTTTCTCCAACGTTCACCATGTGGGATAAATGACATGGTAATTATATAGTGCAGTTTGCTACAGATGCAGCGACACCATATATTCAGAGGTGTTTTTACTTTGGCAATTTTTTCCATTCAAAACCATTTTTTCAGTGGAAATTGGTGTATTTTTTAATTTGGAGATTTGTTTTAAATAAAACTTCATTTAAAGGACTCTCACTGCAGCAAGTGGCATTTAAAATCTAGACAAAGTTAATAAAAGGCACTTATTAATATATTGTGATTGTCCATATTGCATTTTTTGCTGGCTCAATGTATTTTTCCATTGCATTATACACTGCTTGTATCCAGGGGTTACGACCAGAGAGGCCAGCCATTTTTACTATAGTGTGCAGGCACATTTACCACTGCTGGATTGCAGGGTCATCATAACCCTTGGAAATGAGCAGTATTTAATGCGATGGAAAAATGAAGTGAGACAACCACTCTTTTTTACCACTTATTAGCCTTACAAGCGGACTTAAACATTGCTTTTATAATACACTGTACTTATGCTGTGCAGTATTATTCTGTCAATAGCATACTGATCAGGCTACATCTCTGACATATACTGCAGACAGCCCTGGTGGCCTTAATTAGATCCCTGGCTGCATTGTACAGGCATCGGCACACCATGATCTAACTTGTGGGGTGCTAATGCCTTAAAGAGGCACCTCCCTCTAAGCCATTTAGATGTCACATGGTTATGGACTGCAGCTGCTATTGATTGCGGCACTTAAGGGGTTAAACTGCCCTGTTCGACACTTTTACCTATCCGGGCCATTAGAACAAGAACTCATACCACTCATACTCATACCACTGCCAATCTCCTGCTCTCCTCTGAATGGGAGACCTGTGCCATGCTAGGCCTCTGTAAAATGGTGGTGGCCTAGAATAACTGTAGCGACCTGCAGGGTGCGAGTCAGGAGGAGGACAGGAGTGGTAGTAGTGGTAATGATAGGAGTGGTAGTGGTTCACATTGGCTGTAGTTGCTCCAATGCTCCCTGGGAACATGCAGTGAATGGACAGCTCACCCCTTCTTACCTAGGCACATCCTGGTATTGAGGGCTCCTATCTGATGTTAGTTGGGCACTCTTGATAGTAAGTAGATGAGTGCAAGGCAGCACTCCATCAGAGTGGAGGCATTGCAATGGTGGCAGCAGTGCATGTATTGGGTGCAAGGCAATGAGGAGGTCAGTGTAAGGTAACAACTCCAACAACTGAGGTATTCCTTGCAAATAACACTTGTGAGGATAAATTCAGTCTCAACAAATATACACCATTATTCCATGGCTATATATGGGAAAGCAAGCTGTATAGTCTCTCTCTATTAATTCCAGACAACTTCCCAAGTTGACCAAAGGGGTATAAATTCACAATATATACTTCAGTTCCATTAGTGGGGTGCAGATCCTCCAACAAGTATCAGATCTGTTGCAAAAGTGTGGTGGATGCCAGACAACTAACCCTTTCCAAAAGCAGCAAAGTCCATAGCCATAAACTAGCCTTACCTTTGCTATCACACACAGTTCTTTGTGTTCCTAAACAGTCTATAGATTAGTTGCTTTCTTCTCTCAGATGTCTGGAACTTGTCCTCAGCATGTGGGGATGGAGAGCCCCTTGTAGTAAGCCTCAAACTACACAGACACATGTAGCAACTCACACTTAGGCCTCTTTCACACGAACATTTTTTCTGTGAGTGTACGGGCTGTTTTTTTTGCGTTCTGCATACGGTCCGTATACGGAACCATTCATTTCAATGGGTCCACAAAAAAAAACGGAAGGTACTCCGTATGCATTCCGTTTCCTTATTTCCATATTTCCATTCCGTCCAAACATAGAACATGTCCTATTATTGCCCGCATCACGGACAAGGATAATACTGTTCTATTAGGGGCCAGATGTTCCGTTCCGCAAAACCGGAATGCACACGGATGTCATCTGTTTTTTTTTTTGCGGATCCGTTTTTTGCAGACTGCAAAACCGTACGGTCATGTGCAATAGGCCTTAGCCTGCCTAGGCCAGATTCACTGGCTGAAGCATTGAGACTACACAGCTCCTCCTTCAAAGGGGACAGGTCCAGCCAGCCTCCTCCTGAGTAGAGCACAATAACTAAGCTGTTTTCCCATCTCAGTTCTTAGAACCATTATTGTAGACATTAACCCCTGATCAAACACTGTCCAAGCAATAATTGAGTGAAAGCAGCTTTATGCCTCATTCACACGTTAGTGTCTTGATCAGCGATCTCCATTAGCCCCTGTGATGTCACAGGCCTATGAAAAGTCTCCTTCTGCTTTGTCTCTGCCATTTTACTGTGAATTTGCAGGGGAGATGTTACAGGCACTAGGGAGAGTGATTAGGAAAGACTTTATTAACAAAAAATTACTATTGAGCAGTTTAGGGATAGCTTATTGATAGTGTAGGAAAGAAATAGGGAGGCATTATCCACACTATAGGTAAGAGAGAGAGCAGGGGACAATAGAAGAGTGTAAATCCTGGCTTTTGTAACCCCTAATTGGGGTTAAAAAAAGTGATCTAATTTACTTTAGGCTGTTTGCATTCTTTGATACATCAGTAATTCCAGTCATCCTTAATTCTGTTATTGGGGTGAAACTGCTGTCTGATACTACAGAATTTGGCTGGTTCATGTTTTTTTTATAGATCATTCAATCCGTTAATCCTTGATTGTCTAATTGGGGTGAAATTGTGGCTTGATACTACAGATTTTAGGGTCTTCGCATTCTTTTATATATAATCCAATCCGTTAATCGTTGACTGTCTAATAGAGGTGAAATTGCAACTTGATAATTTAGATTTTAGGGTCTTCACGTTCTTTTATATATAATTCAATCCGTTAATCATTGACTGTCTAAGGGTGGGTTCACACCAGCGTTAGGGATTCCGTTATGGCTTTCCGTTATAACATGGTTATAACTGAAAATAACAGAATCCATAAGACGGAAGGACAGATTCGTTCTTCTGCCCATAGACTAGTATTATGACGGAATGCAAAACGGAAGCCTTTAAGTCATTCCGTTTGCTTTTCATCCTAATAGAAGTCTATGGGAAACCTTAACGGATCCATCTGGGTCCCTTTATACAAGACTGAAAACAAAGACGGATCCATTATGCTTTCCCTAAGGCTACATGCACACGACCGTTGCCTGCTTCCGCGTCCGCTCCTCCTTGAAATTTTGCGTCCGTCAAAAAAAACGGACGACGGACCGTTTTTTTTGACGGATCCGATTTTTATGGCAGATCCATTGTAAAAATGCCTATCCTTGTCCGCAAACGTGAAAAAAATAGGACATGCACTATTTTTTTGACGGAATGAAAACACGGATCACGGATGCGGAACAAAAACAGTTGACCATCCGCATTTTTTGACGGACCCATTGAAATGAATGGGGAAGCATCCTATCCGTGAAAAAAAACGTAACAGACGCGGAAACAAACAACGGTCGTGTGCATGGGGCCTTAGACTTTTAAAGGCTTCCATTTGCATTCCGTCATAATACCAGTCTATGGGTAGAAGAACAAATCTGTCCTTCCGTCCTATGGATTCTGTTATTTTCAGTTATAACCATGTTATAACGGAAAGCCATAACGGAATCCCTAACGCTAGTGTGAACTCACCCTAAAAGAGGTGAAATTGCGACTTGATACTACAGATTTTTGGGTACTTTCACACTTGCGTTGTTTGATTCCGGCAGGCAGTTCCATTGCCTGAACTGCCTGCCTGATCAGGAAAACTGTATGCAAACGTATGTCATTTTTAGACTGGTCAGGATCCTGATCAGTCTGACAAATGCATTGCAATACCTGATCCGTTTTTCCATTGTCATCCAAAAAAAATGGATCACGTGCGCAGACCAGAAGACTGGATCCGTCATTGCGGTATCTTTAATGAAAATTAATGTCGGATCCGACATTCCGGCAAGTGTTCCGGAATTTTGGCCGGAGATAAAACTGCAGCATGCTGCGGTATTTTCTCCGCCAAAAACCGTACAGTAACTTAACTGAAGACATCCTGATGCATACTGAATGTATTTCTCTCCATTCAGAATGCATTAGGATAAAACTGATTTTTTTTTTTTTTTACGGTATTGAGCCCCTGGGACAGAACTCAATGCCGGAAAAGTTTACCGCAAGTATGAAAGTACCCTTAGGGTCTTCGCACTATTTTATATATAATTCAATTGTTAATCCCTAATTGTGGAATTGGTGTGAAATTGCGGCCTGATACTACAATTTTTGGGATGTTTATTTTTTTTTCTATATAAGTACCGTATATACTCGAGTATAAGCCGACCCCTCTAATTTTACCCCCAAAAAACTGGGAAAAGTAGTGACTCGAGTATAAGCCGAGGTGGAAATGGATGTCACTGTTATGGGGGATCTGTGGATGACGCACTGTTATGGGGGGATCTGTGGATGACGCACTGTTATGGGGGGATCTGTGGATGACGCACTGTTATGGGGGGATCTGTGAATGATGCACTGTTATGGGGGGATCTGTGGATGACACTGTTATGGGATGGGGGGGCTGTGGATGGCACTTATGGGATGAGGGGGATGTGGATGACACTGTTATGGGAAGGGGGGGATGTTGATGGCACTTATGGGATGAGGGGGATGTGGATGACACTGTTATGGGATGGGGGGCTGTGGATGGCACTTATGGGATGGGGGGGCTCTTCAGATTTTTAATTTATGACTCGAGTATAAGCCGAGTTCGGTTTTTTCGGCACAAATTTTGTGCCGAAAAACTCTGCTTATACTCGAGTATATACGGTACATCCATTTATCCTTGATTCTGGTGTGAAATTGCAGCCTGATACTATCTACACATTTTATGGTGCTCTAATTCTATTATACATGAGTATATTTATTAATCCTAAATTGTGGAGTTGGTGTGAAATTGCGGCCTGATAGTAAATTTTTTTATGGTATTTACTTTTTTTAATATATAAATACATCCATTCATCTTTGTTTCAGGGGTGAAATTGTGGTCTGACCATGCTGCTCTTTAACCCTTACAGGTACAGTACAGTATGTCTGACAGACAGGTAACAGGCCCTTCTAAGGGAACGGGCAGTGGCCAAAATGTTTCTGGAGCTGGCAGAAGTACCAGCAGAAGAAGTGGGCATGGTAGCAGCAGTCACAGTGACAGGCCAGAGCTGCCATTGTCATCCAGCAGTGTTTTGACCAGCAACCCAGCTGTTCTTGAATGGTTGACTCGTTCTTCTACCTCATCTCAAGTGACATCAGACACCCTCAGCCAGCAGTCGGTGGGTTCCTCTGACACCACGCTTAGTTGGCATGGCCCGGGAACAAGCTCTATGCCCCCACCTGTCTTGGACCTGCCTCTTTCATTTTCTGTTCCTTCTGTTTGAGAAGTATTGTATGCAAGGAACAGAAAATGAAAGAGGCAGGTCCAAGTTCTCTGAAAGGTACAAAGTCCACCACCTGGAAAGGGAGTGACTGTACTACCAGCAACTCAGCCAGGAGCACGTTAAGCTTCTGCGCCGTTGGATGAGTGCACGCATACTGTTGTCTTTTTTTAAACACCTTGGAGGGCATTCCACACAAGCAATGTATACTGAAATGGGTGGTTTTTCTGCACAAGTGATAGGAGAGGAGCAGGAAGATCTACAGGGCTATGAGGAAGACCAGGCAGATGACCCCGACACATCTTTGCAGTATGCAGTGGAGATGGAGGCAGGGAGTCCATCCGAGTCCCTTGTGCTAATGGCCAGATGCATGCTCAGTTGCTTGCATAGTGACAGTTGTATTATCTCCATTTGGCAGAGGGATGATTACTGGCTCTCCACCATGTTAGACCCTCGCTACCACTCCAAAATGGGGCCCTTTTTTCCACCCACTGAGAAGAAGGATAAACTCAAGTGCTATCGAGACATCCTATGTAGTCAATTGGCCGCTGCCTATGTGCGCCATTGCCCATCCTCACGAAGATCTGAGCTGCAGGAGGGAGGGGCAGAAGCAGCACCAGTTCTATCAGAAGCAACTTAAGTCTGGAGTCTCTAATGAGCAGTTTTCTTCACCTGCCTACTGAAAAAAATGAACAGAAAGACATGGAGCAAAACCTGAAACAACAGGTGGTGGCAGACTGCCCCCTGCCATTCCACATCCAAGATCCCCTGGACTACTGGGCATAAGGGTTTCCGCCTAAACCCCTTTCAATGATCCTTGGGCCATTTTTTCCACTGCCTCATTTGCTAAAAGTTGTTCCTTTAGAGGGTACAGTCCTGACCAAGTTTTCAACCCCAGTAGAGGAGGTGATGATCCAAACTGGGCCCCCTCCTGCCCTGGGCCCCATAGCAGTCGCATGGTCTGCCACTATGGTAGTTACGCCGCTGCTGCCTGGCCAGTAGTGTGACATTAGAGCAGGTGTTTAGTGCAGCTGGGGGTATAGTTACCCCAAGTAGAACTCGCCTTTCCACCCAAACTGTGGCGAGATGTGAAGATAATGCGCTTTCCAACCTCCCCACTCTGTGACTGACCACTATGTTCACTCCTCATGCAGTTGCCATCTCACCACTCTGTGACTGGGCCACTATGTTGACTCATCATACAGTTGCCACCCTCACCACTCTGTGACTGACCACTAATGTATGTTGACTCCTCATGCGGTTGCCACCTCATCACTTTGTGACTGGACCACTATGTTGACTCCTCATGCGTTTGCCACCCTCACGACTCTGTGACTTACTACTATGTTTTCTCCTTGTGCGGTTGCCACCCTCCCCATAATGTAATTGGGCCACTATGCTGACTCCTCATCCATTTGCCACCTTCACCACTCTGTGACTGACCACTATGTTGACTCCTTATGCGGTTGCCACCTTACTACTCCGTGACTGGGCCACTGTGTTGACACCTTATACGTTTGCCACCCTGACCACTCTTTGACGGACCACTATGTTGACTCCTCAAGCGGTTGCCACCTCACTGCTCTGTGACTGGGAAATTGTGTTGACACCTCATGCGGTTGCCACACTCCCCATAATTTAAATGGCCAACTGTGTTGACTCCTCATGCGGTTGCCACCCTCCCCATAATGTAACTGGGCCACTGTATTGACTCCTCATGCAGTTGCCACCTGAACACCATATGAATGGGCCATTTTGTGGACTCCTCATGCGGTTACCACCCTACCATTTTGTGACTGGGCAATTGTGTTGACACCTCATGCGGTTGCCACACTCCCCATAATTTAAATGGCCAACTGTGTTGACTCCTCATGTGGTTGCCACCCTCCCCATAATGTAACTGGGCCACTGTGTTGACTCCTCATGCAGTTGCTACCCTCCCCACTCTATAATGGGGCCACTATTGTCCCTGTTTGGCCTTGTTGACATCAGTATTTATTTTACCCTTCTGATCTGTCAGAAGGATGGAAAAATGAGAAAGACAACGGATCCTGTCTTTAGAGCATCCGTAAAGCCTGTATCACATGGTCCCTGTAACGGAACGCCTGGCACCCCAACTGGGCACCTTCCGCTGACGCTTGCTCCTAGCGCTTCCCGAGGGCTCCAAGCACTCCCCCGGACACCATAACCACCTCTCCTAACTCCAGAAAGCAGGAACCAGGAACAAGCTCTTACAAGAGCTTATGCTCAGGGGAGTATTGTGATATAGCAATCCCCAAGAGTGTAGCTATCCCATCCCCCAACCATGAGCCAAGACTTCATGAAGCGGTAAAGCAGAACTTCT
Source organism: Bufotes viridis (assembly GCA_033119425.1). NCBI lineage: Eukaryota > Metazoa > Chordata > Amphibia > Anura > Bufonidae > Bufotes > Bufotes viridis. Next base: position 201,952,584 of record CM065591.1, on the reverse strand, counting down.
TTATTGGATGGCCAAAGCTTGGCCTTTTATGCAAGTCCTCCAGCCAGGGCTACTCCCCCGGGGACCTGATAGAGGACAGGCACACAAAATACAGTGACCAATTATCCTACAGCCAGATATATCACAAACCCACATGCAGGTCACAGGCAATTTTCATTGTGATTGCTAATTGCGTCACAGGCAATGTCCATTGTGCTTAGTTACTGTCACTGGGGCCATAGTCACAGTGCAAGAGGTTGGCAAGCAAGCCTTTCCAACTCCCAGTGACAAAGGTACTTTTGTCACAGTCCGTATTTTGCATCAGGATATGCTTATGAAGCCAAAGGCAGGAGTGGGTACAAAACACTGAAGACATGCAAACTTTCCAATCATGTGTCATCTCTGTTTTGGATCCACTCCTATTTTTTTTTTTTTTTTAGCTTAGCTATACTGATGGATTACTAACCAAATGCTGACCTAGTGAAGGCAGATGCTCAAAACATAGAGCCCGTTTTTTGGGGGGCACTAGTTGTTTCAGAGTGTAACTGAACAGGCTCTGTAGAAATCTATGTGGAATCAACTTGATGACAGTGTAAAAGAAGTGCGCTCTTTCACACTATAGTACAATCTTGGGCCACTGTACGGTTCTTTATACCTGATGCTAACATTGACCTATACGGTTAAGTTCACACTTGAATTATTTGGTCAGTTTTGGCCCCGTAACTGACTAAATAAGTGAAGTGTGAAGTGATTCTAAGAGTGACTGACTACCTATACATGTTTCTGCAATGCACTGTGTTCTTCACCAATATATAGGCTCTCTGCAGCCGGAAAATAGCTGTTTTTTAACGTGTTTCATCATGAATAAATTCGGATCGAATAGAATCTTTTTGGAAAATTCAGCGAACCATCCGAATAAAATTTTGTAAAAATTCGCTCATCTCTATTGGCAATGATTAAAATGAACTGAATACCTAGTATGTTTCTTTTATGCAATTATAGGTGTCACTATGTGACGTTGTAACAAAGAGGCCATTGGAGCCTAGCTACAAGAGGTGGGATTATATGTAAAAGTACTTCCCTATATGACACGCCCCTATTTTCAGTAGAAAGGAGGACACTGAAAAAACAAGCAGTAGTTTATTGGATAACGCATGATCAGTTGTAGTATGTTGATGTTCTGTTAGTATATAATGCAGAACAACAATGTTTTGAAGAATGAGTTATTCTTTTATAATTTCTATTTGTGAAGTCCTAGCGTAGTCCATGGCCAGATTTCTATTGATCATTGCACTAGTAGACTCACGCCTACTCTGGACTATGCTAGACATGCTGAACTACAATTAAAAAAAAGAATGTTAAAGTGTAACTGCCATTTCACTACCAAAAATGAAGTTCCTAACATATGTGAGGCCAAACGGAAGTTATTCATGAAGCTGCATTTTTCAGCTAATTTTACCTTTCCGATGTCTGTATTCAGCCTTTAGAAACCATATTTCTCTGTGCCTGTATTTCAGCTTCTTCATAAATGGAATCTGCTGCACTTCCTGTGGTGATGTTTGCCCTTTCTTGAGGCTGTCCTGTATTTCCCTCACTTCCCATAAGCCCTTGCTCTCCTCACATGCACTAGCACACAAGCAGGGCCAATCATAATGCAGACAATCCTCCAAAGTATCTAACCACATACAGTGAGCACTCTCATTCTCCACAGTATCTGCCCACATAGACTGAGCCCCCCCATCCTCCACAGTATCTGCCCACATATACTAAGCACTCTCATCTTCTACAGTATCTCCCCTCATGTACTAATCTCCCCCCAGCATCTCCCCTCATGTACTGAGCAACGCCACCAACATCTCCTCTCATATACTTACCCCCTCCAGCATCTCCCCTCATGTACTGACCTCACCACACAGCATCTCCCCTCATATACAGAGCCCCAACTCTCTACTCATACACTGAAGGTCCCTTGTGCACGGGCTCCAGCACATTTACATTATGGCTTGTACTTACTTTGAAGAAAGTTCCCCACAGATCAGCCTGACTACTCTCCAGAGAAGCTCCTCCTCCTCCTCACTCATGCAGCTCCAAACAGCCCTGTCCTCATCTCACACTGGTTCCGCCTCCTTCCTGACATGCTCCCACAGGCCCCGCCTCCTCCCTCACACACTCTGCACAGGATTCTCTATCCCCGGCAGTACTTCAGCCCTAAAGAAGAGGGACTGCGGTGAGTACAGCTAGTGCTGGGAGTGCTGTACTCAGTGTTTAATTAGCCTCCTTCACTTGTCTCTTGTTTTGGAGATAGAGAAGACGGACTGCACATGGCAACACACTGAGGAGAGGGCTGCACAATGGTAAAGTGGCACACATTTGTGGGAGTTTTTATCATGTAAAACAGAAAATGATAACATTTTAAAACACAAATGCACATATACTGTTGGGTACACTATACCATTACAGTATGAAAAAATGAAACGGCAGTTACACTTTAATGAAAGTTCAGCAATTTATGTGGTAAAAAGAGTAAGTAAAAATAGCGGACGAGGTAGAAGCGGGGTAAGAAGGAATAATGGAGGTTATTATGTGTATAAAAAGATAGGAAGAGATTGCAAACAGAGAAAGAACCTTAACCTCTTTAGGACCGCCGCACGCAGATACGCGTGATCTCGGCGGTCCTTCTGTTCCTTGCGAGAGGAGAGATGACGCGATCTGTGAACCTGAACAGGCGCACAGACTATCGGGACTGGCACAGGACAAGTTCGTCACCAGCCTGCCAGCCAATGATCTGCGCTGGCAGGCTGGTGATTTTTAAAACGAATCAAGAGCCATGTAATGCATTATATTTATAAATATAATGCATTAAATGGCTTCTGTGCCCTCTCCTGGGTCCTTTTCGTCGGTTGGACCCAGGAGAGAGCACATCTCTTCAGTGGGTACACCAAGCACCACAATTCCAGGCTCTGATCACCCACCATCACCCCAATTAACCCCTTGATCACCCCTCTCAGTCACCTGTCAATCATCTAGTGAAAGGGAAAAAAGTGATCAGTGTAAACTGTCACTTTTTTTTTCACCAGGATAAACTTTTAGGTTTAGATTAGTTTAGGCCCCTTTGGTAGGTAATTAGCATTAGCGCCCAGCCCACCGCACCGCAGTCACTGATTCGCTAATTAGCGTAGCGCTAATCAGCGTTGGTACTTTTATAGTATCTGTAAGTGATCAGAACTGATCACGGTCAGATCTATAATAGTATTAGTGTCACCTTAGTTCGCCCCCCACCCAAAACGCAGTGTTTGCCCGATCAGGCCTGATCGGTCGCCCACACGTGCGTTGACCCACGCCCGCCCCGCCACTGTGACAAAAAAAATTTTTTTTTGTAATCGCTGCACAATCACTTCACAAGCGCTGCGGCAAAAAAAAAATCAGTTTTGATCTTTTTTTTATCAATCGCAGCGGCTTCTGTACTTCGCTAGCCTCCCATTTGTAAGACAGGCTTGCTCTTTTTCTTGGGTAGTCTCAGGGAATACCCCCTAAATTTAGTCGTCCAAATGTCAAATAAGGGGTATTCTCCTGAAGAGGCCCACAGGATTCTGACCCAGTCGGATGAGGAATGGTAACCCTCATCTGACGAATCTAGCGGGTCAGAATATGAACCTGTAGAAAACAGTGGCAGTCTGACCCAAAGTTCGGACGAGGAGGTTAAGGTCCCTGATACCACCAGGCGTACCCGGCCCTGTGTCGCTAGACCACAGGTAGCGCAGGATCTGTTTCAAGGGCATCAGAGTGGGGCTGGCGCTGCCGGATTACGTGGTGAGGCATACACCAGCAGCGCAGCCCATCCTGGACCTTCTACCAGCACTGCCGTACAACATGGTGAAGTGGCGAGCACCAGAAGGGTAAAGATGGCCCGAACTATTCGCCGGCGAACATAGCTTGTTCGCGTCCGCCGCGGCGGGTGAACATATTCGATGTTCGCGTTCGCCCCTATATATTATTATTGAGCAAACTTTGACCCTGTACCTCACAGTCAGCAGACACATTCCAGCCAATCAGCATACCCTCCCTCCCAGACCCTCTCACCTCCTATCTAAACGCAAGGACAGCATCCATCTTAGATTCATTCTGAAGCTGCAGTAATAGTAATTGTAAATCGCGATGCGATTAATATAACCTGTATTATTCGCATTACGATTACAACTTAGATCTGAGTTCCTAACGGTTGTATTGCTAGAATATAACGAAGATAACGAATATAGCGCTATATTCTCAATCTTCGTTATATTCTAGCAATACAACAACCATTAGGAACTCAGATCTAAGTTGAATTCTCAATGCGATTTAATATAACCTGCATTAATCGCATTGCGAATTCAACTTAGAGCTGAGTTCCTAATGGTTGTTGTATTGCTAGAATATACCTTATATTCTAGCAATACAACCATTAGGAACTCAGCTCTAAGTTGTAATCGCAATGCGAATAATACTTACAATTATTAATCGCTTTGCGAATCCATTTGATTGTATATGACGGTTGACTATGACTACCACCAATGTTCTGCTGCCTCCAAAGCAAGATATCTGAACCCCCCAGGGGCCATTTGGGCGTTTTTAAACGAAAACGCATGAAAAACGCATCTGCGTTTTTATAATTTTTTCATTTTTATTTTCTTTTATTTGTGTATTTTGCCACATTTGGTTGCATATTTACATTTGGTATAGGCAAATATGGTAGTCTAGATCATTACTCTGACCAAATCTATATTCAGCTACATGGCTTCGAAAATATGCTGTCAAATAGAGATGTCGTGAACATAAAATTTTCTGTTCGCAAACAGCGAACCCGAACTTACTCAAATGTTCGCGGACAGGCGAACAGGGCGAACCGCAATAGACTTCAATTGGCAGGCGAATATTAAAACCCACAGTGACTCTTTCTAGCTACAATAGTGATAGAAACGTTGTTTTAAGTTGACTAACACCTGAACTGTGGTATGCCAGAGTGGGATCCATGGCAAAAGCCCCATGAAAAAATATTTAAATGATGAAAAGTCAAATTTTAATCCTTAAAGGGCATAAATCACCTAATATTGTTAAATGGTTTAAAATAACCTATTTTATAACATCTAAATCTACTCTAAAATTTTATTTTCCTAACCTACTTTTAAATGCTAATTTTAATTATTTAACATTCTCTTATTATTTGTAAAATAAAAAAAAATCACTTTACACCATGTCAAAAGCCAGGTATGACTATCTATCCATAAGACAGGGCATTAAGCATACCTTATAATGACAGGTTTGAGCAATTTAGACAAACAAACATAAGTTCTCAATCCAAAAGGAGAGAAATTGGTTAGCTATCTAGAGGGACCTGGTCCCTAGACCATTATCATTAGGGCGACAAATATGTTAATTTTTTTTTTATAAGCCTAACTCCTCTCTTACTGCCTAAGAGAGCTGCATAAAAATTTTCCAACATTTAACTGTCCTAAGGTTAACTTAATAAGTTTAATAGGTCTTGGATTGTCATATAAACTCATTTGCATACACATGGCCAAGAAATGCTAATGAGCAATATAGAAGTGTCTGCCTTGTTTGTAAGATGAAACACGATTTGCATGGCTTTCCCATAGTCCCATATTATGCAAATGAATTTATATGACAAAACAATATAGAAAGATTATTAAATTAATCTTGGTACAATTACAAAACAAAAAAAAAAAAACTATGCAGCCTTCCTAATCATTGAGTGAACTTGAGAGCTAGGTAGTATATTAAAAAAAAAAATTAAAATTTTTTTGTCACCCTAATGATATTCATCTATGTGCACAGGTCCCCCTAGATACCCAACACTGAGCAATTTTTTTTCTTTTGGAAAAACTGGTTAAATCCCAGGCTGCCTTGCCAAGGTATGCTGATGAAATGTTGGATGAATGGATTGTTGGCCCTGCATATACCTGGTGCTCTGCGGCCATAAGGGAGGACTGTTCTGTGTTGTCAATTGGATGTTTTATGTAATAATGCAAACAACAATAATAATTTTGTCTTTGTCTGTTTTATAAAGGACAAAAATTAGGGCTTCATTAACTATTTTACCATATGTTTGATTATTACATCTTAAAGGGATACTGGCTACCAGTTCCTGCTGTGCAATCCACTTCCTGGTATTTGCTGGTGGTGGGCTTAGTTTTGTTTAATTGAAGTGTATAATTCTGCCGTGCTGCGCATGCGCCTAGGAAGTTTATTCTTCACTAGGAATAAGTCACCATAGTGCATGCACATTCAGGACAGCACATGGTACAGACAGGAGAAATGAGTCAAGCACGGCCAGCGGAATCCCTGACAATCAGAGGAAAATTATGAATAAAAACGTTTTATAGACATTATGCAAAGGCAGCGTTGGATGATAATAGCATAGTTTTTCTGAGATCAAGGAGCCTAATACAGGAAAATATATATATATATATATATATATATAGGTCTATAGGGTAAAACAGCCTGTCCATGTCCCTTTAAGGTGTAATACATATGGTACAATAGTTGATTAAAAAAACTAATCTTTGTATTTTATAAAACAGACAAACACAAAGACAGACTTACAGACGTTCACCCTAGCCTGCCTATCATAAATTCTTATTATTTGTATTATTACATTAAACATTCAATTGACAACACAGAACAGTTCTCCCTTATGGCCGCCAAGCACCAGGTATATGCAGGGCCAACAATCCATCCATCAGCATACCTTAGCAAGTCAGTCGGGGTTTTAACCAGTTTTTCCAAAAGGAAAATTGCCTGTTTAATGTTAGGTATCTAGGGGGACTTGTGCACATAGATGATTATCATTAGGGTGACAAAAAAAAATTAAATTTTTTTTTTTTAATATGCCACCTAGCTCTCATCTCAATGATTAGGAAGGCTGCATAGTTTTTTTTTGTTTTGCAACTGTCCAAAGACTAATTTTATAATCTTTCTATTCTGTTTTGTCATATAAACTCATTTGCATAATGTGGGACTATGGGAAAGCCATGCAAATCATGTTTCATGTTACAAACAAGGCAGATACTGCTATATTGCTCATTAGCATTTCTTGGCCATGTGTATGTAAATGAGTTTTAAATGTTGGAGAATGTTTATGCAGCTCTCTTAGGCAGTGAGAAAGGAGTTAGGCTGGCATATAAAAAAAAAAAAATTACAATTTGTCGCCCTAATGATAATGGTCTAGGGACCAGGTCCCTCTAGATAGCCAACCAATGATAAGCAATTTCTCTCCTTTTTGATTGAGAACTTATGTTTGTATGATTTAAAACTCATGCGTGTCATTGTAAGGTATGCTGACGCCCTGTCTTAAGGATAGATAGTCAGCCTGCACATACCTGGCTTTTGGCATGATCTGAGTGGTTTATGTTGACTGTGATAGAAAATGATCGTTGATGATATATCATCTTTAGAAAGGGCTTTTCTTGGTTTGAGGGTTGGGGTGGACTGAGAACACTAGTTTATACTCTCCCTGCTCTAACACTGCAGCTTTAAATTGAATTTATTATGCCTGACTTTGGTAGGAAGGTAAGCTGAGTGTAAGAATGCAGGGCGAATCGAACATAGCATAATGTTCGCTGGCAGAAGAGAATGCGAACAAGCAATGTTCGCAGGGAACTGTTCGCTGTCAAACAGTTTGGGACATCTCTACTGTCAAACAATGATCCTAGGTTTTGGTATAGACACATGATCTAGACTACCATATTTGCCTATACCAAATGTAAATATGCAACCAAATGTGGCAAAATACACCAAAAAAAACCTAAAAAATGAAAAAATTATAAAAACGCAGTTGCGTTTTTGATGCGTTTTTTTTTTTTATCAAAAATGCCCAAATGACCCCTGGGGGGGTTCAGATATCTTGCTTTGGAGGCAGCAGAACGTTGGTGGTAGTCATAGTCAACCGTCATATCCAATCAAATTGATTCCCAAAGCGATAAATAATTGTAAGTATTATTTGCATTGCGATTACAACTTAGAGCTGAGTTCCTAATGGTTGTATTGCTAGAATATAACGTATATTCTAGCAATACAACAACCATTAGGAACCCATCTCTAAGTTGAATTCGTAAATAAGATGTCCCAAACTATTCACCCTGTACCTCAGTCAGCAGAAACATTCCAGCCAATTAGCATACCCTCCCAACTCCTGGACAGCATCCATTTTAGATTCATTCGGAAGCTGCAGTCTTAGTGAGAGGAGGGAGAGTGTAGTTGCTGCTGATTTAATAGGGAAATCGATAGCTAGGCTAGTGTATTCAGTGTCCACTCCAGTCCTGAAAGACTCATCAGATCTCTGCTGTAAGGACAGCGTCCTGACAGCACCCCAAAAAGCCCTTTTTAGGGCTAGTACATCAGTCTCCCTCCCAGACCCTCCCACCTTCTATCAAAAAGCAAGGACGGCATACATCTTGGATTCATTCTTAAGCTGCAGTGTTAGTAGTTGTAATCGCAATGCGATTAATATAACCTGTATTAATCGCATTGGGATTACAACTTAGATCTGTTCCTAATGGTTGTATTGCTAGAATATAACGAAGATTGTGAATATAGCTCTATATTCTCAATCTTCGTTATATTCTAGCGATACAACCATTAGGAACTCCGCTCTAAGTTGTAATCGCAATGCGATTAATACAGGTTATATTAATCGCATTGCGAATTCAACTTAGAGCTGGGTTCCTAATGGTTGTATTGCTAGAAATTCTAGCAATACAACCATTAGGAACCCAGCTCTAAGTTGAATTTGCAATGCGATTAATATAACCTGTATTAATCGCATTGCGATTACAACTACCACACTCTGCGTCAACTAGGTATTTTTCCATGGGAGTTTTGCCATGGATCCCCCTCCGGCATGCCACAGTCCAGGTGTTAGTCCCCTTGAAACAACTTTTCCATCACTATTGTGGCCAGAAGGAGTCCCTTTTGGTTTTTAAAATTCGCCTGTCTATTGAAGTCTATGGTGGTTCGCACTGTTCGCACGTTCGCGAACATTTGCGGAAGTTCGCGTTCGCTGCTCGAACGGAAAATTTTATGTTCGCGACATCACTACAGAAGAGCAGTTAAAGCTGGCACGGTGGCACATGCAGTTATTCCCCCGTCGCAGCCACCGCGCAGACAGGCCCGTAGAGCCCCTAGAATCCCTGAGGTGCTGGCAAACCCTGATTGGCAGCGCCCATCTTCAGCCGCACCATTAGTTCCCCCTTTCACCACCCAGTCAGGAATTCGGGTGGAGACAGCTCAGATCGGATCGGCACTGGGGTTTTTTGAGCTGTTCTTCACTGCGGAGCTCTATGACTTAGTGGTAGAAACAAATCGGTATGCCACTCAATTTATAACGGCCAACCCGGAAAGCTTCTATGCCCAGCCTTTCCGGTGGAAACCACTCCAAGTTTCCGAATGTAAAACTTTTCTGGGCCTTCTCCTCAACATGGGCCTGACAAAAAAACATGAATTGCGGTCATATTGGTCCATGAACCCAATTCATCACATGCCCATGTACTCTGCTACCATGTCCAGGACACGATTTGAGACCATCCTGCGTTTCCTGCACTTTAGCGACAACACCACCTCCCGTCCCAGAGGCCACCTAGCTTTTGACCGACTCCGCAAAATTCGGCCCCTCATAGACCACTTCAACCTGAAATTTGCAGATTTGTATACCCCCGCACAAAACATCTGCATAGACGAGTCCCTAATATATTTTACCGGGCGCCTTGGCTTCCAACAGTACATCCCAAGCTAGCGCGCCCGGTATGGGGTCAAATTGTATAAGCTCTGTGAAAGGGCCACAGGCTATACACACAAATTTCGGATCTATGAGGGAAAAGATCAGACCCTGGAGCCGGTCGGTTGCCATGACTACCTGGGGAGCAGTGGGAAGATAGTCTGGGACTTGGTGTCACCCTTATTCGGCAAGGGGTACCATCTTTATGTGGACAATTTCTACACAAGTGTGGCCCTCTTCAGGCATTTATTCTTAGAACAGATTGGCTGCTGTGGTACTGTGCGACCTAGTTGCCGGGGCTTCCCCCAACGGCTCATTACCACCCGTCTTGCAAGGGGGGGGAGGGCTGTCTTGTGTAACCAAGAACTGCTCGCGGTGAAATGGAGAGACAAGCGTGATGTTTACATGCTCTCCTCCATTCATGCAGACATGGGAGGGGTGGACTTCAATGACCAGATGTTGGCCCCGTATTTGATTTCCCGCCACACTAGATGCTGGTATAAGAAGGTGTCTGTATATTTATTTCAATTTACTATGTATAATAGTTTTGTTCTCTACAGTAAGGCTGGGAGAACAGGATCCTTCCTCAAATTTCAGGAAGAGATCATCGAGAACCTCCTGTATCCAGGAGGTTCTGTGGCCCCAACCACCAGTGTAGTGAGCTGTCTACAAGAGCGACATTTCCCCAATGTTGTTGCTGGTACCTCAACCCAACCGACACCCCGAAAAAGATGTCATGTCTGTAGCAGGAGTGGAATAAGGCGTGACACCCGTTATTTCTGTTCTGACTGTCCTGACCACCCTGCCCTATGCCTAGGGGAGTGTTTCCGGAAGTACCACACTCAGGTACACTTAGGGACGTAGGGACCGCAGAACACAGGTAGTTTTTACAATCCGGCTCTAGGGTCTCTCAGGATACTAGGTTTTGAGAGACCCTAACACATAGGGGTGCTGGTGTGCTACAGCAGAAATGTGAAACGGTAGAAATGTCTCCTTTCATTTGGGATAAAGTGCATAATGTACTTCGCGCCATCTCTGTGTGATTTACACTTTACACATTGTCCCATGGAAGAGGAGAGGTTTCTGCAAGGAAAATAAAGAGTGGAAAAAAAAATAATTAAACAGGTTGCAAGAAAAAGAAATCTTGAGTTAGTTCAGGTTTTAAAAGTTTTGATGTTCAGGTTTTATAAAAAACTTTTTATGTTCAGGCTTTATAAAGTTTGTAACGTTCAAGTTTATGAGCCTGCTGCCTGTTTTTTCTTCTTCTGTTTTTTTTTTTTTCCCCCTAACCACCCTTTATTTTCCAGGTAGACCAATGGACCAACCGACGAAAACGCTGCCGCACTGCTGTGCATTCTGAGAGAAATATTGCGCTGCTGTCAGAAGACACGTGAAGTCGGTGTATGCGGCGCTGCAAGACGAGATTTCTCCTCTGCAGTACAGGTACTTTTGCCCAGGCATATGAGCTGAGGAGAGGTGTTGGAGTTCATATGTTTGGCAAACACTCTGTATCAAAAATCTGGCAAAGATGTCTTCCTCCACAACGATCGATTGATCGATGTGAATGGAGAAATCACGTTTGCCAGGACATAGGAGCTGAAGTGGGTATGGATGTTTGGGCAGAGCCCCTATGTCCTGGCAATCGCCAGGCCCCTCTTTTTTTTCTTGCATATTTTTTGGCAGAGATTTTTTCATCCACATCAATCGATGCGAATGAGGAAATCTGTGCCGTTCATTTTTTCTTTCAGCCCAGAGGCTGAACGGAAAAATCTCATTACCTGTATGCTCAATGTAAGGAGAATAGCAGAAACTCCTAATGCTGGCCATACAGGTAATGATTGCGGAGACCCTCAAATGCCAGAGCAGTACAAAAACCTCAAATGTGACCTCATTTTGGAAAGAAGACATTCCAAGGTATTCGCTGAGGGGCATATTGAGTCCATGAAAGATTCAACTTTTTGTCACAAGTTAGCGGAAAGGGAAACTTTGTGAGAAAAAACAAAAAAACATCAAATTCCGCTAACTTGTGCAAAAAAAAAATCTTCTATGAACTCGCCATGCCCCTCACAGAATACCTTGGGGTGTCTTCTTTCTAAAATGGGGTCACATTTGGGGTATTTTTACTGCCCTGGCATTTTAGGGGCCCTAAAGCGTGAAGAAAAATGCGTAAAAATGCCATCCTAAAAAGGTACTCATTGGAATTAGGGCCCCTTTGCGCATCTTGGCTGCAGAAAAGTGGCACACATATGGTATCGCCGTACTCGGGAGAAGTAGGGCAATGTGTTTTGGGGTGTATTGTTACATATACCCATGCTGGGTGAGAGAAATATCTCTGTAAATTGACAACTTTGTATAAAAAAATGGAAAAAGTTGTCATTTACAGAGATATTTTTCACACACAGTATGGGTATATGTAAAAATACACCCCAAAACACATTTCCCTACTTGTCCCGAGTACGGCAATACCACATGTGTGCCACTTTTTGCAGCCAAGATGCACAAAGGGGCCCTAAATCCAATGAGTACCTTTAGGATTTCACATGACATTTTTGCGCATTTGGATTCCAAACCACTTCTCACGTTTAGGGGCCCCTAAAATGCCAGGGCAGTAAAAATACCACACAAGTGACCCCATTTTAGAAAGTAGAAACCCCAAGGTATTCCGTGAGGGGTATGGTGAGTTCATGTAAAATTTGATTTTTTGTCACAAGTTAGTGGAATATGAGGCATTGTAGTATGTCAGGAAACAGAACAGGTGCTCAGAAAGTCAAAGTGCGGAAATTCACTTTTTTGCACCATAGTTTGTAAACGCTATAACTTTTACCCAAACCAATAAATATACACTTATTGCACTTTTTTTTATCAAAGACATGTAGAAAAATAAATTTTGAGAAAAATTTATAGAGAAATGTAGTTTTATTTGACAAATTTTCCAACAGAAAGTGAAAAATGTCATTTTTTTGCAAAAATTTCGTCAAAAAAAGTAAAATATCAAAAAAGTAAAAATGTCAGCAAGAATGAAATAGCACCAAATGAAAGCTCTATTAGTGAGAAGAAAGGAGGTAAAATTCATTTGGGTGGTAAGTTGTATGGCCGAGCAATAATCGGTGAAAGTAGTCTAGTGCAGAATTGTAAAAAGTGGCCTGGTCATTAAGGGTGTTTAAGCTAGGGGGGCTGAGGTGGTTAAAATGTTAAGGTTACCAAGTAAGGTTACTATCTGTAATATGCTGAACATACTAGCAAGTAGTCCTCATCCAAAAGGGAACAACAAAAATGGGTAAATAAGGGTGCAATCAAATAAGAAGACATATATGTATGTCTCCAAGGGAAAAGACATATTACCCAGCAATCTTTTCAGGTATGCAGCTATATTGAGCCATGGAACAAGTCATGTCTCAACAGGAGGCATGGTAGAGATAATATCTGTTTTGTTCCGAATCCGTCTTTTCCGTAATTCTGTTCCTATAACTGAGCAGAAGAACGGAAAGGCTGAATGCGGATGTGAATTTAGCCTTATTCTGACTTCCTCACCAACTTTACCAGAGCCAGGTTGGAATGCCATTCCATCAGAACCTAAAGCTAGGATGCAAGAAAATATTCCTTAAAAAAAGGGAAAGAAAGACCTTCCCTATAAATAGGTTTACATATATCATCTTTATTGTAGCACATTTCCTCTGCGATATTAAATAGGACAAAGATAGCTCCAAATTGCGATCTTAGCCCGGATCTTGGCAATGAATGGCAGAACACTAAGTGAGATACGTATATTTTTCCTGTTTCGTTGTGATCTTAACACTCATGTGATCAAGACTCATTAACCATCAAGACCTCCATTCCACTGATGTTAATCATAGGCATTTCCTCCTGAGGGAGTAGAATTGTTTTGGACTAGTTAATTTCAAGTCCAGACCGTTGTCCAAACCTCTCCACCACCTGAATGATCTTTGGGAGAGTGTTTGGGGTGTCACTAATACAGAACAGGATGTCATCTGCATGTCTGATGTGTAAGTACCTCTAGATAGCTCATTAATAGGGGTTAAGACCTCATTCATATTAATCCTAGTCATTGGGGAGCCATATACTGTAGCATTTTACCCATCTGATAAATCTTTCCCCTAACTCAAAATCTCTCCATCAATCGCCAGAGGAAGTTCCATTCCACCCTGCCAAAAGCCTTATACCCCTTTCAGACAAGCGAGTGTCTCGAAGCGGACTCGCAGCGAGATGCCTGGCTTGAACTGCCAGCACTGCCGGAGTCACATAGCATTATATTGATTTATGATGCTATGTAACCCTTACAATTCTGGAATGTATTAAATAAAACTGACAGCATTATGTCAGTGTCATCTAATACATTCCAGAACCGTAAGGGTTACATAGCATCATAAATTAGTATTATAAATTAGTATAATGCTATGTACCCCTTCAGGCCGGGCGTCTCGTTGTGAGTCCACAGAGAGACAGTCGCTCGTCTTAAAGAAGCCTTAGTGGCATATAAAGATGGGATGGAGTGGAACTTCCCATCTGTCAACTGCATATTAGCAAATAATCACCGCAGGTTGACATGGGTGTTTTTATTTTGAAGAAATCTACTCTAATGCAGGGGCACTATAGACATAATGACCCTGCTTAGTCTGCTAGCCAACACGTTTGTGATCAGTTTAATATCTGTATTGAGCAGGGATACTGGTCTATACGACTCCTTGTCCAGAGGGTCCTTTCTCTTTAATATCAAGACAATTACTGCATTACTGCCTCTGACATTAAGTTAGTATATCTATAAACTTTACCTGACTCTACAGTGACCTCCGTTAACCCCTTCCCCACATATGACGCAATGGTACCTCATGGCGGCAAGTGACTTGCCACATTTTGACACTATTACGTCATAGTGATCGGGCGGGCAACGGAGCAGTGCGCGCCCGATCACTGCAGGGGCCAGGTAGTCCCTGATAGCTGGGCCCCTGCTGTATCTGCCGGCATCGATGTAAAAGCTGATTCCGGCGGATTAACCCCGTCTATGTCGCGGTTAGCATTGATCGTGGCATAGAAGGTGCATGCGGCGGTGGAGGGAGCCCATCGGGTCCCAGCGCTGCTGTGGTGGAGACCTGATGGGTGACAAGGCAGCACGATGCCTTACACGGTATCGGGACCTGTCTTCTACGGGGGCCCGGGAGATCCAGCCCCAGGCTTGGTCTCCTAAGCAACCTGTTAGTGTATTACTCAGTGCAATACACTAAGGCCCCTTTTACACGGGCTAGTTTTCCGCGCGTATACAATGGGTGATGTGAACGCATTGCACCCGCACGGAATCCGGGCCCATTAATTTCTATGGGGCTGTGTACATGAGCGGTGATTTTCCTGCATCACTTGTGCGTTGCGTGAAAATCGCAGCAAGCTCTATATTGTGCATTTTTCAACACAGGCCCCATAGAAGTGAATGGGGCTGCATGAAAATCGCAAGCATCCGCAAGCAAGTGCGGATATGGTGCGATTTTCCCTCATGGTTGCTAGGAGACGATAGGGATGGGGACCCAATCTTTATTATTTTCCCTTATAACATGGTTATAAGGGAAAATAATAGCATTCTTTAATACAGAATGCTTAGTAAAAGGACAATTGAGGGTTAAAAATTAAAAAAAATTAACTCACCTCCTCCAATTGATCGCCTAGGTGCCGGTCTCCTGTTCTCTCTTCAGCCGTGGGTAAAGGACCTGTGGTAATGTCACTGAGCTCATCACATGGTCCATCACATGATCCATCACCATGGTGATGGACCATGTGATAAGCTCAGTGACATCACCACAGGTTATTTACCCACAGCTGAAGAGAGAACAGGAGACCAGCACCTACGCGATCAATTGGAGGAGGTGAGTTATTTTTTTTATTTTTAACCCTCAATTGTCCTTTTACTAAGCATTCTGCATAAAAGAATGCTATTATCTTCCTTATAACCAAGTTATAAGGGAAAATAATAAAATCGACATAACGGCTAACCCAAACCCAAACTTCAGTAATAAAGTCCGGGTTCGGGTCTGGGTACCAAACATGCCGATTTTTCTCACGAGCATGCAAAACGCATTAAAACAGTTTGCACTCGCGCGGAAAAATCGTGCATTTTCCCGCAACGCACCCGCATCTTATCCGGGCGTCACGTGAAAGAGGCCTAACAACAGGCAATGCTTACAATACACATGTATTGTAATGCATTGCAGAGGTTATCAGACCCTCAAAAGTTGAAGTCCTAGAGTGGGACAGATATAAAGATAAAAAAAAAAGCAAAAAAAAGAGTTTTAAATAAAAAAAATAGTTTTAAGTAAAAAAAGTGAAAAACGCCCCTTTCCTCTGATTTTATAATAAAAAATAGAAAAAAATAAAAAAACACACACATATTAAGTATCACCGCATCCGTAAGGATCGTCTCTATAAATATATCACTTGATCCACCCGTCCGATAAACACCATAAAAAAAGGCATTTTTGTCACCTTACATCACAAAAAGAGCAACACTAAGCGATCAAAAAGGTGTATGTCCCACAAAATGGTACCAATAAAACCATCACCTCATCCCGTAAAAAAAAATCCCCTACATATAAAAATCGCTAAAAAAATGAAAAAAAAAACAATAGCTCTCAGAATATAGAGACATTAAAACATCATTTTTTTGTTTTAAATATGCTATCATTGTATTAAAGTGAAATAAATAATAAAAGTCTACATATGATGTATCGCCACATCCGTAACAACCTGCTCTATAAAAATATCACATGGCCTAACCCCTCAGATGAACACCATAAAATAAAAAAGTGCCAAAAAAGCCATTTTTTGTCACATAACGTGCAACACCAAGCAATCAAAAAAGCATATGCCCCCGAAATAGCACCAATCAAACCATCACCTCATCCCGCAAAAAATGAGACCCTACCAAAGACAAGCGGTCAAAAAATAAAAAAGCTATGGCTCTCAGATTATGTTTTTTTTGGTTTCAAAAATGCTATTATTGTGTAAAACTTAAATAAATAAAAAGTATACATATTAGGTATTGCCACGTCCGTAACCATCTGCTCTATAAAAATGTCACATGACCTAAATCCTCAGGTGAACACTGAATAAATAAATAAGTAAATCTGTGCCAAAACAACCAATTTTTTGGTCCCCTTAGCCTATAAAGTGCAATAATCAATGATCAAAAAATCATATGTATACCCAAAAATTGTACCAATAAAAATGTCAACTCTTCCAGAAAAAAATAGCCGATGCACAAGATGATCGGCAGAAAAATAAAAAAATAAGGTGTTCAGATATTGGAGACACAAAAACAGATTTTTTTTTCAAAATGCTTTAGTATGTAAGACTGAAACAAACAAACAAAGAAAGTAGACATATTTGATATAATTGCGTCCATAACAACCTGCTCTATAAAAGTAACACATGATTTACACAGATGAATGTTGTAAAAAATAAAAACGGTGCAATTTTTTGGTTACCTTGCCTCACAAAAAACATAATATAGAGCTATTAAAAATCATATATACCCCAAAATAGTACCAATAAAACTGGCACCTTATCCCCTAGTTTCCAAAATGTGGTCACTTTTTGGGAGCTTCTACTGTAAGGGGGCTTCAAATGGGACCTGGCATCTAAAAACCAGTCCAGCAAAATCTGCCTTCCAAAAACTATATGGCGCTCCTTTTCTTCTGCCCCCTTGCCGTGTGCCCTTACATCAGTTTAAGACCACATGTGGGGTGTTTCTGTAAACCGCAGAATCAGGGTAATAAATATTGTGTTTGGTTTGACTGTTAACCCTCGATGTGTTAGATAAAAAAATGGATTAAAATGGAAAATCTGCCAAAAAAGTTAAATTCTCCTTTTATTCTTGTGGAACAAGGGTTAACAAAGTTTGTAAAATCAGTTTTGAGTAACTCGTGGGGTGTAGTTTCTACAATGGGGTCATTTATGGGGGTTTCCACTATGTAAGCCCCACAAATTGACTTCAGACCTGAACTTGTCCTTAAAAAGTGGATTTTAGAAAATTTCCTAAAAATGTTAAAATTTGCTTCTAAAATTCTGTCTTCTAACGTCCTAAAAAAAATAAAATGACATCTACAAAAGGATGCAAACATAAAGTAGACATATGAGGAATGTTAAGTAATAAATATTTTATGAGGTGTCACTTTTTGTTTTAAAAGCAGAAAAAAATTAATTTTGAATATTGCAAATTTTTAAAATTTTTTGGTAAATTTGGGATTTTTTCATAAATAAAGGTGAACTATATTCACTTAAATTTATGACTGTCATGAACTATAATGTGTCACGAGAAAACAGTCTCATAATTGCTTGAATAAATAAAAGTGTTCCAAAGCAATTACCACATAAAGTGACACATGTCAGATTTGCAAAAAATGGCCTGGGCAGAAGGGTGAAATCTGGCCAGGGCTAGAAGGGGTCAAGCAGGGAAACAACACTTCCCAGTAAAACAACAGCTCCCCATATCTCCTATAGATCTAAAAAAAGAGACTATCTGAACCGGGGGAAGTATTCCCCCTAAAAAACTTAAGAGCACACACTAGATCTGCCCACTTTCACACTAGAGTTTTTACTGGATCCGGTAGGGTTCAGCAAAAACTCTTCCGTTACAGATTATACAACCATCTGCATCCGTTATGAATGGATCCGGTTGTATTTTCTGTAACATTACAAAGACTGATCCGTCATGAACTCTATTGAAAGTCAATGGAGGACGGATCAGTTTTCTATTGTTGCAAATTGTGTCAGAGAAAACAAATCCGTCTCCATTGACTTGCATTGGGGTCAAGCCAGATCCATCTTTCTTGCTCCACATCCAAGGACGGAAAGCAAACTTGCAGTGAAACATGTCGGGAGGGGTAGTGTTCGGTGTGTGTTTTTAGGCAGGTAGCTGCAGTGGGACTACTATCATGTAATAGGTACAGATTATTTAGATAGCGCACAATAGACTCATAGGCCAGCCTGCAAGTGTGTATTAGGAAGAAGACAGTCAGGTTATATAGGCTGCTTGATACAAGAGATCAGAGCCGTCAAGGTGATATAGTATGCTGTATGATGTATGGAAGGGATTAACTTCGTCAATTGAAACATGTATTGCCATATCACATCTGCAATAAAGGTGTGAAGGGTACATTGAATAAAATGGCTGCCACAATTGTAGTAGCATACATACTGATAAGAGCACTATTATTTGTGTATCCCAAACAACATAAATAAAATAAAAACAGAAGTGAGAGTGTCTACCAACATAGACTAACTACCACATCACATATGCATTTAAGATATCAGTAGGGTTGAGCAAACGGGACATATTCCCATTTTTTTCTGTGAACTACCCCTGTGCTGAAAATCTGACAGGGAAAATCTATTCATTTAAATCCATCTGTAGGATTCTAGGGGGACAAATTCCCTTTTTTTGGTGGTCAAGTACCCATGCGGCCTGCACTACATACCTGGCAGTGAAAATAATTCACTTACATTAGTCTGTCACATATTTGTGTGACCTAAAGCGATTTTTTTTCTCTTTCTGACACTGGCACTGCATATCTGAGAGTCAAATAAAACCAGTAAATACTGCTGTTACATTGTTAGTTGACAAATTCCCATTTTTTGTGCTAGAAAGTACATTTTTTGGCCTGTGCTGCATTTCTGAGACTCCAGAACCGTTAAATACTGAATAACATTGTTGGTAGAAAAAAACACACTTTTTGTGCTAGATAGTACATTTGCGGCCTGCGCTGCATTTCTGACAGTCCGGGTAAACTGACACAGAAAGATAAATTATCTGTCTGTTCTTTCTGTGGTTGACCTTCCAACAGCGATTTTTTTGGTGGGCGCAATGCAACATCTAATATAAATAATAATAATCTAATATTTAATCCGTCTGTTAGGTGGGCGACAAAATAATTTTTGTGTGAAGTACACCTGCAACTGCATATGTGCCAGGGACAATATAGTTAATCCGTCTGTGAGTTCAGGGGTTGATATATTCCAATTTTTGCTGTCAAGAACCCCTGCACTGCATAGACGACAGGGAAATAAGTTTCAAAAATCCATCTATTAAATTGGTGGTTGACATTGAACCATTTTTGCCGTTTACAAACCCCTGCTCTGCATAGCTGACAGGGACCTAAATTTCTAAAAAATTGTCTGTTTCATTAGTGGATGACATTAACTCAGTTTTTCTGTAAATAAACCCCTGCTCTGCATAGGTGAAAGGGACCTAAATTTCTAAAAATGTCTGTTACATTCTTGAGTGACATTAACCCATGTGATGACGTGAATAAACCACTGCTTTGCATAGGTGACAGGGACCTAAATTTCTAAATATCATCTGTTCCATTGGTGGGTGACATTAACCCATTTTGCTGTATACAAACCCCTGCTTTGCCTACGTAACAAATTTCAAAAAATCTTCTGTTCCATTGGTAGGTGATGTTAACCCAGTTTTGCAGTGAATAAACCCCTGCTCTGCATAGGTGAAAGGGACCTAAATTTCTAAAAATCGTCAGTTTCATTGGTGGGTGACATTGAACCATTTTTGCCGTAGACAAACCAGTGCTCTGCTTAGGTGACAGGGACCTAGATCTCTAAAAATCGTCTGTTTCATTGGTGGTTGACATTAACTCAGTTTTGCTGAGAATAAACCCTTGCTCTGCAGAGGTGACAGGGACCTAAATTTCTAAAAATCATCTATTCCATTGGTGGGTGACTTTAACCCATGTTTGGCCGTATACAAACCCCTGCTCTGCTTAGGTGACAGGGACCTAAATTTCAAAAAATCGTCTGTTCCATTAGTGGATGACATTAACCCATTTTTTCTGTGAATAAATCCCTGCTCTGCATAGGTGAAAGGGACCTAAATTTCTAAAAATGTCTGTTACATTCTTGAGTGACATTAACCCATTTTTACCGTATACAAACCCCTGCTCTGCTTCGGTGACAGGGACCTAAATTTCTAAAAATCGTCTGTTCCATTAGTGGGTGACATTAACCCAGTTTTGCCGGATACAAACCCCTGCTCTCCATAGGTGACAGGGACCTAAATTTCTAAAAATCTTCTGTTACATTGGTAGGTGACATTAACCCAGTTTTGCAGTGAATAAACCTCTGCATAGGTGATAGGGACCTAAATTTCTAAAAATCTTCTGTTCATTGGTGCATGAAATTAAACCAATTTTGAAGTATACAAACCTCAACTCTGCTTAAGTGACAGGGACCTAAATTTCTAAAAATCTTCTGTTACATTGGTAGGTGACATTAACCCAGTTTTGCAGTGAATAAACCCCTGCTCTGCATAGGTGACAGGGACCTAAATTTCTAAAAATCTTCTGTTCATTGGTGCATGACATTAAACCATTTTTGCCGTATACAAACCGCAGCTCTGCTTAAGTGAAAGGGACCTAAATTTCTAAAAATCGTCTGTTCCATTGGTGGGTGACATTAACCCATTTTTACCATATACAAACCCCTGCTCTGCTTAGGTGACAGGGACCTAAATTTAAAAAAATCATCTGTTCCATTGGTGGGTGACATTAACCCAGTTTTGCCGTGAATAAAGCCCTGCTCTGCCTAGCTAACTGGGACCTAAATATCTAAAAATCGTCTGTTCCATTGGTGGGTGACATTAACCCAGTTTTGCCATATACAAAGCCCTGCTCTGCTTAGGTTACAGGGACCTTAATTTCTAAAAATTGTCTGTTACATTAGTGGGTTACATTAACCCAGTTTTGCCGTATACAAACCTCTGCTCTGCTTAAGTGACAGGGACCTAAATTTCTAAAAATCTTCTGTTACATTGGTAGGTGACATTAACCCAGTTTTGCCGTGAATAAACCCCTGCTCTGCATAAGTGACAGGGACCTAAATTTCAAAAAATCGTCTGTTCCATTAGTGGATGACATTAACCCATTTTTTCTGTGAATAAATCCCTGCTCTGCATAGGTGAAAGGGACCGAAATTTCTAAAAATGTCTATTACATTCTTGAGTGACATTAACCCATGTTTTGCCGTGAATAAACGACTGCGTTGCATAGGTGACAGGGACCTAAATTTCAAAAAATCAACTGTTCCATTGGTGAATGACGTTAACCCATTTTTGCAGTATTCAAACCACTGCTTTGCTTAGGTGACAGGGACCGAAATTTATAAAAATCGTCTGTTCCATTGGTAGGTGATGTTAACCCAGTTTTGCTGTGAATAAACCCCTGCTCTGCTTAGGTGACAGGGACCTAAATTTCTAAAAATCGTCTGTTCTATTGGTGGGTGATATTAACCCAGTGTTGCCGTATACAAACCCCTGCTCTGCTTAGGTGACAGGGACCTAAATTTCTAAAAATCTTCTGTTCCATTGGTGGGTGACATTAACCCATTTTTGCCGGATACAAACCACTGCTCTCCTTAGGTGATAGGGACCTTAATTTCTAAAAATCGTCTGTTCCACTGGTGGGTGACATTAACTCATTTTTGCCGTATACAAACCCCTGCTCTGCTTAAGTGATAGGGACCTAAATTTCTAAAAATCGTCTGTTCCATTGGAGGGTGACATTAACCCATTTTCGCCGTATACAAACTTATGCTCTGCTTAGGTGACAGGGACCTAAATTTAAACAAATCGTCTGTTCAATTGGTGGGTGACATTAACCCAGTTTTGCCATATACAAACCCCTGCTCTGCTTAGGTGACAGGGACCTAAATTTCAAAAAATCTTCTGTTCTATTGGTGGGTGACATTAACCCAGCTTTGCTGTGAATTAACCCCTGCTCTGGATAGGGGAAAAGGAACCTACATTACTAAAAAATGTCTGTTACATTCTTGAGTGACATTAACCCATTTTTACCGTATACAAACCCCTGCTCGGCTTGGGTGACAGGGACCTAAATTTCAAAAAATCGTTTGTTCCATTGGTGGGTGACATTAACCTAGTTTTGTCGGATACAAACCCCTGCTCTCCTTAGGTGACAGGGACCTAAATTTCTAAAAATCGTTTGTTCCATTGGTAGGTGACATTAACCCAGTTTTGCCGTGAAAAATCCCCTGCTCTGCATAATTGACAGGGACCTAAATTTCTAAAAATCTTCTGTTCCATTGGTGCTTGACATTAAACTATTTTTTCCGTATACAAACCCCTGCTCTGCATAAGTGACAGGGACCTAAATTTCTAAAAATCGTTTGTTCCATTGGTGGGTGACATTAACCCAGTTTTGCCGTATACAAACCCCTGCTCTGGATAGGGGAAAAGGAACCTATATTTCTAAAATCGTCTGTTCCATTGGTGGATGAAATTAACCCAGTTTTGCTGTGAATAAACCCCTGCTCTGCATAGGTGAAAGGGACCTAAATTTCTAAAAAACGTCTGTTACATTCTTGGGTGACATTAACCCATGTTTTGCCATATACAAACCCCTGCTCTGCTTAGGTGACAAGGACCTAAATTTCAAAAAATCGTCTGTTCCATTGGTGGGTGACATTAAACCATTTTTGCCGTATACAAACCCCTGCTGTCCTTAGGTGATAGGGACCTACATTTCAAAAAAATCGTCTGTTTCATTGGTGCATGACATTAAACCAATTTTGCCGTATACAAACCGCAGCTCTGCTTAAGTGACAGGGACCTAAATATCTAAAAATCGTCTGTTCCATTTGTGGGTGACATTAAACCATTTTTGCCATATACAAACCCCTGCTCTGCTTAGGTGACAGGGATCTGAATTTCTAAAAATCGTCTGTTCCATTTGTGGGTGACATTAAACCATTTTTGCCATATACAAACCCCTGCTCTGCTTAGGTGACAGGGATCTGAATTTCTAAAAATCGTCTGTTCCATTTGTGGGTGACATTAAACCATTTTTGCCATATACAAACACCTGCTCTGCTTAGGTGACAGGGACCTTAATTTCAAAAAATCGTCTATTCCGTTGGTGGGTGACATTAACCCAGCTTTGCTGTGAATTAACCCCTGCTCTTCATAGGTGACAGGGATCTAAATATCTAAAAAACATCTGTTACATTCTTGAGTGACATTAACCCATTTTTACCGTATACAAACCCCTGCTCTGCTTCGGTGACAGGGACCTAAATTTCTAAAAATCGTCTGTTCCATTAGTGGGTGACATTAACCCAGTTTTGCAGGATACAAACCCCTGCTCTACATAGGTGACAGGGATCTACATTTCTAAAAATCGTCTGTTCCATTGGTGCATGACATTAAACCAATTTTGCCGTATACAAACCGCAGCTCTGCTTAAGTGACAGGGACCTAAATTTCTAAAAATCGTCTGTTCCATTGGTGGGTGACGTTAACCTATTTTTGCCGTGAATAAACCCCTGCTCTGCCTAGCTAAAAGGGACCTAAATATCTAAAAATCGTCTGTTCCATTTGTGGGTGACATTAAACCATTTTTGCCATATACAAACACCTGTTCTGCTTAGGTGACAGGGATCTGAATTTCTAAAAATTCGTCTGTTCCATTGGTGGGTGACATTAACCCAGTTTTGCCATGAATAAAGACCTGCTCTGCATAGCTAACAGGGACCTAATTTTCTAAAAATCGTCTGTTCCATTGGTGGGTGACATTAACCCAGTTTTGCCGTATACAAACCCCTGCTCTGCTTAGGTGAAAGGGACCTTAATTTCAAAAAATCGTCTATTCCATTGGTGGGTGACATTAACCAAGCTTTGCTGTGAATTAACCCCTGTTCTTCATAGGTGACAGGGATATAAATATCTAAAAAACGTCTGTTACATTAGTGGGTGACATTAACCCATTTTTACCGTATACAAACCCCTGCTCTGCTTCGGTGACAGGGACCTAAATTTCTAAAAATCGTCTGTTCCATTAGTGGGTGACATTAACCCAGTTTTGCCGGATACAAACCCCTGCTCTCCATAGGTGACAGGGACCTAAATTTCTAAAAATCTTCTGTTACATTGGTAGGTGACATTAACCCAGTTTTGCCGTGAATAAACCCCGGCTCTGCAAAGGTGACAGGGACCTAAATTTCTAAAAATCTTCTGTTCCATTGGTGGGTGACATTAAACCTTTTTTGCCGTGAATAAACCCCGGCTCTGCAAAGGTGACAGGGACCTAAATTTCTAAAAATCTTCTGTTCCATTGGTGGGTGACATTAAACCATTTTTGCCATATAAAACACCTGCTCTGCTTAGGTGACAGGGACCTAAATTTTTAAAAATCGTCTGTTCCATTGGTGGGTGACGTTAACCTATTTTTGCCGTGAATAAACCCCTGCTCTGCCTAGCTAACAGGGACCTAAATATCTAAAAATCGTCTGTTCCATTGGTGGGTGACATTAATCCATTTTTGCCGTATACAAACACCTGCTCTGCCTAGCTAACAGGGACCTAAATATCTAAAAATCGTCTGTTCCATTGGTGGGTGACATTAATCCATTTTTGCCGTATACAAACACCTGCTCTGCTTAAGTGACAGGGACCTAAATTTCTAAAAATCGTCTGTTCCATTGGTGGGTGACATTAATCCATTTTTGCCGTATACAAACACCTGCTCTGCTTAAGTGACAGGGACCTAAATTTCTAAAAATCGTCTGTTCCATTGGTGGGTGACATTAACCCAGTTTTGCCGTATAGAAACCTCTGCTCTGCTTAGGTGACAGGGACCTAAATTTCTAAAAATCGTTTGTTCCATTGGTGGGACACATTAACCCAGTTTTGCCATATACAAACCCCTGCTCTGCTTAGGTGACAGGGTTCTAAATTTCTAAAAATCGTCTGTTCCATTGGTGGGTGACATTAACCCAGTTTTGCAGTGAATAAACCCCTGCTATGCATAGCTGATAGGGACCTAAATTTCTTAAAATCTTCTGTTCATTAGTGCATGACATTAAACCATTTTTGCCGTATACAAACCGCAGCTCTGCTTAAGTGAAAGGGACCTTAATTTCTAAAAATCGTCTGTTCCATTGGTGGGTGACTAACTCATTTTTGCCGTATACAAACCGCAGCTCTGCTTAAGTGACAGGGACCTAAATATCTAAAAATAGTCTGTTCCATTGGTGCATGACATTAATCCATTTTCGCCGTATACAAACACCTGCTCTGCTTAGGTGACAGGGACCGTAATTTCTAAAAATCGTCTGTACCATTGTAGGGTGACAATAACCAATTTTTACCGTATACAAACCCCTGCTCTGCTTAGGTGACAGGGACCTAAATTTCTAAAAATCGTCTATTCCATTGGTGGGTGACTTTAACCCATTTTTGCCGGATACAAACCCCTGCTCTCCTTAGGTGATAGGGACCTAAATATCTAAAAATCGTCTGTTCCATTGGTGGGTGACATTAACCCATTTTTTCCGTATACAAACTCATGCTCTGCTTAGGTGACAGGGACCTAAATTTCTAAAAATCGTCTGTTACATGGGTAGGTGACATTAACCCAGTTTTGCCATGAATAAACCCCTGCTCTGCATAGGTGACGTGGACCTAAATTTCTAAAAATCTTCTGTTCCATTGGTGCGTGACATTAAACCATTTTTGCCGTATACAAACCCCTGCTCTACTTAGGTGACAGGGACCTAAATTTCTAAAAATCGTCTGTTCTATTGGTGGTTGAAATTAACCCAATTTTGCTGTGATTAAACCCAAGCTCTGCATAGGTGAAAAGGAACCTAAATTTCTAAAAAGACGTCTGTTTAATCCTTGAGTGACATTAACCCAATTTTTGCCGTATACAAACCCCTGCTCTGCTTAAGTGACAGGGAACTAAATTTCAAAAAAATCGTCTGCTTAATTGGTGGGTGACATTAACCCAGTTTTGGAGTATACAAACCAATGCTCTGCTTAGGTGACAGGGACCTACATTTCAAAAAATCGTCTGTTCGATTGGTAGGTAACATTAACCCAGTTTTGCCGTGAATAAACCCCAGCTATGCTTAGGTGACAGGGACCTATATATCTAAAAATCGTCTGTTCCATTTGTGGGTGACATTAACCCAGTTTTGCCGTGAATAAACCCGGCACTGCATAGGTGACAGGGATATAAATTTCTAAAAACATCCGTTGCATTCTTTAGTGACATTAACCCATGTTTTGCCATATACAAACCCCTGCTCTGCATAGGTGACAATGGTCTGTTCCATTGGTGGGTGACATTAACCCAGTTTTGCCGTGAATAAACCCCTGCTCTGCAGAAATAACAGGGATCTAAATTTTTAAAAATCGTCTATACCATTGGAGGGTGACATTAACCAATTTTTACCGTATATAAACCCCTGGTCTGCGTAGGTGACAGGGACCTAAATTTTAAAAATCGTATGTTCCATTTGTAGGTGACATTAACCCAGTTTATCTATGAATAAACCCCTGCTCTGCATAGCTAACAGGGACCTAAATTTCTAAAAATTGTCTGTTCCATTGGTGAGTGACTTTAAACCATTTTTACCGCATACAAACCCCTGCTCTGCTTAGGTGATAGGGACATAAATTTAAAAAATCGTCTGTTCCATTGGTGGGTGACATTAACCCAGTTTTGCCGTGAATAAACCCCTGCTCTGCATAGGTGACAGGGACCTAAATTTCTAAAAATCGTTTGTTCCATTGGTGGGTGACATTATCTCATTTTTGCCGTATACAAACCCCTGCTCTGCTTAGGTGACAGGGACCTAAATTTCTAAAAACCGTTTGTTTTATTGGTGGGTAACATTAACCCATTTTTGTTAGATACAAACCCCTGCTCTCCTTAGGTGACAGGGACCTAAATTTAAAAAATCGTCTGTTCCATTGGTAGGTGACATTAACCCAGTTTTGCCTTAAATAAACCCCTGCTCTGCAGAGGTGACAGGGGTTTAAACTTTAAAAATCGTCTGTACCTTTGGAGGGTGACATTAACGAATTTTTACAGTATACAAACCCCTGCTCTGCAGAGGTGACAGGGACCTAAATTTCTAAAAATAGTCTGTTCCATTGGTAGGTGACATTAACCCAGTTCTGCCGTGAATAAACCCATGCTCTGCAGAGGTGACAGGGATCTAAATTTTTAAAATCATCTGCTCCATTGGTGGGTGACGTTAACCTATTTTTGCCGTATACAAACCCCTGCTCTGCCTAGGTTACAGGGACCTAAATTTCTAAAAATCGTTTGTTCCCTTGGTGGGTGACATTAACCCAGTTTTGCCGTGAATAAGACCCTGCTCTGCAAAGGTGACAGGGATCTAAATTTTTAAAAATCGTCTGTACCATTTGAGGGTGACATTAACCAATGTTTGCCGTATACAAACCCCTGCTCTGCTGAGGTGACAGCGACCTAAATTTCTAAAAATCGTCTGTTCCATTGGTTAGTGACTTTAACCCAGTTTTGCCGTGAATAAGACCCTGCTCTGCAGAGGTGACAGGGACCTAAATTTCTAAAAATCATCTGCTCCATTGGTGGGTGACATTAACCCAGTTTTGCCGAGAAAAACCCCGGCTCTGCTTAGGTGACAGGGACCTAAATTTCTAAAAATCGTTTGTGCCATTGGTATGTGATTTTAACTCAGTTTTTCTATGAATAAACTTCTGCTCTGCAGAGGTGACAGGAACCTAAATTTCAAAAATCGTCTGTTACATTGGGGAGTGACTATAAACCATTTTTACCGTACACAAACCCCTGCTCTGCTTAATGTTCCATTAGTGGGTGACATTAACTCAGTTTTGCCATGAATAAACCCCTGCTCTGCATAGGTGACAGGGACCAAAATTTCTAAAAAGACGCCTGTTACATCCTTGATTGACATTAACACATGTTTTGCCATATACAAACCCCTGCTCTGCTTCGGTGACAGGGACCTAAATTTCTAAAAAATCGTTTGTTCCATTGGTGGGTAACATTAACCCATTTTTGTTGGATACAAACCGCTGCTCTCCTTAGGTGACAGGGACCTAAATTTCTAAAAATCGTCTGCTCCATTGGTGGGTGACGTTAACCCATTTTTGCCATATAAAAACCCCTGCTCTGCTTAGGTGATAGGGAACTAAATTTCTAAAAATCGTTTGTTCCATTGGTGGGTGACGTTAACCCATTTTTGTTGGATACAAACCCCTGCTTTCCTTAGGTGACAGCGACCTAAATTTCTAAAAATCGTCTGTTCCATTGGTAGGTGACATTAACCCAGTTTTTCTATAAATAAACCTCTGCTCTGCAGAGGTGACAGCGACCTCAATTTCTAAAAATCGTCTGTTCTATTGGTGGTTGAAATTAACCCAATTTTGCTGTGATTAAACCCATGCTCTGCATAGGTGAAAAGGAACCTAAATTTCTAAAAAGACGTCTGTTTAATCCTTGAGTGACATTAACCCAATTTTTGCCGTATACAAACCCCTGCTCTGCTTAAGTGACAGGGAACTAAATTTCAAAAAAATCGTCTGCTTAATTGGTGGGTGACATTAACCCAGTTTTGGAGTATACAAACCAATGCTCTGCTTAGGTGACAGGGACCTACATTTCAAAAAATCGTCTGTTCGATTGGTAGGTAACATTAACCCAGTTTTGCCGTGAATAAACCCCAGCTATGCTTAGGTGACAGGGACCTATATATCTAAAAATCGTCTGTTCCATTTGTGGGTGACATTAACCCAGTTTTGCCGTGAATAAACCCGGGCACTGCATAGGTGACAGGGATATAAATTTCTAAAAAAACATCCGTTGCATTCTTTAGTGACATTAACCCATGTTTTGCCATATACAAACCCCTGCTCTGCATAGGTGACAATGGTCTGTTCCATTGGTGGGTGACATTAACCCAGTTTTGCCGTGAATAAACCCCTGCTCTGCAGAAATAACAGGGATCTAAATTTTTAAAAATCGTCTATACCATTGGAGGGTGACATTAACCAATTTTTACCGTATATAAACCCCTGGTCTGCGTAGGTGACAGGGACCTAAATTTTTAAAAATCGTATGTTCCATTTGTAGGTGACATTAACCCAGTTTATCTATGAATAAACCCCTGCTCTGCATAGCTAACAGGGACCTAAATTTCTAAAAATTGTCTGTTCCATTGGTGAGTGACTTTAAACCATTTTTACCGCATACAAACCCCTGCTCTGCTTAGGTGATAGGGACATAAATTTAAAAAAATCGTCTGTTCCATTGGTGGGTGACATTAACCCAGTTTTGCCGTGAATAAACCCCTGCTCTGCATAGGTGACAGGGACCTAAATTTCTAAAAATCGTTTGTTCCATTGGTGGGTGACATTATCTCATTTTTGCCGTATACAAACCCCTGCTCTGCTTAGGTGACAGGGACCTAAATTTCTAAAAACCGTTTGTTTTATTGGTGGGTAACATTAACCCATTTTTGTTAGATACAAACCCCTGCTCTCCTTAGGTGACAGGGACCTAAATTTAAAAAAATCGTCTGTTCCATTGGTAGGTGACATTAACCCAGTTTTGCCTTAAATAAACCCCTGCTCTGCAGAGGTGACAGGGGTTTAAACTTTAAAAATCGTCTGTACCTTTGGAGGGTGACATTAACGAATTTTTACAGTATACAAACCCCTGCTCTGCAGAGGTGACAGGGACCTAAATTTCTAAAAATAGTCTGTTCCATTGGTAGGTGACATTAACCCAGTTCTGCCGTGAATAAACCCATGCTCTGCAGAGGTGACAGGGATCTAAATTTTTAAAATCATCTGCTCCATTGGTGGGTGACGTTAACCTATTTTTGCCGTATACAAACCCCTGCTCTGCCTAGGTTACAGGGACCTAAATTTCTAAAAATCGTTTGTTCCCTTGGTGGGTGACATTAACCCAGTTTTGCCGTGAATAAGACCCTGCTCTGCAAAGGTGACAGGGATCTAAATTTTTAAAAATCGTCTGTACCATTTGAGGGTGACATTAACCAATGTTTGCCGTATACAAACCCCTGCTCTGCTGAGGTGACAGCGACCTAAATTTCTAAAAATCGTCTGTTCCATTGGTTAGTGACTTTAACCCAGTTTTGCCGTGAATAAGACCCTGCTCTGCAGAGGTGACAGGGACCTAAATTTCTAAAAATCATCTGCTCCATTGGTGGGTGACATTAACCCAGTTTTGCCGAGAAAAAACCCCGGCTCTGCTTAGGTGACAGGGACCTAAATTTCTAAAAATCGTTTGTGCCATTGGTATGTGATTTTAACTCAGTTTTTCTATGAATAAACTTCTGCTCTGCAGAGGTGACAGGAACCTAAATTTCAAAAAATCGTCTGTTACATTGGGGAGTGACTATAAACCATTTTTACCGTACACAAACCCCTGCTCTGCTTAATGTTCCATTAGTGGGTGACATTAACTCAGTTTTGCCATGAATAAACCCCTGCTCTGCATAGGTGACAGGGACCAAAATTTCTAAAAAGACGTCTGTTACATCCTTGATTGACATTAACACATGTTTTGCCATATACAAACCCCTGCTCTGCTTCGGTGACAGGGACCTAAATTTCTAAAAAATCGTTTGTTCCATTGGTGGGTAACATTAACCCATTTTTGTTGGATACAAACCGCTGCTCTCCTTAGGTGACAGGGACCTAAATTTCTAAAAATCGTCTGCTCCATTGGTGGGTGACGTTAACCCATTTTTGCCATATAAAAACCCCTGCTCTGCTTAGGTGATAGGGAACTAAATTTCTAAAAATCGTTTGTTCCATTGGTGGGTGACGTTAACCCATTTTTGTTGGATACAAACCCCTGCTTTCCTTAGGTGACAGCGACCTAAATTTCTAAAAATCGTCTGTTCCATTGGTAGGTGACATTAACCCAGTTTTTCTATAAATAAACCTCTGCTCTGCAGAGGTGACAGCGACCTCAATTTCTAAAAATCGTCTGTTCCATTGGTGCGTCATTTTAAACCATCTTTACCGTATACAAACCCCTGCTCTGCTTAGGTGACAGGGACCTAAATTTAAAAACATCGGCTGTTCCATTGGTAGGTGACATTAACCCAGTTTTGCCTTAAATAAACCCCTGCTCTGCAGAGGTGACAGGGGTTTAAACTTTAAAAATCGTCTGTACCATTGGAGGGAGACATTAACGAATTTTTACAGTATACAAACCCCTGCTCTGCAGAGGTGACAGGGACCTAAATTTCTAAAAATAGTCTGTTCCATTGGTAGGTGACATTAACCCAGTTCTGACGTGAATAAACCCATGCTCTGCAGAGGTGACAGGGATCTAAATTTTTAAAAATCATCTGCTCCATTGGTGGGTGACGTTAACCTATTTTTGCCGTATACAAACCCCTGCTCTGCCTAGGTTACAGGGACCTAAATTTCTAAAAATCGTTTGTTCCCTTGGTGGGTGACATTAACCCAGTTTTGCCGTGAATAAGACCCTGCTCTGCAAAGGTGACAGGGATCTAAATTTTTAAAAATCGTCTGTACCATTTGAGGGTGACATTAACCAATGTTTGCCGTATACAAACCCCTGCTCTGCTTAGGTGACAGCGACCTAAATTTCTAAAAATCGTCTGTTCCATTGGTAGGTGACATTAACCCAGTTTTTCTATAAATAAACCTCTGCTCTGCAGAGGTGACAGCGACCTCAATTTCTAAAAATCGTCTGTTCCATTGGTGCGTCATTTTAAACCATTTTTACCGTATACAAACCCCTGCTCTGCTTAGGTGACAGGGACCTAAATTTAAAAAAATCGGCTGTTTCTTTGGTGGGTGACATTAACCCAGTTTTGCCGTGAATAAACCCCTGCTCTGCATAGGTGACAGGGATAATAATTTCTAAAAAAACGTCCGTTACATTCTTTAGTGACATTAACCCAGTTTTGCCGTGAACAAACCCCTCCTCTGCATAGCTAACAGGGACCTAAATTTCTAAAAATCGTCTGTTCCATTGGTGGGTGACTTTAACCCATTTTTGCTGTATACAAACCCCTGCTCTCCTTAGGTGATAGGGACCTAAATTTCTAAAAATCGTCTGTTCCATTGGTAGGTGATATTAACCCAGTTTTGCCGTGAATAAACAACTGCTCGGCAGAGGTGACAGGGATCTAAATTTCTAAAAATCGTCTGTTCTATTGGTGCGTGACTTGAAACCATTTTTACCGTATACAAACCCCTGCTCTGCTTAGGTAACAGGGACCTAAATTTAAAAAAATCGTCTGTCCCATTGGTGGGTGACATTAACCCAGTTTTGCCGTGAATAAACCCCTGCTCTGCATAGGTGACAGGGATAAAAATTTCTAAAAAACAGTCCGTTGCATTCTTTAGTGACATTAACCCAGTTTTGCCATGAATAAGCCCCTGCTCTGCAGAGGTGACAGGGACCTAAATTTCTAAAAATCATCTGTTCCATTGGTAGGTGACATTAACCCAGTTTTGCCGTGAATAAACCCCTGCCCTGCATAGGTGACAGGGATCTAAATTTTTAAAAATCGTCTGTACCATTGGAGGCTGACATTAACCAATTTTTACCGTATACAAATCCCTGCTCTGCTTAGGTGATAGAGACCTAAATTTCTAAATATCATCTGTTCCATTGGTTACTGACTTTAATCCAGTTTTGCCGTGAATAAGCCCGTTCTGCAGAGGTGACCGGGACCTAAATTTCTAAAAATCGTTTTTGCCATTGGTAGGTGAAATTAACCCAGTTTTTCTATGAATAAACCTCTGCTCTGCAGATGTGACAGGGACCTAAATTTCTAAAAATCGTCTGTTCCATTGGTGCATGACTTTAAAACATTTTTACCGTATACTAACCCCTGCTCTGCTTAGGTGACAGGGACCTAAATTAAAAAAAATCATCTATTCCATTGGTGTTTGACATTAACCCAGTTTTGCCGTGAATCCCCTGCTTTGCATAGGTGACAGGGATATAAATTTCTAAAAAAACGTCCGTTACATTCTTTAGTTACATTAACCCATGTTTTGCCATATACAAACCCCTGCTCTGCATAGGTGACAATGGAGTAAATTTCTAAAAATCGTCTGTTCCATTGTTGGGTGACATTAACCCAGTTTTGCTGTGAATAAACCCCTGCTCTGTATAGCTAACAGGGACCTAAATTTCCAAAAATCGTCTGTTCCATTGGTGGGTGACATTAACCCATTTTTGCTGTATACAAACCCCTGCTATGCTTAGGTGATAGGGACCTAAATTTCTAAAAATCGTCTGTTCTATTGGTAGGTGACATTAACGCAGTTTTGCTGTGAATAAACCCCTGCTCTGCAGAGGTGACAGGGATCTAAATTTTTAAAAATCATCTGTACCATTGTATGGTGACATTAACCAATTTTTACCGTATACAAACCCCTGCTTTGCTTAGGTGACAGCGAACTAAATTTCTAAAAATCACCATTGGTAGGTGACATGAACCCAGTTTTTCTATGAATAAACCTCTGTTCTGCAGAGGTGACAGGGACCTAAATTTCAAGAAATTGTCTGTTCCATTGGTGAGTGACTTTAAACCATTTTTACCGTATACAAACCCCTGCTCTGCTTAGGTGACAGGGACATAAATTTAAAAAAATCGTCTGTTCCATTGGTGGGTGACATTAACCCATTTTTGCCGTATACAAACCCCTGCTCTGCTTAGGTGACAGGGACCAAAATTTCTAAAAATCGTTTGTTCCATTGGTGGGTGACATTAACCCATTTTTGTTGAATACAAACTCTGCTCTGCTTAGGTGACAGGGACATAAATTTAAAAAAATCGTCTGTTCCATTGGTGGGTGACCTTAACCCATTTTTGCCGTATACAAACCCCTGCTCTGCTTAGGTGACAGAGACCTATATTTCTAAAAATCGTCTGTTCCATTGGTTACTGACTTTAACCTAGTTTTGCCGTGAATAAGCCCCTGCTGTGCAGAGGTGACCGGGACCTAAATTTCTAAAAATCGTTTTTGCCATTGATAGGTGACATTAACCCAGTTTTTCTATGAATAAACCTCTGCTCTGCAGATGTGACAGGGACCTAAATTTCTAAAAATCATCTGTTCTATTGGTAGGTGACATTAACCCAGTTTTGCTGTGAATAAACCCCTGCTCAGCAGAGGTGACAGGGATCTAAATTTTTAAAAATCGTCTGTACCATTGTATGGTGACATTAACCAATTTTTACCGTATACAAACCCCTGCTTTGCTTAGGTGACAGCGAACTAAATTTCTAAAAATCACCATTGGTAGGTGACATTAACCCAGTTTTTCTATGAATAAACCTCTGCTCTGCAGAGGTGACAAGGACCTAAATTTCAAGAAATTGTCTGTTCCATTGGTGAGTGACTTTAAACCATTTTTACCGTATACAAACCCCTGCTCTGCTTAGGTGACAGGGACATAAATTTCAAAAAATCGTTTGTTCCATTGGTGGGTGACATTAACCCATTTTTGTTGGATACAAACCCTGCTCTGCTTAGGTGACAGGGACCAAAATTTCAAAAAATCGTCTGTTCCATTGGTGGGTGACATTAACCCATTTTTGCCGTATACAAACCCCTGCTCTGCTTAGGTGACAGGGACCTAAATTTCTAAAAATCGTCTGTTCCATTGGTAGGTGACATTAACCCAGTTTTGCCGTGAAAAAACCCCTGCTCTGCATAGGTGACAGGGATCTAAATTTTTAAAAATCGTCTGTACCATTGGAGGGTGACATTAACCAATTTTTACCGTATACAAATCCCTGCTCTGCTTAGGTGACAGAGACCTATATTTCTAAAAATCGTCTGTTCCATTGGTTACTGACTTTAACCCAGTTTTGCCGTGAATAAGCCCCTGCTCTGCAGAGGTGACCGGGACCTAAATTTCTAAAAATCGTTTGTGCCATTGGTAGGTGACATTAACCTAGTTTTTCTATGAATAAACCTCTGCTCTGCAGATGTGACAGGGACCTAAATTTCTAAAAATCGTCTGTTCCATTGGTGCGTGACTTTAAACCATTCTTGCTGTATACAAACCCCTGCTCTGCTTAGGTGACAGGGACATAAATTTAAAAAAATCGTCTGTTCCATTGGTAGGTGACATTAATCCAGTTTTGCCGTGAATAAACCCCTGCCCTGCATAGGTGACAGGGATCTAAATTTTTAAAAATCGTCTGTACCATTGGAGGGTGACATTAACCAATTTTTACCGTTTACAAATCTCTGCTCTGCTTAGGTGACAGAGACCTAAATTTCTAAAAATCATCTGTTCCATTGGTTACTGACTTTAACCCAGTTTTGCCGTGAATAAGCCCCTGCTCTGCAGAGGTGACCGGGACCTAAATTTCTAAAAATCGTTTGTGCCATTGGTAGGTGACATTAACCTAGTTTTTCTATGAATAAACCTCTGTTCTGCAGAGGTGACAGGGACCTAAATTTCTAAAAATCGTCTGTTCCATTGGTGCGCGACTTTAAACCATTTTTACCGTATACAAACCCGTGCTCTACTTAGGTGACAGGGACATAAATTTAAAAAAATCGTCTGTTCCATTGGTAGGTGACATTAACCCAGTTTTGCCGTAAATAAACTCCTGCTCTGCATAGGTGACAGGGACCAAAATTTCTAAAAAGACGTCTGTTACATCCTTTAGTGACATTAACACATGTTTTGCCATATACAAAACCCCTGCTCTGCTTCGGTGACAGGGACCTAAATTTCTAAAAAATCGTTTGTTCCATTGGTGGGTAACATTAACCCATTTTTGTTGGATACAATCTCCTGCTCTCCTTAGGTGACAGGGACCTAAATTTCTAAAAATCGTCTGCTCCATTGGTGGGTGACATTAACCCATTTTTGCCGTATACTAACCCCAGCTCTGCTTAGGTGACAGGGACCTAAATTTCTTAAAATCGTCTGTTACATTCTTGGATTACATTGTACCATTGTTGCTGTATACAAACCCTTGCTCTGCATAGGTGACAGGGACCTCCGTTTATAAAAATCGTCTGTTACATTCTTGGGTGATATTGAATCATTTTTACCTTATACAAACCCCTGCTCTGCTTAGGTGACAGGGACCTAAATTTCTAAAATTCGTCTGTTCAACAGGTGGTTGTCATTAACCCATTTTTTTCCGATGAAAAACCCCTGCTCTGCATTGCTGACATGGAACTAAATTTAGTAAAAAGGTCTGTTACTGATAGGAAGATGAGCGACTACAAGTGCACGCTGGTAGACGCGCTGCTGATGGCCTTCCCACCTGACAGGAGGGGCTCAGTGGAAGCACAAGACAAAGGCAGAGGAGGAGGAAGAGGTCGCCAACGCAGCTGGGGCACCGCCAGCACCTGAGAAGGCTGGGTTAGCATGGCCAAAATGTGGAAAAGCTTTGTCAGCACGACACAATAACCAGCAACACCAGCTGATATGGAAGCAGTAGCCAGCATTTCAGCAATATGGTGGAGCAGTATGTGTGTACACGCCTACACGTAGTGACTGGTCTGCCCCATTCAACTTCTGGGTCTCCAAATTGGGCACATGACCTGAGCTTGACCTTTATGCCTTGGAGGTGCTGGCCTCCCCTGCAGCCTGTGCATTGTCTGAACGTGTGTTTAGCATGGCAGGGGGAATTATTACAGACAAGCGCAGCCGCCTGTCCACAGCCAATGTGGACAACCTCACGTTCATTAAAATGAACCAGGCATGGATCCCACAGGACTTGTCCGTACCTTATGCAGAATAGACATATATACCGGCCTCACCCAGCCATTGTTATACTCCAGCGCACTTTCTCTTTGTTTGATTTTTTATATTTCCCAATATTTTGGGGTCTACCCAAATTATAAAAAAAAATAAAAAACAAAAACAAAAAACAGTGTTGGCTACCTCCTTCTCCTCCACCTCCGCTTCCACCTACAATGCCACGTCCATTGCCTCCTCAACCTTCTACTCCACATGGACCTCCTCCTAGTTCAAGATTATTATTTTTAATTTTTATGTATTTTGTTAATTTAAGTCATTTTCCTATCCACATTTGTTTGCAGGTCACTCTTATCCACATTTTTCTGCCTTTTGCAGCCCTTTAGCCCTTTCCATGACTCTTTTAGAGCCATTTTAGTGCCCCAAAGTTCCGGTCCCCATTGACTTCAATGGGGGTGGGGTCCAGGTTTGGGGTCAAGTTCGGGTCCCGAACCTGAACTTTCAGGTGTTTTCTCAACTCTAGACATGAGTGGAGTATTTGTCTGAAAAGGTAGCTTAAATCGTAGTAGCCCATATATATACCAAAAATTGGAACCTGAGTGTACTTTACCCCCTGCGGCAGAATAAAAGTACATACAAATAGTTCCCTGCTGCCCTACCTGATAATTTTAATTACACATTAGTTTGGGTTTTCTGAGTTGTTGTTTTAACAAATAGAAATAAATCATGTAGTTTTTATTAATTGTTGTTAGAACCGCAAAAAGTATTTTTTTTGGTTAGATGACCGACAGTGTATTGTGCATAATTGTCCCGAAGGTCCGAACAGGGGCTTAGGTGAGATTATCGCTTAGGGCTCATTCACGGAAACGTAATTTCTTTCTGTTTCGGTTCCATTTTTTGGGGGGACTGTATGCGGAACCATTCATTTAAATGGGTCAGCAAAAAAATGGAAGTTACTCCATGTGCATTCTGTTTACGTATGTCCATATTTCCGTTCCGCAAAAAAATAGAACATGTCCTATTATTGTCCGGATTACGGACAAGGATAGTACTGTTCAATTAGGGACCAGCTGTTCCATTCCGCAAAATACGGAATGCACATGGACGTGATCTGCATTTTTTGCAGATCTGTTTTTTGCGGACCGCAAAATACATACGTTTATTTGCATGAGCCCTTAATATCATCCTGACTTTCAATTATCTTCCCCGAGGAGTGTGATTTGCAGTAATGTTACCACAACATTCCTGATATTTAATAATACCAGCCAGTACTCTATGTTTTCTAGATTCACAAAAGATCTTCTGGCCAGAAAAAAAACCTCTCTGCTGGGCCTTCTTAACCTTTTAAGGACCCACGCCGTACATGTATGGCGCTGGTCGACGTGACTTAAGGACAAGCACTGTACATGTATAGCGGACTTATCGGGTGGGTGTAGGAGCTCTGCCCACCCTATCAGCAGCACGGACCCGGCAGTCACTGACAGCCGGGCCCCTGCTGCATATGCCGGCATCGGTGAAAACACTGATGCTAGTGTGTTGACCCCTTGTATGCCGCGGTCAAAGCTGACTGCGGCATGCAGAGGGTTCGGGTGCCCTCCGCTTTCCCATTGGGTCCCCGCGCTGCAGTGGTGCAGAGTGGGACAAAAAAAACAAAAAAAACAAGTGTTTTACATAATAAAAAAAAAAAAAGGTTTCAAGTAAAAAAAAAAATAAATCCCAAAATAAAACACATAGAATTGTAAAAAAAAAAAAGAAAACCATACATATTGGGTATTGCCACGTCCGTAACGACCAGCTCTACAAAAATATCACATCCTGAACGCCGTAGAAAAAATAAAATAAAAACTGTGCTAAAAGCATCCTTTTTTTGTCACTTTGCGTTACAAAAAGTGCAACACCAAGCAATCAAAAAGGTGTATGCCCCCCAAAATAGCACCAATCAAACCGTCACTTCATCCTGCAAAAAAATGAGCCCCTACATAAAACAATCAGGCAAAAAATAAAAAAACTAGAATATGTAGACACTAAAACATGAATTTTTTTTTTGTTTCAAAAATGCTGTTATTGTGTACAACTTAAATATATAAAAAAAAGTATACATATTAAGTATTGTTGTGTCCATAATACGCTGCTGTAAAAAAATATCACATGAACTTATCCCTCAGGTAACCCCTAACCCCTTGCTTTGTTACTGGAAAAAATAGATTAAAATGAAAATCTGCCAAAAAAGTGAAATTCTGAAATGTAATCTACATTTTCCTTTAATTCTTGTGGAACACCTAAAAGGTTAACAAATAGAGTTGAGCGAACACCTGGATGTTCGGGTTCGACGAGTTCGGCCGAACTTTCGAAAAATGTTCGGGTTCGGGATCCGAACTCGACCCGAACTTCAACCCGAACCCGAACCCCATAGAAGTTAATGGGGACCCGAACTTTTGGGCACTAAAAAGGCTGTAAAACACACCCGGAAAGGGCTAGAGGGCTGCAAAAGGCAGCAAAATGTAGTTAAATCCCCTGCAAACAAATGTAGATAGGGAAATGATGAGTTAACATAAAATAAATAAAAATTAAACAATATTAATTGGAGTGAGGTCCCATAGCACAGAATCAGGCTTCAAGTCACCCACCAATGGAGAAGGTCACTTACTATTATTTTGACCACAGCACCCAGACAAAGGAGAGAGGTCCCACAGCAGAGAACCAGGCATCATATCACCCACCACAGGAGTAGGCCACCATTTAGTTACTTTGACCCCTACACCCAGACGGAGGAGAGAGGTTACACAGCAGAGAATCAGGCATTTAGATCACCCACCACAGGAGTAGGCCCCCATTGAATCAGACCCTGGCAACCATGTCAGATGGCACAACCATCAGCTTTATATCAATCAGCACAGGAGAAGGCGACTTTGAAAGACTTTGACCCCTACACCCAGATGGAGGAGAGAGGTTTCACAGCAGAGAATCAGGCATCATATCAACCACCACAGGAGAAGCCACCATTTAGTTACTTTGACCCCTGCACCCAGGAAGAGGAGAGAGGCCCCACAGCACATATTCTGGCATCATATCAGCCACCACAGGAGAAGCCACCATTGAGTTACTTTGACCCCTGCACCCAGGAAGAGGAGAGAGGCCCCACAGCACATATTCTGGCATCATATCAGCCACCACAGGAGAAGCCACCATTGAGTTACTTTGACCCCTGCACCCAGGAAGAGGAGAGAGGCCCCACAGCACATATTCTGGCATCATATCAGCCACCACAGGAGAAGCCACCATTGAGTTACTTTGACCCCGCACCCAGGAAGAGGAGAGAGGCACCACAGCACATATTCAGGCATCATATCACACACCACAGGAGAAGGCCACCATTTAGTTACTTTGACCCCTACACCCAGACGGAGGAGAGAGGTTACACAGCAGAGAATCAGGCATTTAGATCACCCACCACAGGAGTAGGCCACCATTGAATCAGACCCCGGCAACCATGTCAGATGGCACAAGCATAAGCTTTATATCAATCAGCACAGGAGAAGGCGACTTTGACAGACTTTGACCCCTACACCTGGACGGAGGAGAGAGGTTTCAAAGCAGAGAATCAGGCATTTAGATCACCCACCACAGGAGTAGGCCCCAATTTAATGGGACCCCGGCAACCATGTCAGATGGCACAACCATCAGCTTCATATCAATCAGCACAGGAGAAGGCGACTTTGAAAGACTTTGACCCCTACACCCAGATGGAGGAGAGAGGTTTCACAGCAGAGAATCAGGCATCATATCAACCACCACAGGAGAAGCCACCATTTAGTTACTTTGACCCCTGCACCCAGGAAGAGGAGAGAGGCCCCACAGCACATATTCTGGCATCATATCAGCCACCACAGGAGAAGCCACCATTGAGTTACTTTGACCCCGCACCCAGGAAGAGGAGAGAAGCACCACAGCACATATTCATGCATCATATCACACACCACAGGAGAAGGCCTCTTTCAGTGATTTAGGCCTTTGGACCCAGACAGAGGAGAGAGGCCCCACAGCACATATTCTGGCATCATATCAGCCACCACAGGAGAAGACACCATTGAGTTACTTTGACCCCTGCACCCAGGAAGAGGAGAGAGGCCCCACAGCACATATTCTGGCATCATATCAGCCACCACAGGAGAAGCCACCATTTAGTTACTTTGACCCCTACACCCAGACGGAGGAGAGAGGTTACACAGCAGAGAATCAGGCATTTAGATCACCCACCACAGGAGAAGCCACCATTGAATCAGACCCCGGCAACCATGTCAGATGGCACAAGCATAAGCTTTATATCAATCAGCACAGGAGAAGGCGACTTTGACAGACTTTGACCCCTACACCTGGACGGAGGAGAGAGGTTTCAAAGCAGAGAATCAGGCATTTAGATCACCCACCACAGGAGTAGGCCCCAATTTAATGGGACCCCGGCAACCATGTCAGATGGCACAACCATCAGCTTCATATCAATCAGCACAGGAGAAGGCGACTTTGAAAGACTTTGACCCCTACACCCAGATGGAGGAGAGAGGTTTCACAGCAGAGAATCAGGCATCATATCAACCACCACAGGAGAAGCCACCATTTAGTTACTTTGACCCCTGCACCCAGGAAGAGGAGAGAGGCCCCACAGCACATATTCTGGCATCATATCAGCCACCACAGGAGAAGCCACCATTGAGTTACTTTGACCCCTGCACCCAGGAAGAGGAGAGAGGCCCCACAGCACATATTCTGGCATCATATCACCCACCACAGGAGTAGGCCACCATTTAGTTACTTTGACCCCTACACCCAGACGGAGGAGAGAGGTTACACAGCAGAGAATCAGGCATTTAGATCACCCACCACAGGAGTAGGCCACCATTGAATCAGACCCCGGCAACCATGTCAGATGGCACAAGCATAAGCTTTATATCAATCAGCACAGGAGAAGGCGACTTTGACAGACTTTGACCCCTACACCCGGACGGAGGAGAGAGGTTTCAAAGCAGAGAATCAGGCATTTAGATCACCCACCACAGGAGTAGGCCCCAATTTAATGGGACCCCGGCAACCATGTCAGATGGCACAACCATCAGCTTCATATCAATCAGCACAGGAGAAGGCGACTTTGAAAGACTTTGACCCCTACACCCAGACGGAGGAGAGAGGTTTCACAGCAGAGAATCAGGCATTTAGATCACCCACCACAGGAGTAGGCCCCCATTGAATCAGACCCTGGCAACCATGTCAGATGGCACAACCATCAGCTTTATATCAATCAGCACAGGAGAAGGCGACTTTGAAAGACTTTGACCCCTACACCCAGATGGAGGAGAGAGGTTTCACAGCAGAGAATCAGGCATCATATCAACCACCACAGGAGAAGCCACCATTGAGTTACTTTGACCCCTGCACCCAGGAAGAGGAGAGAGGCCCCACAGCACATATTCTGGCATCATATCAACCACCACAGGAGAAGCCACCATTTAGTTACTTTGACCCCTGCACCCAGGAAGAGGAGAGAGGCCCCACAGCACATATTCTGGCATCATATCAGCCACCACAGGAGAAGCCACCAGTGAGTTACTTTGACCCCTGCACCCAGGAAGAGGAGAGAGGCCCCACAGCACATATTCTGGCATCATATCAGCCACCACAGGAGAAGCCACCATTGAGTTACTTTGACCCCTTCACCCAAACAGAGGAGAGAGGTTCCACATCAGAGAATCAGGCATCATATCAACCACCACAGGAGTAGGCCACAATTTAGTTTATTTGACCCCTGCACCCAGGAAGAGGAGAGAGGCCCCACAGCACATATTCTGGCATCATATCACACACCACAGGAGAAGGCCTCTTTCAGTGATTTAGGCCTTTGGACCCAGACAGAGGAGAGAGGTCAGAGATTAGCTTCATATCCCCAGCACAGCAGAAGACCGCTTTATTTGACTTAGGCCTCAGCACCCACACAGAAGACAGAGGTAGCATGGCAGAGGTTATGGCTTCATGTCACCCGTTAGTTTAACCGGCCACTTTCATCTGGTTAGGCCCCGGCGCCCAGACAGAGAAGAGTTTCATTCAACTGTGGGTTTCATAAAATTTGTATCAAATAAAGAAGTGGCCCGTAGCACAACAAGACATGTTTTAGGCAGTTAATAAGGACTACTCTGCACAAGGGAGGGACAGGTCCTGTGGGATCCATGCCTGGTTCATCTTTATGAAGGTCAGCTTGTCCACGTTGGCTGTGGACAGGCGGCTGCGCTTGTCAGTAATGACGCCCCTGCCGTGCTGAATACGCTGCTCAGATAAAACGCTGGCCGCCGGGCAGGAAAGCACCTCCAAGGCATAACATGCTAACTCTGGCCACGTGGACAATTTCGAAACCCAGTAGTTGAATGGGGCCGAACCATCCGTCAGGATGTGGAGGGGTGTGCAGACATACTGTTCAACCATGTTAGTGAAATGCTGCCTCCTGCTAACACGCTCCGTATCAGGTGTCGGTGCAGATAGCTGTGGCGTGGAGACAAAACTTTTCCACATTTCTGCCATGCTAACCCTGCCCTCAGATGAGCTGGCCGTGACACAGCTGCGTTGGCGACCTCTTGCCACTCCTCTGCCTTCACCTTCCACCTGTTCCCCTGTGACATGTGGGAATGCTCTCAAGAGCGCCTCTATCAGCGCAGCGCTTGTACTCGCGCATCTTACGGTCGCGCTCCAGTTCAGGAATTAAAGTGGGCACATTGTCTTTATACCGGGGATCCAGCAGGGTGGCCACCCAGTAGTCTGCACACGTTAAAACGTGGGCAACTCTGCTGTCGTTGCGCAGGCATTGGAGCATATATTCGCTCATGTGGGCCAGGCTACCCATGGGTAAGGACAAGCTGTCCTCTGTGGGAGGCGATCGTCATCGTCCACCGTATCCCCCAGCCACGCACCAGTGATGGGCCTGGGCTGCCACCCCGCTGTGAACTTGCGCCATCCTCGTCCCTCCACCTCCTCCTCCTCATCCTCCTCGTCCTCCAGTACAGTGCCTTGGCTGGCGACTTGTGAACCTGTCCTCTGCTGCTTAAACAAACCTCCCTCTGAGCC
This sequence comes from Bufotes viridis, assembly GCA_033119425.1. NCBI lineage: Eukaryota > Metazoa > Chordata > Amphibia > Anura > Bufonidae > Bufotes > Bufotes viridis. The sequence continues at coordinate 201,908,151 of CM065591.1, read as the reverse complement.
AATTCGAACAGACTGGCCCGAAAGTGTTAGAAACGAGCCCTCATCCTCCTCCTCCTCCTCCACCTGGGCCACCTCCTCTAACATCATTGCCCTAAGTGTTTTCTCAAGGAGACATAGAAGTGGTATTGTAACGCTGATAACAGTGTCATCGCCACTGGCCATGTTGGTGGAGTACTCGAAACAGCGCAGCAGGGCACACAGGTCTCGCATGGAGGCCCAATCATTGGTGGTGAAGTGGTGCTGTTCGGCAGTACGACTGACGCGAGCGTGCTGCAGCTGAAACTCCACTATGGCCTGCTGCTGCTCGCACAGTCTCTCCAGCATGTGCAAGGTGGAGTTCCACCGGGTGGGCACGTCGCATATGAGGCGGTGAGCGGGAAGGCCGAAGTTCCGCTGTAGCGCAGACAGGCGAGCAGCGGCAGGATGTGAACGGCGGAAGCGCGCACAGACGGCCCGCACTTTATGCAGCAGCTCTGACATGTTGGGGTAGTGGTGAATGAACCTCTGCACCACCAAGTTCAGCACATGCGCCAGGCAAGGGATGTGCGTCAAACCGGCTAGTCCCAGAGCTGCCACGAGATTTCGCCCATTATCGCATACCACCAGGCCTGGCTTGAGGCCCACCGGCAGAAACCACTGCGTCGGTCTGTTGTTCAATACCCCGCCACAACTCCTTGCGCGGTGTGGGGCCTGTCCCCCAAACATATGAGTTTCAGAATGGCCTGCTGACGTTTACCCCGGGCTGTGCTGAAGTTGGTGGTGAAGGTGTGTGGCTGACCGGATGAGCTGGTGGAAGCAGTGGAGGAGGAAGCCGAGTAGGAGGAGGAGGCTACAGGAGGCAGAGAATGATGCCCTGCGATCCTAGGGGGCGGAAGGACGTGCGCCTAAGGAACTGTCCGCCGGGGCCCAGCCGCCACTACATTCATCCAGTGTGCAGTTAGTGAGATATAGCGTCCCTGGCCGTGCTTACTGGTCCACGTATCTGTGGTTAGGTGGACCTTGCCACAAATGGCGTTGCGCAGTGCACACTTGATTTTATCGGACACTTGCATGTGCAGGGAAGGCACGGCTGTCTTGGAGAAGTAGTGGCGGCTGGGAACCACATACTGCGGGACAGCCATGGCCATCAGCTGTTTGAAGCTGTCTGTGTCCACCAGCCGGAATGACAGCATTTCAAAGGCCAGCAGTTTAGAAATGCTGGCGTTCAGGCCAAGGGCTCGAGGGTGACTCGGGGAATTTGCGCTTCCTCTCTAAGGTTTGAGATATTGAGAGCTGAACGCTGCTGTGTGATATAGTGGAGACGCTAGTTGACGGTGGCGGTGGTGGTGGTGTCGGTGGCACATCCTCTGTTTGCTGCTCGGCAGGTGGCAACATTCCTCTCGAGGCGGAAGCCGAGGCAGCAGCGGTAGAGGGAGCAGGGGAGCCTCAGCGAGTGCCTGGTTTTTAAGGTGTGTACCCCACTGCAGTTCATGCTTTGCATGTAGATGCCTGGTCATGCAGGTTGTGCTGAGGTTCAGAACGTCAATGCCTCGCCTCAGGCTCTGATGGCAGAGCGTGCAAGTCACTCGGGTCTTGTCGGTAGGACATTGTTTAAAGAAGTGCCATGCCAGGGAACTCTTTGAAGCTGCCTTTGTGGGGCTGGGTCCCTGTTGGCGATGTCCAGTAGCAGGCGAACTCTGGGGCGGCGGCTCGTCTGCTTTGGCCCCCTGCTCCCTCTTTGGCTTCGCTGTTGTCTCGGTCTCACCACTACCTCTTCCTCTGAACTGTGAAAGTCATCGCCACGACCTTCAGTCCATGTGGGGTCTAAGACCTCATCGTCCTCTGCATCGTCTTCCACCCAGTCTCCCTCCCTGACCTCCTCCTGTTCAGTCTGCACACTGCAAAAGACGCGGCAGTGGGCACCTGTGTTTCGCATCATCAGAGAGTCGGTGACTCTGCTGTGGTGGTATTCCCATGTCCTCTTCATCTGAGACATAAGTGGTTGTGCGCCAGTGCATGGTATGTCTTCCTCCACTGGGGAAGGGCTAGGTGGACGCCCCTGGGAAACCCTGGAAGCAGAGTCTTCAAACAGAAGAAGAGACTGCTGCATAACTTGTGGCTCAGACCGTTTCCCTGATATGCTTGGGGGTGATGTGACAGACTGATGGGCTTGGTTTTCAGGTGCCACCTGTGCGCTTTCCGCAGAAGACTGGGTGGAAGACCATGTGGTGAACGTGCTGGAAGCACTGTCGGCCACCCAATCGATTAATGCCTGTACCTGCTCAGGCCTTACCATCCTAAGAGCGGCATTGGGCCCCACGAGATATTGCGGTACATTCTGCCGGCTAGTTGAGGGAGTTCGTTCCCTACTGTGTGCGCCTGAGCCGAACGGCCACGCCCTCTACCAGCAACAGAGGCTCCACGGACACCACCACGACCGCGCCCTCGTCCCTTAATAGTATTTTTCTTCATTGTTGCGATTCAACTCGCACCACAATGAAATATATTATTTTTTATAAGCAAAATCCCCTCACTGGAATACTTTCAGTCTTTTGACTGTATGGATTACAGATGGAATGACTGTTATATGTGAGTACCGCTTTCTTTGACAGATTCTAGTATGGGTACATATATGTTTTCCCAACCCCAGCACATTAGTTTGCTAATTCCAGATGTATGAAACGCAGGCCTAACTGTATCTAGTATATTGAACGCCAGATAAACTAACTTGGCCTTTTTAAATAAAAAAATTCCCTCACTGGAATACTTTCAGTCTTTTGACTGTATGGATTACAGATGGAATGACTGTTATATGTGAGTACCGCTTTCTTGACAGATTCTAGTATGGGTACATATATGTTTTCCCAACCCCAGCACATTAATTTGCTAATTCCAGATGTATGAAACGCAGGCCTAACTGTATCTAGTATATTGAACGCCAGATAAACTAACTTGGCCTTTTTAAATAAAATAAAATTCCCTCACTGGAATACTTTCAGTCTTTTGACTGTATGGATTACAGGTGGACTGGTATTAGTAGGGGTGACACAAGCACACCCAAGTCCCTGATGTAGGATTTCTATGGCACAGACCACTATTACAAGTGATTAATGGACGTTGGGAGAGATTGTGCTGCAGCACTAGTCCCAAGATGGCCGCCGCCTATCAGCCCAGTAACATGTGCCACAAAATGGTCTGCACAACCTTTAAAAAAATAGCCTTGGACTGTGCTGCTAAATCGCTATTGGTCTGAATCCCAGGTGTAGATGTCTGACTTGTTTGGAGCTTTGAATGCACACTGTGGCAGCTTCTGCTGCAGCACTACAAGTCGCAAAATGGCGGCCGGCGGTCAGCCCAGGTACATGTGGATGGAAAAATCACTCTGGCCACTCTAAAAATAGCCAATCCCTATCAAAAAGCAGCTCAGCTGCAGTTGTTCAGATGAATCACAGGTGGAGGAGAGAAATTTGCTTCCAGTTTTTCAATTATCCCTGCCTATTCTCGCCCTAGCATCAGCTGCGTCTATCCCTGTTCTATTCACATCGGGAGTGAGCACGTCCCGACGTGCGCACAAGCTTATAAAGAGGCTGAGTCACATGCTGCACTCGGCCAATCACAGCCTTGCCAATAGTAGGCATGGCTGCGATGGCATCTTAGGGCAAGTAGTATGATGCATGTTGATTGGCTGCTTTGCAGCCTTTCAAAATGCGCCTAAATACATGCCGAACGACGAACCCGAACCCGAACTTTTTTGAAAATGTCCGGGTTCGGGTCCGGGTCCCGGACACCCCAAAATTCGGTACGAACCCGAACGATGCTCGAACTGTTTGCTCAACACTATTAACAAAGTTTGTAAAATCAGTTTTAAATACCTTGAGGGGTGTAATTTATAAAATGGGGCCATTTATGGGTGGTTTCTTTTATGTAAGCCCCACAAAGTGACTTCGGATCTGAACTGGTCCTTAACAATTTTCTTAAAAATGTTAAGATTTGCTTCCAAACTTCTAAGCCTTCTAACATCCCAAAATAAGAAAATGTCATTTACAAAATGATCCAAATATGAAGTAGACATATGGGAAATATAAAGTAATAACTATTTTAGGAGGTATCACTATCTGTTTTAAAAGCAAAGAAACTGAAATTTTGAAAATTGAGAATTTTTCTAAATTTTTGGTAAATTTGGTATGCTTTATAAATAAAAATGAAATATTTTGACTCAATATTTTGACTCAAATTAACCACTGTCATGAAGTACAATATGTGACGAGAAAACATTCTCAGAATAGCTTTGATAAGTTAAATCGTTAAAAGTTATCACCACATAAATTGACACGTCAGATTTGCAAAAAATGGCCAGGTCCTTAAGGTGAAAAATGGCAGGGTCCTGAAGGGGTTAAAAAGAAAGTTCCTATATTTATGAGGAGCATTTCTCATTGCATGCTTGTTATCATCAGTACAGTCTTTAAAGAATGTCTGCTCCTTCAGTCTATCCTCCTTTAATAGCCCTTTCTTCTGCATAACAAAGGACTTCCATGAAACGGATACTTGCTTAAAGAGGACCTTTCATTAGTCCAGACATTATGAAATAACTAGCAGGTTATGTAGGGAATAGTGCAGGGATGTAATATTGCTTATTAGTTTGTCTTGGTGCCGCTCAGTTCCCCTGCTGGGGCCCCCGTTCACATTTCCCACCCGGTATACTAATGAATAGCATCGGTACAGGGAGGAGGAGACTGCCCTGTTTTACTATTGGCATCTCCTTCTCCCTGGCTGTAGAGTGTCTCAGCCAGGGAGTAGGCGAGTTATTTTTTTCTCCCTTGTTGTGACGCTCTCCGCTGCGCTTGGACCGAGATACAGCCAGGGAGAAGGAGACACCCATTGAAAAACAGGGCAGTCTTCTCCTCCCTGTACCGATGCTATTCATTAGCATACCAGGCGAGAAAAGTGAACAGGGGCCACAGCAGGGGAACAGAGCGGCGCCCAGACAAATTTGGAAGCAATATTACATCCCTGCACTGTGCCCTACATAACCTGCTAGTTATTTCATAATGTCCGGACCCATGAAAGGCCCTCTTTAATGAGAGTACCCCAATTGAACGCCTTAAGTGCATCCCCAACATAATGCACACGTGTTGAACCATAATTAGTCTGCCAGAAATATGAAATCTCTTCGTGATTGGTGACGATAGCTAACTAATGAGACAATTTAGACAGCTGGCCGGTAAAACTGTCAGAGAGCAAAATAAAATTTAGATGAAGGTACATAACTGCAAGACATTTTGAAAACCAGACAATTATAATGGACAGCCAGCTACAAGTACTATTGCCATAGAGCAGAGTAGAAATTGGGTGAAGGTGCAGAACTGTACAACATTTTAAAACACAGACAATTTTAAGAGAGTATTCCCATCTCCCACTTTAGCATTTTCTTTAACTGCCTTTCTGTTCCTGCTTCCCCTGCTGTGCTTGTTATGTGGGCAGAGCTATGTTATCACATGATGATATGCAGAGCTCAGGGTGTGCATTTCTGATGCAGACAAGATTAGGACACGTTCTTTGCAAAGCTGCGGACCGGAAGTTTGGGGCCGCGTTCCGCAAATGCGGAAGCAGAGAGCACATAGTGTGCTCTCCACATCACGTCCGGCCCCATAGAGAATGAACGGAACGGATGCGGACCCATTTGCGGACGTCTGAATGGAGCCTTTTAAGCATACTCAGAGACCAACGTGCAAGCTCGGCCATCACTGCAGGATGGCACAGGTAGCCATATCCCAAGGAAACCAATAATAAACAATCCAGGGAACAAAGAAGGAAAATAAGGAACATGGTGCAGAAAAAAAAAAACCAAAGGTATTTACAGGTTTTAACAACTTGAGATAAGGAACAATGTGAGATATGAATATTAAGATGGGAATACCCCATTAAGCCTTTATTTAAACTGTCTCTACAGTGACCATGTCCTGAGAGATTATTCCACAGAATCACAGCTCTTAGAGCTCGTTCACAGGAATGTTTTTTGCGTTCCGTATACGGGCCATTTTTTGCGTTCAGTATACCGTCCGTATACAGAACTATTCATTTCAACAGGTCCGCAAAATAAATGGAATGTACTCCGTATGCATTCTGTTTCCGTATTTCTGTTCCGCTACATTTTGCGTCATGTCCTATTATTGCCCATAAATCACGTTCCGTGGCTCCATTCAAGTTATTGGGGCTGTAAAAAAAAAGGGAATGGATATGGATTAAATCCGTATGTCTTCCGTATCCATTCCGTTTTTGCGGAAGCATCTATTGAAAATTTTATGCACATGCCAATTTTTCAATGTGAATATGGAAACAGAACGGAAGCGGAATGGAAATGGAAACACTACTGAAACCAAAAATGCTAAACCATACGGACGTGTGAACAAGCCCTTAGGGTAAAGAAGTCCTGCCTCTGGAGACTGATCTTTTTCTTCTCCAGAAGGAGGCATTGCCCCTTTGTCTTTTGACAGAATTTTACAGGGAACTGGGCATTTATATATTTATACAAGTTAAAAGATTTTTTCAAGACTTTTCTACTAATGATCTATCCTCTAAGCCAGGGGTCCACAAACTTTTTAAACAGGGGGCCAGTTCACGGTCCCTCAGACCGTTGGAGGACTATAGTTTAACTATGAGCAAATTCCTATGCACACTGCACATAACTTTTTTAGAAGTGAAATAACAAAAAGGTAACAAATACAATATAAATAAAATGAAGAACTTCTAAAGTTAAATCAACAGACTTACTAGTATTTCAATGGGAACTGTGGGCCTGCTTTTGGTTAATGAGATGGTCAATGTCCGGCTCCATATTTGTCACTGCTAGTGACTAGTTTGTGTATCAGGTATGTATTGTGTGTTTCTGAACGTGTGTACGGAATGCGTTGTGTGAATCTGTGTTTGTATGTGTAAGGGCTGCAAGGTGTGTTTCTGTGTCTGTAAGGGGTGCATTATGTGTGTGTGATGGATGTCAATCCCCCCTCACCTCCCTTGTCACTCTTTCTCATCCCCCCTCCATTGTCACTCTCTCCCCCTTCTTGTCACTCTCATTTCCCCCCTCTCTTGTCACTCTTTCTCACCCCCCTTCCTTGTCACTCTTATTTCTCAGACCCCTCCCTCCCTTGTCACTCTCAATTCTCAGACCCCTCCCTCCCTTGTCACACTCATTTCTCACGCCCCCCTCCCTCCCTTGTCACTCATTTCTCAGTCCCCCTCCATCCCTTGTCACTCTCATTTCTCAGCACCCTACCTCCCTTGTCACTCATTTCTCAGACCCCCTACCTCCCTTGTCACTCTCATTTCTTAGCCCCTCCTCCCCCCCTTGTCACTCTCAGTTCTCAGAGCCCCTAACTCCCTTGACACTCATTTCTGAGCCCCCATACCTCCCTTGTCACTCTTTCTCACCCCCTCCCTTGTCACTGCCCCCCCTTATTGTCATTCTCATTACCCCCTCCCTTGTCACTCTTTCTCACCCCCCTCACTTGTCACTCCTCCCCCCCTACTTGTCACTCTCATTCCCCCCTCCCTTGTCACTCTCTTTCTCAGCACACCTCCCTCCCTCATCACCTTGTCACACTCATTTTCCCCACCCCCCTCCCTTGTCACATTGTTATACTCATTCCCCCCCCTACTCCCCTAGTGTAGAGTGGCCGAGCTCTGTGAGGTCCGTGGTACAAGAGCATTTGTTTCCTGCACACGGCCGGACTGATAGGAAGCGCACACTAAGTGAGCACTTCCTGTCAGTCCGGCCAGGTACAGGATACAGGAAACAAATGTTTCTGTACTGCGGACCAGACAGAGCTCGGCCACGCTATACTGTCAGTCCCTCTCTTCGCCCGCCAAGCCCCCTCGCGTCTCCACTGGGAGGAGGTGGCGGTGCCCTGCTAGGCTATGAGAAACGGCAAAAACACCCGGCGGGCCGGATCAGTGTCCTTGGCGGGCCGCATGTGGTCCGTAGTTTGAGGACCCCTGCTTCTAAGCCATGGGAACAATGAACATGACACATATCCTATGTCACATATCCTACACTTAGCTGAGAGAAGGCTGCGGCGCTACTGCGAGCTATGGCGCTTTCTGAAACAGCTGACTGGAAGGGGTCCTAGGTCTGGGAGCCCCACTGATCAGATAATGATGATAGATAGTGTTGAGCGAACCCAAACTGTCAAAGTATAACTGTCAAATTTTTTTTTTTTTTTACTATTGGATTCTGGTGATTAATATTACCTTGTTGGCCCTGTTTTAATCTCTGATTCTTAAATAAATAACCCCTAAAAGCCACCTAATAGTATTGGCTATTGTTACCTGAGATAAAATCAGGTTGCTATGCTCCTTCCGTCTACCAGATAGAGGACGGAGCACGCTGCGTGCACTGGGAACTGATAGTGAGTCAGCATTGTAAGGGAATGTATAAAAAGCCAGGTTCTTCCTGACAGGAGATAACAGTGCTGGGCTGTGTGTGTGAACTTCTCCACATGCCTGTGCTTGGCAGACACTCCCTTAGCAGTGAAGGACGATGTAGAGCCCAGTGTATCAATGACAGCCTTATCTGATAAGAGGAGAGCTTGTAGGAGGACTACAGGCTTCAGCCAGACCTGGGAACTTTACTGCAAATCCCCATATACAGAGCTGGTCTTCACTAACTTCACTGCAGGTGTCCTATGGATTAGCCTCAGGGCTGAGGCAGCCATCTTAACAGAATAGTGAAATTGCAGTTTTATGCAGACTGGTTGCTAAGGGCTGAATCTTATTAAATAAGGGGTAAGTAAGTCTAATAGTTATTGATTCAGGTATATTATCATATTAGTAACTACATATATGAAAACTGAAATTAGGGTCTAAATGTGACAGTTATCCTTCAAGTTCGGGTTCGTACTGGACTTTAGGGTTTTTGGTACCCGGACCTGAACATTTCCGTAAAAGTTTGGGTTCGAGTTCGTTGTTCGGCCGTTTAATAAAGCTCGTTGAAAGGCTGTAGGGCATCCAATCAACAAGCGTTTAAGACGTGTGCCCTTAGAAGCCATCACAGCCATGCCTACTAATGGCATGGCTGTGATTTGCCAGTGCAGCATGTGACTCAGCCTCTATATAAGCTGGAGTCACATAGCGCCGCATATGTGCAGGGACAATAATTTAATCCTGTTCTTGTAGTTCAGTGGGCGACATATACCCATTTTTTAAGTGCACCTGCACTGTATATGTGCCAGGGGAAGGGAAAATAATATAGGTAATCCGTCTGTGAGTTCAGGGACCCAGGGGGTGACATATTCAAATTGGTTTCTGTAAAGTACCCCTCTGCTGCATATGTGACAATGTAAGCAATTCAGCAAATCCATCTGTTAGATTCTGGGGGGACAAATTAATTTTTTTTTTTGCTAAAAAGTACGTTTGTGGCCTGCAGTGTATTTCAGAGAGTGAAATAAAACCAGTAAATACAACTGTGACATTGTTGGTGAAAAAAAACACTTATTTTTTGCCATAAAGTACATTTGTGGCCTGCACTGCATTTCTAAGGGTGACATTTAATCAGTAAATCCAGCTCTTAGATTGTGGGTGGACATTTCCACGGTTATCAGACCAGTCATTCACAAGTGGCTTGGAGGGTGTGTTCCTGCTGCACTGCATACCTGACAGAGAAATATATTCTGTAAATTCAGCAGCGTTTAGATTGTTGGGTGATCTGTACCCCTTTTTTCCTTCACACTACCCTTGCCATGAATACCTGACTGGGAAATATATTCTGTAAATTTTGGCAGCGTTTACATTGTTGGGTGATCTATACCCCTTTTTTCTTTCAAAGTACCCCTGCACTGCATACCTGACAGGGAAATATATTCTGTAAATTTAGCGGTGTTTACATTGTTGGGCGCTGTAGTTATATGCTGTAAAATCTCAATGATGTCTCCATGATAAATCTGCAGCGTGGGGGCCCCGTGTGGCTTCTACACACTTTAAAAATAATCCTTTAGCAGGACGAATAGATGACGGATGACGGGGGCACTCCATGACCCCTATTTTCTTTCAAACTACTTCTGCCCTGCATACCTGACTGGGAAATACATTCTGTAAATTCGGCGGCGCTTAGATTGTTGGGGGATCTATACCCCTTTTTTCTTTCAAACTACCCCTGCACTGCATACCTGACTGGGAAATATATTCTGTAAATTCGGCGGTGTTTACATTGGTGGGTGCTGTAGTTATATGCTGTAAAATCTCCATGATGTCTCCATGATAAATCTGCAGCGTGGGAGCCCCATGTGGCTTCTACACACTTTCAAAATAGTCCTTCAGCAGGGCGAATAGATGCAGGATGAGGGGGATGCTGTATGACCCCTTTTTTCTTTCAAACTACCCCTGACCTGCATACCTGACTGGGAAAAATATCCTGTAAATTCAGCAGTGTTTAGATTGTTGGGTGATCTTGTCACGGCGGGAAGTGGGGAAAACCCCCCGCCAAGCAATTTCCGCAGCCGCTGGGCCAAAAAGGACTAAAGCAGGGACATAGGAACTGCCAAACTAGCACGTCCCTAATGCTGGCCCTGGTCTCCTAACAGTATGGGCCGACCCCGAAGGTAGGAGGGCCCATACGTCCGGAACCTAGAGCCTTGGACATCCCTGCTTCACCCTGGATCTAACAGGGCAGAGACCACCTGCTCACCCAGGGACACGGATGAGCAGGAGTCTCCCGAGGCCCCTCTGCAGCCGGGACCCCGACAGTGTGCACCCCAGTACCGCAGGAGAGCATACAACCAAACACTCTTACCTGCCGCACCGCAGAAGATAAAGCGGATCCAAGAACTCCCGACCTCCCATGCGGACAACTGACGCATGCGGATGGATCCCAAAGTGGCAGCACACCATCAGGTAGGTATCACACACCTCCGGGTGGGCAAGCCCCTTCCGGAGCGTCACACCGTGTCAACAAACACCAAACATACCCACACCATACTACAACAACCAGGTGGGGAAGGGATACACAGACACTCACCAGTGAAGGAACTACATAGCAAACAATATAACAAATAAGGGTGGCTCATGCAGACATCCAAGTGGGGAACAGACAACAAGCTCCAGCCATGCTCACACCATGACTGGACAAACCAAACTGACCTCCAGGCTCCAAACACAGGAACTTAAAGGACGCCTGAGGACACACCCACAATGCAGCCACACCTTAGCCACACCTTAACCCCGTGCACGCCACACAAACACAGAAGACACTAAACAAGGGAATCGTGCACAGGAAAGGGGGAAAGACACACATGCACCACAAGAAGTTGCTAGCAGCAACCAGCATGTGTGTCTATGTGTCACCACACCAAAGACAGAGCAGCCGTGGCCCTGCGCCAAACATAACACATACACATACGAGATAACATACATCAGTGTATGCAAGGCCACAGGTAAAAGCCACGACCGCCAGGCGGGTGACCCGTTGCCAATGGCAACCGCACATAGGGCAACGGGGTAGCAGCCCTCCGTGCAGACGACATGTTGCCGCTGACAACCACACGCACGACCTAAACCTGGGTCGTGACAGATCTATACCCCTATTTTCTTTCAAACTACTCCTGCACTGCACACCTGACTGGGAAATACATTCTGTAAATTCGGCGGCGTTTAGATTGTTGGGTGATCTATACCCCTTTTTTCTTTCAAAATACCCCTTCACTGCATACCTGACTGGGAAATATATTCTGTAAATTTGGCGGCATTTACATTGTTGATGATTTATACCCCTTTTTTCTTTCAAACTACCCCTGCACTGCATACCTGACAGGGAAATATATTTTGTAAATTCAGCGACATTTACATTGTTGGGTGATCTATACCCCTTTTTTCTTTCAAACTACCCCTGCACTGCATACCTGACTGGAAAATATATTCTGTAAATTCAGCGGCATTTACATTGTTGGGTGATCTAGACCCCTTCTTTTATTTCAAACTACCCCTGCACTGCATATGTGACTGGGAAATATATTCAGTAAATTCAGCGGCGTTTAGATTGTTGGATGATCTATACCCCTTTTTTCTTTCAAACTACGCTTGCACTGCATACCTGACTGGTAAATATATTCTGTAAATTCGGTGGCGTTTAGATTATTGGGTGATCTATACCCCTTTTATTTTTTTCAAACTACCCCTACACTGCATACCTGACAGGGAAATATATTCAGTAAATTCTGTGGCTTTTTTCTTTCAAATTACTCCTGCACTGCATATGTGACTGGGAAATATATTCAGTAAATTCAGCGGCGTTTAGATTGTTGGATGATCTATACCCCTTTTTTCTTTCAAACTACGCTTGCACTGCATACCTGACTGGTAAATATATTCTGTAAATTCGGTGGCGTTTAGATTATTGGTTGATCTATACCCCTTTTATTTTTTTCAAACTACCCCTACACTGCATACCTGACAGGGAAATATATTCAGTAAATTCTGTGGCTTTTTTCTTTCAAATTACTCCTGCACTGCATATGTGACTGGGAAATATATTCAGTAAATTCAGCGGCGTTTAGATTGTTGGGTGATCTATACCCCTTACAAGCACACGCTGGAAGATGCGCTGCTGATGGGATTCCCACCTGACACTGGGGGAATCACAAGGCGAAGGCAGAGGAGGAGGAAGAAGTCGCCAACGCAGCTGGGGCACCATCGGCACCTCAGAAGGCAGGGTTAGCATGGCCAAAATGTGAAAAAGTTTTGTCAGCACGCCACAAGAACCAGCACCAGCAGCTGATATGGAATGTCTTAGCAGGAGGCAGCATTTCAGCAACATGGTAAAACAGGATATGTGCACATGCCTACACATACTGACTGATTAGTCTGCCCACCTTTCAACTTCTGGGTCTCCAAATTGGGCACATGGCCGGAGCTTGCCCTTTACGCCTTTGAGGTGCTGACCTTCCCTGCAGCCAGTGTATTGTCTGAATGTGTGTTTAGCATGGCAGGGGGCGTTATCACAGACAAGCGCAGCCACCTGTCCACACCCAATGTGGAAAAGCTCACGTTCATTAAAATGAACCTGGCATGGATCCCACAGGACTTGTCCGTACCTTGTGCAGAATAGACATGTATACCGGCCTCACCCAGCCTTTATTATACTCCAGCGCACTTTCTCTTTGTTTTCTTTTCTATATTTCCCAATGTTTCGAGGTCTACCCAAAATATTGCACCAAGTTGCCCCAAAGTTTGGGTCCCCATTGACTTCAGTGGGGTTCGGGGTTAAGTTTGGGTCAAGTTCGGGTGCCGAACTCGAACTTTGCGACAAAGTTCATCCAAACCTGGCGAACCCGAACTTCCTGGTGTTCGTTCAACTCTAATGATAGGTATCCAGTGGATAAGTCATGAGTAAAAAAGTATCTGAAAACTTCTTGTATCATTTCCTCCCTTAGATGCCTCTCATCAAGGCTAAATTGATTTAATTCTTGTAATCTTTACTCATAACGTAAGGGAATTTACAGTACACCAATAACCAGGCAATTATTGGAAAGGAAGCATTCCTTCCTGACAATTGCCTGATTGTCAGTGAAGGTAAAGAGCTGTGTTTACATGCAACAATCTGTATGAGGATGAGCGATGGTTACTGCTATTGCTTTTCCACAAGCTTCTGCCCAAAAGTAACGATTGAAAGCTCAGATCACTTCAGCCGATGAATGAGCATTTTTCCCTCTTTACATGGACTGATTATATGGAACGAATGTTTGTAAGAGTGTTCATTCCCGATAATCTGCCTGACAATTGTCAGTCGAGATGCAGCATTTGGCCCTGCATGCATCTTATCAGTTTAGTTACCCTTATTTGTACTTTTTTTTTTTTTTTTTTAGCGCCAGAGCATATATTTATGAACTGGAGCCCAGAACTGAACTGCATTTTCTTGGTGAGGCTGCACCAAAGTAGCAATATTATGTCCCTGTTCCACCACTGAATGCCTTTTTTACATTATAGACCGCTGGTACTTAACATTCGGTACCAAACCTGATTCCTATTTTAAAATGTTTGTAAAGACGCAGATAGTAATTCCAAATTAATTAACCGAAGTCTTGTGTGACTTCGGGCACTATGAATTTTATCTACTTGCAGCCCATACATTTACGTACGTAAACAGCATTATAATCAAAGTTTTTGAACAAACTCCGACTTCGGAGCTATGATTCTGAGTTGTAAGTAACAGAATGTAATAGCATTGGCTTAAGAGTTGGACCTGCGGCAACACTTGTGGGTGTGGGCTGAATTATAACTCCGATCCTGGCATGCCGTGCTCAATAACTATTGAAGCATCTGAGTGGTTAGATGGAAGACGTTTCCTTTGTCCTCCAATCGACAAATATGAAAATAGTTGTGAGTAGCCAAAAAAATTAATCTGTCCATCCAGTTCAGCCTATTATCTTGCAAGTCAATCCAGAGAAAGACAAAAAAAAAAAATATGATGTGTAAACCAATTTTTCTCATTTTAGGGTAAAAGAATTCTTTCCCAATTCCAATCAGGCAATCAGAATAACTCCTTGGATCAACAACATTCCCAGAAATCTTATTAACTACAACCTGTAATATTATTACACTCTAGAAATACATCCAGGCCCCTCTTGAACCCTTTTAGTGAATTTGTCATCTCCAGCTCCTCTGGCAGAGAGTTCCATAGTCTTACTGCTTTTATCGTAAATAATCCTCTTCTATGTTTGTGTAGAAACCTTCCTTACTCTAGATGCAGAGGATGTCCTCTCATCACAGTTACAGTCCTGGGTATAAAAAGCTTATAGGAGATATCTCTGTACTGACCCCTGATGTATTTATACATGGATATTATATCTCCCCTGCCTCTCTGGTGTGGCTCGTGGTACAGGTAGTATTTCAGAAAATACAATCTTTGAGGTCCTTGCCTGTGAGCTTTCAAGGCACATTGGTTCCATTGTGGACCATGACTACTGGGCCTTCACCAGCCCCTTCCAGTAATCTATCAACCTCATCCGCAATACATCATGTTAAACTCAAGCGTCAGGAAGACAACACAAAGTTCGACGATCACAGTGTTTGTGACACATCACACTATCTGTACCCCTAATGATAGAGTCACCCACTACCAGCACCTGTCTGTCTTGCCTTGCTCTCCTGGTCCCCTACTACTGGAGAGGATATTCCCCGGGGCTGGTAGAGTCAGTGCCTCATCTGCCAACTTTTCAAACTTGTTGGGGTGTGTCAAATCAGGGTTAGCCTCCCTGGCACTCATACCTCTATCCTGCTTTCTAACTGTTATCCATCTAGCTACCTCACTTTCCTAATCCTCCATACCACCACCCTTCCCCACATCTAGCCCATAGAATTCCTGCTCAATGAGCCACAATCTCTTTTTCAAATTGTCAACACATCTTAGTGTCGAAATTTGCACATTTAGATATTGAATGTGCAATTCCAAATGTGCAATTTGCTCATATTTTGAGATATGCAAAGAGATATGAAATATTTTGAGATATTTTGAGATATGAAAGATATGCACCCTCAAATGACTGTTCCAGGACTTTTCACTGGATGTGCACTCGACTGCGTTATCAATAGTGGAACACATACTTGTTAATAGGGATTTCTCAAGAGAAAAAGAAAAAATACAATAATATAAAGCAATGAAAAACAACTGACATAGTGTAGTCCCCTTCTAAAGTACCTGAATCTAACATCACTTAATCTTGTCACACACTTAATACAAACACACACTTGAAATCAAACAGCTTAACGCTCCCAAACTCTTGCTTTTTTCTGGTTATATAGGTGCTGCTCTCAGACAACTTAAAACCAGACTGTGACCAGACTAAATCTGTGTGTTCCTCCAGTACAACTCCAGAGCCCACATTTTGCATGCTAGAAATCTGGCATCTGTGAACATACATTTTAAGTTACTATTGACTTTACAAAATTAACTTCTCAGAATGTGAATTCTTGAGATTTTGTGGCATCTTGGTTTTTATCATTGGTTGGTAACATGTGGATCCCCCTATCCACTGCCCTGATAACTCCCCCACCATCCATTTCTCCACCCTCCATTATATTCTGACCCCTCTCTGACCTATCTACCACTTCACTTTCTGCTTTAATCTCCCCCTGATTTCTAGTTTAAATACTCCTCCAAACCTACTAGAATTCTCTCCTCCAGCACAGCACACCACCTCCCACTGAGATGGAATCTACCCCTGGAATACATTTGCAACCCAATGAAAAGTCAGCCCAGTGCTCTAGAAACCCAAACGCCTCTTTCCTACACCAAGACTTAAGCCATGCATTTAGATCCCTGAACTTGCACTGTCTTACCTGACTTGCACGGGAAAGATTTATGAGAATACCAGCTTGAAGGAAACTAGCTTAGGCGTGTAAGCTAGTTCTTTAAAATGAATCTTAAGAACCCTCCACCTACCATGTATTTAGTTGTTGGTTCCAACATGGACCACGACAGATGGGTCATCAGCCATTGTCTCCCAGTAATTTATCTACCTTTTCCATCACATGCCAAAGGGGGACAGAAAACCATTTGGTTGAGACGGTCTTTGGGACAAATTATTCCATCTGTCTTCCTGATTATAGAGTCCCTTAAAACTACTAACTGTCAGGGTCTACCTGCACTACCATTCTGTTGACTACTAGCTGGACTGTCCTCCTGGCTCAATACTGTCCTCCCGGCTCAAGTAGTGTGGTCAATAAAGCCTCTCAAGCTAAAGAAACTTGAAGAGAATGCTGTATATACTTACAGTTCTCATTTATTGGCAACACTTTAACATAGTGAGTGATTAAGTGCTTACTCACATATCTGTATTACAATTGTCTGTGTTGTGGCCACAAAACATGAGAGACTTGCAGCAATGAGTTCCATATGTCCATGAAACATGGTGAAAGACCGGACCTGCTTTCAGTTTCCAAGGGTTTGTGCCGAAATTCGGTGATGTGAATAGCACCACCTATTTCAGTGGGTCTGTGTGCTATCCATATGCAGTTGAATGTGCACACGGATATCACATTGACAAAAAATACTGTCATGTGAATAGGCCTTAAAACTTTATTTTCTTTGTTATGCCAGACCACACATGGAGTACTGTGTACAATTCTGGGCTCCTGTGAATAAGGCAGACATAGCAGAGCTGCAGAGGGTTCAGAGGAGGGCAACTAAAGTAATAACTGGAATGGGGCAACTACAGTACCCGGAAAGATTATCAAAATTAGGGTTATTTACTTTACGAAAAAGACGACTGAGGGAAGATCTAATAACTATGTATAAATATATCAGGGATCAGTACAGAGATCTCTCCCATCATCTATTTATCCCCAGGACTATGACTGTGATGAGGGGACATCCTTTGCGTCTGGAGGAAAGAAGGTTTGTACACAAACATAGAAGAGGATTGTGGAGAAACCAACCTGGACCCTGGGTGCTGGAGAAGTCTTGTTGCCCACCTGCTGCCCCAGGATTATGGCCCCTCTCATCAGCCCATGCTAAGCTTAAACCCCATGGCGATGTGACTGTGTTTGTGGCATCTGAGCGCTGTTCGGATATATTGAGCGCTCGGATCCAAGCCATCTGGGGATAGGCTGAATGTGGGGGTCCTGTTCAGCATAATAGGAGTTATGTATATTTGTGTATTTTTGTGTCTTTTCACTAACATGCGCACAATGGAGTTTTGCCTCTGTCCTGGGAGATAATTGGATTACTTCCCAGTTGTCTCCAGTACAGAGGACTCTGTGACCTACTGCCAGCATGGCTTTCCGGCCCAAACCAGTTCCACAAAGACACTTTTTACTCATTTATGAACCCCTGGTCTAACTCGTACCATTTTTGGATATGTTGTTCCCCTGAATGGATTGATGATGAATATGTAATTTTTATTGAAATCCCATGCATAGTTTTGAAGTTAAGAACGTTGTATAAAACTGTATATTTTCCTGCCAGTGATAATAAGTTCGTCCATTGTGTTTAGTAATTATATCACTGGCAGAGGGGAGGGAATGTGTACTCAATGCGGGAGGGTCATTCCTTTGTTATTTTATGATTGGTTAATGTAGAAGTCCAGGGGGTATTCCTCTGGACTGAACATGTGAATAAAAAGAGGCTGTATGGGCCAGTACATGTGGTCTGCTTAACCCTCAAGCGAAGTGTTGTCTCGTTCTTGGGGGGAATTGGAGTGTATGCGGTTACAGTGCAACTGCCAGGAGTGTAAACTGTTCCTAGGGTTTTTCCTGTTCGGCTGTATACTGTTTCCGGTTCGGGAGTCTGGAGCATTCATGTGCTTGCAGTTCGGGAAATTGGTGCTTGCAGTAACTGCCGGTGTGTCCGAAAAGGGAATATCGCCTAAACGGAGTTGTGTGCGTAACGGTCCGTTACAAGGATTCTTTATGGTAAGAGCAGTGAGACTATGGAACTCTCTGCCTGAGGAGGTAGTGATGGTAAGTACAATAAAGGAATTCAAGAGGGGCCTGGATGTATTTCTGGAGTGTAATAATATTAAAGGCTATAGCTAGTAGAGATGGGTCGTTGATCCAGAGAGTTATTCTGATTGCCTGATTGGAGTCGGGAAGGAATTTTTTGTTTACCTTAAGTGAGGAAAATTGGCTTATACCTCACAGTTTTTTTTGCCTTCCTCTGGATCAACTAGCAGGATGACAGGCCGAACTGGATGGACAGATGTCTTTTTTCGGCCTTATGTACTATGTTACTATGTTACTATGTAGTAGCATGATGGTCAATATAGATTTGAGACCTATTTAGCGGTGTTAGCAGTCTGGTGTGGTCAAAACTGTGTTGACAGATTTCCTTAAACATAATAAATATGTAAGTAAAAAAGATAACAATATAATTTACAGATATCTACAGACTAGAGTATCCTTTGAGTCCAGATGATTGCCTCCCTGATCATTCTCTATGTATTAAAGGGAACCTGTCATCAACTTTATGCTGACCTCATTGAGGGCAGCATAAATTAGTGACAGAAATGCTGACTTCAACAGTGTATCACTCATGAGCTAAAAGTAATTGGTTGCCGAGAACCAGCATCATAATCATTGCAGCACAGGCCTTGAAAATAGTCAAATCTACCTGAGAAGAGTCTTGGTTATTCATAATCTCCTGCTTCCCCCGCCCATCTGCTGATGATTGGCAGTTCTCTCCTAGAGAGAAAGGGAGAAAACTAGGTAGAAGACTGTCAATCATCAACAGGTGGGCAGGGAGAGCAGGAATTCATGAATAACTATGACTCCTCTCAGGTGGCAGTGACTCTCTTCCAGGCCTAGTGTGCAATGATTGGTTCTCGGCAACCACTTACTAATAAATGACAGACTGCTGAAATCAGCTCACCTGTCAGTACTTTATGCTGCAGTTAGTATGGGCAGCATAAAAGTTGATGACAGGTTCCCTTTAAATGTGAAAACTAGTAGTTTTTCCTTGCAAATAAAACAAACTGTAGTCAACTATAAAGCCATGCCTTCACAAGTGTTGGAAAAGGGGTTCAGGGCTTAGCACATATGGCATTATGTAGATACCTTTTTAAGTATTTAGTATAATATATACACAAAATATAAATGATTTATAGAAAATTATGGATCACCAAAACCTACCTTTTACTTTTTATGGATCAAGAAGGAAGAAAAAGAGAAAATTGAAAAAAAAATGAATTACAGAAATGAACTTCCCAAATAAAGCAGGGAACTGGAATATAATTGCATGCATGTTGATAGAAAATAGAAAATATTCTTATTTGTTTTGACACCTTTAAAGAAAACCACAAGCCCAAAATATTGATTGTTAATTTTTGTATATACAGTATTTTCTAGGCAATTAAAATTTAAAAAAAAGAAGGGAATTAAATATAATTAGACATGTTTTAAAACATGGGTATAAGTATTTATGAAACTAATTCTTACAGCTTTTGGTGGTCTGTAACTCTGTTCCTCAAGACATTAATCTGCAAAACAGAAATTAATACATTTTTACAATATATTATAGTAGTGATACTATTTATTATGGTATGATTTTTACTTACCACATATTTCTGCTTCTTAAATTTCTCTTGGAGGTCAAACTTTTCGGCTTCCAATTGGTATATCTGATTGTACAGCTTCTGAGCTTCTAATCTGTGTGGTCAAAATTGATGTGATTATTATAATTTACTAGTCGCTGACATGTAGATCACCAAACATAAAAAGCATTAAGCGTTACAAATGTTCTTTCACACTACCTTTGCTAAAATGGAAGTGTTCCTCATATTTTCTCTAGAATTTCAAAGTGCATAAAAAAGCCCTGTATGCATGCAGAACTCTTTCCGTTTAAAATAACGGATCTAAGATGGAAATGGGTAAAATGGATGCACAATATGCTGAGCATAACAGATGCTTAACCCCTTAAGGACCGGAGTTTTTTTTCTTTTGCGTGTTCGTTTTGCGCTCCCTGCCTTCCCAGAGCCATAACTTTTTTAGTTATGGGTTCACATAGCCATATGAGGGCTTGTTTTTGGCAGGATAAGTTGTACTTTCCAATTCCACCATTTGCATATGATGTAGTGGGAAGCTGGAAAAAAATTCCAAATAAGGTGAAATTGCAAAAAAAAAAAAACAATTCCACCACAGTTTTATGGGTTTTTAAATTGCAACGTTCGATGTGCGATAAAACTGACCAGTTAGTTGTATTCTACAGGTCAGTATGAATCCGGTGATGCTTAATATGTATAGTTTTTCTTGCGTTTTGATAGTGAAAAAAAATTCAAAAGTGGGAAAAATATCAGTTTTACTTTTTTGTCCCCATATTTTGACCCCTATAACTTTTTTTGTAATTATGTGTATGGAGCTGTGTGGGGGCTCATTTTTTGCGGCAGAATCTGATCTTTTCATTGATACCATTCTGGGGTGTGTATGACTTTTTGATCACCTTTTCTAAATAAATTTTTGAGGAAACGAAGTGTCCAAAAATGGCGAATCGGCCATTTGGACGCTATTTTCCATTTTTATGGTTTACCGGATGGGGAATTTGTTTTTATATTTTTATAGTATAGGCGTTTTCGCACATTGTGACACCCATGACCCAGGCTGCTGCACACACGCTCCGGATCCTCTGATTGCCACACGGGGGAGCCAGAGCACAAACCTTAAGTCTGCGATTGGCATTTCTGCCGGTCGCGGACATGAGCCGCGGGTGTCTGCTTGAAGAAGCAGGTGGCCATCCGCGGCTACAGCACCCGCATCCAGCAGGAGCGGGCGCCATCTTTAATCACCAGAATAGGGCGTACATGTACATGCGACACCCATGACCCAGGCTGCTGCAGACACACTCCGGCTCCTCCCATCACCACAAGGGGGAGCCCTTTCGGTTTGTGCATGCTCAGATGCCATGGTCCGCGATCGGCATTACTGCAGGAGCTGTGTCCTTAAGAGGTTAAAACACAGGATCCATTTTTTGCTTATTTTTATGTTCTTCTGACAAATCAGAAGAAAAGAAAACTAAACTGTGATGTTAACCCGGCCTAACTGATGCTCAAAATAACTGTTCCAAATTTTTTTTTATTTTTCTGTTCTTCTGCTGGATCAAAAGAATGGAAAGCTAAACAGTGATGTGAACTCAGAAGTTAAATAAGTGGCTAAAGAACTGGTGTTGAAAGTAGTGGTTTTGGTTGTTGGAGAACTGGACAGAATTCTTTGTTATCTACAGACTTTAGGGTAGGGATTGGCTGCACCATAGTCTGAGGAAGAAATTGGAAGGTTGGAGAAATGTAGAGATGAACAAACTTCCTGAAATTCATTCAGGTGTGATTCGTCAAATTGTGTAAAAAAATTATTTTTCACGAATCAAGTGCTCTAATTGGCCTCAACATTGGTATCTCACACTCTGAGCTCTCCTATGAATCAGATTTCTTTTTATATATTGTCATTCTTTCTTTTTGTATTTTTTTTTGCAAATGTTTTAAGCTCTTGAATGCAATGAGAACAATAGTAAAAAATGTTAGACTGACACTGTCATACTGTATATATTTAGCTATATGACATTGCATTTGTTTTAAATTAAAAAGCATTCAAAATATTATACCTTAATGGAGGCAGATGCCTATTCATATTTATACACTCAAATGGTAGTGTTGGAAGAAACAGTGGCTTGTTCTAAAGGAGCCTAGAAAAAGTCTCTCTTTTAATTTGGAGCAGCAGCAGTACAGCATGGATGCAGAAAGGTTATAGTAGCATGTCCCAGCAATAGTAGGGGCAGCAGTAGCGGCACAGCAAGGAAAAGACAAGGCAATAGATGTGTGTGCAGATGTTTTAGAGATCGGAGCAATAGTAGTGGCAGCAGTAGCAGCACAGCATGGAACAGACAAGGCAGTAGAATAGGTGTGTGAGTCTGTGTTAGGGTAATAATAGTAGTAGTGATGGCTGGGTAGGGCTAATAGTAGTAGCAGTAGGGGGAGTAGCAGCTACAGAGGTAGCAGCAGCAGCCAAAGTGTACAGAAGATGATGGTAGGCAGGCAGACAGTGGCAGTAAGATATGAGGTCGACTATCAATGGCCATTTCTAGTCATTAGCCTCAGAGGCAGGTGTGTGAAAGATCTGTATGCTGTGAGCCCTAGAGGAGCTGGTGCAGAGGATAGGAGTGATGGTGGCCCTGATGAAGTGTTGTGTCACGTTGTACTTCCTAAAGCGATTGCTACCTGGGGATCGATGCAGTGGAAATGTAGTTTTGAAGAATGAGGCAAGAACTAAACATATAAAAGTCTTTCTGCTAAGTGCAATGCAGAACTTCAAATTCATTCATCAGCAGCAATCTCCAAGTGTAGTTTTCTCTCTGGCACCAGAAAGGATTATGGAAGCAGGCTGGATGGCTGCAATTTAGCACTTAGATCGTCATGGACTAGTAAAGTTTTGGGTGATGGGTGTCTTAGCTGGGGTCTCCCACCCAACAGCAGTATCTGTAGATTATATTCATTCTGCTGTCGAGCTTCTCATTACTTAATTTGAGTCCTGACAGGAACTCCCCCTCCTAGCATGAAGCAGGACCAGCTCACTTCCAAGAGGGGAGCAACAGGGTGGTTAACCCTGTTCCTGGTTAATGCTTGCCATCCATATTCTGCTGGAACATGTGGCCAGATAACAATAAAACAGTACAAAATACATAACAATGTAAACTATATACAAATGGTAGTACCCCAGACGTACTACACATGCCTTGCTCATTTTGAAAAATGTGATGTTTTGTATGCTTGGGTGTGATGACACTAACTGTTGCGCTGAAAACCCCCTCTGAGATTATAGTGGAGACTGGATAAGACAGTACAGTGAGAGTAAACTGCGCTAGTTCCAGCAACTGTTCCAATCTGCCTTTCTAGAAGTCCATAAGATCAGGGAACACAGTATGTGCAATGTACAATTTTGAAAAAAAAAATTGAAAAAAAAAATGGCTACCTAACAAAAAGACTGACTGATGGCATAGTCAGAATAAAATTTAGTTGAAGGCACATAATTGTGCTACCATAGACACTTGCCAAAAAGTCTGGCTTCAGAAGGATTACATTTTGGTGAAGGCGCAGAACTGCGCCACTACAGACATCTGGCAAAAAGTCTAGCTTCAGAAGAATTACATTTTGGTGAAGGCAACTAAGTGGTATGGCAGCAACTGCACAACCACAATCCATTATTGATGACTGATGACAGGGGGAAGAGAAGGAGCCTGAGCAGAAGAACAAGCAATTGATGAGAACAATGAAAATGACACTGTACTGGTTGTGGATGCAGCCTCGTTGCCAAAGAAAGGAAGGACAGAGTTGTTACGAATTCTGACCAGTTCCATTTTCCACAGGATCTAGTGATGATGCCTCATGTTTAAGAAACTGCATGACATTTTAAAAATAAGGTAATTTTTACAGACAGCTGGACAGAAGTAGTAATACTATAGAACAGAATTTAAATTTGGGTGAAGGTGCGGAACTGCAAGACAATTGCCACAACTGCACCGCTAGCAACTTGGCCAGGTGGGAGATCTTCCTGCATACAAGCTAGTTGCTAGTCGTGAATAGTTTTCTCATAGCTACAAATTCCGTTATGGTTATCTCACAATGGAGCAGGGGTACAAGTGCAAGTAGAGTTACTGCAAAGAGTTAATTACTGTAATGTATAATGGTAGGATGCCAGGGGAAGGACCTGGGTCTACCCCCTGGATGGTTAGAGTCAGAGGAGTGCATCTCTAGCTGTGCCTGTACTCACAGTATCAGTGGCATTATTAGTTTTGGAGCTGATCACAATAGAAATGTTGATCGTACGTGGCCTCCGCTTTTTATTGCCACCACCCTTCGCTTTTGAGGTCTCCTTCTCCTCTTTCTCAGCACCCTGATTTGGCTCCCAGGTAGAATCCAACACACAACTATCATCACCCTCCACGTCACTTCTATCAGATTATAACATGTCATAGAGGGTTGTTTGGCCCCCTCCTGATTCCCTGCTCTGCCACAAGTGCCACTGCTACTACTTCCACCATCACTATCTCAGCTATTCATGTAGTTCCCTGCCTCCACCTGAACCCTCTCCTTATTGCAGTCCAAACGCTGAAGTTGACACTTCTCACACAACTCATCAACAACTATTTTGTTTGTTTTCCATGGCACATGGGGATTGTTGGCTCTTCTTAGGAAAAATTAAGTTGCCCCAAAAGGAGGCAGCAGTAAAGATACAGATGATACAACAAATATACATTTCTGTGGCTGTAAGGAAAATGAGCAGGAGGAATGCTGTGACCCTCCAAAGCATTTGACACTGTACCTCATAAAAGGTTAGTATATAAAATAGGGATGCTTGGACTAGGAGAAAATGTCTGTATGTGGGTAAGTAACTGGCTGAGTGACAGAAAACAGAGGGTGGTTATTAGCAGTAGATACTCAGATTGGGTCACCGTCACTAGTGGGGTACCTCAGGGGTCAGTATTGGGCCCTATTCTCTTCAATATATTTATTAATGATCTTGTAGAAGGCTTGCACAGTAAAATATCTATTTTTGCAGATGACAATAAACTGTGTAAAGTAATTAACACTGAAGAGGACAGTTTTCTGCTACAGAGGGATCTGGATAGATTGGAGGCTTGGGCAGAGAAATGGCAGATGAGGTTTAACACTAGTGATGAGCGGCAGGGGCAATATTCGAATTTGAGATATTTTGCGAATATTTGGGCGAATATTCGCCATATATTTGAAAATTCGCGAATTC
Source organism: Bufotes viridis (assembly GCA_033119425.1). NCBI lineage: Eukaryota > Metazoa > Chordata > Amphibia > Anura > Bufonidae > Bufotes > Bufotes viridis. The sequence goes on along the minus strand of CM065591.1, from coordinate 201,882,948 downwards.
GTAATCTCCAGTCATTATTTTCTTGATTGCGAAAATTAACATACAAATGTGCATAAAATTAGCATAAAAAAGCGCATAAAATTAGCATGGTATCTTTGAAATGCCAGTTTATACAAATTTTTATGCTAATTTAATGCAATTTTTTTTATTTTCTTGATTACGAAAATTTGCATATGAAAAATTCAAATAAAAATTCGCATAAACTGGAATAAAAAAAAGAAACGAATATTCGCAATTGTGAATATATTTCGCGATATTCTAAATATTCGCGAATTCTCGAAGTGCCGATATCCGCGATTAAAATTCGCAATTTGAAAATTCGTGATCAACACTATTTACCACTGACAAATGTAAAGTTATGCACATGGGAAGGAATAATGCAAGTCGCCCGTACATATTAAATGGTAAAACACTCGGTAACACTGACATGGAAAAGGATCTAGGAATTTTAATAAACAGCAAATTAAGCTGAAAAAAACTGTGTCAGGCAGCTACTGCCAAGGCCAATAAGATAATGGGTTGCATCAAAAGGGGCATAGATGCCCGTGATGAGAACATAGTCCTACCACTTTACAAATCACTAGTCAGACCACACATGGAGTACTGTGTACAGTTCGGCAATCCTGTGAACAAGGCAGACATAGCAGAGCTGCAGAGGGTTCAGAGGAGGGCAACTAAAGTAATAACTGGAATGGGGCAACTACAGTACCCTGAAAGGTTATCAAAATTAGGGTTATTTACTTTATAAAAAAGACGACTGAGGGGAGATCTAATAACTATGTATAAATATATCAGGGGTCAGTACAGAGATCTCTCCCATCATCTATTTATCCCCAGGACTGTGACTGAGACGAGGTGACATCCTCTGCATCTGGAGGAAAGAAGGTTTGTACACAAACATAGAAAAGGATTCTTCACTGTAAGAGCAGTGAGACTATGGAACTCTCTGCCTGAGGAGATGGTGATGGTGAGTACAATAAAGGAATTCAAGAGGGGACTGGATGTATTTCTGGAGTGTAATATTATTACAGGCTATAGCTAGTAGAGAGGGGTCATTGATCCAGGGAGTTATTATGATTGCCTGATTGAAGTCGGGAAGGAATTTTTTTCCCCTTAAGTGGGGAAAATTGGCTTCTGCCTCACAGGGTTTTTTTTGCCTTCCTCTGGATCAACTTGTAGGAAACAGGCCGAACTGTCTTTTTTCGGTCTTATATACTATGTTACTATGTTACTATGTTACCCCTGGCATAGTATCAAACTCAGAGGTGACCATGACATCTTCCTGCTGTGTCTGAGAGAACGAATAAGCAATCCAGTCCACAATGTCATCCTCTTTGTGGCTCTTAGAGGAGACCAGGGAGAACTGTGGCCGACTACTAATACTGCTACTATTCACCATACAGCCACATTCTTAATCTTGAATGACGATCCCTGGGTCTTTTGTTTTCCGCTCTTCCATGTAACAGACATTTTATTAAAAGATCTACAAATGAACAGTCACAGGTTTGGCACACAGATTATTAAACGGTTCTAGCAAAATTGCACATATTTTTTCAGTAATTTAAATACAGAGGTGCAATTACATGAATGTCCCTACCTTTCTACAAACCACTGAGTTGTGTTGACAATTTACAATTGTAATAATGCAGCTTTTGCAAATGTTATGCAAAATCTTTTTGTAGTAACTGCAGTATCTTGAAGTAATACAGCACGTTCACTAAAATGGGTATAGTAATGAAGTTTTTGCAGTAAAATATGTTCACTAACATTAGTATAGTACTGCTGTTTTTGAAGTAAAAATCTTTTTCTGTAACTATATAGTATCTTAAAGTAATATAACAATTAAACAAAACTGTCGTAATGCAGTTTTTCAAGAACAGCTGGGCACTCTCTAACATCTTGGAATTCATGAAATTTATTGCCTATCTTAAACTAACAAAATAAAATGTAAATACCAAATAAACCACATAGAACAACAAAAAATCTCATAAAGTGAAATGAACGCAAATGCAAGCAATAAAGAAGAGATGCGTCAATATGGACAGCCAGTATACACCGATTGGTGTATATAGGCACCACGTAAATGTCCACGATAGGGGGTTACCCACAATTGTGTTGAAATGCAGCTGAATGTCCATAATAATAATGTCCCTTTTATAATGTAATGCCAGATTAAATATCATTCAGTTTCCTCTTAATTAATATCATCGCACCTGAAGTCCTTAAATATATGTACTGTGCCAAGCGGCGTCCCGCTCCTGTGACACAGCCAGCTTTGTCCCGTTGCAGTTCACTCTGATATCGGCCAGCAATGTACAGTAGCGCTGAATAGAACTGAAAGCCACAGTCTTACCAGAGAGGACATCCTCTGCCCGCATCGAGCATGTAAGTCTCTCCAGATTATTTCCGTCTGAACTCACCACGCCGGTTGCTCCACGTGGTTCTCAGTATATGGTCCAGTCCCACACAGAAGCGCCGTATCTCGCGCGGCAGACAGAGTGTTCTCATAGATTCACCATAGCTCGGCTTCAATACAATCTTGGCTTGTACTCTCCTGGGCTGGTGGCTGAAAAGCTGAATGGTATCCCCCCAAGAACTTTGCATACTCAAACGCGTTTCGGGGTAGTATGTGACCCCCTTCTTTAGTGGTTAACACCCCCAAAGAAACACCCCACCCTTATAGGGGTTACGGCAATTGAAAAAATCTGGCATGGATTTTAATATTTCCAGCTTGCCTAAATATAATAATAAATATCCACCGGTTGAATAACAATATATTGCACAACTTCATGCACATTATTCAAATATATACATAAAAAATAAAAATAAAAAAGCCAATAAATATTGCATAAGACAAAAAGACACAAAGCAATAGGTTATAGATAAATAAAAACATACACTTATATAAATTCAATAAATTAATCTAATAGAATAAAAAACGCATCAGCAACCCTCTTGCGTTTCTGGTGCGTTACTTCTGCAATATCAAGCAAAGAATTTTTTGTAAAACAAATTCTTACATATAAAAATAAAATTCCTCAATATTATAGTGAACATAATATAGACCTGAAAACTAGCTGAATAACTAAGAAAAATTAAAAAACTGACTGAATAACTAAGAAAGATTGAATTAAACTAAGTGTGAGATTAAGAAGAGAAGAATACAAGGTGGGGGCCCATTGGTAAGAGAGAATCGGTCACAATAAACAAATGACACGATTGACTGTCACCAAACGGCACCCACCCACGTCTTTACAAAAAAACAAAAAGTTCAAATTCGGCATTCAATCCGCCGGGCATTAACGTATTAAATTCAAAAATATATCTTGTCTCAGCCCTAGACATTTTTTCCATCTGATTGCCCCCTCTCTAGTCTTTCGGAATTCTTTCTAGTGCTGCAAATTTAAGTCCCGAAGGATCTTGATTATGTACCTTCTTAAAATGACAAGAAACTGAGTGGAGTTCGTAGCCTTTCCTAATATTGGCTACGTGCTCAGAAATGCGCTTCTTAAGTGTTATTTTGGTCCTCCCAATATATTGATATTTACATGGGCATTCCATAATATAAATGACATTCTCCGAAGTGCAAGTTAAAAATTCCTTTATTTCTGTACTGATTCGTGGTGGAAATAATTTCCTTGGTGCTTTTGGGGAAGGTAGTATTTTTCAATGGGTTGCAATAACCAAATTTAAAAAAGCCTTTAATATCGGCCCATTTTTGTATAGAAAGGTGTTCCTCTTTTTGTTGTCTAACAGTTGGAGCTACCTTAATGCCAATATTTGGGGCCTTTGTGAACGTGATCATTGGGTTGGCTGGCATTAAGGGGCCTATTATTTTATCCTTTTTAATCAAGTGCCAATGTTTCTGAACGATATATTTAATGGTTCTATAGTCATCACTATATGGTAAAATCATACGAATATTGTCCACTTCTTGTTTATTATTTAAATTGTCTTTTTCCTGAAAAAAAGAATCTCTGTCCATCTCCCTCACTTTATTCAAAGCCCCATCTATTATATCTATTGGGTACTTTTTTCAAGGAAGTTATTTTTCATTTGTAGAGTTTCTATTTCAAATTGTCCATCTGAGGTACAATTTTGTCTAATCCTATGAAACTGTCCTTGGGGAATATTCAATAGCCAAATTGGGAGATGGCAGCTGCTATAAAGAATGTAGCTATTGCGAGAAGTGGGCTCAATATAGGTCAGGGATCAGCAACCTGCTGCTCTACAGCTGCTGTGAAACTACAATTCCCAGCATGCTCTATTCATTTCTATGGAAGTTCACAGAAGAGCAGAGTAAGTATGCATGCTGGGAGTTGTAGTTTCACAACAGCTGGAGAGCCAAAGGTTGCCTACCCATGATATAGGTACAGCATTTAATTTTTTTGTTTTCCACATACATTTTTAGATCTAAAAATTCCACCTTCTCCTAGTTAGTACTCCCTGAAAAAGGAGGTTCTGGTCATTTACATTAATGTCCTTCAAAAAAGCTTCTAGTTTTTCTCTCCCTGAGCGCCAAGTAAAAAAAATGTCGTCAATGTAGCGTTACCACAGGACCAGGTCCGCCCCCAGTTTAGGGGCTATGTGGTGTTGCATTTGATAGGTAGTTTGATCTAAAAGTTGTCGTAAACACTCTGAATTATATTTAATCAAGTCCTGTACAACTATTGCCCCTCCTTTATCCGCCTGGATGGATGACAATATTGTTTGCTTGTTGTAATTCTTTTAGAGCTAAAATTTCTTGTTAAGTTAAATTCTGTTGTCTATATTTAGTTTTATCTTTTAATCTCCGTAAATCGCCCTCTACGCATTCTTTAAATGTCATCATTTCTTGACTCAACTCATTTCTGGGGTATTTTTTGGAGGTTTTCTTTAAGGTGGTGTGTATATATTCATCAATAGTTGTAGTTTTCCTACTGGATTTTTCAAATAATATTTTTTCAAACACAGTCGACGCATGAATTTTTCAATGCCGATAAATGCATCTAACTTATTTTATCGGGTAGACGGAGCAAATTTAAGACCCTTATTCAGAAGTAGAGTTGAGCGAACACCTGGATGTTCGGGTTCGAGAAGTTCAGCCGAACTTCCCGAAAATGTTCGGGTTCCGAACTCGACCCGAACTTCACCCTGAACCCGAACCCCATCGAAGTCAATAGGGACCCGAACTTTTGGGCACTAAAAAGGCTGTAAAATAGCCCAGGAAAGGGCTAGAGGGCTGCAAAAGGCAGCAAGATGTAGGTAAATCCCCTGCAAACAAATGTGGATAGGGAAATAAATAAAAATAAAATAAAATAAATACAAATTAGCCAATATCAATTGGAGAGAGGTCCCATAGCAGAGAATCAGGCTTCATGTCACACAACAATGGAGAAGGACACTTTTACTTGTTTAGGCCCCAGCACCCAGATAGAGGAGAAAGGTTCCATAGTAGAGAATCAGGCTTCATGTCACCCACCAACGGAAAATGCCACTTTCAGTTATTTAGGCCCCAACACCCAGACAGAGGAGAGAGGTGGCATGGCAGAGAATCAGGCTTCATGTCACCCACCAATGGAAAGGCTACTTTTACTTATTCAGGCCCCAGCACCCAGACAGAGGAGGGAGGTCCCATAGCAGAGAATCAGGCTTCATGTCACCCAACATTGGAACAGGCCACTTTCAGATATTTAGGCCCCAGCACCAAGAGAGAGGAGAGAAGTCGCATAGCAGAGAATTAGGCTTCATGTCAACCACCAATGGAACAGGCCACTTTCAGATATTTAGGCCCCGGCACCAAGACAGAGAAGAGAGGTCGCATAGCAGAGAATCAGGCTTCATGTCACCCACCATTGGAACAGGCCACTTTACGATATATAGGCCCCTGGCACCCAGACGGAGGACAGGTTCATTCAACTTTGGGTTGCCCCGCAATATAATGGTAAAATTAAAAAAAGAGGATTGAATGAAGACATGCCCTGGAGTCCAAGAATATATGGTTAAGGGGAGGTAGTTGTAAATGTCTAATCTGCACAAGGGATGGACAGGTCCTGTGGGATCCATGCCTGGTTCATTTTTATGAACGTCAGCTTGTCCACATTGGCTGTGGACAGGTGGCTGCGTTTGTCTGTAATGACGCTCCCTGCCGTGCTGAATACACGTTCAGACAAAACGCTGGCCGCCGGGAAGGCCAGCACTTCCAAGGCATAAAAAGGTAGCTCTGCCCACGTGGACAACTTGGAGACCCACAAGTTGAATCCAGGCCGAACCATTAGTCAGTACATGGAGGGGTGTGCACAGGTACTGTTCCACCATGTTAGTGAAATGCTGCCTCCTGCTAATACGTTCCGTATCAGGTGGTGGTGCAGTTAGCTGTGGCGTGGTGCTAAAACTTTTCCACATCTCTGCCATGCTAACCCTGCCCTCAGAGGAGCTGGCCGTGACACAGCTGCGTTGGCAACCTCTCGCTCCTCCTCTGGGCTTCCACTTGTTCCCCTGTGACATTTGGGAATGCTCCCAGTAGCGCGTCTACCAACGTGCGCTTGTACTCGCGCATCTTCCTATCACGCTCCAGTGCAGGAAGTAAGGTGGGCACATTGTCTTTTTACCGGGGATCCAGCAGGGTGGTAACCCAGGTGTCCGCACACGTTAAAATGTGGGCAACTCTGCTGTCGTTGCGCAGGCACTGCAGCATGTAGTCGCTCATGTGTGCCAGGCTGCCCAGAGGTAAGGACAAGCTGTCCTCTGTGGGAGGCGTATCGTCATCGTCCCCCGCTTCCCCCAGCCACGCACCAGTGATGTGCCGTTACTAGATGTTTTCCTCATTGTTACCATTTACCACAATAAGAAAAAAATTATTTGGCCCAATGTATTGAATTTAAATTCAGGCCTTTTTTTTTACAGGCACCTAACACTATCTGGCTATCTATTTATGTACCATATTACAAGAATCCAGGCACAGCATTAACCACTGATTTAGTGGAATATCAATTGTAGGCCTAGTATTTAGGCCCTGGATGAAAGTTATCCATTTACGGACAGATTTACACTTGGAGATGCACAGTAGTGTGTGAAAAAATATATAGGATTATCCATTCAGCACTTGTATTTTAACCCTTTGTGTAATATACCCTTTAATGGAAAGAAATACACTTGGAGATGCATGCTGAGTGTAATATACCGGACAGATTTACACTTGGCCTGCAACAGCTGGAATACCAGATTTTGGGTATTGCTATTTTGGCAATTGAATTTCACCCCAGAACAAAATATATCCTTTGACGGATAATATTAAACTACTTGTCCATCCGCAGCTGGAACACCAGATTTACGGTATTTCTATTTTTGCAACTGAATTTCACCCCAGAAAATAATATATCCTTTGACCGACACTATGAAACCTGTCCAGTCACAGCTGGAACACCAGATTTACTGTATTTCTATTTTTGCAACTGAATTTCACCCCAGAAAATAATATATCCTTTGACGGACACTATGAAACTTGTCCAGTCACAGCTGGAACACCAGATTTACTGTATTTCTATTTTTGCAACTGAATTTCACCCCAGAAAATAATATATCCTTTGACGGACACTATGAAACGTGTCCAGTCACAGCTGGAACACCAGATTTACTGTATTTCTATTTTTGCAACTGAATTTCACCCCAGAAAATAATATATCCTTTGACGGACACTATGAAACGTGTCCAGTCACAGCTGGAACACCAGATTTACGGTATTGCTATTTTGGTAATTGAATTTCAACCCAGAACAAAAGCTATCCTTTGACAGACGCTATAAATCTTGTCCTGCCACAGCAGAAACCACTGATTTAGGGTATTGCTATTTTGGAAATTGAATTTCACTGCAGAAAAAAAAAATATATTCTTTGCCAGACAGTATTACACTTGGCTAGCTACAGCTGGAAACACCAGATTTAGGGGATTGCTATTTTTTTAAGTGACTTTCACCTCTCAATAAAATATAAAAAATTCTATCCTGAGTTTCTAGGGGTTACAATAAGCACAGCCAAGCCCCTGATGTAGGATATAGCAAAAAAAAAAACTCCCTACTATTGATGGATTAATGGACTTGGTGGCAGCTTGTGCTGGCGCACTACAAGACACAGAATGGCTGCCGATCACGCCAGAAAAAAGTGACAGAAAAACGCTGTGGGCAGCCTTAACAGTGAGCAATTAACTAGCAGAAGTTGAATGATTCACAGCTGTAGATCGATCACTTCATTAAGTGTTTTTGTTGAGTTAATCCCTGCCTAATCTCGCCCTAACAGCAGCTGCATCCTATCCCTACACTAATCAGAGCAGAGTGATGCGCGGCGCGACGTGACTCCAGCTTAAATAGAGGCTGGGTCACATGCTGCATTTGGCTAATCTCAGCCAATAGTAGGCATGGCTGTGATGGCCTTTTGGGGCAAGTAGTATGATGCTTGTTGATTGGCTGCTTTGCAGGCTTTCAAAATGCGCAATAGAAATCGCCGAACAACGAACTCGAACTTTTACGTAAATGTTCGGGTCCGTGTCACGAACTCCCCAAAATTTGGTACAAACCCGAACTATACAGTTCGGGTTCGCTCATCCCTATTCAGAAGTTGTTTTTGAGTGTCCGTTAATGTGGCAGAAATATGGTTGATAATGGCGTCATTATCTATATATTTGTCCTCTCTCTGTGATAATTTTTCCCTTTTTCTCCTTCCTCTCCATGTCTTTCTCTTTCGTTTACGTGTTCCCTCCTCTTGTGACGTGATTCCTGATTGTAATGTTCCCTCAGATATGTCCTCTCCCCATTTTGGTGATGTGTTTTGTGATCCTTTTTGTACACTATTGGTTTGTATCTGAGATTGTAATGGTGATTTAATGGTGATTTGCTTGTGCTTGAATTCTTAATGGAGGTGTCCTTTGTCTCAGGTGGGTTTTGTGATGTGGGGGAGTCCCATCTAAAAAATATGTCCTTTCTTCCAAAGCTTCAAATCTATTTTGTGTTGGTATATTATACCTTGCATTCCTGTGAATGTCCTGTTTTTTTTATTTATTTCATTGTTATTTCCCCGTTTCCCCTTATTGGAAGGGATCAATTTTATTTTAACGCATAATTATTTTAATTTTTATGGCATTTTTTATTTGCAAAGTCAAGAACTGCCATGGGAACCAGATTCGCCCCCAGTTACGCGAATTTATGGTGGAATGGGAGCGACACCACATTGTCCCTAATCTGGGGGCGGACCTGGTCCTGTGGGAACGCTACATTGACGACATTTTCTTTATTTGGCGCTCAGGGAGAGAAAAACTAGAAGCTTTTTTGAAGACATTAATGTAAATGACCAGAACCTGTTTTTTCAGGGAGTACTAGCCAGGAGAAGGTGGAATTTTTAGATCTAAAAATGTATGTGGAAAACACAAAATTTAAATGCTGTACCTATATTAGGCCACTTCTCGCAATAGCTACACTCTTTATAGCAGCTGCCATCTCCCGAGTTGGCTATTGAATATTCCCCAAGGACAGTTTCATAGGATTAGACAAAACTGTACCTCAGATGGACAATTTGAAATAGATGCAAATGAAAAATAACTTCCTTGAAAAAAGAGTACCCAATAGATATCATAGATGGGGCTTTGAATAAAGTGAGGGAGATGGACAGAGATTCTTTCTTTCAGGAAAAAGACAATTTAAATAATAAACAAGAAGTGGACAATATTCGTATGATTTTACCATATAGTGATGACTATAGAACCATTAAATATATCGCTCAGAAACATTGGCACTTGATTAAAAAGGATAAAATAATAGGCCCCTTAATGTCAGCCAACCCAATGATCATGTTTACAAAGGCCCCAAATTTGGGCATTAATGTAGCCCCAACTGTTAGACAACAAAAAGAGGAACACCTTTCTATACAAAAATGGGCTGATATTAAAGGCTTTTTTAAATGTGGTCATTGCAACCCATTGTAAAAATACTACCTTCCCCAAAAGGACCAAGGAAATTAATACCACCACGAATCAGTACAAACATGAAATGAGAATGTCATTTATATTATGGAATGCCCATGTAAATATCAATACATTGGGAGGACCAATGGAACACTTAAGAAGCGCATTTCTGAGCACGTAGCCAATATTAGAAAACGCTACAAACTCCACTCAGTTTCTTGTCATTTTAAGAAGGTACATAATCAAGATCCTTTGGGACTAAAATTTGCAGCAGTAGAAAGAATTCCGAAAGACTAGAGAGGGGACAATCATATGGAAAAAATGTCTAGGGCTGAGACAAGATATATTTTTGAATTTAATACGTTAATGCCCGGCGGATTGAATGCCGAATTTGAACTTTTTGTTTTTTTGTGAAGATGTTAGTGGGTGCCGTTTGATGACAGTCAATCGTGTCATTTGTTTATTGTGACCGATTCTCTTACCAATGGGCCCCCACCTTGTATTCTTCTCTTTCTTCTCTTCTTAATCTCACCCTTAGTTTAATTTAATCCTTCTTAGTTATTCAGCCAGTTTTTTAATTTTTCTTAGTTATTCAGCTAGTTTTCAGGTCTATATTATGTTCACTATAATATTGAGGAATTTTGTTTTTATATGTAAGAATTTCCTTTGCAAAATTTGTTTTGCTTGATATTGCAGAAATAACGCACCAGAAACGCAAGAGGGCTGCTGATGCATTTTTTATTCTATTAGATTAATTTATTTAATTTATATAAGTGTATGTTTTTATTTATCTATAACCCATTGCTTTGTGTCTTTTTGTCTTATGCAATATTTATTGGCTTTTTTATTTTTATTTTTAATGTATATATTTGAATAATGTGCATGAAGTTGTGCAATATATTTATATTCAACCGGTGGATATTTATTATTATATTTAGGCAAGCTGGAAATATTAAAATCCTTGCCAGATTTTTTCAATTGCCGTAACCACTATAAAGGTGGGGTGTTTCTTTGGGGGTGTTAACCACTGAAGAAGGGGTCACATACTACCCCGAAACGAGTTTGGTATCCCCCAAGAACTTTGCATACTCATTCAGCTTTTCAGCCACCAGCCCAGGAGAGTACAAGCCAAGATTGTATTGAAGCCGGGCTATGGTGAATCTATGTGAACACTCCATCTGCCGAGCGAGATACGGCGCTTCTGTGTGGGACCGGACCATATACTGAGAACCACGTGGAGAGACCGGCGTGGTGAGTTCAGACAGGAATAACCTGGAGAGACTTACATGCTCGGTGCGGGCAGAAGACATCCTCCCTGGTAAGACTGTGGCTTTCAGTTCTATTCAGCGCTACTGTACATTGCCGGCCGATATCAGAGTGAACTGCAGCGGGACGCCGCTGGCTGTGTCACATGAGCGGGACGCCACTCGGCACAGTACATATATTTAAGGACCTCAGGTGCGATGATATTCATTTAATAAGAGGAAACTGAATGATATTTAATCTGGCATTACATTATAAAAGGGACATTATTATTATGGACATTCAGCCGAATTTCAACACAATTGTGGGTGACCCCCTATGCAGTGGCGTATCTATCACGAGGCAAACAAGGCATTTGCCTAGGACGGCACTTGCCAATGGGGCGGCAAAATGCCTTGCTTGCTCATCGGATCTGAGTTTTCACGATCTTAGTAAGATCGTGAGAACTCAAATCCGATGGTATATTCTAACCCCCAGGCGTTCCCATGGTGACGGGGACGCTAGCCTGGGGGTTAGAATATACAGGGTAACTAACATCTTTCCTCCCAGTGACATGACTCGCTCCCTCCACCGCCCCACCTGCACATGATTGTAGAGTGACTCATGTGCCCATTACATCACGAGTCTCCACCTCTTTCTACCTACCATGAGGCCCTCCATTCTAGTCAGGGCCATGCCCCCAGCTCCTCTCTGCAGGTGAGTTTCTCTCCGCCAGGACCTGCCCACAACCGGTATGGCGGCCGACTCCTCGGCGCTGATGGTAGCGGCGGCCGTGGCGTTCTCATGTGGGGCAAGACGATAATTATCACCAGGGCTAACTGCGGCATAGGGCGGCCGCGGCGGAGCTGCTCAGGCTGCCGGCTCGGGTCATCCTGGCGTGTTGGGACCCAGAGGGGGTGGAGGAGGCGGCCCGGGAGCTGCGGGAGGAGACCGGGGACAGCGGGGATGTGGTGGTGAAGACGAAGCAGCTGTACCGGAGCTCCCTGAAGTCCGTGCGGCGCTTCTGCCAGGAGGTGGTGAGGGTGAGTGTCCTTATGTAGTATATACAGTGCCCTATGCATGCGGTATGGGTGTACAGCGCCCTGTGTGTGTGTGGTATGTGTGTGTGTACCGCGCCCTGTGTGTGTGCCGTATGTGTGTGTGTGTACAGGGTCACATACTACCCCGAAACGAGTTTGGTATCCCCCAAGAACTTTGCATACTCATTCAGCTTTTCAGCCACCAGCCCAGGAGAGTACAAGCCAAGATTGTATTGAAGCCGGGCTATGGTGAATCTATGTGAACACTCCATCTGCCGAGCGAGATACGGCGCTTCTGTGTGGGACCGGACCATATACTGAGAACCACGTGGAGAGACCGGCGTGGTGAGTTCAGACAGGAATAACCTGGAGAGACTTACATGCTCGGTGCGGGCAGAAGACATCCTCCCTGGTAAGACTCTGGCTTTCAGTTCTATTCAGCGCTACTGTACATTGCCGGCCAATATCAGAGTGAACTGCAGCGGGACGCCGCTGGCTGTGTCACATGAGCGGGACGCCACTCGGCACAGTACATATATTTAAGGACCTCAGGTGCGATGATATTCATTTAATAAGAGGAAACTGAATGATATTTAATCTGGCATTACATTATAAAAGGGACATTATTATTATGGACATTCAGCCGAATTTCAACACAATTGTGGGTGACCCCCTATACAGTGGCGTATCTATCACGAGGCAAACAAGGCATTTGCCTAGGATGGCACTTGCCAATGGGGCGGCAAAATGCCTTGCTTGCTCATCGGATCTGAGTTTTCACGATCTTAGTAAGATCGTGAGAACTCAAATCCGATGGTATATTCTAACCCCCAGGCGTTCCCATGTGTGTGTGCGGTATGTGTGTGTGTACCGCGCCCTGTGTGTGTGCCGTATGTGTGTGTGTGTACAGGGTCACATACTACCCTGAAACGAGTTTGGTATCCCCCAAGAACTTTGTGTACAGCGCCCTGTGTGTGTGTGTACAGCGCCCTGTGTGTGTGTGTACAGCGCCCTGTGTGTGTGTGTATGGCTCCCTGTGTGTGTGTGTACAGTGCCCTGACTGTGTGTGTGTGTACAGTGCCCTGAGGTAAGCCCTCATTTAAAGTTAAAGTTACAGATTACACTTAATAAATGTATAATCCTGTGAGCGGCAGGGAGGGGGATCTGTGGATGGCACTGTCATGGGTGGGGGATCTGTGGATTACACTGTCATGGGGGGGATCTGTGGATGGCACTGTTATGGTGGTGGGGGATCTGTGGATGGCACTGTTATGGGGGGGGATCTGTGAATGGCACTGTCATGGGGAGGGAGGGGGATCTGTGGATGGCACTGTTATGGGGGGGGGGGGGCGAGATCTGTGGATGGCACTGTCATGGGTCTAAGGCTGGGAACACACCTAGGCGTTTCAGAATCACGCGTTTTTGGATGTGCGTTTTTGTAACTAAGAAACGCGCGTCATACGCGCGATTCAGTGATTCTCCCCTATGGCATCATTGTCCATAGGCGCGTTAAAACGCCCCAAAGCAGCTCATGTACTTGTTTGGGCGTGGGGCGTTTTACAGCGCGTTCAAACGCGCTGTAAAACGCCCAAATGTGAACCATGCCCATAGGGAAGCATGGCTTTTCACATGTTGTGCGTTTTACAGCGCGTTTGAACGCGCTGTAAAACGCTTAGGTGTGTACCTAGGGTCACAGTAAAGGGTGGCGCCTAAAGAGGAAGGGGTGGGGTTTACAGAGGAAGGGGTTTGGCCTTGACAGGAAGGGGTGGGTCAACTTTATATTAGGGGGGTGCCCGAGTTTAGTCTCGCCTAGGGCAGCACAAAACCAAGATACACCACTGCCCCTATGGTGGACTTTTACATGGTGCCTATATACACCAATCGGCACATATTGACTGTTTGCTGCTATTTAAACCAGTGATACTGGCTGTCCATATTGACACAGCCCTTCTTTATTGCTTGCATTTGCGATCATTTCACTTTATGTGATTTTTTGTTGTTCTATGTGGTTTATTTGGTATTTACATTTTATTTTGTTAGTTTAACCTCTTTAGGACTGCCGCACGCAGATACACGTGATCTCGGCGGTCCTTCTGTTCCACGTTGACGCGCGGGCGCATCATCTCGCGAGAGGCCAGATGACGCGATCTGTGCGCCTGAACGGGCGCACAGACTATCGGGACCGGCACAGGAGAAGTTCGTCAACAGCCTGCCAGCCAATGATCGTCGCTAGCAGGCTGGTGATTTTTAAAAAAACGAATCAAGAGCCATGTAATGCATTATATTTATAAATATAATGCATTAAATGGCTTCTGTGCCCTCTCCTGGGTCCTTTTCATCGGTTAGACCCAGGAGAGAGCACATCTCTACAGTGAGTACACCAAGCACCACACTTCCAGGCCCTGATCACCCCCCATCACCCCAATTAACCCCTTGATCACCCCTCTCAGTCACCTGTCAATCATCTAGTGAAAGGCAAAAAAGTGATCAGTGTAAACTGTCACTTTTTTTTTTCACCAGGATTGACTTTTTGGTTTAGATTAGTTTAGGCCCCCTTTAGTAGGTAGTTAGCGTTAGCGCCCAGCCCACCGCACCACAGTCACTGATTCGCAGATTAGCGTAGCGCTAATCAGCATTTGTACTTTTATAGTATCTGTAAGTGATCAGAACTGATCACGGTCAGATCTATAATAGTATTAGTGTCACCTTAGTTCGCCCCACACCCAAAACGCAGTGTTTGCCCGATCAGGCCTGATCGGTCGCCCAAATGTGCGTTCACCCACGCCCACCCCGCCACAGTGACAAAAAAAATTTTTTTTTGTAATTACTGCACAATCACTTCACAAGCGCTGTGGCGATAAAAAAATCAGTCTTGATCTGTTTTATCAATCGCAGCGGTTTCTGTACTTCGCTACCCTCCCATTTGTAAGACAGGCTTGCTCTTTTTCTTGGGTAGTCTCAGGGAATACCCCCTAAATTTAGTCGTCCAAATGTCAAATCAGGGGTATTCTCCTGAAGAGGCCTACAGGATTCTGACCCAGTCGGATGAGGAATGGGAACCCTCATCTGACGAATCTAGCGGGTCAGAATATGAACCTGTAGAAAGCAGTGGCAGTCTGACCCAAAGTTCGGACGAGGAGGATGAGGTCCCTGATACCACCAGGCGTACCCGGCCCCGTGTTGCTAGACCACAGGTTGCGCAGGATCCGTTTCAAGGGCAGCAGAGTGGGGCTGGCGCTGCCGGATTACGTGGTGAGGCATACACCAGCAGCGCAGCCCATCCTGGACCTACTACCAGCACTGCCGTACAACATGGTGAAGTGGCGAGCACCAGAAGGGCAGTTGAAGCTGGTACGGTGGCACGTGCAGTAATTCCCCCGTCGCAGCCACTGCGCAGACAGGCCCGTAGAGCCCCTAGAATCCCTGAGGTGCTGGCAAACCCTGATTGGCAGCCCCCATCTTCAGCCGCACCATTAGTTCCCCCTTTTACCGCCCAGTCAGGAGTTCGGGTGGAGAAGGCTCAGATCAAATCGGCACTTTTTTGAGCTGTTCTTCACTGCGGAGCTTTATGACTTAGTCGTGGCAGACACAAATCGGTATGCCACTCAATTTATTACCGCCAACCACGATTTGAGACCATCCTGCGTTTCCTGCACTTTAGCGACAACACCACCACCTCCCGTCCCAGAGGACACCCAGCTTTTGACCGGCTCCACAAAATTCGGCCACTTCAACCTGAAATTTGCAGATTTGTATACCCCCGCGCAAAACATCTGCGTAGAGGAGTCCCTAATACATTTTACTGGGCGCCTTGGCTTCAAACAGTACATCCCAAGCAAACACACACAAATTTCGGATCTATGAGGGAAAAAATCAGACCCTGGAGCCGGTCGGTTGCCCTGACTACCTGGGGAGCAGTGGGAAAATAGTCTGGGACTTGGTGTCACCCTTATTCGGCAAGGGGTACTATCTTTATGTGGACAATTTCTACACAAGTGTGGCCCTCTTCAGGCATTTGTTCTTAGAACAGATTGGCTGCTGTGGTACCATGCGACCTAGTCGCCGGGGCTTCCCCCAACGGCTCTTTACCACCCGTCTTGCAAGGGGGGAGAGGGCTGCCTTGTGTAACCAAGAACTGCTCGCGGTGAAATGGAGAGACAAGCGTGACATTTACATGCTCTCCTCCATTCACGCAGACACGACAATACAAATTGAACTGTCAACCAGTGTCGTTGAAAAGCCCCTCACAGTCCTCGACTATAACCTCCACATGGGAGGGCTGGACTTCAATGACCAGATGTTGGCCCCGTATTTGATTTCCCGCCGCACCAGACGCTGGTATAAGAAGGTGTCTGTATATTTATTTCAATTGGCTATTTATAATAGTTTTGTTCTCTACAGTAAGGCTCGGAGAATAGGATCCTTCCTCAAATTTCAGGAAGAGATCATCGAGAACCTCCTGTATCCAGGAGGTTCCGTGGCCCCAACCACCAGTGTAGTGAGCCGTCTACACGAGCGACATTTCCCCAATGTCGTTGCTGGTACCTTAACCCAACCGCCACCCCTAAAAAGATGTCGTGTCAGTAGCAGGAGTGGAATAAGGCGTGACACCCGTTATTTCTGTTCTGACTGTCCTGACCACCCTGCCCTATGCCTAGGGGAGTGTTTCCGGAAGTACCACACTCAGGTACACTTAGGGACGGAGGGACCGCAGGACACAGGTAGTTTTTACAATCAGGCTCTAGGGTCTCTCAGGATACTAGGTTTTGAGAGACCCTAACACATAGGGGTGCTGGTGTGCTACAGCAGAAATGTGAAATGGTAGAAACGTCTCCTTTCACTTGCGATAAAGTGCTATAATGTACTTCGCACATCTCTGTGTGATTTACACTTTACACATAGTCCTATGGGAGAGGAGAGGTTTCTGCAAGGAAAATAAAGAGTGAAAATAAAAAAAATAAAAAAATTAAACAGGTAGCAAGAAAAAGAAATCTTGAGTTAGCTCAGGTTTTAAAAGTTTTGATGTTCAGGTTTTATAAAAAAAACTTTTTATGTTCAGGTTTTATAAAGTTTGTAACGTTCAAGTTTGAGCCTGCTGCCTGTTTTTTCTTCTTTTTTTTTTTTTCCCTCTAACCACTCTTTATTTTCCAGGTAGACCAAGGGACCAACCGACGAAAACGCTGCAGCACTGATGTGCATTCTGAGAGAAGCATTGCGCTGCTGTCAGAAAACACGTGAAGTCGGTGTATGCGGCACTGCAAGACGAGATTTCTCCTCTGCAGTACAGGTATGTTTGCCCAGGCATATGAGCTGAGGAGAGGTGTTGGAGTTCATATGCTTTGGCAAACACTTTGTATCAAAAATCTGGAAGAGATGTCTTCCTCCACAACGATCGATGTGAATGGAGAAATCACGTTTGCCAGGACATAGGAGCTGAAGTGGGTATGGATGTTTGGGCGGAGCCCCTATGTCCAATGTCAGCAAGAATGAAATAGCACCAAATGAAAGCTCTATTAGTGAGAAGTAAAGGAGGTAAAATTAATTTGGGTGGTAAGTTGTATGGCCGAGCAATAAACAGTGAAAGTAGTGTAGTGCAGAATTGTAAAAAGTGGCCTGGTCATTAAGGGTGTTTAAGCTAGGTGTGCTGAGGTGGTTAAGATAGGCAATACATTTTACCAATTCTAAGATATTAGAGAGTGCCCAGTTGTTCTTGAAGACTATTTATTCTAGTGGATTGGGTGAACTACCAACTGAGAGCACCTCAATTCTTGCACTAACTGTTCGGGCTGCGACACTTGATCTTTCCGTAATGCAGTTTTTGCAGTAAAACACATTCACTAACACAGGTATAGTCATACAGTTCTTCCAGTAAAAAGTTTTTGCTGTAACTTCATGGTATCTTGAAGTCATACAACATGTTCACAAAAATGGGTATACCAATAAAAAAATTTCAGTAAAAAGTTTTTATTAACATAGCTATAGTTATAAAATGCCTTGCTTTAGCTACACGGTATCTTAAAGTAAAGCAATGGGTTCACTAAGGGCGGGTTCTCACCAGCATTATGAATTTCATTATAGAGTTCCGTTATAACAGGGTACTAACGGAATATAACAAAATTTTATGAGGGAAGGCAAAACGGAACCCTTTAAGAGACATTCCATTTTGCTCCATCCTAATATATTTCTATGGGTACATATGACGATTTAGTTTTTTTTTAGGTGCTCCAAGATAGCATCTCTTAGAAAACCTTCAAGTAGTGTACCCACGATAGATGTTAAACTTACCGGCCTGTAGTTTCTTGGCTCTGCTTTTGGACCCTTTTTTAACATTGGCACCACATTTGCTATGTGCCAATCCTGTGGAACACTCCTTGTCAATATAGAGTCCTTAAATATCAGAGATAAGGGTCTGGCTATGAGATTACTTAATTATCTTAGAATATGGGGGGGTATGCCATCTGGTTCCGGTGATTTGTCTATTTTCATCTTTTTAAGACGCAGCTCCACTTTTTCCTGGGTCAGACAGGTCAGACATTCTGCATTTTATCTGACACTTTATTTTCCTCAGTGAATACAGTGGAGAAAAATATTTAATAGCTTTGCTTTCTCCTCATCACTGTCTGCAACTCCCCCCTCATCACTCTGTAAAGGGCCAAGACCTTCAGATTTATACTTTTTACCATTTATATAATTAAAGAACATTTTAGGGTTAGTTTTACTCTCTTTGGCAATGAATCGCTCTGTCTCTAGTTTGGCTGCTTTTATTTGTCTTTTACATATTCTATTTTTTTGTTTGTTTGTAGGTTTTCAATGCTTCCTCGCTGCCCTCCCATTTTTTAGTGATTTAAATGCTTTCTTTTTGTCATTTATTGCTTTCTTTACAATTCTATTTATCCACATTGGTTTTTTCATGTTCCTTACCCTTTTATTCCCATAAGGTATGCACCTCTCACAATTAGAGTTTAGGATGCCTTTAAAAATATCCCATTTTGTGGCTGTATTTTTATTTTTGAGGACTTTGTCCCAGCTAGTTAGGCTGATTGCCTCTCTTAGCTGGCTAAATTTAGCTTTTTTGAAGTTTGGTATTTTTGTTCCTCCCTGAAGAAACACTCTTTTGAATGACAATTGGAAGCTTATTATTTTATAGCCACTCTTACCCAGGTGTCCCCCAACCTTGCCGTCAAAACAAAAATGATTGTGTGACAGTAAGAATTTGGTGACCAGTAAAATATATTCTATGAGTACATCACCATGGCTGGTATATTGGTGGAGATGATATTCTAGTGACAGTAGCGCAATGTTGTGGGGAATCGACGGGTATAAGCTTACCACATCCGTGGTCAGCCATAAATGATTTGCATACCATTTCTTATCGTAGAAGTTCCTCAACACATCACCAGTGTCTTTGGTATAGCCTGGAATACTGGTATTTGTAAGATGGAATCTAACCACTGTCCCATGCACTCTGTTAAAGAGCCTATGCCTGATACAATAGGGCGGAGCGGTGGTGGGTCCAGACCTTTGTGGATCTTAGGCAATGCGTGTATTATTGGTGTGATCGGGCATTTAATGTTCAGGTAGACAAATTCTCTATGTGAGAAAAATCCTAAATCTCTACCTCGACAGAGAATGTCAGTATATTCTTTTTGATATAACTCTATTGGATTAGACTCCAATTTTAGGTAAGTAGATGAATCCATAACTATGGACATCATTTGATTACAGTATACCATCTTGTCAAGAACCACCACCCCTCCGCCCTTGTCCACCATTTTGATGACAATATCATCATTATTTTCCAATTCCACAAGAGCTGTTTTTTGTTTTGCAGTAAGATTGCCAAATTTGGTTTTGGAAATATTCTTTTGTATAGCGGTCAATTCTCATTGCAAAACCTCCTGAAAGGTGTCCATTACTGCTGTGCGTGACTTAACAGGGTAGAACTGAGGATTTGTAGTGCGAAAATTGATTCCCTCCTGATTGGAGGTATCCTCACTTTCACCCTGTAAGTCATGCAAACATAGTAGAGCAGATTGTTCCTTAAAGGAATAACCCGAGAATTGGTTATTGGGGTTTTTGATAATGTTGTTCCTACGGTCAAGTCCATATATATCCACGGAAAGATAGACTATGGTCAAGTCCGATCTGTCCTCCACTTCCCTGAAATGTTTGCGGACCGTAAGGTTCCTTATAAATTTATTTATGTCCATTAGAGTGGAAAACAAATCGAAGTTGGTCAAGGGCACAAAATTCAAACCCAAAGAAAGTACCTGCAATTGAGATTGTGTTAGAGAGACATTTGACAGATTGACAACATCAGAAATATCATTTTCAGTATCGTAAATTAGGTTTTATTCTAGAATAGTGTCGCTATATTGTGCACTTTTTTGCAGTGTTTTTTGCCCCCTCTCCTAATTCATTTTTTTTCTTGTTTCTGGGCTTTCTTTGTTTTTTATAATATGATGAATAAGTTGCAGATGAGTGCACTTCCCCATCAAGTCCTGAACCATCTTTAGTTCATAATTCCATACTGGTATCTAGGCCCTCTCCATCTGATGAGTCAAAGCTTACTGTAGCGGTTTTGGGATGTCTTTTTTTGTTGTTTTTTTTCCCATTATTTTTCAGGATTGACCTTGGAGTTTGGTAGGTTTGAATACACACCAATCCTATTGTTAGATCAAAGATACATGGTCATACCGCATGGTCTGAATACACACCAATCCTATTGTCAGATCAAAGATACATAGTCATACCGCATGGTTTGAATACACACCAATCCAATTGTCAGATCAAAGATACATGGTCATACCACATGGTCTGAATACACACCAATCCTATTGTCAGATCAAAGATACATGGTCATAACGCATGGTCTGAATACACACCAATCCTATTATCAGATCAAAGGTACATAGTCATACCGCATGGCCTGAATACACACCAATCCTATTGTCAGATCAAAGATAGATAGTCATACCGCATGGTCTGAATACACACCAATCCTATAGTCAGATCACATCTGTGATGACGTCACATCACATGGTGCAATCACATGGTCCATCACCATGGTAAGATGGACCATGTGATTGGACTATGTGATGTGACGTCATCACAGGTCCTTTAGCTGTTAGCTGAAGCTTGAAGAGAGAAGACAGATCGCAACTACGCGATCAAGTGGCTAAGGTAAGTTAAGTTTTATTATTTTTAACCCCTTCATCTTCATTTTACTAAGCATTCTTTATTAAGAATGCTATTATTTTCCCTTATAACCATGTTATAAGGGAAAATAATAAATTCTCCAGAATAGTCTACCCTGAAACCGGACTTCAGTGATGAAGTCCGGCTTCGGGTCTGGGTACCAAACATGGCGATTTTTCACACCCGCGTGCAAAACGCATTACAAATGTTTGCACCTTCGCGGAAAAATCGCGCATATTCCCGCAACGCACCCGCCTCTGTTTGACGCCCGTGTAAAAGAGGTTTTATAATTCTAATTTCCTGTTGAAAAAATAATTCTTCGCTGCAATTACGTTTGGCCCGCAAAATTTCTCCAACAGGAATGGCTTTCAACGTATGTAGGGGATGATCACTATTTGCTCTCAAAACTGTGTTCCCCGAGACTGGTTTGCGATAAGTTCTTGTTGCAATTTTTTGACCGGGTATACCCTCTAGAGATATATCAAGATAATTCACTGTGGATCTATTATATGTGCCCACAAATTGTAGTCCATATGGATTGTTGTTGAGATACTCCAGGAAAGAGGGTATGGCAGATACATCGGCGCTCCATATAAATAGAAAATCGTCAATGTATCTGCCATACCACTCTATATTGTCTCCAAATGGATTACTTGGGGCATAAATGTAGTGCTCCTCCCAATAAGCCATGGTGATGTTAGCTAATGACGGGGAGAATTTAGCCCCCATACGTATTTGCAGAAAAAACTTGGCGTCAAAACAAAAATAATTTGACCAGTAAAATATATTCTATAAGTACATCACCATGGCTGGTATATTGGTGGGGATGATATTCTAGTGACAGTAACGCAATGTTGTGGGGAATCGATGGGTATAAGCTTACCACATCTGTGGTCAGCCATTTATAATTTGCAGACCATTTCTTATCATAGAAGTTCCTCAACACATCACCAGTGTCTTTGGTATAGCCTGGAATACGCTTGACAAGTGGTTGTAAGATGGAATCTAACCACTGTCCCATGCGCTCTGTTAAAGAGCCTATGCCTGATACAATAGGGCAGAGCGTTGGTGGGTCCAGACCTTTGTGGATCTTAGGCATGACCATGTATCTTTGATCTAACAATAGGATTGGTGTGTATTCAGACCATGTGGTTTTCTTACAAGCATAGGATTATGCAATATATAGTCACAAATGTTTTTATTGATTAGTTTCTAGTAAAACACATGATTTTTTGACTCTGCAAAGAACTAGAAGTATGTCATTTTAATGTTATGGTTTGTACCTCTGAATTTCCCTGCTGATTGGAACACCTGTGTCTGTTCTCCCCATCTGTGGGAGGAGACACAGATCAACTTCCTATTTCAGCGGTGTGTTCAGATGCCCACTAATAGTCATGATTAAGAACTAAACTGTTCGAAACATGTTGACTGGACTTGGAGGGGAGATTCTAATGGATTTCATGATGCTGTAATTTTTTCTACGTTGGAATAAAAATTTTGCACATATTGCCAAGAATCTGGTTTCTTAATGAGATATACAGGTTCTGTGGACAATTACGCACAAATTGGGCTTTGCCTCCACAATACAGGCACAGGTTCTCTGCCTTGTGGCATATATGTTCCTGGTCAGACAATTGGAGGCGCTCTACTTGAATGGGCTTTTCAGATCGGGTGGACACTATAGGACAGACCGGGCTCTGGAAGGTTTGGGCCAGGTGATGTGTTCTTCTGGTGCGTGCGACCTCCATAGAACGTTCCCTAAATCACATATCAATTCTTGTGGCGAAGGTGATCAGGTCATTCAGAGCAGACGGACAGTCGCAACCAGCTAATTCATCCTTAATCAGCTCAGAAAGGTCCCAGACCACCACCAGTTGAGTTTCAGTGTTCCATGCAAGTCCAGCAGCAGCAGGGACACAATGAAGGCGACCTTTTACCGCTCAGTAGGAAACTTCTCCCCGTGCAACTCGATGTGCATCAAGCACTGGTTAAGGAAGCCATGACAGGTTTTAGGATTTCCACTATAGCATGGTGGTAGTGAAAGTCACATACCAGTGGCACTAAAATCCAGACTCACAGGTATGGTTACTGCTGGGGTAGCAGTGACTGGTGACCCTGCAGTAGCTGGAGGCGAGATGGCATCTAGGAGAGCATTGACATTATGTAAGAACTGAATCAGGACGTCCTGTCGTTCGCTCTGACGTCTCATCTCGTATAACAATTCCTGTATAGCAGGCTTGGGGTGACCAGTGGAGTCCATGGCCTGAGTGTAGCGTTATAAACCAGGGGGTGTGAACCCACTGTGACACATGACCAACCTCCTCTAAGGGCGTTGTCTAAGTGAACCCCTCGTTCTTCACAATACCCCAGATGGTGGGTATAGACTTTCCCCAGGGGAACACCAGGTCACTTCCTCTTGCGGAGGATTGGCATACGAGGCAGATAGTCCAGGCAGACCAGGTGTGCAAGGTACCAGAAATAGTCATAGTCTGCAAGCCGAGTAGTAACCAGGAGGGACAGTGCAGGACCGTAGGATGAGGCAGAGGCATAGTCAAACAAGCAATGGGTCAGGGCAGGCAGCACAGATACAGGGCTGGCAATCCGGTTAGGCAACAGGAGAGTTGAGGCACAGCAGGTAAGGATCAAACAGGTAGCAGAGCCCAGAAACACAAGTACGGGTCAGGTATACAGAAACACGAGCAACAGCAATCTTTGCAGAATACAAGGCCCGTTGACGCCTGAAAAGGGGGCTGGACCACTTACAGTATATAGGTGCAGGAGGGCTAAATCACAGGAAGTGATGTGCTCTGGCCCTTAAGGAAGTGCTACAGGGAACAAGCTGGAAAGCATGCTGTGCCCAGGGCTGAAGCAGATTCCAGGAAGGATCATGCCTGCAAGGAAAGAACCCAGGATTAAGGTGATGAATGGGAAAACAACAGCAGCACTGCTGAACACGGAGCTAGGGACTGTGGCGGTAAGTAGAGGAACATCACGAAAGGGTTAGTTTTGTAGAGCGGTTATTGTTGCCCAGAGTCATCTCTCCAACTAACCCTAGGCATGGAAGTTTCCTGCATTGTTGGTCCTGGTATAGTGCCCCTTGCCTTTGCATTACATACACAGGTCATTACTGCATCTGTGCTGCATCTCCTCTTTGGACAATTTGACTTTGTTTACCTATAAGGGTTCTCATGCTGGAGTCGAGGGAGGAAGAGGCAATGGCATCTGAAACGATGGTACCAGTATGGGAGTTTTCTTTTTACAAAAAGGCACCTGAAGAGGAGATTTATGCTGGTGGCATGAGCGCAGCTATAGGGGGTGCAGAGGTAGCAGTCGCTACCAGGCCAAGGAGCCTGAGGGGGCCCAAACACCCTTGCGCCACATAAGAAGACACACAAAGCACTGAGGGAAGGGGGGCTCAAGATAAACTCTTGCACCAGGGCCCATGAGACGTTAGCTACACCCCTGGCTGGTGGCAATGGTGAAGGGTCATCCAATGTGACCCGGGATGTCACATTCTGCTAATTCACCCTTTAAGATACCTGACAGACCTTCCCAGAAAGCTGCCACAAAGGTCTCATTGTTCGAAGACAGCAATGTGCCGCATAAGAAGACACACAAAGCACTGAGGGAAGGGGGGCTCAAGATAAACTCTTGCACCCGGGCCCATGAGACGTTAGCTACACCCCTGGCTGGTGGCAATGGTGAACGGGTCATCCAATGTGACCCGGGATGTCACATTCTGCTAATTCACCCTTTAAGATTCCTGACAGACCTTCCTAGAAAGCTGCCACAAAGGTCTCATTGTTCGAAGACAGCAATGCGGCAAGTGTGCAGAATTAAATGGCATACTGCCAGACTGTGAGGTTGCCCATGTGGCGGCACAGAAGGGATGAGGCTGCTGAGGTAGTGTGACCAGGTGTTTTAAAGATTTTTCAGAAAGTAGTTACGAACTCCTAGAGGTTGGTCATTGGATCATTGCATTCCCAGAGAAGAGTGGCCCAGGTGAGTCCTTCACCATACAGAAGAGAGACCAAGAAGTCTATTTTGGACCAATCAGTAGAGAGCTGGTGATGCAGAGGCTTAGGAAGCCTCAGCATAACTTGGGGTCCCATTTCATATCATGGAGAAAGCAGGTGCAGACTGGAGCTGCCAGAGGCTATGACCTACAGAGGTGTTGATGCAGATGCTGCAGCTTGAGATGGCGGTACTGGACAGATAGTGGTCAAGGCATCCAGACGGGCTGAAATAGTATTCAGAAACTGCAGGAGTTTCTCCTGGTGACCTCACTGATGGGTTAGTTTTTTATACACCTCAGACAGACTCATTCTCGGTGGGCCACCGTGCTCCATGGTCTGTTTTAGTAGTGGGTATGGAACCACTGTGTCAACCAACAGATTTCGCTTTGTGCTAAACATAAGGGCATTATCCTAGCAGTTCCCTGGTATTTACCCTTTAACCTTGGTACAAGGATCTGGACTTTGTTGCAGGTGAACCATTGGGCCGCTACATCCTGAAATATTGTCTATAGATTGACAGCTGACCTACGGCGGTTAAATACACCTGTGCTTTGCACAGAAGAATAAGGCAAAACTGTAATCAGTGATAGGTTGAAGATAGAGCGAATCAAGGCATCTGAAGCAGAATTTAATCCGAAGTTTAGGAAAAATTTGATGAAAAGCCGAATTTCCTTGCACTTCAAGTCAATTAGAGATGAGCAAATAGAAGTTGATAAAGTGGAATTCGATCCGAATTTCAGGAAAAATTAGATTCGCACCGAATTCGAATTTCCTCATCCTTTGTGGTAACGAATCACATTTTTTCCTAAAATGGCTGCTGCACGTGTGATGACATGGAGCAAGGAACTCTAGGAACGCGGGATCATCCATAATGCCATGCATGCAGCCAATCAGCAGCCAGCCAGCCCTGTGATGTCACAGCCCTATAAATAGCCTCAACCATCTTGGATTCTGCCCTTTTCTAGTGTACTTTGTCCAGAGAGCAGGCGCTAGGGACAGTGCTAATAAAGACTGCATTGTGCTAAAAAAAAAAAAACTATTTACAAGTACAGGAAAAGATTATTCAAGGTGTAGGGAAAGGATAGGGAGGAATCATTCCAAAGCATTTATGTAGGGGAGGCTACAGCCTGGGTAATAGGAACAAATCCTATTACACCTTGCTGCACTGACGGGGGATCCAAATTGCCATTATACATTTCTGTATTTCCAGCAAACCGTTCTTGTTATTAGGGTGCAAGTTGATACAGCCATTAAAAGGGTTTATTACAAATATTTCTAAGTCTTATTTGCCCTTCTGTGGTGCAGTTATATGTTCTAAAGCATTGTTTGGCTTGTATTAGTGGGAAAGAAGGGCTTATTAGCCGTTGTGTGGTGAAGTGTGAAAATGACAGCCCTTTTTAGTGGCACAAAAAATGTTTTTATTTGCCGTTCAGCAGTGCGTACAGTATATTCTAAAGCCTTTTGTTGAGTGTATAAGTGGAAAAAAGAAAAATATATTTGCCGTTCAGTGGTGCAGTTTAGAGATCAGCAAATTGAAGCTGACGAAGTGCAATTTAATCCGAATTCCAGGAAAATTCGATTCACACCGAAGCCGTGGTAACAAATCATATTTTTTTCTAAAATGACAGTTATATGTTCTAAAGTATTTTTTGGCTTGTATTAGTGGGAAAAAGGGCTTATTAGCCGTTGTGTGGTGAAGTGCTACTTACAGACCTTTTTGTCATGTATTAGTGGCAAAAGTAAAATATTTTTGCCATTCAGCAGTGCAGTTATATGTTCTAAAGCCTTTTGTGGGGCGTATTAGTGGAAAAAAATATATATATATTTGCTGTTGAGCGGTTCAGTTATACGTTCTAAAGCCTTTTGTGACGTGTATTAGTGGAAAAAGAAAAAATATATCTGCCGGACAGAGGTTCGGTTATATGTTCTAAAGCCCTTTTTGTTGTGCATTAGTGGAAAAAGAAAAAATATATTTGCTGTTCAGTTATATGTTCTAAAGCCTTTTGTGGAGTGTATTAGTGGAAAAAAGAAAAATATATTTGCAGTTCAGTGGTACAGTTATATGTTCTAATGCCTTTTGTGTTGTGTATACGTGGAAAAAAATAAGGGCCTGTTTGCCGTTCAGCGGGGAAATTATATGTTCTAAAGCCCTTTTGTGGAGTGTATTAGTGGCAAAAGAAAAATATATTTGCCGTTAAGCAGTTCAGTTATATATTCTAAAGCCTTTTGTGTTGTGTATAAGTAGAAAAAAGAAAAATATATTTACCGTTCAGTGGTGCAGATATATATATTATAAAACCTTTTGTGTCATGTATAAGTGGCGGTCGTGTCTTGACCAGCAACCCAGCAGTTCTTGATTGGTTCTTGACTCGGTCATTCACTTTGTCCCAAGTGACATCAGGCACCCCCAACCAACAGTCGGTGGGTTTGTCAGACAGAACCCTTAGTTGGCATGGCTCGGGAGCAGGCCCTGTACCCTCACCTGTCCTCAACCTGCCTCTGTCCTTTTCTGTTGTCTCAGCCAGAGAAGTATTATATGCTGTGGGATCAGCCCAACTATACAGCTCGGACAAGCTACTAGAGGACAGTCAGCAGCTACTGGCCAGCCAAGATGTGGAGGAGACATCCTTTGCTTCCTCTGCTAGGCGGGCAAATAGTGATGAGGAGAGTGGTGTGGGAGCTGGTGTTGCGAAGGCTGAGGCTCCTTACCCAGGAACCATTGAGCAGGACATCAGTGACTTGCAGACAGTACCCAATGATGATGATGTAGCTGCTTGCACTTGGGAGCCAGGTGAATTAGGGGCTCTATCATCATCGGGTGAAGAGGGTGACAGCTTACTGTGAGGCAGCGGCGGAGCCAGCAAGATGCTAGCGTGGCCGGGAGTCAGCAGGGTGGCAGCAGTGGAAGGTCGGTAGCCAAACGTGCCCGAGGTAGACCACCGACTTCGCAGGAGCCTACCTGCCCGGAAAGTAGCGGTGCACAGGTTCATGGAAGCAGCGGCAGTAGCAGCCAGTCAGTGTGTTGGGGGTAAAATCACCTACTCAGCGTTGTGGCAGTATTTGGTATGCCGCTGGAGGAGGTAAACATGGCCATATGTAGAATCTGTGGGCAGAAGGTGAAGTGTGGCCAAGGTGCCAATGTTGGAACCCCGGCCCTGTGTCAACATATGCAGCGTCACCATAAAGTGGCCTGGGAGAACCAAGGTTCTGATGTGGTGTTTCAGCCTGTCGCAGCAACCGCTGCATCACCCAGTGGCACACACCTAATTTCAGGCAGTCAAGGCTCCACCACCTCAGCCAAAGGGAGCTGTCTGGCCTTCCCATCATCTGCTGGTCCTGATGCTCCTGCTCCTCCTACTCCTTGTCAGTAATTCCGTCAGCAATCGATCACTGAAGCAATTGCCAAAAGACAACAGTATGAGTGCACTCATCCAACAGCGCAGAAGCTGAATGTGCTCCTGTCCAAGTTGCTGCAGTCCCTCTCTTTCCAAGTGGTGGACTCTGCACCTTTCAGAAAACTGATGGCTTGTGCCGAGCCGAGGTGGAGAATCTTAAGCTGTCATTTCTTTGCCAAAAAGGTAGCACCAGCCCTGCACACACATTTAGAACAGAAGGTGGGCCAGTCCTTGAGCCAATCAGTGTCTGCCAAAGTACATGGCAGCGCCGACGTGTGGAGCTGTAACTACGGTCAGGGACAATACATGTCCTTTATGGCCCACGGAGTGAATGTAGTTTATGCACAGCAACACCAGCAACTCGGCCAGGTGACGCCACTTCCACCTCAACATTCTCAAGCAGTTGGTTCTGCAACAATGTCCCTCTCTGCCTCCTTATCCTCCATCGTGTACTCAGCCTCTACTGCAGGGACATTTCACAGTGCTCCTCCAGTATACGACATATGCAGGGAACAGTGATGTCACGCTTTTCTGCACCCCTGTCACACAGGGGAGGAACTGCTCAGTGTCCTTCATCAAGAAATTGAATCCTGGCTTTCTCCGCGACAACTCTAAATTGAAACCATGGTGACCGACAACGGGAAGAGCATGGTGTCGGCGCTGTGTCAAGGAGGGCTAAGCCATGCGCCCTGCATGGCACACATGTTCAATCTGGTTGTCAAGCGGTTCCTGAAGTCTTCCACCCATCTGCAAGCCATTCTAAAAATAGGCAGGAAACTGCATGCACTTCAGCCACTCGTACACCGCAAAGCACACCCTCTTTGAGCTGCAGCGGCAGATCGGCTCCCCCCAACATAGGCTGATATGCGTCGTTTCCACCTGTTGGAATTACACCCTCCATATGTTGGACCGATTATATGAACAGAGAAAGGCTATACACGATTTCTTGATGATCCAAGCAGACAGGAGTACTCCTCTGTGTAACCTCGATGTCAGCCAGTGGCAGCTTATGCGTGACGCCAGCCTTTTGCTCAGGCCCTTTGAGGAGGCCACGTTATTTGTCAATTGCTAGGACTACGGGATGAACAACGTCATTCCACTGCTTCATGTCCTGAAACAGATGCTGGTAAATCTGGCTGGTCAGGGGATTGGAGACTTGGCGCCTAGATCTCACAGCCACATGAGCCCTGTGCGGGCTGAACTGGAGGAGGACGAGGAGGAGGACATTGGAGCACAAGCAATGTGTAGGAAAATGGGTGATTTTTCTACACAGGTGACAGGAGAGGAGGAGCAGGAGCAGCTGGGGGAGCTACAGGACGATGAGGAAGACGAGGCAGAGAACCCAGACACACCGTGGCAGTATGCAGTGGAGATGGAGGCAGGGAGTCCCTCCGAGTCACTTGGGCAAATGGCCCGATGCATGCTCACTTGCCTGTGTATTTACAGTGAGCTTCCACCGGACTGAGAAAGTCGAGTGGAGGGATGGACCGTAGGCCCAAAATCACAACCAGAAGTTTTCGGTTCAATGAGATTTATTTATTTCATTGAACCGAAAACTTCTGGTTGTGATTTTGCGCCTACGGTCCCTCCCTCCACTCGACTTTCTCAGTCCGGTGGAAGCTCACTGTAATTGTTGACCCAGAGGGTGGCTTGGCCTCCGATAAAGGAGATTATGGACTAAAACTGGCAGAACCAACCAGTCACCATTGATTTCTTCCAATCGCCTTCATTGTGGTTGAGCCCAATATAGGTGCAACCAAAACTGGTGAGCATAACTAACCTTCCTGTATTTCAAGGCTACCAGCACTTTGACATACTCACCCTATGAGCGCCTTTTTCTCCTTTGCTTGCTTGCATAGTGACAGCTGAATTGTCAGCATTCACTAGAGGGATGACTTCTGGCTCTCCACCTTGTTGGACCCTCGCTACCTGTCCAAAATGGGGGCCTTTTTTTACACATGTTGAGAAGGAGGACAAACTAAACTACTATAGAGACATCCTATTTAGTGAGTTGGCCGCTGCCTATCTGCGCCATCGTCCATCCTCTCGCAAGTCTGACCGGGAGGCCCTCTGCGCTAACGGTCCTCTGCCATGGCTGATGTTGCAGGGTGTGGGGTGGGGCAGGGGTAGGAGCAGTTCCAGCTCCATCAGCAGCAACTTGAGTCTAGAGTCGCTGATGATCAGCTTTCTTCACCCGCCTAGCAGTGGCGTACCGCCAATATAGGCAGGGAACACCACTGCTATGGGGCCCGCGGCACAGGGGGGCCCGGAGCGCATGGTAGGCCCCGCCCCCGTCAGGACTCGGGAATGCAGGCTCTGGAGGACCGCAGGGCAGCAGCATTATACGTCAGCAGGCATGCTGAGCCAATGAGGAGCCGGCTCTACACACGTGCCTGCTGACGTTGATTGATGCTGCCAGGTCCGCGCGCTCGGAAGGAAGCATGCAGAGGTCAGGTAGAAAAAACCTCTGCATGCCATCAGCGGTGCTCCCCCTCCTCCTACGTGCCTCCTGACTGCTCCTCTCCTGCAGCCTCCATGTAGAAAGGTAAGTGACCAATCTATGTTTGTTATGTGTGTGTATATACAGTATAGCTATTAATGCATGTGTGTATGTATATATGTGTCTCTCTCTCTCTCTCTCTCTCTATATATATATATATATATATATATATATATCTATGTATGCATGTGTGTATATGTGCCCATATTTATCTATGTATGTGTGTTTATATGTGTCTATATATATCTATGTATGGGTGTTGTGTGTATGTGTGTGTATATATATATATATATGTGTGTGTGTGTGTCTATGTATCTGTATGAATGCATGTGTCTATATATATATATATATATATATATATATATATATATATATATATATTTATTTATTTATAATATGTGTATCTATTGTCTATGCCTATGCATGTATTTGTCTTTCTGTCTTTCTCTCTCTCTCAAAAAAAAAAAAAAAATATATATATATATATATATATATATGAAATATGTTGGTGATCCTATTTATTATATGTGTGTGTGTCTGTGTTCCTGTGTGTGTGTGTGTTGTGTCTGTGTCCCTGTCTGTGTGTCACTATCATCATGCCCACATGTTCCTATGTCTTCACGCAGCTACATCAGGACATTCTGTGCAGGGCAAGAAGAAGAAGGAAGAGGAGGCAGCGCTGCCAGCATGGAGTCCGTGGGAGGCACACTAATGACGTAGGTAACACTACTACATGATCTACACTAGTGTTATCTGCGGTTTTACATAGGACTGCAGATAACACTACCACATGATCTACACTAGTGTTATCTGTGGTTTTACATAGGACTGCAGATAACACTACCACATTATCAGCACTAGTGTTATCTGTGGTTTTACATAGGACTGCAGATAACACTAC
Source organism: Bufotes viridis (assembly GCA_033119425.1). Lineage (NCBI taxonomy): Eukaryota > Metazoa > Chordata > Amphibia > Anura > Bufonidae > Bufotes > Bufotes viridis. Next base: position 201,850,726 of record CM065591.1, on the reverse strand, counting down.
CACATTATCAGCACTAGTGTTATCTGTGGTTTTACATAGGACTGCAGATAACACTACCACATGATCTACACTAGTGTTATCTGTGGTTTTACATAGGACTGCAGATAACACTACCACATTATCAGCACTAGTGTTATCTGTGGTTTTACATAGGACTGCAGATAACACTACCACATGAGCTACACTAGTGTTATCTGTGGTTTTACATAGGACTGCAGATAACACTACTACATTTTCGGCAATCAGAGTGCCATCACTGTGTTATGTGTAGGAACGTATGTATACATTTCCTTATTGAAAAATGGGAGTGTGGCAGGGGAAGAGCCAGGACAGGAGGTGCGATGGGCCAGGGGTGGGTAGTGGGCGGGGTTAGGGGGCCCAATCAGAATCTTGCTATGGGGCCCAGTGACTTCTATGTACGCCCCTGCCGCCTAGTGAAGAAACTACTAACCAGCCACAGCAGCTAGACCTTTAGCAGGACCTGAACCAGCAGGTGGTGGACAGTACCCTGCCACCCCACATTGATGATCCGCTGGACTACTGGGCAGCAAAACTGGATTTGTGGCCGCAACTAGCAGAGTTTTCCCTGGAAAAGCTGTCCTGTCCGGTCAGTAGTGTGGCATCAGAGCGGGTGTTTAGTGCGGTGGGGGCCATAGTTACCCCAAGAAGAACTTGCCTGTCCAACCATAATGTGGAGAGACTGACCATTGTCAAGATGAATCGGGCTTGGATCAGCCAGGATTTCCACCCACCAATGCCTGATGCATCAGACTAGATCAGGCATCAGCAACCTTCGGCTCCCAGCTGTTGTGAAACTACAATTCCCAGCATGCTCCAATCATTTCTATGTAAGTTCTTAGAAGAGCAGAGCAACTATGCATGCTGGGAGTTGTAGTTTCACAACAGCTGGGAGCCAAAGGTTGCCTACCCCTGGACTAGATCATCCATGGTGCCACACCAACACTTTGACAAAAGAGACTGGTTTCTTCTGGCTTCCTGCCTCAGCTACTATTCTGATGCTGACACCCACCTGATGCCACACTTCTGATGCCAAGTGCTCCTTCTTTCACCCACCATCTTCAGCTGGTACTCGCATTGCCATCCACCTCCCCACTCTGTCACCGGGTCACTCTGTGGTCTCCTGATACTGATGCCACCTCCTCACTATGTCACCTTGCCACTCTGTGGTCTCCTGATGCTGCTGCCACCTCCACAGTATGTCACCTTGCCACTCTGTGTCCTCCTGATGCTGCTGCCACCTCCACAATATGTCACCTTGGCACTCTGTGGTCTCCTGATGCTGCTGCCACCTCCACACTATGTCACCTTGCCACTCTGTGGCCTTCTGATGCTGCTGCTGCCGCCATCTCCACACTGTCATTGTGCCACCCTGTGGCCTCCTCCTGATGCTGCTGCTGCCACCTTCACACTCATTGTACCACTCTGTGGCCTCCTGATGTTGCCACCACCTCCACACTCTGTAATTATGCCACTCTGTAGCCTCCTGATGCTGCCGCCACCTCCACACTGTCATTGTGCCACTCTTTGGCATCCTCCTGATGCTGCTGCCACCTGCAGACTCTGTCATTGGGCCACTTTGTGGTCTCCTCATGCAGCTTCCACCTCACCAATATGTCATAGGGCCACTCTGTGGACTTCTCATACTCTTCCCACCCTCCCCACTTCATGACTGGGCCACTATTTTGCCGTTCAGCCTTGCTGAAATCATCATTTATTTGACCCTCCTTCTGATCTGTCAGAAGGAAGGAAAAATGAGATGCACAATGGATCCTGTCTGTGTAGCAGCTGTAAGGCCTGTATGGTCGCATCAGAATTGGCTTGTTATTTGGAAGCCAAAAGCAGGAGTGGGTACAAACTACAGAAGACATGCAAATATTCCATTCATCTCTGTTTTGGATCCACTCCTGTTTTTTTGGGCATCAGCAATACTGATGGATTACTGACCAAATGCTGACCGAGTGAAGGCAGATGCTCAACAGACAGGATCCGTTTTGTTTTTTTTAAACTTGTTTTATCGAACAAGTATACAAAAGGTTACAACATACAGTGTATACGGTATCGAAAATATGCATCGGAATGAGAGGCAATATAATTGACCTACATTTTGTGAAAGTACATACAAGCATAGTGATACAATAATACATAAGTCACACGTCAGGTATATTAATAGACAGAACAGAACAGTCCTGGGAAAGACTCCGACATTGGATGCTGCTGAGTACATATATGAACAATCAGTGAATGACAATAGTGCTGCAGACAAGTACAAAATGGTACCGAGGAGATACAAAGGGTCACCATGTAGAAAATGACTGGACTAGTGAATTCAGGATAGTCTGCATGAATCAGGCAGGTAGCCTTGACTGACGTGCAGTAGGTGAGTACTGCGTGTTTTCAAATTTAGACTCACATTTCCTATGTTTATATACAATGTGCTCATATAAAATTATTGTATTGATTAGATTCTTCACGCCCCCTGAGGAAGCTCGGCGAAACACGCGTTGGGTTGCGGGTCTTCTCCTTCTCGTTCCTCTGTTGTCACTCCGGTATTAGGATCCAGCACTATTTGTCGGTATGTAACATGCAGGTGTAGGTACTGTGGGGAGTTGCTCTGGTAGACAGTGGTGCGGGTGCAGTATAGAGGCAAAGAGAGTCCAGGTAGTGCAGCAAACAGTGTTTTATTTCACACTTGCACAAACAAAACTCAAAACAGTCACTTAGTGTTACTTCACACACATAGCAAAAACTTGAGGCAAAACAAAAGTCCAAGACTGAATCAAATTCACCTGTGCGGTTTAGGTGCGTGTTCACACCCGGCTGTCAGCCCAGCCGCAGGAAAGTCCAACCTCAGGCTTCCCGGCAGACTGCACGCCTCTTTGTAAGCTCTTGCTTCCAGCCCTGAGAGCTCCACGGAACACCAGCAGTTTCCAGGTTAAATCACCTCAAATCCTAGGTGTCAGTTCACACCTGGCTGAATGCTCAGCAACACAAAAAAAGTCCACTGACCGTCTTTACATGGCCTGTTCTCCTGACACACAGGTCTCAGCTTTTCAGCCCAGCACAGGGCTCAGATCCCAAACACAGAGAGAGCTTTGCATAAACCCAGCTGTCTTTTAAAGGCAGCTAGGTATTAACCCAAAAAAAAACCGGACCGGCACCTAAAATCCGGTCCAGTACTTGCCCTCACCTGGCTGCAATCAACCCAGCAGCACAGGATGAGAGGAAAATACCTGTTTTTTACCACCAAACCTCTCACTGTGTCACAGTACATATAGGCACAGCTTTGGATTGGTGGCATTTTGCTGGATATTCTATACTGCTATTTACAATTTGTGAGGATGTGACAACATTTGTAGTTCTGGCTTCTTTAATGCACACGCTACATACAGTTGTGTTCAAAATTATTCATCCCCCAATGCTGTAAAGGGTTTTAGGGAATTTAGTGTACATTTGTAATTGTGTTCAGAAAGAAATCTTACAAGGACTTTTTAAAGAACCAAATGCAACTAAAATGACATCAATTGGTTTTGTAATACACATACAGTATTAAATGTTTTTTTTGTGATTTCTTCATTGACACAATTATTCAACCCCTTAACGACTACCACTCTTAAGAACAGAGGTTCATTCAAGTGTTTTCGATCAGGTATTGAAAACACCTGTGGAAGTCAAGGAGCAGCAATCAAGCATAATCAGCACCAATTAGGCAGATTTAAAATGACTGTGATACTCAGCTCCTTCTAGACATTTACTGATGTGTTTACAAACATGGTGAAGCCAAGAGAATGGTCCAGGAAGACAAGAGAAGAGGTGATTTCTCTTCACAGGAAGGGCAATGGCTATAAGAAGATTGCAAAGATGTTAAACATACCAAGAGACACCATAGGAAGCATCATTTGCAAATTCAAGGCAAAGGGCACTGTTGAAACGCTACCTGGTCGTGGCAGAAAGAAGATGCTGACTTCGACTGCTGTGCGCGACCTGAAGCGCAAAGTGGAGAAAAGTCCCCGTGTGACTGCTGAGGAACTGAAAAAAGATTTGTTAGATGCGGGTACTGAAGTTTCAGCTCAGACAATAAGGCGCACACTGCGTGATGAAGGCCTCCATGCCAGAACTCCCAGGTGCACCCCCTTGCTGTCTCCAAAGAATAAGAGTCGACTGCAGTATGCCAAAAGTCATGTGGACAAACCACAAAAGTTTTGGGATAGTGTTCTGTGGACTGATGAAACAAAATTAGAACTGTTTGGGCCCATGGATCAACGCTATGTTTGAAGGAGGAAGAACAAGGCCTATGAAGAAAAGAACACCTTGCCTACAGTGAAGCATGGCGGGGAGGGGGGTCAATCATGCTTTGGGGCTGTTTTGCTTCTACAGGTACAGGGAGGCTTCAGCGTGTGCAAGGTACCATGAATTCTCTTCAGTACCAGGAGATATTGGATGAAAATGTGATGCAGTCCGTCACAAACCTGAGGCTTGGGAGACGTTGGACCTTTCAACAGGACAATGATCCCAAGCATACCTCCAAGTCCACTAGAGCATGGTTGCAGATTAAAGGCTGGAACATTTTGAAGTGGCCATCGCAGTCACCAGACTTAAATCCGATTGAGAACCTCTGGTGGGACTTAAAGAAAGCAGGTGCAGCGCGCAAGCCTAAGAATGTGACTGAACTTGTGGCTTTTGCCCATGAAGAATGGGCGAAGATACCCGTAGATCGCTGCAAGACACTTGTGTCAAGCTATGCTTCACGTTTAAAAGCTGTTATAACTGGAAAAGGATGTTGTACTAAGTATTAAGATTGAATGTTACTTGGGGGTTGAATAAAACTGATAATGATGTGCGTGTAAACCGAGAGCAAGGCAGGTGGTTTGACTCCGTGACCAGAAAGGAGTGCGTATGCAGAATTTCAGATTAAGAAAGTTGCATTTACTATAAGTGAATAAAAACAGGTTAACAACACTGGAATTGCAAAGGTAAGGGCAAGCAGAATATTCAGAACAGTATGAACAATATAAGTCATATATTAGATCAATGTCCACCTCCACTGTTTCCGTATTTGCAACGCGGACACTCAGATACAATAGTCCCAAACACTATCCCTAACTGACCCTAACTTCAAGTGGGTGCGCACCCCCCTTATCCCAGTGGTTCTCTTACAGTTTATAGGAGTGCACGGTGGGGCCCGATGTCGTTCTTTCTCTTTAACCAAGGCAGGATCCACAACCAAGAAGTCCTCCTCAGAAGGCCGGAAGAATCAGTTAGATGTTACAGTCACTGTCCGGTACATCGACAGTACTGTGAGTCCTTTTACCATTAGTGGCAATCCACTCAGCACAGGCCAGCTCCACAGGTAAGTTGCTGTACACGGTCCTTCTCAGCTCAGCTCGACTAAATGCACTGTCTCTTTATATTCCAACCGAAGTTTACACAGCCTGGATGCACAGGGCAGCTTTGTGATGTCTCCAACCAGGCCTTACACCATACAGAACAGGTTCTCTAACTTGCCATCATGGCTGACACAGCAGCAGCTTCTCTGTCCTCCTTCTTGTTCAGAAAACAGGCCTGCTGACATCATCCGGGGCGTGTCTTATTCAGCACTTAAAGGAGCATCACAGTAACACACTATCTCTATGATAACTTCAACACAAAGTGGTCCTATGCTGCCATCTACTGACCAAAAGAATACTGCAGGCACTTTACATTTTAACACAGAATAGTGAAACTTAGAGACATTACATGACTGTTTCTTACATGCGCACAGAAAAGACATTTGTGGTTATTTCATTATAAATGTTATGTTATATTTGTCTGACTTACAAGTGCCTCTTTGATTTAATTGTAAAAAAGATCACTGAAATGATCAAAATCAATGTCAAACTGGCCAAAACACTCAATTTAAGTGGGGGTTGAATAATTTTGAACACAACTGTAAGTCTTGTGAGTCTGTATGGTGAGAGTGTACAACTCTAACTATCTCCAAGTGTTTATTTTGTATATGCCAGCCGGTTTGGGGGAGGTTGAGAGACCCTTTTTATTCCTGCCATTGCACTTTATCTGCTATGCTGCTAATATTTATTAAATGTAGCAATTATGTGTTTAACACTTTGTGGTAAAATAAAGAACGTTATTATTACATTATATGTGTGGTTTGGCTATTTTTTAGCTACGTTTTTGGTTGCTATTGATACACACATATTACACTATTATAGTTGTTGTTTTGGTGAAATTGATTAGGTTCTTCCACTGAGAGATCGAAGGGCTCCTATCTCCCATCCACCTCATCACAATAGCCTTTCTAGCCAGAAATAGTGCTTCCCGCAGGAAGATCCTAATATAATGTGTGTAGATCTCCTCATCTAGGATTCCAAATATGCACACTTTGGGATCCCTTGGGATCGGTATATGAAGCAGGTACGATAAAAAGTTAGTCACTTCAGTCCAGAAAGACTCAATATAGGGGCATGTCCATATGAGGTGCCAGAAGTCAGCCTGGTCTCTAGCATATCTATGGCATCTTGTATGAGGTAATCTGCCCATTCTATTAAGCCTAATCGGGGAAAGGTAACTCTGGTGAACTATACATAGTTGGATAAAGCGGTTATTAATAGCCAGCGAGACATAGACAGGCGACTCCAAGCCTCCACAACATCTTCATCCGTGAAGCCTGTGATTAGAGTGCGCCATCTCTGCATCACCGGTAGCTGAGTAGACTTGATGCGAGTATTTAGTAGATGAGTGTAAATGGAGGATATAAGTCCCCCCGGACCCTGAGATCTCAAGACCCCAATTACAGGAAATTTAGATATTGTTGGCTTGCCTGGTAATTGAGTGTTAAGGGCCTTGGAACTGCAGATACCTATAGAAAACTGCTTGTGGTAATTGCAGTCTAGTTTGGAGGCTAGAAAACGATTCCACCACACCATCCTGATAGACATCTCCAACATGCATAATGTTGTGACTCCTCCAGAATCCCGAAAGATCTGAGAGAATGGGGTTATCCCACAACGGAAGCTCTGACATGGTGCCTTGGAAATTATGAAGCTTTTTGGAAGCCGTCCATACTTGGAGTGCTACTCTATGCAGGGGTAACAGCTGACACGGGAACATCTAAGGTCCCTCCAACACCGGCCATAAGTACGTGAGGTTTAAGAAAGAGGCCGAATGCGCTTCAGAGTTAGGCCTTTGACTTCTAGGGAGAAGCCAATGTTTTAGATACCTCAACTGCCCCGCTAAGTAGTAAAGGTGTACATCCAGCAATGCCATGCCTCCACCGGTTCTAGGACGGAATAACGTAGTAATAGATAACTTGGGTCTACCGGAGCCCCATATAAATGAGGAAAACAAAGCATGTAATTGTCGGAAGAAACTGTTGGGCACAAGATATGGGGCGTGCTCCAATATATATAGACATTTGGGCATCACTATCATTTTAATCAGATTTATACGGCCAGCTACTGAAAGTGGGAGGGTACTCCACATTCTGAACTTGTCTTTACAATAGGCTATTATAGGCTGGATATTCATGGAGTCCTTAGTGATAATCACGCCCAGATATTTAAAGTGCTGAACAACAGGTAGTTCTAAAATAGACGTTCTGACTTCGTCCCCATACAATGGAAGAAAGGATGACTTCGACCAGTTAATGAACAAACCAGAGTAATTGCCAAAGTCATTAATTATCCCCATCACCTGAGGCAAAGTGTCTTGAACCTCAGACATGAAGAGTACCACGTCGTCTGCGTATAGGCCCATTCTGTCTTCCCTATCCCCCACCACTATGCCACGATACATAGTATCCTGACGTATACAGGCGGCCAAAGGCTCAATAGCCAGTGCAAATAGCAAAGACGACAACGGACAACCTTGACGTGTGCCCCTGCAAAGTGTGAAGTAGGTTAAGGTTCTACCATTTACAGTGACATTGGACCTTGGGTGCCCATACAGTATGGAGACCCACTGGATAAATGAGGGACCAAAGCCGAAATATCTGAGAGTTTTAAGGAGATATCGCCATTCAACGGAGTCGAAGGCTTTAGCTGCGTCGAGTGATGCAAAAACCCACCTCTGTTGTTGTCGCAAGCCTATTTGTGTTAACACTTGGACTCTCCTAATGTTCTCTGATGTCGATTTCCCAGGCATAAAGCCTGATTGGTCAGGGTGGATATTGCTTAGGATACACTTATTAAGCCAAATCGCAAGGATTTTAGCTAAAATCTTGTAATCAAGATTAAGCAGTGAGATCGGCCTATACGACCCACAATCCAATGGGTTCTTATCAGGCTTGAGAATAACAACTACAGTTGTGTTCAAAATTATTCAACCCCCACTGAAATTGAGTGTTTTGGCCAGTTTGACATTGATTTTGATCATTTCAGTGATCTTGTTTACAATTAAATCAAAGAGGCACTTGTAAGTCAGACAAATATAACATAACATTTATAATGAAATAACCACAAATGTCTTTTCTGTGCTCACATCATTATCAGTTTTATTCAACCCCCAAGTGACATTCAATCTTAGTACTTAGTACAACATCCTTTTCCAGTTATAACAGCTTTTAAACGTGAAGCATAGCTTGACACAAGTGTCTTGCAGCGATCTACGGGTATCTTCGCCCATTCTTCATGGGCAAAAGCCTCCAGTTCAGTTGCGCACTGCAACTGCTTTCTTTAAGTGACTGCGATGGCCACTTCAAAATGTTCCAGCCTTTAATCTGCAACCATGCTCTAGTGGACTTGGAGGTATGCTTGGGATCATTGTCCTGTTGAAAGGTCCAACGTCTCCCAAGCCTCAGGTTTGTGACGGACTGCATCACATTTTCATCCAATATCTCCTGGTACTGAAGAGAATTCATGGTACCTTGCACACGCTGAAGCTTCCCTGTACCTGTAGAAGCAAAACAGCCCCAAAGCATGATTGACCCCCCTCCCCGCCATGCTTCACTGTAGGCAAGGTGTTCTTTTCTTCATAGGCCTTGTTCTTCCTCCTTCAAACATAGCGTTGATCCATGGGCCCAAACAGTTCTAATTTTGTTTCATCAGTCCACAGAACACTATCCCAAAACTTTTGTGGTTTGTCCACATGACTTTTGGCATACTGCAGTCGACTCTTCTTATTCTTTGGAGACAGCAAGGGGTGCGCCTGGGAGTTCTGGCATGGAGGCCTTCATTACGCAGTGTGCGCCTTATTGTCTGAGCTGAAACTTCAGTACCCGCATCTAACAAATCTTTTTTCAGTTCCTCAGCAGTCACACGGGGACTTTTCTCCACTTTGCGCTTCAGGTCGCGCACAGCAGTCGAAGTCAGCATCTTCTTTCTGCCACGACCAGGTAGCGTTTCAACAGTGCCCTTTGCCTTGAATTTGCGAATGATGCTTCCTATGGTGTCTCTTAGTATGTTTAACATCTTTGCAATCTTCTTATAGCCATTGCCCTTCCTGTGAAGAGAAATCACCTCTTCTCTTGTCTTCCTGGACCATTCTCTTGACTTCACCATGTTTGTAAACACATCAGTAAATGTCTAGAAGGAGCTAAGTATCACAGTTATTTTAAATCTGCCGAATTGGTGCTTATTATGCTTGATTGCTGCTCCTTGACATCCACAGGTGTTTTCAATACCTGATCGAAAACACTTGAATGAACCTCTGTTCTTAAGAGTGGTAGTCTTTAAGGGGTTGAATAATTGTGTCAATGAAGAAATCACAAAAAAAAATTAATACTGTATTACAGAAACAATTGATGTCATTTTAGTTGCATTTGGTTCTTTAAAAAGTCCTTGTAAGATTTCATTCTGAAACAAATTACAAATGTACACTAAATTCCCTAAAACCCATTACAGCATTGGGGGTTGAATAATTTTGAACACAACTGTATGGTCGCATCGTATAATGACGGGGGTAGGGCACCTTTTGTAAAGGCCACTGAGTACATTTTATTGAGAGGTTCAACTAAGGGGTCAGAGTATCTAATATATACTTCTAAAGGGATGCTGTCCGGACCTGGCGACTTCCTGTTGGCAAGGGAGGCTATCGCTAGGCGGATCTCCTTACCTGTAATCTGGGCATCTAAAAGCTCCTTGTCTAGCAACGATAGCTGGGGTAACGTCAAGTTGGCAAAAAAGGAGTCAATATCCTCTAAAGGGACTTGCAATTGGGATTGGTACAGTTCCCGGTAGAAATCACGAAAATGGTGGGCTATCGCTTCCCAGTCCACCAACACTGAGCCATTTGCATCTGCAATCTTCAACACTGCAGGGGATCTATTGTTTTGGTGTACCAGATGAGCCAATAGCTTACTAGATTGATTTCCTAGCTCAAAATAAGACTGTTTAGTGAAAAAGAGCCTCCTCTGAGCCTTTTCTTTCAGGATTTGAAGATATCTACGACCCTGGAAGAGCCATGCATGTCTGTTAGAATCGGTGGGGTTCGCCACATATGCAGCCTCCAACCTAGTACAATCTGCAGCTAAATCAGTTTCCTGGCGGGCTGAGGTCCGCTTAACATATGCGATAGAGGACTTTAGGCATCCCTGAAAGTACGCCTTTAAGGTATCCCATATCAAATTTGGGTCCTCAGCTGGATCATGACTCGCCAGGAATACCGCTAATTGGTCTGGAATACGATCATGTGGTGTGAAGAAAGACTACCAGAAAGGGTGGATTCTCATACTGACACATGGGCGCTGAGTTAACACTGAGACAGTGATATGTAAGGGGGAGTGATCTGATATTCCTCTCACTCCATATGTAGCCTGCGTGACCCGGGACAAGAAGCCCGGGTTACAGAAAGCATAGTCAATGCGAGAGAGGGACCGGTGGGTAGAGGAATGACACAAGTAGACACGATCCTGCGGATGTCTATGTCTCCACAAATCTATCCAGCACATCTCCTGCATCAGACACGCCAGTGGAGAGGGGGAGGCGGAGCGAGGATCAACCATCACCTCTGGATTGAATTTGTCCAGCAATGGGTCAAGAACCATGTTGTAATCTCCCATATTCAAAGTGTCAAAGCAGTTGGGTCAGCTGCGGCGAAGGCCGCTGCCATATTAAGCACTGCCATGTTTGCCGGGGGAGGAATATACACCCCCAAGTGAACATATTGCACACAATTAATAAATGCTGAAACAAAAATATAGCGACCCTCAGGATCTATCACAATATTCTCCACATCCCATCGAAGCGACTTGTGAATTAGCAGGGAAACTCCTATGGAATGTGTAGTATGACAGGCAGGCCGTGCCCACTGTTCCTCAGTGAAAACAGTGGTGAAGAATATATTTAATAGCTTGGCTTTATCCTCATCGCTTTCTGCAACTCCCCCCTCATTGCTATGTAGAGGGCCGACTCCTTCAGGTTTATATTTTTTACCATTTATATAATTGAAAAACATTTTAGGGTTAGTTTTGCTCTCTTTGGCAATTAATCTCTCGGTCTCTAGTTTGGCAGTTTTTATTAGTTTTTTACATATTCTCTTTTTTTCCTTATAGTTTATCAGTGCTTCCTGGCTCCCCTCCTGTTTTAGTGATTTATATGCTTTCTTTTTGTCATTTATTGCTTTTTTTACGGTTCTATTTATCCACATTGGTTTCTTCTTATTTCTTAGCCTTTTATTTCTATAAGGTATGCATCGATCACAATTTGATGTTACAATGCTTTTAAAAATCTCCCATTTTGTGGTTGTATTTTTATTTTTGAGGACTATGTCCCAGTTAATTGGGCCTATGGCCTCTCTTAGTTGGCTAAATTTTGCTTTTTTGAAGTCCGGTATTCTTGTTCCTCCCTGTAGAAACTCTCGTTTGAAGGATAATTGGAAGGTTATTACTTTATGGTCACTATTTCCCAGGTGTCCCCCGACCTGCACGTCTGTTGTTCTATCAGGTCTATTGGTTAATACTAAGTCCAGTATGGCCGTCCCTCTAGTTGGGTCCTGAACCATTTGGGAAAGGTAATTGTCTTTGGCTATTGCCAAGAACCTGTTTCCTTTATGGGATGTACAGGTTTCAGTTTCCCAGTCTATATCTGGGTAGTTGAAGTCCCCATAATAACCACCTGATTATAGTTTGCCGCCTTGTTTATCTCGTTTAGTAATAGATTTTCTACGGACTCTGGTATATTAGGTGGTTTACAGTAAACTCCTATTAGTAATTTATTATTGTTTTTGGCTCCATTTATCTCCACCCACAATGACTCCACATTTTCGTGTCCCTCACAGATGTCTTCCCGGAGTGTGGGCTTTAGACAGGACTTTATGTAAAGGCAGACCCCTCCCCTCTCTGGTTTTGACGATCCTTTCTGAACAGATTGTAACCTTGTACATTAACTGCCCAGTCATAGCTATCATCCAGCCATGTCTCAGTTATTCCCACTATGTCATAATCCTCCTCACACATCACTAATTCCAGTTCCCCAGTTTTATTAGTCAGGCTTCTGGCATTAGTATACATACATTTGAGAGGTTTATGCATATTTTTGCCCTACACCTTTCCTTCTGAACTTTTCTAGTCCCTCCTTCCATTTCTCCCCAGTCCCACTACCTTGCCCCCGGTCTCTATCTGCACTATCTTCCCCTCCTATAATGTAATTTCTCTCCCCCCAGTCCCTAGTTTAAACACTCCTCCAACCTTCTAGCCATCTTTCTCCCCAACACGGCTGCCCCTTCCCCATTGAGGTGCAGCCCGTCCCTACGATAGAGCCTGTAGCCGATAGCAAAGTCGGCCCAGTTCTCCATGAACCCAAAACCCTGCTTCCTACACCAGTTCTTGAGCCACTTGTTAACCTCTCTAATCTCCCGCTGCCTCTCTTGTGTGGCCCGTGGTACAGGCAGTATTTCGGAAAATACTACCTTTGAGGTCCTTGCCCTAAGCTTTTGACCTAAATCCCTGAAATCATTCTTAAGGACGCTCCACCTTCCTCTAACTTTGTCATTGGTTCCGATATGGACCATGACCGCTGGATCTTCTCCAGCCCCTCCCAGTAATCTGTCAACCCGATCTGCGATGTGTCGAACTCTAGCGCCAGGAAGACAGCACACTGTTCGGCGATCACGATCTTTGTGACAGATCGCCCTATCTGTTCCCCTAATAATTGAGTCTCCCACTACCAGCACCTGTCTGGCCTGCCCTGCTCTCCTGGTCCCCTGCTTACTGGAGCTGACATTCCCCTGACCGGCAGAGGAAGTGTCTGGCTGCAGCGGTGCTGTCCCTGATCTGCCATCCCCCTCATCTGCCAAACGTGCAAACTTGTTGGGGTGTGTCAGATCAGGGCTAGCCTCCCTGGCACTCTTCCCTCTACCCCGCTTTCTTACTGTCACCCAGCTAGCTACCTCACTCTCCTCAGCCTCCTCGCTACCACCCTCCCCCACATCTACCCCAAAGACTGCTTGCTCGGTGAGCAGCAAACTCTTTTTTGCAAATTGTCAGTGGCTCTCAGTGTTGCAATATGCCCGTTTAGAGACTCGATACTTCATACTTGAGTTATTTGGTCAGTTTTGTCCCCATGACTGCCCAAATAAGTGAAGTGTGCAGTGATTCTACGGGCGATGCCTGTCATCTGCATGTCATACTGACTCACAGTATTATTTCACTACCACAACAGACTCGCCATGCATTTTACTGCAAGGCACAGTGTTCTACACCACAATAAAGGCTGAAAATTCGCTAATCTCTAATGGTAAAGAATTAATTTTTCCTAAAATGGTGGCTGAAAATAAAAAAATTATACTCAACTCATCCACTGGTGGGTTTTCTTCAATCAAGACTGGAGCAGACAGACTCTATGCAATTAAGTGGATGAGGTGAGTATAATTTTTTTAACCACGGATTAATCCCCTTCAGCAACTGAATGTGAGTCCCAAATGCTGTGATGAGCATTGAACGCGTCATCTGAGGGGCAACGCGATCATTCATAAAAAATCGAATTTCTTGATGAAGTTTAGGCTGGTGTGAATTAGGAAGTGCACACACTGGCCCTTTATGAGCTGGAGGGAGTGTATGTCCTATGGGCATGAGGAAGAGGCATTGCCGACAAGTAGTAGACTGCAGCCTGCTAGGGAAGAAGAAGCGGATGTAACTTTGGATAGGCCCACCTCAAGGATGCAGGTGAAAACTGGCAGGTCATCCAAACACAGGCAGGATGATGAGTGAAGCAGTGCTTGCCTGGCACAGTGGAGAAGTGGCAGACACAGGCTGCCGATGTAACAGAAGACTTGATTAAGTCAATGGCTTTAGTATGTACACATTTCCACTAACAAAAAACATTAAACAACAGAACATATAGATCAAAAAGAATGTATAGTGGCATACCCCAGCTTTTCTTCATTCAAGTTCTCAATGTTTAATGGTTTTCTTCTTTCTGCCAAGATCATTTTTTTCTTCTCTCGTTCTGTCTGCTTTTTCCCTCCTCTTCTCTCCGTCTATACAAAAAATACAGAATACATTTGAATTAGGTCCTATGCAACTGTGTATGACAAGAGTTTTGTGCAGAGTACGATGAAATGCACCTCGTAGCCCTGCCTGATGTCACAGTACGTCGGGATTACATGGTATGGTTTCCTCACTGGTTACGTGACATTATGCCCTCCCTAGGAGTACATAAGGTCAGCTTGCCACAGTTTTACACCGACACCCCCTGTCCACAGGGGCACAAGGAGGCACGGGGAGTGAGATAGGGTGGCCCACGCGAGCTCCTGTGTGGCACAACACTAGCTCATAACCCGGACAAGCTGGGAAAGCCCTTTCACTGCCCCAGTGAATCAGAGCACTGCTAGTCTGGTAGATTGCCACCAGTTCCTCATTCGATATAAACCCGGTCCGTTAACACACGTGTGGATTTGTGGATCGAGACAAAAGAACAGCACAAGATATAATTATATATTTAATTGCCTTAAAGGGAATCTGTCACTAGCTTTTACCCTTGTCAGCTAAACATATGCTGACATGAAGGGTCTCCATAGCAGTCCTAATGTGTTTTTATTTTAGATATCCAAGGCTTTATTTTCTCAAAAAACAGGTTTTACCCACCTGTCAATCATCAGAATAAGGAGCCCAGGGGGAGGTCTGGCCATGCAGGGTGTTCATCCGCACCCTCCCCCGTCAGTGCCGCACGCCGCCTCTCCAAACCTCTGCGCCTAAAGCGCAGTGCGGCCTCTCCCTCTCCCTCCCTCCCCCTCCTTCCCCGTCAAGATCCCGTGCGTGCGCCCGTGCGGACTCCGGCAACCGGCTTCAGGGAGCGAAGCGCGCATGCGCCGGCACTTCGCTCCCTCCCTGGTATGACCGCACCCTGGCGCCAGCCTCTCAGAGTCCGCGAAGAGCTGTGCCCTGTGCGCACGCACGGGATCTTGACGGGGAAGGAGGGAGAGGGAGGGAGAGACGGCACTGCGCTTTAGGAGGCGGCGCAGAGGTTTGGAGAGGCGGCGTGCGGCACTGACGGGGGAGGGTGCGGACGAACACCCTGCATGGCCAGACCTCCCCCTGGGCTCCTTATTCTGATGATTGACAGGTGGGTAAAACCTGTTTTTTGAGAAAATAAAGCCTTGGATATCTAAAATAAAAACACATTAGGACTGCTATGGAGACCCTTAATGTCAGCATATGTTTAGCTGACAAGGGTAAAAGCTAGTGACAGATTCCCTTTAAGGGCGCACTAGACACAATACTATATACACACAGATCATATATCGTCCGATATGCAAATACAGATGAACAATCAGAGTTAACAGATAAAAGTCAGTTAATGGATATGCTCCCTCCAAACACATGTGACCTCCCTTCAGCGAAAAGACCATGGCCACTACCCTGCACAGGCACGCAACTCTTATTCAGTCAAGCCCCTCGCTCCCCCTGGGATGATCCCATCCCCCCTCCCCTTGGTTCTGGTAGCCACAAATCCACAAACCCATTATGGATCATATCTCCTTACCAGAAGGTCATAGGGAGATGATTCTGGTTCCAACTGATCCGCCTGGTGCATTTGGAGACCAAACATGGCGTTGCTGCTGCGCTTCTACCCTGAGTTCTCCATATCTCCCCTTCCCTGTGTCCTATGAGCAAACGTAGACTGGGAGAACGTTGTCTCGGTCCCAGGGTCTCAAAGATGTAACTGGTGTATGTCTTGAGATGTATGGTCATTTCATAATTCCTTATGAATGCTTGGTTCAATGATGCCTATAGAATTTGTTTGTTGTAGTTGACCAGCTCAGCCCCCCTGCAGGTAGTCATCCTGTCAGAGGAGCTTGCTTCCAGTCAGGCTGATGGAAGTGTGAAATTTAAACACTTGATCTGCTTTGAGGAAGGGCTCCCTGTAGAGCCTGTTTCCTCTGTGAACTGCCCCTCAGGCATTAAATCATTAGTGTTGGGCACGACTATTTGTATCACGAATAACTCAACTTCAAGAATTCGCGTATATTTACTATATGGTGCTATATATTCGTAATTTCGAATATTCTATATTTTTTTTTCATCAGTAACCTCCCTCTTACTTCTGGGGCCAATGAGAAGGCTGCAATGTCTTTGTCTGAGCTTAGCAACATCCCTAGCAACCAACAGGAAAGTTGCCTACCCCTTACTATATAAGGAACCTCCCCAGCAGCCATTTTCTTTAGTGTAATGGAGTTCTGAGAGAGACAGCAGTGTGATTGCTGTGCTCTGTGCTTTGCTGTATAATTAGACAGTTAACTTAGATATATAATTCAGATAGTTAGGGTGAGATAGTCAGTGTAGGTCACATTGATTTATAGTGTAGCTGATTCGAGTGCAGGGTGTTAGGTAGGGTTCTGCTGTCCATACATACAGTGCTGTGATGTCACCCAGTTGCACGTATTGCACAAAAATATGCACATCATTAATTGCAGATTTTCGCAATCGCGAATATATATATTGGAGCACTCTACCTGCATATATAAAGCTATTGTAATGTTCTGCCATGCCAACCATTATCTCGAGTCTCAGTAACTTCTAGCCACTTGAAAAATTTACCCAAAGTGACCCACGCCTGTATTGCACGCACATTACGCGGACATTACATTGCAATTTTTTGCAATCAAGAAAATAACCACGAATTCGGTAATAAATGGCGAATATTCTCCCATATATTCTCAAAATATCGCTAAATCGAATATAGCCCCTGCCGCTCATCACTATAAATCATAGCTCCACATATTCCTCACACAGAGGTTGACTAAATGCAGTTTCGAAATATCAATTTTGAAAGTATGCATTCAAAACCATAGAGGAAAGAATCCTCTTTTCCTCTGCAACATCATTGCAACTAAATGATAACTCAATGTATGCTTTTCCCAGCTGATCGTAGTGTCACAGCTAGGGAACCACTCATAATCTGGTAATCCTTTTAAGTCCATACACTTACAAAAGGCATCTTTCATATGATTTATACAGAACCTGCCAGGAAAAAATTGATGGCTTTGCTTGTAAGTTGAATCACATTTGTCTGCGATTGCATTCAGTGTTTCAATTGTATTCTGTCAGGATTGCATTTGTTTTCATCTATTTTTCAGGTGCATGAAGATAAATTGAACACATAGCATATCCTGGCAGCTCAGTGAATTACAGATTGTGTCTGGATGCCATCTATGTGCTTTCAGTTTTTTTTCACTGACCCAATGACTTGAATGGACCAGTCCTGCATTAAAAAGCATTTCCAAGACACGTGTTGCATTATCTGAGGTGGGATAGCAGAAATAGGCTACTTTCACACCAGCGTTTTCCCTTTCTGCTATTTAGATCCGTCATAAGGTCTCAATAGCGGAGGAAAACGCTTCAGTTTTGTACCCATTCATTGTCAATGGGGACAAAACTGAACTGAAGGGAACGGAGTGCATCAGAATGCATACCGTTCTGTTTCATTGCGCTCTCATGACGCACACAAAAGTGCTACAAGCAGCGTTTTTGAGTGCGTCCTGGGATGTTGAACAAAACTCACAATGTAAGTCAATGGAGACAGATCCGTTTTCTCTGACACAAAAGAAAATGGTAATAAATGGCCGTTTTTTATTATTACCTAAAAATGCATATATAATACCTTATTATATATGTACATACAATACTAATTCAAATAGAAAATACCTCAAATATAAACAAAAATTATGCAGTCACGGTCCCTCTATAAATGTATCGTGCAGAGCTCTCTTAAAGATCAAAATGTTCCACAACAGTATAAAAGGAGTTGGTGCAGTGTCTTAATAATGCATGCCTTCTTATTGTAGTGTTCTTAGATGATTTCAAATTGTTACTCTTTAGAATAGTATCAGATGTAATATGCAGCGATACTCAGATAGTTAAATTGCTACTGTTTGGGTCAGCAGTATCGTTGATGTGCACAATATTTGAGTAGCACATAACTTGTGCCACTAACTACTCCATATAAGGTGCATATTGATTGTAAGGTAGTTATGCCAACACCGTCCAACCCATTCAACAGATTGTATAGTTGATATAGGAAATAGTTTAGCAGAGTATGCTGTTGGCTGCTTACCAGATCCGTCGCTGCCTGCAATAGTAGGTGGTACGTACGTGGCTGTATTGAGCTTTCAGATCTCTTGTGGAGCACCTGTTGGTTTTCTTACATGTGTGCTAGTGCTGGCACTGTTTTCCAACGTACAGTATGCAGATTTGTCACTTTGTAACAGCGGCTCGGTTACAGAGTGACAAATCTGAGTGACGAATATTGTGCACATCAACGATACCGCCGACTCAAAGTGTAACAATTTAACTATCTGAGTATCGATGCATATTACATCTGATACCAGTCTAAGGAGTAAAAATTTGCAACCATCTAAGAACACTACAATAAGAAGGCATGCATTATTAAGACACTGCACCAACTCCTTTTATACTGCTGTGGAACATTTTGATTTTTATTCAGTGCAAGAGCTCCGCATGGTAGATTTATAGAGGGACTGTGACTGCATAATTCTGCATATTTTTATATGTATTATTGATTATATTTGAGTTATTTTCTATTTTAATTAGTATTGTATGTACATAGATAATAAGGTATTATATATGCATTTTTAGGTAATAATAAATGTAGAAAGATTTTTTTTTAACAAAAAAGGGCAATTTATTACCAATTATATTGAGTGGCTAGGTAGTATTGCAGGCCGCGTTATATTTCAGTGAGCTCCCTCTCCTGTTATTGTTACAAAAGAAAATGGATCTGTCCCCCATTGACTTACAATGGTTTTAGAGATGGATCCATCATTGCTATGTTAAAGATAATACAACTGGATCGGTTCATAATGGAGGCAGATGGTTGTAAAATCATGACAGAAGCATTTTTGCTGATTCATGACGGATCCAGCAAAAACGCTGCTGTGAAAGTAGCCATAGCTGGTTTACATTGCGATTGCACTTTATTTGTGTTGGCTGTTGTTATATATAAAAGACTGGCATGATAGACATTCATATGGATCCCCATAAAGACCACTGGAATAAAACAAAGCAGGAAGTCAATGTATTCCACTATAAATTAAGCCTTCATGTACAGAGTAAGCAAATAATGATAATAATAAAAGATATAACTGTTAAGCGGCAGGGCACTATGGATGTCACAATTAAGACTGTGGGGCATTGTGGAGGTGACAGTTAAGAGGGTGGGGTGCTGTGGAGGTCACTGTTAAGGGGGCTGAGCTCTGTGGCAGTCACTGCTAAGGGGATGGGGTGCTGTGGAGGTCACAGTTAATGGGGCAGGTCACTGTTAAGAGGCAGGGTGCTTTGGTGGTCACTGCTAAGGGGGCGGAGCACTGTGGAGGTCACTGTTATGCGGTACACTTTGGATATCTTTTAACTACACACACAAACATTAAATTAAATAGACAAAATATACCCGTACAAAGCCGGGTATTCTACTAGTATCTTATATATCTAAAAATTTATTTCAGTCTGTTTTGTGCACACCTGGACTGATGTGCATCAAATTTGGCATATATGTAAATCAGGTGTTTTGAGAAGTTTTAGACCTGGTCTCAGCTCTTTAGGATGTAATGTTTCTGAGATATTCCCCAAAAAATGCAAATATGGCACCATCACATGACCCGTATTAGCCAATAGAAGCTCACAGGTCCTTTACACATATCCTAACTGACATACGTATGGTCACAAGACATTTATTGACCAATTGAAGCTCGCAGGTCCTTCAGTCTTCACCTCACTGACATCCACCCAGTTGTACACCAGGTTAACATTACAACTCAGAAATTTCTCGTCACTGTTAAGGGACGGGATGCTGAGAAGGTAATTGTTAAGGAGGGCTGGGAACTGTGAAAGCTGCTGTTAAAGGGGCAGGATGCTGTGAAGGTCACGTTTAAGGGGGTGGGGCCCTGTTAAGCTCACTGTTAAGGGGGTGGAGAACTGTGGAGGCCATTGTTAAAGGGACAAGGTGCTGTGGAGGTCACATTTTAAGGGATCGGAGCTCTGTGGAGGTCATTGCCAAGGAGGAGGGGCAATGTGGAGGTCACTGTTAAGGTAGTGTGGTGCTGTGGAGGTCAGTGTTAGGGGCAGGGTGCTGTGTAGGTCACTGTTAAGGTGGCAGGATGCTGAGGAAGTCCATGTTAAGGGGTGGGGCACTGTATAGGTCATTGTTAAAGGGGTGGGGTGCTGTGAAGATTATTGTTAAGGGGCAGGTTAATTTGGAGGTCACATATTAAGGTAGTGGGGAGCTGTGGAATTCACTTTTCAGGGGAAGGAGCACTGTGGAAGTCACTATTAAGGGGTCTGTGGGGACAAGGCACTGTGGAGGTCAATATTATGGGGAACACTGTGGATAGATTTTACCCACACTTACAGAGGTGGCCTGGTGTGGAGGTCCCTGTTAAGGGATTAGGCCGCTGTGCAGGTCACTTTTAAGGGGTCTGTGGGGGCAGGACACTGTGGAGGTCAATGTTATGTGGAACACTTGGATATTTTTTAACCACAATTACAAATATTACATGAAAGACAAAATATTCCTGTGTAAAGCTGGATCATTCTGCTAGTAGATAGATAGATTGATAGATACATGCACACTAGAGATAAGCGGAATCAGTTTGTAACGACCCTGGCAGATGAATCCGAAGCATTTCAGGTTTGCTTCGGACAAAATTAGTAAAACAGCACGCGGCGCCATTTTACTGCACACGTCCGTGGGAAAAAGCTCATATGACCCTAAGAGAAGTGGGGGAGGGAAGCTTGCCCTGATTGGCTCACAGGCCAATAGCCTGGATAAGACAATCAGTGATGTAGCGGGCAGGGAGGGAGCGGCTTTTGACAAGCAGATACCTGCCATCAGCGTGTCTGAAAGGGAGGTTCCTCTCAAGCCCCTCATAGCCAATTACCTCCTGCTGTCACAAGTAGTGTTGAGCGAGAATATTCGAATTGCGAATATCGCTACTTTGAGAATTCGCAAATATTTATAATATAGTGCTATACATTTGTATTCGCGAATAGTGTTGATCGCGAATATTCTAATTGCAAATTTTTATCGCGAATATATTACTTTGCCAATTTTTGCAATTAAGTAAATAATGACTGGAGATTACGAATTCTCTAATTTGCGAATTTAAGGCGAATATTCGGCCAAAAATTTGCAAAATATCATGAATTCGAATATTGCCTATTACTACTAATACTACTACTACCACCCATAGACAGCAGATCTGCTGCTTGTTTGTTTCATGCTATGCTGCTTCTGCTGCTACTACTATTTTATGGCCATTATGTGCCTCTAATAGCCTTCCTTTTTCAAATCCACACTGTATTGCTGCTGCTCCCAATTCAACAGGAGAAGCTTGTTCAGAGTCACTTTTTCTTTTGATAACTAAGGGGTTTCCTGGGATATTTTTTAATGATAACTAGAGAAGATCAGATCGAAGTTGACGAAGTAGAATTTGATTTGTCCCAAAGTCAAATTTCCTTGTGCTTTGTGGTAACTGTTGTTAAGATGTGTGATGAATAGTGTTGAGCACAAATATTCGAATAGCAAATTTTATTAGCAAATATTGACACTTCGATAATTTGCGAATATTTAGAATATATTGCTATATATTCATTTTTTAGAATACTCGTCATTTTTTTCCATCTGAACACATAATTCCTCCCTGCTTCTTGTTTGTGGGCCAATGAGTCATTGGCCCACAAGCAAGAAGCAGGGAGGAATCATGTGTTCAGATGGAAAAAAAATGATGAATATTCTAAAAAACTAATACATAGCATATATAGTGCCATATTTGTTATTTTTTTATGAAGTAGTGAACACACATGATTGATTCCTCCCTGCTGTCTGGTTCCCTGTCCCCGACTTCCCGTGCACATGGAGTGTCCCCATCACTATGGGAACGCCTAGGGGTTAGAATATACCATCGGATGTGAGATTTCACGATCTCACAACAGTAAATAGTCTTGTCATAAGACTATGCAACTAATAGAGGGTGCTGTTCATGACTCATGAACAGCGCCCTCTATTGGTTGCATAGTCTTATGACAAGACTACTCACTCACAACAGTGAATAGTCTTGTCATAAGACTATATAACTAATAGAGGCCGCTGTTCATGAGTCATGATTCTTG
Source organism: Bufotes viridis (assembly GCA_033119425.1). NCBI lineage: Eukaryota > Metazoa > Chordata > Amphibia > Anura > Bufonidae > Bufotes > Bufotes viridis. Next base: position 201,828,153 of record CM065591.1, on the reverse strand, counting down.
AACAGCGCCCTCTATTGGTTGCATAGTCTTATGACAAGACTATTCACTCACAACAGCGAATAGTCTTGTCATAAGACTATCCAACTAATAGAGGGCGCTGTTCATGAGTCATGAGCAGCGCCCTCTATTGGTTGTATAGTCTTATGACAAGACTATTCGCTGTTGTGAGATCGTGAAATCTCATATCCGATGGTATATTCTAACCCAGAGGCCTTCCCATGGTGATGGGGACACTCCATGCACGCGGGAAGTCGGCAAAGGGCACTGACTGGAGCGGGATGAAATCCTAGGGAGCCCGTACACATAAGAATAGTTTTTTGGGGAACCAGACAGCAGGGAGGAATCAATCATGTGTGTACACTACTTCATAAAAAATTAAGAATATGTTAATAAGGAATAAATAGCACTATATTCAATATATTGCTATATATTCATTTTTTCGAATATTCTCCAAAATATTGGTCAAATATCACAAATTCGAATATAGCCCCTGCCTCTCATCACTATGAAAAAAAATGATCAATGATGATAACAGCAATCCTCGATCCTTTTTTCAGAGACAAAGCTTTATTTCGATTATGAGGCCCAGATGCAGAAATGTTTTTAGCTTTTATTATGAATGAACCTACTTATACCCAGAATGATGTTACCTCCGTTAATTCACCTCAGTTCATGCCCCTCAGTTCATTCACTTCAGTCCATTCATCTCAGTTCATTCCTTTCTAACCTTGCTTCAGCCTTCCTTCTTATACCATTTTTACTAACATGTGGAGGACATCTAATTGGCTAATACAAATCTTCAGACCTAAATATGCATTTATTGGTTGTTTTAAAACTAAACTGATATTCTGATAGGTTGCTTACCTAATACTGTTTTAGTGGTGTTAGTTGTATAACTTAAATGTAACTGTAGACCCCATAGAAATTAACTGTAATACATATATAAAAATATATCCTATACCATTACTCCCCCACGTGAATCGTTTCAGATATGAGTTGGTTGACAACAAAACACTCAAATGACATATTAACATAAGTTTGAATATTGTAAACAGTGTTCATAGTAAAGGATGAGTATAGGTATTATATGGAATTCTCCACCAGGGCTCCTGAAATTCTTCCATTATCTTTTTAGCATTGGCTATATTTTCTTTGACCAATTTCTCTAATTCTATAACTCTCCTATCATCCCTCTCAAATAATGGGTCCAATTCATTTGCATGTGGTGGTATTTTCTTAAACATTGGGCAAACTATTACTTCCCAGTCACCCAAGTCCCTCTGAACAATGTCCATAGAAATTTGGTTTAATTTGATGGTAGCTCGTATGTCTTCTCCTCTGATTGTCACCAGTCCATGTGTCAGATTCACACACCACCCTGTGAAAGCACCTGGCACTGTACTTGCTGTTGCCATGTGAACAAGGCTACCCCTAATGCACAGACATTTAGTCCATCTCCATGAATTATTTGCTTCCATCCAGACTTGGGTCTATGCAGTTGGACTAGACAGCTTACCGCATGCATAGCTGCACAGCTATCCACATCCTCCAACTCTTAGGGTGTACAGGAGCACAGACATGCCTGGTCTCGTTTGTCACAGCAGTTGGGGTCCATCGATTTCCACACTTGAAAAATGGTAAGAAAACGGTTCTGTGGAAGAAGTTGTTTGTGTATATCTTTGTTGCACAAATTTTGAAGACCTTTTATTCGTGCAAGGGCCAGATTTACAACTTAGTCCATTTTTCTTCAAGAGATGGAGTACAAGACTAGAGTCCATTGTTCTTGGCCAATCTCTTTATTTCCTGAAGTCCTAGACTTAGGTGTTCACTAATGATAAGCGAGCATGCTCGGCCGAGTATTAGTTCAGCTCGAGCATCGCTATGCTCGGTGCTCAGTTTATCTCGGCCGAGCACCACGTGTGTTCGTCGCATTGCTCGAGTCTCCTCCCCCCATGTTTGGCGCCTTCTAAGCAGCCAATCAAGGTCCAGGGAAGTAATTCCCTTCAGTGTAAGGCCATAGCCATGTTAGCTGTAAGCCATACACTGATTGGCTGGCCGGAACACGTGATACAAGTTGATATAGTAGCTGAGGTCCGGCGCTCGGATCATTCAGCATCAGGGAGAGCAGACAGTAGGCAGGGACAGATACCGTTTTTCTCTAAACTTACTGATTTTGATTCAGCACTATCAGGGACAGGTTTCATCATGAAGGGACAGATAGTGCAGGGCTTAAAAATCGCTTTTTTAACTACCCAAACTTCTAAAAGACAAAAAGATTTCAGAATAGTGACATCTACAATACGCCATCATAAAGCAGTGTGTTGGGCAGACATTATAATAAGGGACTTATTCACTACAGTGTGCCTGCTACTGAGATATACACTGCACCATCATAAAGCAGTGTGTTGGGCCAACATTATAAAAAGGGGCTTATTCACTACAGTGTGCTTTCTAGTGAGATATACACAGCACCATCAGGGAAATTATTTTTTCTGGGGAAATTTACCTAACTTGTGCCACATCTGTGTGTGCGTTCAATCAGTAACCATTATATTAATTACTCCAGCAGAAAGTGATTTATATTTTGGCCATAGTTAACTAGTTTTGGGCACATCTGTGTGTGCGTTTAGGCCGCAACCGTATATACAGTATTCCAGCAGAGAATACATTTTATTTGGGACAAATTTGTATCCAATATAGAACTACATCCGAATACAGTGTGTATATTAAAAATTACATTATTTTGGGCCTGGTATAGTGGCAAAAATCAGTTGTTGTTTTTTTATTCAATACTGAACTGCATCTCGGCATCTTGGTATCCAGTACCGAACTGCATTTCAATACAGTGTGTATATTAAAAATTACATTCTCTTGGGCCTAGTGTAGTGGCCAAAATCTGTTGGTTTTTCTATCCAATATTGAACTGTATCTGAACACAGTGTGTATATTACAAATTACATTATCCCTTGCCTAATTTACTGTCAGAAATTTGTTGTATTTTGCTTCCAATACTGAACTGTATCGGAATACAGTATGTATATTACAAATTCCATAATCTTGATCCTAGTATAGTGTCCCAAATCTATTTTTTTGTATCCAGTACCGAAGTGCATCTCTATACAGTGTGTATATTCAAAATTACATTCTCTTGTGGCCAAAATCTGTATTCTTTGGTATCCAGTACCGAACTGCATTTCAATACAGTGTGTATATTAAAAATTACATTCTCTTGGGCCTAGTGTAGTGGCCAAAATCTGTTGGTTTTCTATCCAATACTGAACTGTATCTGAATACAGTGTGTATATTACAAATTACATTATCCCTTGCCTAATTTACTGTCAGAAATTTGTTGTATTTTGCTTCCAATACTGAACTGTGTCTGAATACAGTGTGTATATTACAAATTCCATAATCTTAGGCCTAGTATAGTGTTTAAAATCATTTTTTTTTTGTATCCAGTACCGAACTGCATCTCAATACAGTGTGTATATTAATAAATTACATTCTCTTGGGCCTAGTGTAGTGGGCAAAATCTGTTTTTTTATCCAATACTGAACTGCATCTGAATACAGTGTGTATATTACAAATTACATTCTCTTGGGCCTAATTTACTGTCAGAAATGTGTTGTATTTTGCTTCCAATACTGAAGTACATCTGAATACAGTGTGTATATTACAAATTCCATTCATCTGGGCCTTGTAAAGTGCATCAGAAAACTGTGTCTTTAGCGGACAGTAAAACAATCTGTGCCACATCTACAGACAAAACCATTAATATGAAGATGAAAAAAGGGAGGGAAAAGTGGGCGTGATGCTGATGGCTCCTGCAGAGGTTTTGGCCCTGGGCTCAATTAAACAGAGTTAAAATAATGTAGCAGAGGGCCTCCAGGTGCGCTAAACCTCTAAAACAGTGAAGGGGATGGTGACCCTTTTAGAGACTGATTGCCCAAACTGCAACCACAAACACACTTATTTATCGCCCACACAATCATTTACCCTGAATACTACAGTCCAATATAGTATATATTCCTTATTATTTAGCTATACTGGCCAGCCTACAGTCAATTGGCTGCCTTTGCCATTCATGGCGTACATGACAGAATTTTTCAAGGGTAAGGGCTCTGAGTGTTACCTCTGGCACCTGTGCAAGAGTTTCGCTGACCCAATAAAACATTATTTTGCCAGGACAGCCTAAAAAGCATGATGATGTGATTGAGGAGAAGGACGAGAAAAAGAAGATAGAACCATATAACCTTTTTAGTGGTGGCAGTGGTGTATGTGAATACAGTGTATTCATGTACATTACAAACAACACATTTAAAATGTCTTTATGTTCAGCCGCTTTCATCTGGTGTAGTAGAGAAGTCAGGGGCAATCCAAGCCCGGTTCACTTTTATAATAGTCAACCTGTTAGCATTTTCAGTTGACAGGCGCATGCGCTTATCTGTTATTATACCAGCTGTGCCAAAATGCTGGCAGCAGGGCAGGCCAGCACCTCTGAGGCGTAAAGAATACAAACTGAGGGTGGCCTGGCTATCACCCTGTGTACTGTGTTTGACTTTTTGTTGGTAATGGTTTGAGATACAGTTTATGACTAGTCTGTAAGATATTTTTTTTATTGTATTTTGTTATTTAGGAGTTATTCAACAGGCCATGCCATTGTTTTACCAAAACTGTTGTATTTTATGTTTGTATTTTATAGTAATGTGTAAGTTTTAGATGAGGTTTTAGTCAATACAGTGTACAGGCCAGCCCCTCCAAGGCATAGAGTGCAAGTTTGTGGCACGTGTCCAGCTTGGACACCCAATAGTTGTAAGGCACAGAGGGATCACTGAGGACGCTGGCACGGTCTGCTATGTACTCCTTTATCATCTTCCAAAATGTTTCCCTTCTTGTGACACTAGGCTGCGCATTAGGGTGAGGGTGCTGGCGGGGTGTCATAAAACTGTCCCACGCCTTGTGCCTCTGTTGGAACTGCGGTGTGTCCCCCTCATCTCCCCTCCTGGGTTGCCCAAGAAACTACGTACTCTACCTCCAGTGATGTCATAGAAATTTTATAAGGAATTTTTAAACAAGTAAATAATTATTAAATAGAGAGACTGGCACTCCTACTTGTGTGAAAAATATTCCCAAATAGATGTGATAAAATAATATATAACTTTTATTCATAGAAGAAAATATCGTGTTCTAGTATAAAAATAAAAAATAAATAATAAATAATATCGTGCTCTAGTATAAAAAAATGAAGGACAGTCCCGTATCTTGGTATAACAAAACACTAAGGCCTCTTTCACACGGGCGTCATGTTTGACGCCCGGATAAGAGGCGGGTGCGTTGCAGGAATATGCACGATTTTTCCGCGCGGGTGCAAATGTTTGTAATGCGTTTTGCACGTGCGTGTGAAAAATCGCCATGTTTGGTACCCAGACCCGAAGCCGGACTTCATCACTGAAGTCTGGTTTCGGGTAGAGTATCCTGGAGAATTTATTATTTTCCCTTATAACATGGTTAAAAGGGAAAATAATAGCATTCTTAATAAAGAATGCTTCGTAAAATAAAGCTGAAGGGGTTAAAAATAATAAAAGTTAACTTACCTTAGCCACTTGATCGCGTAGTTGCGATCTGTCTTCTCTTTTCCAGCATCAGCTAACAACTACAGAACCTGTGATGACGTCACATCACATGGTCCAATCACATAGTCCATCACCATGGTAAGATGGACCATGTTATAAGGGAAAATAATAAAGATCTGGTCCCGTTGCTAAGCAACCATGCGGGAAAATTGCACTGCATCCGCACTTGCTTGCGGATGCTTGCGATTTTCCCGCAGTCCCATTCACTTCTATAGGGCCTGCGTTGCGTGAAAAACGCACAATATAGAGCATGCTGCGATTTTCACGCAACGCAGAAGTGATGCGTGAAAATCACAACTCATGTGCACAGCCCCATAGAAATGAATGGGTCCGGATTCAGTGCGGGTGCAATGCGTCCTCCTCACGCATTGCACACGCGCGGAAAACACGCCCATGTGAAAGGGGCCTAAAGAGATTCAAATATTTGGTCTGGGACCGAGATCGTCCATAAAATTTGGACTGGTGATGAATAGCAGTTCGATATATTATAAAATGTCTAACAGCAATGTGCTCAAAGTAAATGTAAGATTGCTGTCTGGATTCTCTTCAGTTCTGAGATCACAGTCTAGAATTACTATGGCTGTTATGTGTCGATAATAATATACTATCTTTCTTGGTCCTGTGTCACCTTTGGGTTCCACTATATTATCAGTTAGGCAACTCTTAATATAATACAGGTACCTGTCGGATGTTGCATTCAGTAATCAGACTTGGTAGTTAGACTTACACGGAGTCTGTGTAATCGGGATTTGTCTTACTCACAGCGGGCATCACGCGGCAGCTTTGCCTGGCATCTCCCCTGTATGTTCGCGGTTACTGCTCTCCCGTGCTCACACTGTCCGTGATCCTCAGTTTGTCACGTGGGCCAGGGGCTGCCATTTCGCGGGAAGGAGATAATTGTAAGGTGTGTACACTTTGGTTTTGGAGCGCTCCAGAGCGCTCTACAGTTTTGCTCTGCTGGTTTTACTCTAAATGCTGGGTACCCGGGGGGTTTTTCCTTTTCCCAAACACGTTTCAGGGATTGCTTTCCCCTTCTTCAGTGGTAACCCCTTACAATTTTTTTGGGTTGTTTTATAGCTTCAGGTTGAGCAAACAATCAAAATCTGGTCTGGAAGCCTTGAGGTGCGGAAGCTGTCCATGCGGTTATCGTGCGATTCTCATGCGTTTTTTTAGTTTGTTGCGTTCTTTTGAAATGTTATATAGATTCAGTTCATTAGTTGATTTTACGAAGGAAAGATCTCAATAAGCTTGCTTTCACGTTATATAATAATAAAATACCAGGCATGTTATGGATCTCGAAAATTGATATCAGCAATCTAATAAATATTCTTTATCTATCAAAAGCTGGTATAATGAATATCTATTATATATAAAACATACAATAAAAAATCAAGAATAAAAAATGGATAAAAAGTTCATAATACATAAAAGAGCACAGTATGAAAAATATAGTATATATCATAAGTAAATATATACAATATAAAATATACAATAATCATGACAGTCTGTAACATACTTATAAGAGCCATTCTAGTTTATTCCGGATCTTGAGTTATGTCATCTTATCAAAAAGGTAAATATTATATATAAAAAAATATTAATATTATATCTATCTATCTATCTATCTATCTATCTATCTATCTATCTATCTATCTAGAAAAGAGAAAGTAAGAAGCAGCACACTGAAAAAATGGGTGCAAAATCCTGCTTGAGAGCCCGCAACAAGGTTCCTTGTAGTATAATCTTCAAAAAAGGCAAGGCAGCACTCCACAGAGTAAAATTCACGTGCGTTTATTGACCCAGTGCTCAGCAACGTTTCAATTGCTCTATGCAATCTTTATCAAGCCAAGGCTTGATAAAGATTGCATAGAGCAAATGAAACGTTGCTGAGCACCGGGTCAATAAACGCACGTGAATTTTACTCTGTGGAGTGCTGCCTTGCCTTTTTTGAAGATTATCTATCTATCTATCTATCTATCTATCTATCTATCTATCTATCTATATAAAACATATTGCATAAAAGACAATATTGTGTGGAGCAATCCATAGGGGTTGGATATAAATAGTGGTTGTAATATCATCTTAGTTCCCACTTTTTTTTATACACTGCCTATGATACGGAATAAAATTGATACAAGAGATAACATTGAGATAAAAAGCCCCAATATTTTATTAAAAAGAAGAATGGACATATATTAGAATTAATCATGGAGAAACACATAAGATGACATAACTCAAGATCCAGAATAAACTAGAATGGCTCTTATAAATATGTTACAGACTGTCATGATTATTGTATATCTTATATTGTATATATTTACTTATGATTATGGATGAGTGAACCCGAACTGGATAGTTCGTGTTCGTACCGAATTTTGGGGTGTTCAGGACACAGACCCGGACCCGAACATTTTCAAAAAAGTTTGGGTTCGGGTCCATTGTTCGGCGATATCTTCCCGCTTTCTGAAGGGCTGCACAGCAGCCAATTAGCTAGCATTTTACTTCTTACCCTAAGAAGCCATCACAGCCATGCCTACTAATGGCATGGCTGTGATTGGCCAAGTGCAGCATGTGACCCAGCCTCTATTTGCTCTGATTAGTGTAGGGAGAGGACGCAGCTTCTGTGAGGGCGAGATTAGGCAGGGAAAGGACAGCAAAATCACCAAATGAAGTGATCGATCTACAGCTGTGAATCATTCAACTTCTGCTAGTTAATTGTTCACTGGTTTTTAGGCTGCACAGAGCGTTTTTCTGTCACTTTGATTGGCGGCCATTTTGTGTCTTGTGGTGCACCAGCACAAGCTGCCACCAAGTCCTTCAATCCATCAATACTAGTTTTTTTTTTTTTTTTGCTATATCCTACATCAGGGGAATGGCTATGCTTATTGTCACCCCTAGAAACTCAGGATAGAAATTTCTATATTTTATTAAGGGGTTAAATTCAATTTCCAAAATAGCAATCCCCTAAATCTGGTGTTCCAGCTATAGCTAGCCAAGTGTAATACTGCCTGCTGTCTGGCAAAGGATACATTTTTTTCTGTGGTGAAATTCAATTGCCAAAATAGCAATCCCCTAAATCTGGTGTCCCAGCAGTGGCTGGCAAAGTTTAAGTGTCGGGAAAAGGATGGATAATTTTCTGGGGTGAAATTCAATTGCCAAAATAGCAATACCGTAAATCTGGTGTCCCAGCAGTGGCTGGCCAAGTTTAATAGTGTCCGTCAAAGGATTTATTATTTTCTGCGGTGAGATTCAGTTGCCAAAAGAGAAATACAGTAAATCTGGTGTTCCAGCTGTGACTGGACAAGTTTACTAGTATCCGTCAAATAATAGATTTTGTTCTGGGGTGAAATTTAATTGCCAAAATAGCAATACCTTGAATCTGGTGTTCCAGCTGTGACTGGACAATTTCCCTAGTGTCCGTCAAAGGATATATTATTTTCTGGGGTGAAATACAGTTGCAAAAATAGAAATACCGTAAATCTGGTGTTCCAGCTGTGGCTGGACAAGTTTAATAGTGTCCGGCAAAGGATATATTTTTTTCTGGGGTGAAATTCAATTGCCAAAATAGCAATACCATAAATCAGTGGTTTCAGCTGTGGCTGGCCAAGTTTAATAGTGTACGGTAAAGGATTTATTATTTTCTGCAGTGAAATTCAGTTGTAAAAATAGAAATACAGTAAATCTGTTGTTCCAGCTGTTGCAGGCCTAGTTTAAATCTGTCCGTAAAAGGGTATATTTTTTTCTGGGGTGAAATTTATTTGCCAAAATAGCAATACCCTGAATCTGGTGTTCCAGCTGTGATGGACAAGTTTAATAGTGTCCGGCAAAGGATATATTATTTTCTGGGGTGAAAGTCAGTAGCAAAAATAGAAATACAGTAAATCTGGTGTTCCAGCTGTTGCAGGCCTAGTTTAAATCTGTCCGTAAAAGGGTATATTTTTTTCTTGGGTGAAACTGAATTGCCAAAATAGCAATACCCTGAATCTGGTGTTCCAGCTGTGGCAGGCCTAGTTTAAATCTGTCCGTAAAAGGGTATTTTTCTATCTGGTGTAAAATTTAACTGCCAAAATAGCAATACCATAAATGTGGTGTCCCAGCAGTGGCTGGCCAAGTTTAATAGTGTCCATCAAAGGATTTATTATTTTCTGCGGTGAAATTCAGTTGCCAAAATAGAAATACAGTAAATCTGGTGTTCCAACTGTGATTGGACAAGTTTAATAGTATACGTCAAAGGATAGATTTTGTTCTGGGGTGAAATTTAATTGCCAAAATAGCAATACCCTGAATATGGTGTTCCAGCTGTGACTGGACAAGTTTAATAGGTCTGTCAAAGGATAAATTATTTTCTGGGGTGAAAGTCAGTAGCAAAAATAGACATACAGTAAATCTGGTGTTCCAGCTGTTGCAGGCCTAGTTTAAATCTGTCCGTAAAAGGGTATATTTTTTTCTGGGGTGAAATTTAATTGCCAAAATAGCAATACCATGAATCTGGTGTTCCAGCTGTTGCAGGCCTAGTTTAAATCTGTCCGTACAAGGGTATATTTTTTTCTGGGGTGAAATTTAATTGCCAAAATAGCAATACCCTGAATCTCGTGTTCCAGCTGTGACTGGACAATTTCCCTAGTGTCCGACAAAGGATATATTATTTTCTGGGGTGAAAGTCGGTAGCAAAAATAGAAATACAGTAAATCTGGTGTTCCAGCTGTGGCTGGACAAGTTTAATAGTGTCCGGCAAAGGATATATTTTTTTCTGGGGTGAAATTCAATTGCCAAAATAGCAATACCATAAATCAGTGGTTTCAGCTGTGGCTGGCCAAGTTTAATAGCGTCCGTCAAAGGATTTATTCTTTTCTGCGGTGCAATTCAGTTGCCAAAATAGAAATACAGTAAATTTGGTGTCCCAGCTGTTGCAGGCCAAGCGTTAATCTGTCTGTAAAAGGGTATATTTCACTTAGCGTGCATCTCCAAGTATATTTCTTTCCGTAAAAGGTTATATTACAAAAAGTGTTACATTACAATTGCTGAAAGCATAATCCTGTAAATCTGCATGCACTAGTGTGCATCTCATAGTGTATTTCTGTCCATAAAAGGGTATATTACACTCAAGGGGTATATACAAGTGCTGAGAGGGTCATCCTCAATAACTTAAGATGCTACCGTGCATCTCCAAGTGTATTTCTGTCCGTTAAAGGGTATATTACACAAAGTGTTAAAGTACAATTGCTAAAGGCATAATCCTACATATTTTTTCACATGCTACTGTGCATCTCCAAGTGTAAATCTGTCCATAAAAGGATACCTTTCATCAAGTGCCTAAATACTAGGCCTACAATTGATATTCCCCTAAATCAGTGGTTACTGCTGTGCCTGGATTAGCATAATACGGTACATAAATAAATAGGCAGATAGTGTTAGGTGCCTGTAAAAAAGGTCAATTGGGTGGCCGACAGTGGATCCAACATGTTTACAACACTATCTCCCACCTAGTCTTTTGCAGAAAGCGCACAGGTGGCGCCTGAAAACCAAGCCCATCAGTCTGTCACCTCACCCCCATGCATATCAGGAAAACTGTGAGAGCCTCAAGTTATGCAGCAGTCTCTTATGCTGTTTGAAGACTCTGCTGGCAGGGTTTCACATGGGAATCCATCTAGCCCTTCCCCAGTGGTGGAAGACATAGAATGCACTGATGCACAACCACTTATGTTTCCTGATGATGAGGACATGGGAATACCACCTCATCGGAGTCCGCACGTCTCTGATGATGACGAAACACAGGTGCCAACTGCTGCGTCTTTTTGCAGTGTGCAGACTGAACAGGAGGTCAGGGAGGAAGACTGTGTGGAAGACGATGCAGGGGACGATGAGGTCCTAGACCCCACATGGAATGAAGGTCATGCCACTGACTTTCATAGTTCAGAGGAAGAGGCAGTGGTGAGACCGAGCCAACAGCGTAGCAAAAGAGGGAGCAGGAGGCAAAAGCAGAACCGCCGCCAAGAGAGTTCGACTGCTACTGGCCACCGCCACCAGGGACCGAGCACCCCAAAGGCACCTTCAAGGAGTTCCCTGGCATGGCACTTCTTTAAACAATGTGCTGACGACAAGACCCGAGTGGTTTGCACGCTGTGCCATCAGAGCCTGAAGCGAGGCATTAATGTTCTGAACCTTAGCACAACCTGCATGACCAGGCAAGAACTGCAGTGGAGTACACACCTTAAAAACAAGGAACTCGCTCAGGCTCCCCCTGCTCTCTCTTTTGCTGCTGCCTCGGCCTCCTCCTCCGCCTCGGGAGGAATGTTGGCATCTGGAGGATGAGGAGGAGGTGGAGGAGGATGAGGATGAAGCAGGTTCACAGCGGGGTGGCACCCAACACAGCTCAGGCCTATCACTGGTGCATGGCTGGGGGGGTACAGAGGACGATGACGATACGCCTCCCACAGAGGACAGCTTGTCCTTACCTCTGGGCAGCCTGGCACACATGAACGACTACATGCTGCAGTGCCTGCGCAACGACAGCAGAGTTGCCCACATTTTAACGTGTGCGGACTACTGGGCTGCCACCCTGCTGGATCCCTGGTACAAAGACAATGTGCCCACCTTACTTCCTGCACTGGAGTGTGAGTGGAAGATGCGCAAGTACAAGCGCACGCTGGTAGACGCGCTCCTGAGAGCATTCCCAAATGTCACAGGGGAACAAGTGGAAGCCCAAGGCGATGGCAGAGGAGGAGCAAGAGGTCGCCAACACAGCTGTGTCATGGCCAGCTCCTCTGAGGGCAGGGTTAGCATGGCAGAAATGTGGAAAAGTTTTGTCACCACGCCACAGATAACTGCATCAACACCTGATACGGAACGTGTTAGCAGGAGGCAGCATTTCACTAACCTGGTTGAACAGTACATGTGCACACCCCTCCACGTACTGACTGATGGTTCGGCCCCATTCAACTTCTGGGTCCACAAATTGTCCACGTGTCCAGAGCTAGCCTTTTATGCCTTGGAGGTGCTGGCCTGCCCGGCGGCCAGCGTTTAGTCTGAACGTGTATTCAGCACGGCAGGGGGCGTCATCACTGACAAACGCAGCCACTTGTCCACAGCCAACGTGGACAAGCTGACGTTCATAAAAATGAACCAGGCGTGCATCCCACAGGACCTGTCCATCCCTTGTGCAGAATAGACATTTATAACTGCCTCCCCCTTAACCATATATTCTTGTACTCCGGGGCACTTCTTTATTGAATCCTCTTTTTTTAATTTTTCGATTATATTGCGGTGCAACCAAAAGTTTAATGAACCTCTCCTCCGTCTAGGTGCCAGGGGCCTAATTATCCGAAAGTGGCCTGTTCCAGTGGTGGGTGACATGACGCCTGATTCTCTGCTATGCGACCTCTCTCCTCCGTCTGGGTGACAGGGGCCTAATTATCGAAAAGTGGCCTTTTCCATTAGTGGGTGACATGACACCTGATTCTCTGCTATGCGACCTCTGTCCTCTGTCTGGGTGCTGGCGCCTAAATAAATGAAAGTGGCCTTCTCCATTGGTGGGTGACATGACGCCTGAGTCTCTGCTATGAGACCTTTCTCCTCCCTATGGGTGCCAGGGGCCTAATTATCGAAAAGTGTCCGTCTCCATTGGTGGGTGACATGACTCCTGATTCTCTGCTATGCGACCTCTGTCCTCTGTCCGGGTGCTGGGGCCTAAATTATCGAAAAGTGGCCTTCTCCATTGGTCGGTGACATGACGCTTGATTCTCTGCTATGCGATCTCTCTCCTCCGTCTGGGTGTTAGGGGCCTAATTATTGAAAAGTGGCCTTCTCTATTGGTGGGTGACATGACGCCTGATTCTCTGCTATGCGACCTCTGTCCTCTGTCTGGGTGCTGGGGCCTAAATAAATAAAAGTGGCCTTCTCCATTGGTGGGTGACATGACGCCTGATTCTCTGCTATGCGACCTCTGTTCTCTGTCTGGGTGCCGTGGGCTAAATATCTGGAAGTGGCCTTCTCTATTGCTGGGTGACATGACGCCTAATTATCTGCTATGCGACCTCTGTCCTCTGTCTGGGTGCTTGGGCCTAAATAAATGAAAGTGGCCTTCTCCATTGGTGGGTGACATGACGCCTGATTCTCTGCTATGCGACCTCTGTTCTCTGTCTGGGTGCTGGGGCCTAAATAAATGAAAGTGGCCTTCTCCATTGGTGGGTGACATGACGCCTAATTATCTGCTATGCGACCTCTGTCCTCTGTCTGGGTGCTTGGGCCTAAATAAATGAAAGTGACCTTCTCCATTGGTGGGTGACTTGAAGCCTGATTCTCTGCTATAGGACCTCTCTCCAATTGATATTGCTTAATTTTTATTTATTTTATGTTATTTTAATTCATTTCCCTATCCCCATTTGTTTGCAGGGGATTTATCTACAGTTTGCTGCCTTTTGCAGCCCTCTAGCCCTTTCCTGGACTATTTTACAGCCTTTTTAGTGCCCAAAACTTCGGGTCCCATTCGCAAAGTCCGGCCGAACTTCTCGAACCCAAACATCCAGGTGTTCGCTCAACTCTACTTATATATATACACTATAAATTTCATACTGTGCTCTTTTATGTATTATGAACTTTTTATTAATTTTTTTTTTAATCTTGATTTTTTATTGTATGTTTTATATATAATAGATATTCATTATACCAGCTTTTGATATATAAAGAATATTTATTAGATTGCTGATATCAATTTTCGAGATCCATAACATGCCTGGTATTTTATTAGTATATAACATGAAAGCAAGCTTATTGAGATCTTTCCTTCATAAAATCAACTAATGAACGCAACATGAACTAAAAAAAACGCATGAGAATCACACGATAACCGCATGGACAGCTTCCACACCTCAAGGATTCCAGACCAGATTTTGATTGTTTCCTCAACCTGAAGCTATAAAACAACCCAAAAAAATAGTGGGGGGTTACCACTGAAGAAGGGGAAAGCAATCCCCGAAACGCGTTTGGAAAAAGGAAAAACCCCCCGGGTACCCAGCATTTAGAGTAAAACCAGCAGAGAAAAACTGTAGAAGGTTGACATCTGGAGCGCTCCAAAACCAAAGTGTACACACCTTACAATTATCTCCTTCCCGCGAAACGGCAGCCCCTGGCCCACGTGACAAACTGAGGATCACGGACAGTGTGAGCACGGGAGAGCAGTAACCGCGAACATACAGGGGAGACGCCAAGCAAAGCTGCCGCGTGATGCCCGCTGTGAGTAAGACAAATCCCGATTACACAGACTCTGTGGAAGTCTAACTACCAAGTCTGATTACTGAATGCAACATCCGACAGGTACCTGTATTATATTAAGAGTTGCCTAACTGATAATATAGTGGAACCCAAAGGTGACACAGGACCCAGAAAGATAATATATCATTATGGACACATAACAGCCATAGTAATTCTAGACTGTGATCTTAGAACTGAAGAGAATCCAGACAGCAATCTTACATTTACTTTGGCGATGAGATCATTTCTGTTAGACATTTTATAATATATCGAACTGCTATTCATCACCAGTCCAAATTATATGGATGATCTCGGTCCCAGACCAAATATTTGAATCTCTGTATTGTTTTTTCTACCAAGATACGGGACTGTTCTTCATTTTTTATACTAGAGCACAATATTTTCTTCTATGAATAAAAGTTATATATTATTTTATCACATCTATTTGGGTATTTGGGAATATTTTTCACACACGTAGGAGTGCCAGTCTCTCTATTTAATAATTATTTACTTGTTTTATGAAGGGGTGTTTCAGCTGAGACTTGAGCACCTGTACCATAACCAGTGAAGGAGTGAGCTATTTACGGCATACAATTTTTAAACAAGGACATTCTGTTATTGCATCATTTTGCTCGTCCTCTCCTCCACAGAAATGAGAGATGACAAGTTATCTTTTTAGGGGGGGGGTCGATAAGGGTGAACAACCAGTAATCCGTATTGTCTAACATGCGTATAACGCACGGGTCATGGGAAAAGCAGCCTAACATGAAGTCAGCCAAGTGTGCCAGATTCCCAACAGGCAAGACTTTGCTGTCCTCATCAGGAGGATGACTCTCATTCTCCTTATCCACTTCCTCCTCTCCTGACCATCTATCCAGAACAGATGGAATAAACCTGCTATTGGTACTACCCTCTGTAGCGTAGGTAACTGTCTCTTGCTCCTCCTCCTCATCATTATCCAATTCACACTGAGAAGCCGAACTGATGGTGTTCTGGCTATCACCCTGTGTAATGTCTTCCCCCTAGTTCCACCTCTTCCACATGTGAAGCGTCCGCCTTTATCGATAGCAGCCAGCATTTAACTAGACACAGAAGTAGTAGGTTTAGGCTGATAATAGCGGCATCGCCACTCACCATCTGTGTTTATCCCTCAAAGTTGCGTAAAACAGCTGGTATTCCACTACTGCCCTTTGCTGCTCACAAAGCCTGAACCACATGTAGAATGTAGAGTTCCAGCGTGTGCTCACGTCGTACAATAGTCTGTTAGCTGGCAAATGAAAACGCTGCGCTTCGAAACCGACGGCAGCTGTAGATAACTTTCGGAAATGGGCACACACATGGAGCACTTTTTTCCCTTCTTCACTGGGCAGAGGTTGTTTTCTGCCTCTGTGATGGCCCTGATTCACTGAGGGTTGGGCCTGTTATGTTCCAGGGTTTTATTTTTTTATTTTTATGGTTTGAGTTTCTGACTAGGCTGTAAAATAAAATGTTATGGTTATTTATGAGTTCTTAAAAAGTTCATGCCATTAGTTTAGTTTGTATTCTTTGATACATAAGTAAATCTATTAATCCTTGATTGTGTGATTGGGGTGAAATTGCGACTTGATACTGCAGATTTTACGTTGCTTGCATTCTTTTATATATAATTCAATCCATTAATCTTTGATTGTCTAATCAAGTTCTATTATACATAGGTATATCCGTTAATCCCTAATTGTGTAACTGAGGTGAAATTGCAGCCTGATACTACAAGTTTTGGGGTGTTTATTTTTTTAAATGCATTCTTACTACACATTTTAGGGTGTTTGCGTTCTTTTTTCCATAAGTAAATCTGTTAATCCTCAATTGTGTAATTGGGGTGAAATTTCTGTCTATTTTACCCTTACAGTTACTGTTAAAGTACAGTATGTCTGACAGACAGTCGACAGTCCCTTCTAAGGGAACGAGCTCTGGCAAAAATGTTTCTGGAAATGGCAGAAGTAGCAGCAGGAGAAGGTAGGTTGTAGCAGCAGCCGCAGCGACAGGCCAGAGCTGCCAGTGTCATCCAGCGGTCGTGTCTTCACCAGCAACCCAGCTGACGCCCCCAACCAAGAGTCGGTGGGTTCCTCTGACACCACCCTTAGTTGGCATGGCCCAGAAACAAGCTCTGTGCCCCCACCTGTCCTGAAACTGCCTCTTTCATTTTCTGTTCCTTCTGCTCGAGAAGTATTGTATGCCATCAGCTCCACTCCGCTTTTCAGCGAGGACGAGCTTCTTGGAGACAGTCAGCAGCTACTGCCCAGCCAAGATGTGGAGGAGAGGTCCGCTGCCTCCTCTGGTATGCGTGCAAGTACTAACAATGAGAGTTGCGTTAGAGCTGGTGTTGCGAGCGGCCCTGAGACTGGAGAGGGTGACATCAGTGACATGCAGACAGTAGTGGATGATGATGTAACCATGTGGGAGCCAGGTGAAGAGGGGGTTTCATCATCATCATCATCCTCATCAGGTGAAGAGTGTTGAAGTTTGTACGTGAGGCAGCGGCTGAGCCAGCAGGGTGGTAGCTGGGCCGTTAGTCAGCAGGGTGGCAGCAGTGTGAGGTCTGGAGCCAAGCGTACCTACGCTGGAGCCTACCTTTCCAGAAAGAACTAGCGGTGCACGGGTTTGCGGAGGCAGCGGCAGTAGGTAGTCAGCATGGAGTGGTGGGAGGAAAATGCCATACTCGCTGGTGTGTGAATTTTTCATCAAGCTGCCAGAGGACGTTAGTGTGGTCATTTGTAGAATCTGTGGGTGGAAGGTGAAGTGTGGCCAGGGCGCTAGTGTTGGCACCACAGGCCTGAGTCAACACATGCAGCATCACCATAAAGTGGCCTGGGAAAACCGTGGTGCTAATGTTTTGGTACAGCCTGACGCAGCACTGCATTACCCAGTTGCCCGCAGTGGCCCGCACCCCTTCTCCAGCAATCAATGAGCCACCATCTCAGCAGAAGGAAGCTGTGTTTCCTTCCCATGATCTACTGGTCCTGATGCTCCAACTCCTCATCAATCGTTTAGTCAGCAATCAATCACTGAGGTGATTGCAAAAAGATAACAGTATGCGTACACTCATCCAATGGCGCAGAAGCTAAATGCACTCCTGGCCAAGTTGCTGGTACTACAGTCACTACCTTTCCATGTGGTGGACTCTGCACCTTTCAGAGAACTGTTGGCTTGTGCTGAGCCAAGGTGGAGAGTCCCAAGCCATCATTGCTTCTCCAAAAAGGCTGCACCAGCCCTGCACATGTATGCTGAACAGAAGGTGGGCCACTTCTTGAGCCTGTCGGTGTCTGTTAAAGTTCTCAGCAGTGCCAACAAGTGGAGCTGTAACTACGGTCGAGGACAATATATGTCCTTTACGGCCCACTGGCTAAATGTAGTTCTCGGTTTTAGACAAAATGTGTCCCGGGGAAAAATCAAAAGTGGGGCCCCAAATCTTGCAATAATATACTAACAACACAGTTACATTCTGTGGATTCCGGCCCTCTCTCACAGATTTACACCCCATAAAGTTTTGCAAATATAAAAAAAAATTTAAAAATTCAAATCACCACCATTCTCCAAAATACAAATAAACAAAAGAAATAACATAGGCTTTGTTGCATGGGAAAACACCCGTACTATTAAAAAATAAAAAATGGCCAATGCTCAGTTTTTTCATCACTTTACCTTGCAAGACACTCCAAAATGGTATTGTCAAAAATGACATATCGTCCCGCAAAAAATGAGCACCCACACATCTCCGTAGACATAACTATAAAAAAGTTATGAGGGTCAGAATATAGTGATGAAAAGAAAAAATTTTTTTTTTCCAAACTGAGCCCTGACTAAAGCTCGGCTTGCTATACTGAGCGGGCCTATAGAGGTCCTGAGCAGGGATTCTGTTAGGGTTGCACCTTTCCCAACAAAAAACACTGGCCAAGTTTACACAAGTTAAAAAGGTTGGTGTAGATCAACACGGGTGTTATTATATCATATTTTTTTTTGCCCTTTTTTTTTCAATAAAATCAAACTTTTCACTTTTGGGCACACCCTATGGATTTAAAGGGGTTGTCCCACAAAAAATGTTCTACAGTTTTAAAACCAGCACCTGGATCTGAATACTTTTGTAATTGTATGTAATTAAAAATGTAGCATAGCCACTGAGTTATTCAATAAAATGTATCTATATAGTGTCACCTGCTGTTAGTTTTTTCTTATTTCTTTGACCTGCTTACTGAGATGGCCACATGTACTCAGTTTCATCCTTCAACTGCCTCCTGAGCTGTGATGGGGAGAGCTGAGAGACACCTCCTTAGCTGCAGCAGAAAAGGCACTCCCCCTTAACTGCCAGCTTGATATTAATCTAGAAGAGCAATAAATGTGGAGATTAGGGATGAGCGAATCGACTTCGGATAAAACATCCTAAATTAATTTGCATATAACTTTGTTCTAATACTGTACGGAACAGGAGCTCTGTACAGTATTAGAATGTATTGGCTCCGATGAGCAGAAGTTATTTCTTCGCAAAGTTTCGCGTGACTTCGGGCAATAACTTCATAAATTAATTTGTACTGTAAAAAAACATTTCCCGAACTCGGGTTCAGTATGAAGGTACCACTTGGAACCGAACCCGAGTTTGGGAAATGTTTTTTTACAGTACAATTAAATTTATGAAGCTATTGCGTGAAGTCTCGTGAGACTTCACAAAGCAATAACTTTGGCTCATCAGAGCCAATACATTGTAATACTGCATGGAGCTCCTGCTCCGTACAGTATTAGAAAGAAGTTAAATGCGAATCGACTTCGGATGTTTCATCCGAAGTCGATTCGCTCATCTCTAGTGTGATAGAGATGTGGACATCATTCTTTGATTCAGCTAAGAAAGCTCCCATGTACTCCAGCTCTCAGACAACATCTTATCTCCTCCAGAGCACGAAGGTTCCATCCTACCAAAGAAACCACGCCTCCTTGCTACGTCATATATGATTTTCTGCTGTAAGTATAGACTCCATTACAAGATGGCCGCCATAGCTAGATGTTTACGTACCAGAGTTAGTAAAACAATGCACACTACGCAGATGCCAAGTGTTATCTCTTTTCATATTTTCATATTCCAGCCAATGTAACAATGCCACATGCCTCAGAGGGAATGCCTCTCTGATGTCTATATAAACTGCTCCACTTTCTGTAATAAATTAGAAATTAGTTTGACCCCAATGTGTGTCACTGTTATTTTCTCTGTGCACGTAAAAGCCTTGGCTTAGCACTGATTTGGAGCAGTAGAGCAAACATAATAAGCCCTGATTGAGGGCATCTTTAACAAGTGGAGATCTCTGGATCAATTTCAGGTACAGGGATGGTTCTAGCTTTGTTAGTGATTGTCATGTACTATGTGATGGCAGATTTTGATTTTTTACATTACTTATGGGATAACCCTTTTAAGTTTTATTTAGCCCCTATTTTTAAATGTTTCTATTGGGATTTGAACTCACAACTATCTAGTTCATAACTAAGAACCTTAACCACTCAGCTATGGAGCTCCACGGTTAACTGTTGTAAATATGTTATGGCTAAAAACCTCAATGGAGGTTTCCCATGAATTATGCATTCATATATATCAGGTATCATTTTATATATATTTTTTTAGTAATTACTTATTTATTTTGTGCCATACATTTTTTTACAATTACTAAAAAAGTATTAAATTATACTCCTGCTGTATATAAATACCTAATACATGACAAACTACTATAAGCAGGGGCGTAGCTAGAAATGACTGGGCCCCACAGCAAATTTTTGTATGGGCCCCCCCCCCTGCGCGTTTCACTCCCCCCCCCCCGCCTCTTGTGTAAACCCCACTCCTTTGGCAAGTCACGAGATTATATATATATATATATATATATATATATATATAAAGGAAAAAGCAGCACTCCGTGGATACGTGGAAAAAATGGATCCCTTTATTCCATACTGTGCACAGCCTGTGCTGCCTTTTCCTTCATCTAAAAATTTGCTGATCCCGATCCAGGGACGACAGACAGGAATTGCACCCAATTTCCCGTTATTTGAGTGCTGCTACCTGCGCCTTTTTTCTATATATATATATATATATATATATACACGCACACACACACACAGTATATATGTATATGTATATATATATATATATATATATATATATATATAGCCCATCGCCACTGCCTGCCAATTGCTGGGCCCCATCCTTCCCCCTACTGTATATTGTATGGCAAGGTGCAAGGATTACTGTATACTGTACATAAAATGTATGGAGGTTACACCATGCCGGACAATATAACCCCTGCGCCATGCTGTACAATATACAGTATAACCCCTACACAGTGTAGCGGTATACTGTATATTGTGTGGCACAGTGTAGGCTATATGTGTATACCATAAACATACTCCACATGAAAACTTACAATTACTTGGCTTTGACCTTGGGGATCTCAGACACGACTTTGGCTGGGGGGCTAGGTCTAAGAACACGCCGTCCACTGGGCAGTATGGTTTTTTCATTCTTCCTCTTCAGACTCTGTACATGAGGTAACAAGGGGTAATATAACTAAGTAGTATCAGGGTACATTATTATACAGGGATAATATAACTCAGGAGGCCTATCAGATATTATACAGGGGTAATATAACAGTTATATTACCCCTGAATAATGTCCCGATAGCCCTCCTCAGTTATATTACCCCTGTATAATAATGTACCCTGATACCATTAGTTATATTACCCCTCCTGTATAATTTACCCAGATACCCCTCAGTTATATTATATAACTGAGTGGTATCAGTTATACAGGGTAATATAACTGAGGAGGGGTATCAGGGCACATTATACAGAGGTAATATAACTTATATTACCCTGTATAATGTCTGATAGACCTCCTGAGTTATATTACCCCTGTATAATAATGTACCCTGATACTACTTAGTTTTATTACCCGCTGGGGTAATATAACTAAGGGCATCAGGGTACATTATTATACAGAGGTAATATAACTCAGGAGGCCTATCAGGGGACATTATACCCCTGATAGCGCTCCTCAGTTATATTACCCCTGCATAACTGATACCACTCAGTTATATAATATAACTGAGGGGTATCAGGGTAAATTATAACTGAGGGTACATTACAGGGGTATAACTGAGGAGGGGCTGGGATAGCATTGTGGCAGGCCAGGTAGGGTATAGGGTACATACTTTTTTTTTTTTTAGAACTTACTCAGTCAGCACAGCTCGGGGCCAGGGCAGAGTTCCTGTGAGTGGTTGGTGCTGTGGTATAGCAGACACAGTCTTCCGCATTTGGGGCTGGCCTGGGCACAGTCAGTGACTTCTGTCACTGTGTTCTGTTCTTCAGCACTGCAGGCAGTTGCTCACGCGGGCAGGCACGCAGCGTGACATGATGACGTCACCTCTGCTGCACTCCCAGCCTGCGCTCCGCCTCCGCCGGGTCCAACAATCACCGCCCCCTATGGGAACACTGAAGCCGGCGCCCAGCACCAGGCCCAGCATCCCGCAGCCAGAGTGGAGGGGGACAGTAGGACACTGCTGCCAGCAGACTGCTGGATAGATTTAGTGAGCGGGGCGGGCACGGCAGCGAATCGGAGGGGGAGGGGGGGATTGTATGGCAAGCTCCAGCGCCCCCCTTGTGACAGGCGGACACCCGCCCCCCCCCTCCAGTCCAAGAAACGGCCCTGCCGTCAGTGGTGGGAGGGCCTGACTCAGGCCCGCCCACCACAGAGCCAGAGGCGCCGGAGGCTGCAGGCAGCAATGTAAGCCTAAGCAGCGGGGCGGGGCAAACTGTGAAGGGGCGGTAGGGAGGGGGGGCCCGGCACAGCAGACAGACAGCACAGCTGACTGAGTCTGAGACAGTGCGAGTCTCAGTCAGCAATTGGTGCAGCAGCAGATTACCGGGGAAGTAGAGGGGAGAGAGGACACGCGCTGCCTGGTGCCGGGCCCCTTGTCAGCCCGGGCCCCGAAGCAGCCGCTTCCCCTGCTTCCCCGGTAGTTACGCCCTTGACTATAAGGTTTTTCTATAGCAGTTTAACATTGAACTATATAGCTTGGTGGTAATGTTCTTGCCTTTAATGTAAATGGTTGTTCAAATCCCAGCAGAAACATTTCAAAAATAACGTCTAAATAAGACTTAAATACACAGGGTGTCCCTAAGCATACTGTCAATGTTTGGGAATACCCACTTCATTTTCACAGCACTTACTCCATCTATGGACACATCAAAAAATACAGAAAAAGATGAAAGTCGGCGGCACTACACAGCCCGCATGCAAACACCCTCTTAGAAGATCCAACCATGGACAACCAGTATGGAAGCAAAACGAGTGGTGCTCAGCAAACAAAACAAAGGAAAGTTCTTCATAGAAATCGTGGTATGAGAAACAGACTGGGGCACTCACCAATGCTGATGAAACTTCAAAACTTTATTTCCTCCTTACCAGGAGATGGAATTACAGGCTGAAGAGCGGACATGCCTATTCACTGACGGTGAGCGGTGACGGCCGTTTCACGCTCACATAGCGCTTTGTCGCTCCGACGAAGCTCTATGTGAGCGCGAAACGGCCGTCACCGCTGACCGTCAGTGAATAGGCATGTCTGCTCCTCAGCCTTTAATTCTGTCTCCTGGTAAGGAGGAAATAAAGTTTTGAAGTTTCATCAGCATTGGTAAGTACTGCAGTCTGTTTCTCATACCATGATTTCCATATATGAACACAGCCATATATGGAGTCAGAGCAGGGACTCCTAAGCCACGAACACAGCACTGAAGCAGAGGGCCCTGGGCAATTTCTCAGTTTGCCAGCCCTGCTGCCCAGCTACACCAGCAACTCGACCAGGTGACGGCACTGCCGCCTCCACACTCTCAAGCTGCGAGTCCGGCACCAATGTCCTCTTCTGCATCCTCATCCTCCACGTTGTACTTAGCCTCCATGCAGGCACAATTCGGAGTGCTATTCCAGCATTTCACCTGTGTAGAGCACAGCGCTGTCATGCTGCTCTGCACCTAGTTTGCCTGGGCACTATTACACTGCAAAGCACGCCCTCCTTGAGCTGCAAAGGCAGAATAGTGTTCCCCAACATTGCCTGATAAACGACATTTCCACCCATTGGAACTCCACCCTCCACATGTTGGACAGACAATATAAGCAGAGGAAGGCTGTCATCGATTTCTTGATGATGCAGGCAGCCAGGAGCACTCCCTTTTGTAACTTCGACGTTAGCCAGTGGCAGCTCATGCATGAAACCTGCTATTTGCTCAGGCCCTTTTAGGAGGCCACTTTATTTGTCTGTCACCAGGACTATGGGATGAGTAAAGTCATTCCACTTCTTCATGTCCTGGAGCAGATGCTGATAAATCTGGCTGGCCAGCCACCTGAGCCCTGTGGGGACTGAACTGGAGGAGGAGGACATTCACTCACAAATAATATATACAGAAATGGGTGGTTTTTCTACACAAGTGACAGGACAGGAGCAGGAGGAGCTAGAGGGCAATGAACAGATGACCCTGAAACACCGTGGCAGTATGCAGTGAAGATGGAGTCAGGGAGTCCCTCCGAGTCCCTTGCGCAAATGGCCAGATGCATACCGAGTTGCTTGCGTAGTGACCGCCAAATTATCAGAGGGATGACTACTGGCTCTCCACCATGTTATACTCTCGCTACTGCGCCAAAATTGGGACCTTTTTTCCCACCCGCTGGGAGGGAGGATAAACTTTACTATCGAGACATCCTATGTAGTCAGTTGGCCGCTGCCTATGTGCACCCTCGCCCATCCTCACAAAGGTCTCACCAGGGGAGCCCTCTTCTCTCACGTTCCACTGCCATGGCTGCTGGAGGGTGGAGGGGGGACAGGAGCAGCAGCAGCTCCATCAGCAGCAACTTAAGTCTGGAGTCTCTAATCAGCACTTTTCTTCAACTGCCTACTGAAGAAACCACACAGCAGCAGCAAGACATAGGGCAGAACCTGAACCAGCAGGTGTTGGCATACTTGGACTGCACCCTGCCACCCCACATCCAAGATCCCCTGGACTACTGGACAAACAAACTTGCTTTGTGGCCACAACTGGCCGAGTTTGCTCTGGACAATCTTTCCTGCTCGGCCAGTAGTGTGGCATCTAAGCAGGTGTTTAGTGCAGCAGGGGACATAGTTATCCCAGTGAGAACTCACTTTTCCATCCAAAATGTGGAGTGACTGACCTTTGTGAAGATGAATCAGGCATGGATCAGCCAGGATTTCCAGACGCCAGTGCCTGATGCATCAGACTAGATAATTCTGGGAGCCAGACCTAAACTTTGTCAAAAGAGACCCGTTTCTTCAGGCCACCTGCCTCAGCCACTATACTGATTCTGTCAAATGCCAGATGCTACACCCCTGCTGCCTCTGCTTCCCTGTTCTCCTCCTGCCACCCACCGTCTTGTGCTGTTACTGCCACTGCTGTTGCACCGCACCTGTGACTGACCACTATGTTGACTCCTCATGCGGTTGCCACCCTTACCACTCTGTGACAGGGCCACTGTGTTGACTCCTCATGCAGTTGCCATCTCACCATTTTGTGACTAGGCCATTGTGTTGACTCCTCATGCAGTTGCCACCCTCCCCATACTGTAACTGGGCCACTATGTTGACACCTCATGTGGTTTCCACCTCACCAGTCTCTGACTGGGCCATTGTGTTGACTCTTCATGCATTTGCCACCCTCACCACTCTGTGACTGACCACTATGTTGAATCCTCATGCATTTTCCACCCTCACCATTCTTTAACTGGGCCACTGTGTTGACTTCTCATGCGGTTGCCACCCACACCAATCTGTGACTGACCACTATGTTGACTTCTGATGCACAGGGCCGGTGTTAGGTCGAGGGGGGCCAACTGGGGCAATTGCCAAGAGCCCCTATCCAAAATAAACAGTAACATCAACACAAACTTACTGCTGAAACCCTCTCCACTCTTTCATGGGGGCACTACTTGTATAAGTGTGTATAAAGCTCAATGTTATACTTTTGCAGAAAAACCTCATAGTAGTTTGTCATGTATTAGGTATTCATATACAGCAGAAGTATCATTTCATACTTTTTTTAAGTACAGTAATTGTAAAAAAATGTATGGCACAAAATAAATATGTAATTACTAAAAAAAATTTCATCTGATATATATGAATGCATAATACATCGAAAACTACTGATAACATTTTTAGCCATGATCTATAGCTCAGTGGTTAAGGTTTTTTCCTTTAATGTAGATGGCTGTGAGTTCAATACCCAGCAGGAACATTTAAAAAATAGAGTCTAAATAAAACTTAAAGACAGGGTATTCCTAACAGTGAAAAGTTAGATTTTTTGGAAAAAAAATGGAGCAAAATGTAAAATATGATCAAATAACACCCGTCTTAATCCCCGGCAACCTTATTAATTTGTGTAACCAGTATTTTTTGTTGGAAAACATGGCAACCCTAAGATAACCCCCGCGCTGGACCTCTATAGGCCAACTCACTGCAGCAAGCACAGTCTTAGTCAGTGCTATAAACATCAGGACTCACATTGGAAAAAAAAAAAATTTCTTTTCATCGCGATATTCTGACCCCCATAAATTTTTTTATAATTATGTCTACGGAGATGTGTGGGGGCTCATTTTTTTGCAGAACGATCTGTCATTTTTGACAATACAATTTTGGGGTGTCTTGATCACTTTTTATTCAATGTTTTTGGGAGATAGAGTGCAGAAACAGCAGGTACCCAGTTGCTATGGCACCTGCTCCGCTCCAGAGCAGTCACCAAGACCCGACATGAGCCGTACATTTACGGCAGATCTCGGAAAGGGGTTAATAGTCACATGACCAAATGTGTATAGGACAGAGCTTTAATTCTGCACAGACACTGGAGCTCGTGGAGATACTTTGGGAGAGAGGGGCTGAGTATGCCTGCAAGCGGCTCAGTGAGGGAAGGTCTAGTGGTGTGCAGTGCAGTCCTGGGGTACATGCTGAATGACGACCCGCTCCATTGCTGTAGCTTTTTGTCAGGGAAGGGAACTCATTCCTGTGAGGGGAGAGGGCATGTGGAAGATTCTGGGGCCATGAGGGTGAAGATCTGTGTAAGGGGCTTTAATTATGGGGTGTAAATCTGTGAGGGAGGGCCGGAATCGACAGAATGTACATTATTACAAGATTTGGGGCCCCATTTTTGATTTTGCCCAGGGCCACATTTTGTCTAAAACTGGCCCTGCTCATACACTTGCCACTCTCCCCATACTATAACTGGGCCACTGTTTTGACTCGTCATGCAGTTTCTACCTCACCACTCTGTAACTGGGCCACTAGGGTCCCTGTTTGGCCTTGTTAACATCAACATTTATTTTACCGTTCTTCTGATGTATCAGTAGGATGGAAAAATAATAAACACAACAGATCCTGCCTTTGGAGCATCTGCAAAGGCCTGTATCGTATGGTCCCTATTTTGCATCAGGATCTGCTCATGATTTAGTAGCCAAAAGCAGGAGTGGGTACAAAACACAAAAGACATGCAAACATTCCAATCACGTGTCATCTCTGTCTTGGATCCACTCCTGTTTTTTTTTGGCCTTAGCAATACTGATGGATTACTGACCAAATACTGACCATGTGAAGGTGGATACTCAAAAGACAGGATCCGTTTTTTGGGGGTTGTTCTTATGACAGAACAGAAGAAGGGCAAAATAAACAGTAACATCAACGCTAACTTACTGCTGACACACTCTGTCATGGGGCACTACTTGTATCAGCATGTAACAGAACAGGTTCGGTAGAAATCTATGTGGAATCAGCTAACAATGGTGTAAAAGGAGTGCGCTCTTTCACTCTATAGTACAATCTTGGGCCACTGCACAGTTCTTTATACCTGATGTTAACATTGACCTCTAAGGATAAGTTCACACTTGAGTTATTTGGTCAGGTTTGGCCCCGTAACTGACTAAATAAGTGAAGTGCGAAGTGATTCTAAGAGTGATGTCTGTCAACTGCTTGTCATAGAGATGCAAAGTAACTGTTTCAATACCACAGCAGACTACATGTGCACAGTGTTCTACACCAATATACAGGCTCTCTGCAGCCAGGAAATATCTGATTTTTATTGCGATTCGTCACTCACAAATAAATTTCGATCGAATCAAATCTTTTGGGGAAATTCGGCGAACTGTCTGAATCGAATTTTTGAAAAATTCGCTCATCTGTACTGATGATCTAGGTCATCAGTATCTAATTGGTAGGGGTCCGACATCCAGAAACCCCAGCAAATCCTCTGTTTTGAGAAGCCAGCGGTGCTCCGATGAGCGCTGCTGCCTTCTCACAGCTCACCCAGCATATCCTCGTTACATTGTATAGCTTCTGTGCTTGGTATTGCAGCTCAATGGGGCTGAGCTGCTCCTAGGCCGAGTGAACGATGAACTTGATGTCCCTGGCCTAGGAAAAGAAAAAGATAAGGCAGCGATGCTTACAGGAGCTCCACTGCCTTCAAACACAGCTGATCAGAGGGGGTCCTGAGTGTCGGACCTCCACTGATCACATACTATAATCCTGAGGCTGAAGTTTACAAGTCATAACTAGAGATGAGCGAATTGAAGTTGACGAAGTGGAATTCGATCCGAATTTCAGGAAAAATTTGTTAGCGTACAAGGTTTGTATTGTATAAGCAATAACCACTGTATGTCTAGTGTATTGTATGGTTACTAGATGGCAGTGTTACATTTGTGTAAGTTCCTGTTTTGCTTTGTCTCTGAAATAAGAGTTCAGTGATCGTGCAGTTACCGAGCAGAGGTCAGTAAAACCTCACAGACTGTCTGCCTGTCCTTTGATTAGCCTCAGATGACAAGGACACCTCAGAAAGTAATTCTAACAGTTATGGGGCCAGGACATGCTACAGAAGCCCAGGATATAACACATATTACCCCTGGATATAACCAGATACAGAGAGCTAAAGCAATTGAGTGCAGGAGACAGCAACAGAAAGACAAACAGCCAAAATGGCTGCCACCATCCCCTCAGCAATGTTCTCCATCGCAAATCTGACAAATCAGAACTACTAATCCTGGAAATTCTAGATGAAAATGCTGCTTATAAGAGAAGGTATGTGGAAATGTATAAATGAACCCAGGCCTGCACAGCCCACAGAGGAGTGGTTAGACAGAGATCAGAAAGCCCAGAGCACAATCTCCCTGTGCATAGACAATGATCAAATCATACATACATGTAACTGTCAGACTGCTAAAGGCACGTGGAAAGGATTACAAAAAGTGCATGAAAGAGTTAATCTCAGCAATAAACTGTATTTAATCAGAAAGCTCTATCAGACTAAGCTGCAGAAAGACCAGGACATGCAGGACTATATAAGATAGACCTTAGAAATGGTGGAGAGACTGAGAGGGATTGGAGAAGATATAAAAGACTTCCATGTTGCAGCCCTATTATTAAGTGGACTTCCTGAAAGTTATGAAACACTTGTCACAGCACTAAATGCACGTCGAGATGATGAACTGTAACTGGAATATACATAAAGGGAAAATGGAGTGTGGGGATGGCACTCTTATATTCTGGCCAAAAATATGGAAATATTTCTGGATGATAGGAAAAAATATTGATTAATTGTAATAAAAATTAAAAACTGTTGCAACAATAAATAACAATATATTAAAATGGTTGATGTGTCCACCAATATACAGATGTCTCTCAATGGTAGACACTCTGCTGTATATAGTATATGTAGATTATCGGCAGATGTCTTACAATCACGGGAGTCTGTATCTTAATACATCAATTTTATAATATAAGATATTAAAAAAACATAAAAAAAATGATTCAGATATATCAATGTTCCTGAAGATGGTGGTTAACAGTATCCCTCTTTTTCTTGAGGTTACAATTAAAGTCAATCTCACTCAAAACTGTTGTTTTTGTATAATACAATTCAGTTTTTCTTTTCAAATGTCTCCAAATAGTAAAAATGTGTCCCCACAAGGTAAGTTCACCTATTGTTACAGATAAATTGTTTCCATTTTTCTTTTGTCTAGGAATCAATAGTATTTGGTATTCACAGGTTTCTGTAAATATCATCTCGTAACAGTAAAGGTGCTGTACTGGCTACGTTACCACTTGTTGGGCGACTATGCGTGCGATGTCTCTCAAGTAGCTGTGGCGTGGAGTCCGGTTCCCCAATTCCAGCGGTGTAGTAGCTGTTACTAGTATTACCCGCGGCGTCCTTACGGAGATTGGAAGATTAGTTTCTTGAAGACTGAGCGCTCAGTGAAATTACAGTGTTCCGTCTCCTTTGACTTTATTTCCGATGCTGGTTCGTCCCAAACGCGTTTCGGGACATACGGTCCCTTCCTCAGTGGGTTGCCAGCATTCATAATTCTGTGCTTTTTATAGAGGCATCAATTTAGGGTGTACTAGTGACATCATCAATAGGGTTGGGTTATTTCCTTGATTGACAGCACTTTTTTTTTCTAAAATTAATACACCCCAAAACTGGTTGTACAAGGCTGCAAATTCACCGCAGTAGAAAGAAAGAATGCAAGAAGTTATATATCAACTAAATAACCCCAAAACTGGTTGTATCGGACCACAATTTCAGTACAGAAGTAAGACTGAATAGAAGTAGTTATATATCAACTAAATATACTCAAAACTGGTTGTATCAGACCGCACTTTCAACCCAATAATAGAAGTTAGGATTACTGGAATTACTGATGTTTTAAAGAATGTAAACAACCTAAAATCTGTAGTAATAGATCATTTTTAGTAACCCCATGTATTGCAGCAAGGTGTTATAGAATAGCTCCTATTACCCAGGCTTTGCACTCTCCTATTGCTCCCCGCCCTCTCCCTATAGTGTGGATAATACCTTCCTATCCTTTTCCTACACTATGAATAATCTTACCCTGAACTGCTCAAAGTCAATAGCTTTTTTTTTTTGTGAATAAAGTCTTTCCTAAACACTATCCCTAGTGCATGTAACATCTCTCCCTGCACTAAGTTCACTGTAAAATAGTGGGGACCGAGTAGCCTGAGACTTTTATAGGTCTGTGACATCACAGGGGCTGGCTAGCTGCTGATTGGTTGGACGACTGCATGCATGGTATTGTGGGTGATCCCTCGTTCCCGGGCTTCTTATTTCCTCGTTCTAACATGTGCAGCAGCCATTTTAGAAAAAATGTGATTTGTTACTACAAAGTGCGAGGAAATTCAACTTCAGAACAAATCGAATTTTGTTAGAAGTACTTTCTGAGGCTAAACAAAGGACAGGCAGACAGTCTGTCAGGTTTTACTGTCCTCTGCCCAGTAACTGCATAAGCACTGAACTCTTTTATTTCAGACACACAGCAAAACAGAAATTTACACAAATGTAACACTGCCATCTAGTGACCATACAATATACTAGACATACAGTGGTTGTTGCTTATACAATACAAATCTTGTATGCTAACACCCCCACTCAACAACTACTATCTATGTCAGTCCCGTTTCTGATCTAAGATCCACAAATCTGTTTCTAGCGAGTGGCTTTGTCAAAGCATCAGCGATCATTTTTTTTGGACTCACAATACACAAGTACAATCACTTTCTGATCAACTAAGTCATGAATGTAATGATGTCTGACGTCGATGTGCTTGGTTCTTGCATTAATCTTCTCACTTGTTGCAAGCTTAATGCAAGCCTGATTGTCCTCAAATATGACGGTAGGTTCTGATGTTGCCTCTTCAAGATCCTTGAGTAATTGCTGTAACCACACAACTTCTTGACTGGCATAAGCTGCAGATATGTATTCAGCTTCTGTAGAAGACAATGTTCCCTTACGTCCTACCAGCAGCACAGATGGGGTTAACCACCCCCCGTGGACTGGCAGGACCGGCGGAATGTTTAATGAGCCCAAGACTAATAACTCAATTTAACAATTAAGTATCTCCTTAAAAGGAGGAAGTCAACCCCCAGCCCACTGTGTTTTTTTCTGTCCTCCTGGACAGGTGGACTAGGCGGTTTTGTTCCCCCCTTTCTTATGGAAAGTGCGGGGAGCCTTCTTTTCGTTATTTTTTCTACCTTGTCAGTTTGGCCGGCAGCTTATTTGCTGACGGCCCCGTGCAGTTGCGCCTGGCTGGGTATTTTGGCGGCGCCCTTGGCCAGGATTCCCGGTCCTGTGCGCCGCCATCTTCCGGAGGTGATGCGGGGACTCTCCTTTTGCATCACCTCCGGGTAATCCTGTCGTGATTTTTTCACGGGCACGATTTTTTCATAGATGCAGATCTTCCTGTGGAGGATTTGCTGGGGAGAGGGTGGATTGGCTATCCCTCCCTTTCCCCTATTTTGGGAGGCTGTGTGCTCCAGTTCAGTCTCTGGCTACATATGCTTTTTCAGCTAGATCCCAGAGTCCTAAAATTGGTGTTGTTCCTCTTGTGGTGTTTTTTCCTCAGCTGCCTCCGGTCTGTTTTTCTACCTTTCCTGTGTAGATAGGTGGTGTACAAATGTTTTATTTGTCCCTTTGTTTGTTTTTTCCCGCAGTGATGCCGCGGGATTCGGAAGGCAGGAAAGTGGATCCAAGAGGAAGCATCTATCCTGCTACCATTGCAGCAGTCAACGGTTATTGTAAGCTGATCATACCTGCACTCGTGAGACCGCAGAAGCTAAACAGCTTAAGGCTGGGCTAAGACCAGCTTGGGAGACCGGTTGGGAATCCCTTGGTCTGTTGACCTAACCTACACCAGGTGTTACAGCTGCCGTTAGAGGTTCGGACCTCTAGTGAACCTACGTTGCAGGATATGTATCAATGCTTTGTTAAAGGGTCATAGGCCTGCTGGATGGAAAGGCTTCCTATTTGTGCCCAGGCCCCTATGGAGACCTCTGTCCCAGTAGAGAGACCTTCTTGGTCTCCTTAGTTTCTTCCTCCTCGGACGAGGAGGAGCTGACGTTGTGTTTTCTCCCTGGAAAAACACAGAAGTTGCTTAAGTCCATCAGGTCGGGGGACCATGATGTTGACTGTGGGGAGCCTCCGTTCCCGCTCGGGCACCTCGTGTCTTTAAAGCGGATGAGACCCTCCTCTCTGTCATGATATAGAGTGGAAAAAACCTGGAAAAGGTCCGGTTTTAACAAAGAAGTTTAAATCCATGTTTCTGATGGCTTAACCCTTGGTGGATTCGTGGGGATCCATTCCCAAGGTGGACATGGCTATCGCCAAGTTTTCCAAGCGCACTCTGGTTCCTGCAGACGATGGGTCTAGCTGCAGGACCCCCTTGCAGAGTGCACACTAAGACGGGGTGTTATGGCAGCTGCGGCTTCCGCTTCCACAGCCATAGCCATAGCGGCTTTGAAGTCTCTACGTTCCTCCGTTCTCGTATGGATCAAATTCAAGTTGATGTGAACCAGAGGTTTTTTCCAGGACGACATACTGGCTGCTTTCAAGACCATCAACCTGGCTACGGACTTCTTGTGCGATACCGCACAGCTCCAGTTGAAGCTAGCGAAGAAGTTCCCCGCTAGCAAAGCAAGTCCTGGGAACGAGGCCAAGCACAGATCCTTGCTCTTGAAGCTAAGCAGCAGGTCTGTGGCTCATGGGAGACCAAGTGCGCCTTTGGCACCCTGTAACAATACTATCAAATAGTGTCAGGGGCCTATATATATAACATGGCCCTGGGGTCTGGCCAGCAAACAAGCTCTTGTAGTGGCTGGAGAGCACAGCGAAAGGGTCTGAGGTGCTCTCGTGGAGGAGCCAAGACGGAAAATCCACCTCCTGTCTACCGGCCTCTGCGAGGCTCTTGGTTAATTCCTGTTACTCCTGCCGTCCTGCCAATAAGCTTCTCCATTCCTAAGCTTCATGTACCCGTCGGGAGTTGTCTCTCCCACTTCTGAGAAGAATGGATCCAAGAGATCTTGGGTCCTGAATATCATTTACAACGGTTATTTAGTCAACCTCACCTCTATTCCTCTGGACAGGTTTGTCAAGATCAACCTTCTACAAGCTGCCAAGGAGGCGATCCTAGAGGCCTACATTCAGGACTACATTTGCAAAGGGGCTCTGGAGGAGGTTCCGGCAGGAGAACGGGGCCTAGGGATCTATTCACCAGTTTTTCTGGTTCCCAAGGTTTCAGGAGATCTCCGGATGATTATCGATCTGAGATATTTCAATCGATTTATAAGGAAGGTGAAGTTTCGTGTAGAAACCATCAGGTTAGTAGTTCACGTCGTCAATCCTGGAGACGTGATGGCAACCCTGGACCTCAATAATGCATATCTGCACATCCTGATCCATCCTGGTTCCAGGAAGTATATCAGGATCACGGTCCAGGTGTCCGGTGTCGTCAGGCATTTTCTGTTTGTTGCCCTTCCCTTTGGCATTTCTTCTGCCCCTCACACTTTACCAAGGTGGTGGTTCTGTGGTGGCGGCTTTGAGGCTTCAAGGACTGACCATCATTCCTTATCTGGACGACTGGCTTTGAAAGCCTCTGCTCTAGCGGTCCTAACCCAACGTCTTCAGGTAATAATCTCCTTTCTGTTCCACCTAGGTTGGATCATCAGCTGGTAGAAGTCGAACGTGAGCCCGTCGACTTCAGTAAGATATCTAGGCTTCATAATCGACTCCACTGGGATGTCGCTCCAGTTGATTCCAGAAAGAAGATTCCGGGTTCAGAACACGGCAAGTTCCTTTCCCGGCGAGTTTCAATCCAGACTCTCATGAAGATGTTGGGGCTCATGTCAGCGTCTGCGGAAGCAGTCCCTTGGGCTCTATGGCACCTCCGCCCTCTAAACAGTCGGAGGTCCTCTCCTAATGGAATGACAGCCCTGCTGGGCTAAACTCCCTGTGCTCCCTGACTTGGCAAACTCTGTATTCCCTCAGATGGTGGTGCCATCTTTTAGACGGGAAGTCTATGACCCAGCCAGTCTGGGTCATATTGACTACGGATGCGTCCTAAGTAGGCTAGGACGCTCACCTAGACGACTCTCCAGTTCTCGGGACCTGGTTTCCTCAGGAGTGGCTTTTTTTCATCCAATCTCCGCGAGATTCAAGTTATCCGGCTAGCCCTCCTTCACTTAGCCCCTCAGATCAGGGGCAAAGCGGTGAAAGTCCAGTCAGACAATGTGACTGCGGTACTTCACATCAACCAGCAGGGAGGCACGAGATCACTTCCCCTCTTGTCAGAGATCGGGGTGATTCTGGATTAGACAGAGTTGTACCTTCCCACTTATCTGCAATCCACATCCAAGGCTCCCTCAATATGATAGCGGCTGAGCCGCGGTCTTCCGTCGGTGGAGTGGTCTTTACATCCGGAGAATTAAGCAGATAGTCTTCAAGTGGGTATGCCAGAGGTGGATCTCATGGCAACAAGGTTCAATGCCAAGGTGAGAGGTTCTGCTCCTCTACAGGGAGGACAACCCCTGGCGTTAGACGCTCTGTCAATATCCTGGAGGTTCAGGCTGGCTTACATCTTCCCTCCCTTTCCATGATACCGAGGGTATTGATGAAAATCCGTCAGGATCAGGCCTCAGTGATAGCCATCATACTGTTTTGGCCGAAGAGATCCTGGTTTACCTAGCTCA
This sequence comes from Bufotes viridis, assembly GCA_033119425.1. Lineage (NCBI taxonomy): Eukaryota > Metazoa > Chordata > Amphibia > Anura > Bufonidae > Bufotes > Bufotes viridis. The sequence goes on along the minus strand of CM065591.1, from coordinate 201,792,689 downwards.
CCCAGTTGAGTCGAGGACAATATTGGAGGCTCCCCCACAGCAGACCCTGGTGTCGTGGGACACTCACCTCTGCTCAGATCTGCACAGATTCAACCTGACAGCCTGGAGGTTGATCAGTCCCTTCCCAGAGTGGAAGGGCTTTTAGAGTCGGTCCTGAGAACGCTGTCTCATTCTAGAGCGGACTCTACCAAGAGAGCCTACTCTCATCCTGTTGTACCTCAACTGAGGTGGCGTCTGCAGATCCGCCCCTCTCCGCTATCCTTCAGTTCCTGCAAGACAGCCTTGATAGAGGCTACTACTCTGAAGGTTCAAGTTTCAGCCATCTCAGCTTGCCTTGAACAGGCTTTTTCTCAGGACCCGCTGATTAAACGGTTCCTTAAAGGAGCTGAAAGATAAAAGCCTACAGTACTGAGACCCCTTTCTTCAATGGGTTTTTCAGTAGTTCTCAGGGGTTAGCATCTCCCCCTTTGAACCGTTAGAGGAGGTGGACATCAAGTTCGTCACTTGGAAGTTTGTGTTTCTCTTTGCAGTGACTTTGGCCAAGAGGGTCTCTGAGCTTCAAGCTCTCTCAGCACATGAGCCCTATTCTTACATGACCGGGACCTTCTTAGATTCCTCCCGTATTGTAGGCCTAAAGTTCCTTCCTTCCAGAACATCAACCAGGTGAGATTCCTCCCGGTTCTGTCGACATCTACCACCTCCTCCTAGGAACCTGCTAGACATCCTCTGGACGTCGAGATGTCTCCGGATCTATGTGGATAGATCAAGGAGTTCAGGAAAGATGAGAATCTGCTAATCCTGTTGCCGGTAAGTTTAAAGGCTATAAGGCATCCAAACCTTCCATCAGTCGGTGGATTGAGGAGGCTATTAAGGAATCCTTTGTCTCCACAATCTGGACCTCCAGGATTCGTGAAGGCCCACTCTACTAGAGCTGTGGCTATTTATTTTGCCGAGAGGAATCTTCTGCCTCTCAACATGATTTGCAAAGCTGCCTCCTGGAGCTCTGAATCGACATTCATCTCCCATTATAGACTAGATGCCAGTCTAGCTGAGTTTCGGCCTTTGGGCAGACTTTTCTTAGTTCTGCCAGGCAGGAAGGCCCTCCCTAGGGGTTTCTTCTTGCTATCTCCCCATCTGTGCTGCTGGTAGGACGTAAGGGAATCGTTAATTTCTAACGATAATTTGTTTTCCCTTAGTCCTAACAGCAGCACACAAATTTCCCACCCTAGTAAGTCTAGTTTTATTCTTGCTATAAACACAGTGGGCTGGGGGTTGACTTCCTCCTTTTAAGGAGATACTTAATTGTTAAATTGAGTTATTAGTCTTGGGCTCATTAAACATTCCGCCGGTCCTGCCAGTCCACGGGGGGTGGTTAACCCCATCTGTGCTGCTGTTAGGACTAAGGGAAAACAAATTATCGTTAGAAATTAACGATTACTGACATCTGTTTCTTGCTGGACCAAGATATAGGACTGTTTCCCAATTTGAATAAGTAACCACTTGTGGATTTGGGTGTGCGGTGGTCACCTGCCCAATCGGAGTCCACATATCCCATGAGGTTTAAGTCACCACTTGCTGACAGTTTCAAACTTAAATCTTTTGTCTGTTTCAGAAATCTCATAACTATTTTAATTGCATTCTAGTCTCTTTGACATGGTTTATCAACTCGCCTGCAAAGAAGAGACATGGCAGCTTCAATGTCTAGACGTGTAGTGGTTTCAATGTAGAGAAGTGCCCCCATTGCTTGTCTGTACGGTTTATTGGATGTGAGAAGATCATCTTCTCCTTCTAACTTTGGATAGGCTGTATCCATAGGTGTGCTTGTCCCTTTAGCCTCAGTCATGTTGAATTGGTGAAGAATAGATTACATTTTTGTACTCTGGTTTAACAGGAAACTCCCATCTTTTTCACGCTGGATGTCAATTCCAAGATAATATGTCACTTCACCTAGGTCTTTAGTTTCGAAGTGCTTATTGAATACTCCTGTTAACTTTGCAATTTTATTGTTGTTTTTGTGAGCAATGATCAGGTCATCCACATAAATTAGCAGATACATCCATACAGCGTCTACTTGTTTAGCGTATAGGCACAGATCAGCTTTGCTTCTTGTAAATCCTTCATTTAGTAGAACTTCATTAATCTTTAAGTTTCATGCTCTAGCTGATTGTTTAAGGCCGTAAAGAGATTTTTGGAACTTGCAGACAAGGTGCTCTTTATCCCTTTTTCACATATCCTTCTGGCTGAGACATGTAAATTTCTTCTTCAATATCACCATTAAGAAAAGCTGTCTTAATATTGTGATGTTTCAATATCATTGTACGTATGGCAGCCACTGTCATAAGTGTTCTGAAAGTACTTTGTTTAGCAACTGGAGTAAAAGTAGCATCATACAGTTGCAAGAAAAAGTATGTGAACCCTTTGGAACGATATGGACAAATTGGTCATAAAATGTGATCTGATCGTCATCTAAGTCACAACAATATACAATCACAGTCTGCTTAAACTAATAACACACAAAGAATTAAATGTTACCATGTTTTTATTGAACACACCATGTAAATATTCACAGTGCAGGTGGAAAAAGTATGTGAACCCCTAGACTAATGACATATCCAAGAGATAATTGGAGTGAGGTGTCAGCCAACTGGAGTCCAATCAATGAGATGAGATTGGAGGTGTTGGTTACTGCTGCCCTGCACTATAAAAAAACACACACCAGTTCTGGGTTTGCTTTTCCCAAGAAGCATTGCCTGATGTGAATGATGCCTTGCACAAAAGAGCTCACAGAAGACCTACGATTAAGAATTGTTGACTTGCATAAAGCTGGAAAAGGTTATAAAAGTATCTCCAAAAGCCTTGCTGTTTATCAGTCCACGGTAAGACAAATTGTCTATAAATGGAGAAAGTTCAGCACTGCTGCTACTTTCCCTAGGAGTGGCCGTCCTGTAAAGATGACTGCAAGAGCACAGTGCAGACTGTTCAATGAGGTGAAGAAGAAACTAGAGTGTCAGCTAAAGACTAACAAAAGTCTCTGGCATATGCTAACATCCCCGTTAGCAAATCTACGATATGTATAACACTAAACAAGAATGGATTTCATGGGAGGATACCACAGAGGAAGCCACTGCTGTTAAAAAAAAAACATTGCTGCACGTTTACAGTTTGCACAAGAGCACGTGGATGTTCCACAGCAGTACTGGCAAAATATTCTGTGGACAGATGAAACCAAAGTTAAGTTGTTTGGAAGAAACACACAACAGTATGTGTGGAGAAAAAGAGGCACAGCACACCAACATCAAAACCTCATCCCAACTGTGAAGTATGGTGGGGGGGCATCATGGTTTGGGGCTGCTTTGCTGAGTCAGGGCCTGGACGGATTGCTATCATCGAAGAAAAAATGAATTCCCAAGTTTATCAAGACATTTTGCAGGAGAACTTAAGGCCATCTGTCTACCAGCTGAAGCTCAACAGAAGATGGATGTTACAACAGGACAATGACCCAAAGCATTGAAGTAAATCAACAACGGAATGGCTTAAACAGAAGAAAATACGCCTTCTGGAGTGGCCCAGTCAGAGTCCTGACCTCAACCCGATTGAGATGCTGTGGCATGACCTCAAGAAAGCGATTCACACCAGACATCCCAAGAACATTGCTGAACTGAAACTGTTCTGTAAGGAGGAATGGTCAAAAATTACTCCTGAACGTTGTACACATCTGATCTGCAACTACAGGAAACGTTTGGTTGAAGTTATTGCTGCCAAAGGAGGTTCAACCAGTTATTAAATCCAAGAGTTCACATACTTTATACACCTACACTGTAAATGTTTACATGGTGTGTTCAATAAAAACATGGTAACATTTAATTCTTTGTGTGTTATTAGTTTAAGCAGACTGTGATTGTCTTTTTTTTTGTGACTTAGGTAAAGATCAGATCACACTTTATGACCAATTTGTGCAGAAATCTATATCATTCCAAAGGGTTCACTTACTTTTTAACTTTTTCTTGCAACTGTAGTCCTCACTGGACTTCTGTGAGTAATCTTTAGCAACTAACTTTGCCTTGTATCGAAAGACGTCCCCTTCAGAGTTACATTTGGTTTTAAAAACCCACTTACATTCTATGGCATGTTTACCTTGAGGTAGCTCTAAAAGTGTCCATGTCTGGAGATCATTGAGTGATGTCAGCTCTTCGTCAGCGGCTTTATTCTACATTTGTTTCTCATGCATTGGCAGTTTCTGCATCTCTTTCCATGAACCAGGTTCGGTTTGATCGGCTCTGCGAGCTATGTAAGATAAATGTTCAGCTGGGACACCTTTATTGGTTCTGGTTGATCTTCTGACTGAAGGTATCTCTGGTTCAGTTTCAGTTTTTGACTTTTCTGCAGTAATTTCTATTTCTGTGTCACTTTCCCTATTTTCTTGAGTGACTGATGTTGATTCTTTCTCAGTTTTAATAGTTTGTGTCAGTTGTTCAAACTTTAAACACACAGAACTTTCATCAACAAGCACACTTCTGCTGACTGTTACCTTGTTTGTGTCTTGATGTAAAATCCTGTATCCTTTTTGAGATTCACTGTAACCCACAAGTACTCCTTCTTTTGCCCATGCATCCCATTTTGTATGTTTTTCTTTCGGAATGTGTACATAGGCTTTACTTACATGCAGTCAAGATAGCTTCTCCCCAGTCTGTAGTTGGCATATCAGCATCAAATAGCATGCTCCTCCCACATTCACACAGTGTGCAGTTCATTCTCTCTGCAACTCCATTTTGCTCTGGGTTATATGGAACAGTTGTCTGGAACATAATTCCATGTTTCCTGAGAATGGCTTGTTTTTTACCACTTGTATATTCTGAGCCATTATCTGTTCGTGGTACTCAGGGGATCCTGCCAAATGTATTACTTACGAGATACTCTACTAATTTCTCTGGCACTTCATCCTTATTGTGAAGTAGAAACACTGTGGTATATCTGGAGTAATCATCAATGAACGTCAGGATTGTATCAGGATTTTTGTGCCCGAATCGTCTGTGCCAAGTGTGGATGCAGTTTGAATGTTTATCCTCTTTGGCTGTTTTAACCAGTTCAGCTGATATAGTTCATCTATGATTTTAGCCTTTGCAAGCAAGCAATCCCCTTTTGTGATGATACATCTGTCACCCTGAAATGTGACTACATTGCCTTGGTTAGTGAGTTTCTTTGCTGCCAAAAGGTTGCTTTCAAGATCTGGCACATACAGAACATTCCTCATATGGATCTTTTCAGTGATATCTGGAGCGATAGGAGAGTTTAGAAAGCCATCTCCCATTCCCACTGATTTCATGAATTGTGCATTAGCTGTAGTTATCCTTTCTGTTTTGCTTTCATCAAGCTGAGTGAAGAAATGTCAGTCATTTGTCATGTGACTTGTAGCACCTGAGTCCACACACCACGCTTCCACAGAGGTGACACCATTTTTGGATCTGAATGCACAATTCTTTGTTTCTATGACATTCTTAGCTTGCTGCAATCCACTTTGTTTTTGTATTCTAGCTTTCCAGATCCTAAAATCTGCCTCTATGTGTCCTGGCTTTTTGCACACAAAGCATTCCTGCTTTTCTAGCTGCTTTTCTTACTGTGTTTATTTTTGTATTTCATCTTTAAAGCAGTCTCTGAACACGCACTTGCATTACTCATGCTTTCTGTTTTGCACTTGTATTCATTCACAAGCTTGCCTTTAACATATTCTAGTTTCAGAGTAGAGAAGGCTTTCAATGGCTCACCCCTTAGTATACACGGAATAGGTTCTCAATCCCCTTGGGCTATACACCTTGCCCAAAATGTAAATATACGTAAAGGGAAAATGGAGAGTGGGGGTGGCACTCTTATATACTATAAAAAGAAAAATCAGTGATAGCACCATCCACAATAAGTAGAGCTGGGTGCAAAGTCCACAATAGGGAATAGGCACTTACCCTATATGTATACAGAAAAAATGGACTGCACTCCAAAAGACATCCAATAAAAACGTGAAGTTTTATTCACCCATAGTGGCACAGAGCGACGCTTCGGCTCAACGTGAGCCTTTCTCCTACGTTGAGCCGAAACGTCGCTCTGTGCCACTATGGGTGAATAAAACTTCACGTTTTTACTGGATGTCTTTTGGAGTGCAGTCCATTTTTTCTGTATATATATATATATATATATATATATATATATATATATTTCCATTCACCCTTGCTTCTGTACTGAAAGTGTGCTCTATTCTAGGTTTAAGTCCCAGGAATAGTATGTATTTTTCTTACTGTTATTCTTTTATTTCTCTTATTTAAAGCCATATTAAAAGGATATACTATAATAAATAATATATAATATATATTATTAATATTAATAATTATAATCAAAAGGCCTTACTATATTGAGAATAGTGGGTTTTTTTGTTTGTTTTTTTTGCTAAAACCTATTACTGGTTTATTTACAGGCACAATATATGGTTATAAACAAGCCGGTAATATTTATTAGCTTTCTAAACATTATTCTCAATATGATAAGGTCATAGACTTTTCTTATGGGATAAAAAAAATATTTGCATATTGTGATAAAGTTCATTATTTTCTGTAATGTACTGATAAACATTAGACTTTCATATATTTTAGATTCATTACACACAACTGAAGTAGTTCAAGCCTTTTATTGTTTTAATATTGATGATTTTGGCATACAGCTCATGAAAACCCAAAATTCCTATCTAAAAAAATTAGCATATTTCATCCGACCAATAAAAGAAAAGTGTTTTTAATACAAAAAAAGTCAACCTTCAAATAATTATGTTCAGTTATGCACTCAATACTTGGTCGGGAATCCTTTTGCAGAAATGACTGCTTCAATGCGGCGTGGCATGGAGGCAATCAGCCTGTGGCACTGCTGAGGTGTTATGGAGGCCCAGGATGCTTCGATAGCGGCCTTAAGCTCATCCAGAGTGTTGGGTCTTGTGTCTCTCAACTTTCTCTTACCAATATCCCACAGATTCTCTATGGGGTTCAGGTCCGGAGAGTTGGCAGGCCAATTGAGCACAGTAATACCATGGTCAGTAAACCATTTACCAGTGGTTTTTGCATTGTGAGCAGGTACCAGGTCATGCTGAAAAATGAAATCTTCATCTCCATAAAGCTTTTCAGCAGATGGAAGCATGAAGTGTTCCAAAATCTCCTGATAGCTAGCTGCATTGACCCTGCCCTTGATAAAACACAGTGGACCAACACCAGCAGCTGACATGGCACCCCAGACCATCACTGACTGTGGGTACTTGACACTGGACTTCAGGCATTTTGGCATTTCCCTCTCCCCAGTCTTCCTCCAAACTCTGGCACCTTGATTTCCGAATGACATGCAAAATTTGCTTTCATCCGAAAAAAGTACTTTGGACCACTGAGCAACAGTCCAGTGCTGCTTCTCTGTAGCCCAGGTCAGGCGCTTCTGCGCTGTTTCTGGTTCAAAAGTGGCTTGACCTGGGGAATGCGGCACCTGTAGCCCATTTCCTGCACATGCCTGTACACGGTGGCTCTGGATGTTTCTACTCCAGACTCAGTCCACTGCTTCCGCAGGTCCCCCAAGGTCTGGAATCGGTCCTTCTCCACAATCTTCCTCAGGGTCCGGTCACCTCTTCTCGTTGTGCAGCGTTTTCTGCCACACTTTTTCCTTCCCACAGACTTCCCACTGAGGTGCCTTGATACAGCACTCTGGGAACAGCCTATTCGTTCAGAAATTTCTTTCTGTGTCTTACCCTCTTGCTTGAGGGTGTCAATGATGGCCTTCTGGACAGCAGTCAGGTCGGCATGTCAGCAGTCAGGTCTTACCCATGATTGCGGTTTTGAGTAATGAACCAGGCTGGGAGTTTTTAAAAGCCTCAGAAATCTTTTTCAGGTGTTTAGAGTTAATTAGTTGATTCAGATGATTAGGTTAATAGCTAGTTTACAGAACCTTTTCATGATATGCTAATTTTTTGAGATAGGAATTTTGGGTTTGCATGAGCTGTATGCCAAAATCATCAATATTAAAAAATTTTGATACCTCTTCGAATATTCAAACCTGGGAACTCTTTATGCAAAACCAATCACTTAACCACAAAGCTATAACATTACCATGCAAAGATATCGGTTTTTCCCATTCCTCTAAGCTTACACACATTATTGGTGTGTTTATAATAATATATTGTGTGGGGAAAAAAGCAGTTGTATGTAAATTACAGTATTTTTCAATATAAGAGGCACCGGCCCATAAAATCTCTAGGTTTTAGAAGAGGATAATAATAAGAAAATAATTTTCATTAGACCTCAGGTCAGACCACCAATCAGACCCCCAATGTTAATCAGACCTCAGCAGACAGCCCCATTTAGATCCCCAATGTAAATAAGACCCCAATAAGACCTCAGATCAGACCCCCAATCAAACCTCAGCTCGGACCCCAATGTGAATGACCCCCAATTATACCTCAAATAACAGCCCCAATCCTCAGATCAGCCCCCATTGCCTCATATCATTAGCCCACAGCAACCTCTCATCAGCCCCTAGCAGCCTCTCATCAGCTCCCAGCAGCCTCTCATCAGCCCCCAGTAGCCTCTCATCAGCCACCAGTAGCCTCTCATCAGCCCCCATCAGCCTCTTATCAGCCCCCAATAGCCTCTCATCAGCCCCCAGCAGCCTCTCATCAGCCCCCAGTAGCCTCTCACCAGCCCCCAGCAGCCTCTCATCAGCCCCCAGCAGGCTCTCATCAGCCCCCAGCAGCCTCTCATCAGCCTCCAGCAGCTTCTCATCAGCCCCCAGCAGCCTCTTATCAGACTCCATACCTCTCATCAGCCCCCAGCAGCCTCTCATCAGCCCCCATCAACTTCTCATCAGTCGCAGTAGTTAAAGCCTTTAGATGCCGTGATTAAGTGTGATTGCGGCATCTAAACAGTGAAGAAGTGTGTGCTTCTGGCAATTCACTTTAATATGCTGGGTTTCTGTGAACAGACTCAGACTATTAGATCATCAATTCTTATGTTGGCCAGCAGGCCAATATAAGAAATTAGCAATTCACATATTACCATGCTCCTGTATGGAGTGTGGTAATATAGAATTTTTAAAAATTGTTAACATAGTAGCCTCTAACACTGCCTATAAAAACATAAAAAAGTAAAAAAAATAAAAGTGAAAAAATATAGAATTTTTTAAAAAATATATATCAATTTAAATCACTTTTCTTAGAATAAAAAAATAAATACATAAATAAATAATAAAAAATATAAACATCATGGGCATCACCGCATCCAAAAACGCCTTTATTATTAAAATATTGAAATATTTTTCCAAAACAGTGAATGGCGTAATGGGAAAAAAGTATCAAAAAGGCCAATTCACCATTTTTTCATCCCTTCTCTTAACACAAAAAATTAAACAAAATGTGATCAAAAAGTCACACACGCTTCAAAATGGTATCAATAAAAACTACATATCATCCTGCAGAAAACTCCTGTCCTGCATAACGGAAACCAGGCGGATCCGTTATGCTGCCCATTGACTTATATTATAACGGAATGCAAAACACCTTTAAAGGCTTCCGTGGTGCATTCTGTTATATTCCATGATAACGGAATCAATAACGGAATTGCACAAATACCCAAACCCGAACGATGAATCCGAACTTGAAAAACACAAGTTTGCTCATCCCTAGTTCTGAATCAAAGAAATAGACAATAGTGGCAAGTAATTTGCTCCAAAGGCAGCCAAAATGTTTTTTTCTTCTGGATGTTTGGGTTCCATTAATATAACAGATCCTGGACCCACCAGAGGATCCTCAGGTACTCTAGTGGGCCGGTCCATCCCTGGGTAGTCTGCCTCCATGGTAGGTATTCCTTCACCTGATACACAGGGCTTACAGGACTCCTCTTTTACTATAAAAATGGGATGTATAGACACACCTGTTTGTGTGATAGGTGCATAGCAATGGGGCAGGTTTATTATATGTAATTTCAGAATTGCCCTGGACCAAGCAGAAAGTTACTTATTCTACTCAATTCTATCTTTAAGGGACTACCAGTAAATTGTTCTATAACTATACCTCTAGAGCCTGGCAGCCTAGTAATTCTTTCATGGTTTCTGTCCCTGGAAAATGGATGGGGGATATTTGTACATGGGACTATTTCAGACGATGCCAGTACCAATAACTATAGACACAAAATGATACACTCTATCCCATCAAGTAAGGTTTGTAAAAGACTTGATGCATGCAGTTAAAGCATGGATGATTGTCACAACTGTCCCGCAAATCAATTTGTATTTATTTCTATACCTTTTGAAGATAGCCGCCAAAGTGGAGCATATTTGATAGTGCCTTTTTTTTCTTCTTATCTTCCTCAGCTCGTCTCCTGTTTTCCTCTTCTTCTTTGCGAGCACGTTCTTCCTGTATAAGAAAGATGAGGTTTAAAAAATGCTCCAGATTACTGGGCAGCTGCAAGTTTACATTTAAAGGGATTAAATGCAAACAATAGTTGTAGTGATAGAGCTGCAGATGGGTGAGTAAAAAGCCAAACAGTTTGAAATTTCAGAGAGCAGTCAAACGCTCATCTGCAAGGGGCCTAAGTATCTCACAGTATGGGGTCAAGTGTGTCCCTATGACCCTGCAGCGCTGCTAAAACCTAAAAGCAGACTCTCTTAACTGCAGTCTGTTTAAAGGGAACATGTCATCAGAAAACAACTTGCTGTTTAAACCATGTTTTATGTTAAACAGACTCTCCCAGCATGATTAGCCCTATTAAACCAGACATACCACTTGGGGGCAGGGTTAAATCATTGGAGCACTGCTTTGTAACACTCCTTGTGCTCTACACACTCCTCCCTTCTTTTGATCGACAGGGCTAGAAATTAGCATGCAGAGGGAGGAGCTGTGTCCTAACATGTACATGTCATATACATTACATACTGTAGCTTTACCACATGAAATATGCTCAGAAAGCTAATATACATAGGTACAATATATGATTATAAAGACTTTAGTAATGTGTGTTATCTTTCTCAGCATAGAAAAAACATTCTTCTTTATGTAGAAAGGCTATATCTTAGTGATAAGTGGTCAGCCTTGCATGTAGAGATCCTAACTTCATTTCCCAGGAGAGATGTATTAAATTTTTTTTTTCTGTTATTTATTTTCTCACTCATTTAGTCTGTAATAAAAGGCTACACTATAATACATAATATATAACAATAATAATAATAATGAAAAAAGGCATTACTATATTTATTAAAGCAAAATAATGTCGCACTAGTGTGGTATAGTGCCAAATATTGGTGCGCCTACCAATAGATTCACAAAATCTAAAGCAAGGGTATAAACCCCTGAACCCGCGCGACGGTGGCACACGGGAGATCCAACTATTTCCTGCACTCTACACGTGCACCGCCGAATGAGGTGTGGGACGGGCAGCACTTGAGACAAGTACGCTGCCAGGATTTACTGAGGCACCGTGTCGAGGGCAGAACACCTAAACTCCTGGTAAGACCCATCCGGTAGATACCACTCATAGTGGTCTATTGAATTACTATCGTGGACAGTGCGGATTCATCTTTCTGCATGCGCATGTGATTTAGCGGGACACCGCTACATTGTATCTGGGAGCGGGACGCCGCTTATACCAGCGAGTAATCGTAATTGCATATTGACTGGAGTACATTTGAATTTTGGCATTCTTCTAATTATTTATGTGGCACAAGAGGGGAGAGACATTCCTGGATCATATGTTCTATGGACAATAGGATCCATTAATAAATTTTGGGACCTTAATGGTCCATTTAAGGCTTGCTTTACTGTTATTGATACTGATTAATATTCGGCAACAGTTTTTAATATTTTTGTGAAAATAAACTTTTGAGGTGAATTTTAATAGTATATTCTATATCAAGCAGTTTTGCCTCTACAGTACCGATATTAGTGGGTGCCCTTCCTATAACTATATTTATATTTGCTTAGAAACCTAAAACCTATTACTGGTTTATAAGATTATAAAGAAACCAGCAATATTTATTAGCTTTTTTAGCATAAAAATATTATTCTCCATATTATAAGAATATAGACTTTATTATGTGTTAAATGTGGAAAACCCTTACGATCATTACATAAAAAAACTAAGCACTTTTTATTAAGCTATAGCCTTTCACATAAAGTAGACAAGTTTTTTCTGTGCTTAGAAGCTAACTCACATTACTGGTGTCTTTACACTCAACTGTTATGTTTGTGAATAAAGTAGAAATATGTATGTTAGTTTTCTGAGCATATCTCAATGTGATAAAGCGAGATATACATATATATATATATATAGTACATAGTGTATATAATATGTACATGCTAGGAGACAGCTCTATGACACAGCTCTGCCCTGAGCATTCTGATGTCTAGCCCTGTCAATCAACAGGGGGGGTGCAGTGCTCCAAGGGTTCAGCTCCCCCTCCTGGTGCTCGAACTTGCTTATATGCATATGAATAAAACACACATATCTCTGTAGTTGTTTCGCATACAGACAAAAGAAAGCTATAGTTTTAATTAGCATGATCAGCCATACCAAGCAGCATGCCTGGTTTAATAGGGTTGATCATGCTGACAGAGCCTCTTTAAACATATTTTTGGTTATTTAGCATTTTATATGTCAATATCTATTTAAAACAAAAACTATATTTGCACTGGCCATTAAGCCAGTATGCACCACTTTTTAGTCTGTACAGATAATTTTACTATAGTTACATTTTGGTGACACATTCCCTTTAACCCTTTTACTTCTGGCCAGTTTTCACCTTCATGCCCAGGCCAATGTTTGCAAATCCAACACGTGTCATGTCGTGTTATGTGGTAACAACTTTAGAACACTTTTACTTATCCAAGCCATTTTGAGCTTGTTTTCTCTTAAAACATTGTACTTTATGACAGTGGTAAATTTGAGTCAATATATTTCACTTTTATTTATGAAAAAATCCCAAATTTACCAAAAAGTTGAAAAATTCACAATTTTCTAAATTTCGATTTCTCTGCTCTTAAAACAGAAAGTGATACCTCATAAAATATTTATTACTTAAAGGGGTTGTCTGAGTAATTTTTTTGTTCTTTGTATGTTTCTAACTAGGCAAATGAAACTTTACAATTACTTTATCTCTCCAGTTGCTGGTTTCTCAGATTTCACTGAGGGTAACATGACCTGTGATGTCAGCCTCTCTCCCTGCTCTGATGTTGCACAAAGCCTAAGAGATAAGATATGGTGCACAAAGCCTAAGGCCCCTTTCACACGAGCGAGTTTTCCGAGCGGGTGCAATGCGTGATGTGAACGCATTGCACCCGCACTGAATCCTGACCCATTCATTTCAATGGGGCTGTGTACATGAGCGTTATTTTTCACGCATCACATGTGCGTTGCGTGAAGATCGCAGCATGTTCTATATTCTGCGTTTTTCACGCATCCCTAGCCCCATAGAAGTGAATAGGGCTGCGTTAAAAACGCATTGCACTCGCAAGCAAGTGCGGGTGCGTTGCGTTTTTCACTGATGGTTGCTAGGAGATGTTGTTTGTAAACCTTCAGTTTTTTATCACGCGCGTGAAAAACGCATCAAAACGCATTGCCCCCGCGCGGAAAAAACTGAACAACTGAACGCAATCGCAGGCAAAACTGAATGGCTTTGCCTGTGAAATCGCACAGTTTTCACTGAACGCATCCGCAACGCATTCGGACCTAATCCGGACACGCTCGTGTGAACCCAGCCTAAGAGATCAGATATGGGTCTGTACACAAGACATCACTGGGCTAGCCTTACACAGTTTTTTTTCAGTTTTACATAATAAAGCATTTTTGAAAAACAATTATGTTTTTGTGTCTCCGTTTTCTGAATGCCATTTTTTTTTCCTGCTGATTGTCTTGTGCAGGGACTCGTTTTTTGTAGGAAGAGTTGACGTTTTTATTGGTACCATTTTTAGGTACATATGATTTTTTTGATCATTTAATATTACACTTTATGGGGCAAAGTGACCAAAAAATTGTCTGTTTTGGCGCAGTTTTTATTTATTTATTTTTACAGTGTTTACCTGTCAGGGTAGGTCATGTGATATTTGTATAGAGCAGGTCATTACGGATGTAGCAATACCTTATATGTATACTTTTTCTTATTTATTTACGTTTTACACAATAAAAGCATTTTTGAAACAAAAAAATGATGTTTTAGTGTCTCCATATTCTGAGAGCCAGTTTTTTTTATTTTTTGGCTGATTGTCTTATGTAGCGGCTTTTGCAGGATGAGGTGACAGTTTCTTTTGTACTATTTTGGGGTGCATGTGACTATTTGATTACTTTGTATTGCACTTTTTGTGATGTAAGGTGACAAAAAATTGCTTTTTTTGGCACAGTATTTATTTTTTTATTGTATTCAGCTGGTGCAAGACTCAGATAAATGGTGCAAGACTCGAATAAATGGATGTTTTGGAAGACAACTTGGACAAAACTCTGGAGACAAATTACCACATAGGACCACATGACCACTCCCACCACTCTGACACAAATAAAATTTGCTGGACGCGGTGATACCTAATATGTCTATATTTTTTTTTATCTATTTCACTTTCATACAAAAAAAGAATTTTTGAAACAAAAAAAAATGATGTTTTAGTGTCTCTATATTCTGAGAGCCATAGTTTTTATTTATTTTTTGGCCAATTGTCTTATGTAGGGGCTCATTTTTGCAGGATGAAGTGATGGTTTGATTGCTACAATGGGGGGGGGGCATATGCCTTTTTGATCGCTTGGTGTTGCACTTTTTGTGATGTAAGGTGACAAAAAAAATAATTTTTTTTGCCACAGTTTTTTTTTCTTTCTTTACGGTGTTTATCTGACGGGGTGGATTATGTGATATATTTATAGAGTCGGTCGTTAGGGACACCATTATGCCTAATATGTGTGTTTTTTTCTATTTTTTATTATACAATCGGTGGAAAGGGGCTTTTTTTGTTTAAACTTTATTTTTTATGGTGGTTTATGGTGGTGCCGGCAGTCCCACTGGCTTTACTACAGCAACAAACCCAGCTAAAAGTTGAACTGGTCATCTTATCAGGAAGCAGAGTTGCCAAACCAATCAGGCTTGGTGCAAGTTTCACGTGCTTCCTGAGGGTAAACTATTTAAAAAGGTAGCTGCTGGCCACAGTTTCCTCTGATTGCTATTCCTGCATCACTGGCTAGTTTTGCCTGTTTCTCTGACTTTGTCACTATATGAAGAGCGATGGAGCGGGGCGCAGCCATAGCGTAATGCGGCTTGAGTTAGGTGTAAGTAGTGGGTAACGCAGGGGTTAAAATAATTGGTTGATGGTAGGTAGGGGCAGCTGTGTTTGGAGGGCAGTATTTAAGTGTGTTAGGGGAGAGGTTAACCAGTCGTATGGGGAAGGGTGCAGAAGTTGCAGAGTTGGCGGTTTTGATGGCGACTGTTAGCGCAAAAGCGATACAGCACAGGTCTGAGTGGTTGCAGCAGTCACTGCAAGCTGCAGAAAGGGAGCCTGAGGGGTTGTAAGTGGCCCCTTCTGCAAGGGCTATGACCCGGAGGTCCAGAAGTGACCCCCAGGGTTTGGTGCCGTTTACGGAGCCCCAGTAGGGACCATCCGGTGTGGCAGGCATTAAATTCTACTGCAGGCCGCTTCAGGGCAGAGCGTACCTGGTGGCAGGGCCGTTTAGTGTAGGCAGGCGGGGTCCTTGATGGCAGGTGGAGAGGCTTCTGGTAGGGAGCCATGTTATACAGAAGCACACTGTGTGGAGTTAAGTGCTGCACCCTGCTGGTGGGAGTCGGCAGCATTCTGCCAGGGCTGAAGGCAGTGGTGTAGACAAAGCTCCTCCCCCTCAGCTGATTTGTGAGATTGGAGATGCTACAGTGGAGCGGGCTGAGGACAGGAGCCCAGCAACAAGGAGGCATGAAGCAGACCTGAGCGGTGAGGCAGTTAAGGGTCAGGCCTGCTTTGGGCAGGGAACTGAGGCATGACGCTCAGAAGTAGTGGGGCCTGATTTGGATATAGCTGCTGCTGCTGGCTCCACCCCTTCAGGATCGCGGGGGGGGGGGGGGCGGGTTCCCGGCAAACCAATCTATTGAAGAGGGTGAATGGAGCCAGGATGCCTGGGACATACTGGAGAGATCAGATGACGCGTCAGCACGTCATGCCGGTCTTGTGGCAGAAGAGTCATCTAGCTACTAGTGATAAGCGGCAGGGGCTATATTCGATTTCGCGAATATATGGGCGGATTTTCGCCATATATTCGCAAATTTATGGTTATTTTATTGATTGCAAAAAAATCGGCAATGTAATATTCGCGTAATGTGCGCGCAATACAGGCGTTGGTAACTTTGGGTACATTTTTCAAGCTGCTAGAAGTTTGATAAGACTCGAGATAATGGTTGGCATGGCAAAATATTACATAGCTTTATATATGCAGGTAGAGTGCTCCAATATATATTCGCAATTGCGAAAATCAGCAATTGGGTGACATCACAGGACTATGTATGTATGGACAGCAGAATCCTACCTAACACCCTGCACTCGAACCTATCAGCTACTCTATAAATCAATGTAGCTTACACTGACTATCTCCCCTAACTATCTGAATTATGTATCTAAGTTAACTGTCTAATTATACAGCATAGTACAGAGTACAGCAATCACACTGCTGACTCTCTCAGAACTCCATTACACTAAAGAAAAAGGCTGCTGGGGAGGTTCCTTATATGGTAAGGGGTGGGCAACTTTCCTATTTACACAAGCAAGAGGGAGGTTACTAATGAAAAAAAAAAGTTGAATATTTGAAATTACGAATATATAGCACTATATTCTAAATATTCACGAATTCTCGAACTTGCGATATTTGCGATAAATATTCGCGATTCGAATATTCGCGCCCAACACTACTAGCTGCGCCTAGGATCCAAGAAAGATCGCCAGCGCTGTCGGCAGCCACTGGGAGGATCCCCCAGGGACGGCCTGGTAAGTGGACATTTGGGGCAGGGAGGGGGGGGGTGCGGAAGGGGGACTAGGGTCGAGTGGTCCTCGGTTTTCCGGGGTTGATAATGCTGTGGGGGTTGGCGCAGGAGGTTTTGGCAGGGTTATTGGCTCCAGTGTCATGCTTGGGGTCCG
Organism: Bufotes viridis; assembly: GCA_033119425.1. Classification (NCBI taxonomy): domain Eukaryota; kingdom Metazoa; phylum Chordata; class Amphibia; order Anura; family Bufonidae; genus Bufotes; species Bufotes viridis. Next base: position 201,775,537 of record CM065591.1, on the reverse strand, counting down.
GTACTGGGGCGTCACCAGCAGTCGTGTGGGCACTGGCCTTGTCAGCATCGGTGGGGACCCAGAGTGAGAAAGTGTAGTGTCCCACTACGTAAAAGTCGGCACTACTAAAGGTCAATTGGGTCACATTGTTCCCCACCTCCTATGGGAGATTGGTCATTGTACTATGTAATATATTGTACTGCATTTTCCTATCTTATTTCCTGTGTACCAGGCCTGCTAGGGGTGTAGTTCCTCCTCCTGAGCTATAGAGGGAGCTAGGGATCCCATAGTGAAGTTAGTTAGGCCCAGACAGGAAGCAGATAGCTCAGTCTAGCCCAGGAAGGTAAGCAAGGCAGTCCACCCTGCCTGAAGTCCTGAGTAAACTCAGAAGCCATTCCAGGAGAGAAGTCCTCCTGAGGTACCCTTCCTGCAGAGACAGAGTACAGAGGATCCAGGTTTAACCCAGAGGTACACAGAAGTAAATCTTCATCCTGCCACCTGCAGAGTCCACAGCAGAGCAACCCTTATCCAGCTAAGTATAGAGCTGAGAGGCAGAAGTTCATTGCCAGCAAGAGAATATATTCCAGAGGAGGTTTCCCTTACCCAAGGATAAAGCAAGCTATAGGGCATACGGGCCTTGGATAAATGCCAGACTGGATCTTCAGAAAGTATAGCCTGATCTGTGAGTTACAATTCCCTCTGAGTCACCTTGCTAGGATCCTACCTGCCACCTTTGTAAAGCCTGCATGTAACCAATTGTCTTCTTGTGGAACTATCTGGAGTTTGTACATAGTTGAACTGTTCAGTAAAGAAGGATTCTGGTTCACCGCAATCGTGTGTACCTCCATTATTTCTACTAGCAATTGGTGTGCCACCATTACCGGCACTGGCATCACGAACTGTTAGGGACCTTGCCACCAGCACGCTAAACCTTTAACACCCAGGGCACCTCACCTACCACCTGGCCTGGTCCCTATACCTAGAGAGTGCCCCAGAGGATCCACGTGCCACCTCTTCATCACTGACTGCATGCCTGCCCAGGGTCTACTACAAACTGTGAGTACCAAGAGCAACCCTCTAGCTAGCTACTGACCCCCGTGACCTCACACTCGCTCACCCTGAAGGTCTGGCATACTGCAGAAGCAGTAAGGTCAGAACTGGCGGCAGTGATGGCGGGGACTGCTGGGGCAGGGAACCGCAATAACAATAAGTTTCCGCCTGTATAGTGTGTTCAGTTGGCGGACACAGCCAAAGTGGAAGTATATGTGTGCTTTGAGGGGCCTCTTCGGGCCCATTTGAAACAAGAGGTTAGAGAGAAGATTTGGAAGGATGACTATGTGGAGATATTTTCGTTGCTTCCTTTAGAGAATTTTAATTTAGATAGGGTGCAGCCAGACGAGAGTAAGGAGGAAGAAGAAAAACGTCTGTATCGCTTAATACCAAATGAATTGGCTGCATGGCTTTTGCTCATCTGGCTAGTGTAGTGGGGGAGAAGTGTTCTGAGCATTGTTCTGTGTTGTTCGGTTATATGGACGCCATTGGGGAATCTTGCAGGGTATATGGGTGAGTAGCCTGGCTCAGGTACGACGAATAATTCCATCAGCGGAAAGCAGTAAGGTCTAGTATCAGATGGGATCACAAAGACATTAGTCTTTGGATGCGTTTGATGGCAGCTCTAAAAGTGGGGACACTGCCCCTTCGTGGGACAGCCGGGGGAGCCTTGGCCTCTGACTCCTCATCAGGTAGTAGGAAAGGGTGCTGCTGGCAATACAATGAAGGGTAATAAAAGTTCCGTTCTGATTGTCAATTGAAGCATGAATGATCCGTATGTGGGGGCAATTACAGCTTGTCACGTTGTTTCAAGCGAGGGAGGGGTAAAGAACAGGAAGCTTCACAGAAGAGGAACGACCGTATCTAAGGAGGTATCCAGATAGGGAAGCGGCGGAATTTTTGCATAAGGGATTTACGGAAGGTTTTCAGAGTCCGTGAGGATCCGCTTTTAAGCATACTTGTCGTAAAAAGGGAGTATGTTTTTTCTACGGACAGTAGGGACATTTTATCAGATTATCTCTATACAATCAGCGTAAAAAAAAAAAGACATTTAATTCCCATCTGATTCTTGGAGGGGTGAGGGAGGAGTCAGAAAATGTGCATTTGTCTTTGACTGGTAGTACCCGATTTCTTCTGACTTCTGAGATGGCGCTAAATTCAAAAACTGTGGGGATTGAGGTATTTATCGACAGCAGGGCAGGGGTGAACCCGATTGATGCTCAAGTCGTCCGTATGCATGGGTTGTCAATGAGTGCAATAGAGAAAAATATTTACATTTTTGCTATTGATTCTGCACCTCTAGCTCAGAAGTGTTTATCGCAAGTGGTGCATGATATAAGATTAAGAATGGGCGACTTTCATTAGGAATTTATCTAGTGTTTTGTGTTGGACAGTCTCCCTGCTCCGGTGGTTTTGGGTTTGCCGTGGTTGAGCAAGCACAATCCAACCATCGATTGGCAAGCTAGATTCTGGATTGGGGTAATTATTGCATTGACAATTGTCTTAAAATATATTTTTCTATTTTAACTATTAAGTCATTGCCTTCATATTTATCTGATTTTGCCGACATATTTTCTGAGAGTGGATGACAAGATATACCTCCACATCGGGAATATGATTGTCCTATCAACCTTATTCCCGGAGCTAAGTTGCCCAAATCTAGGTTGTATAACCTTTATGAACCTGAAAGACTGGCCATGAGAGAGTATATTACTGAGAGTTTGGCTAAAGGACACATAAGACCATCCAAATCTCCAGTGGCAGCAGTTTTTTTTTTGTTAGTCTAGATTTCCATGAACTCAATCGGATTACTGTCCGTGATCCTTACCCTCTTCCTTTGATTCATGATTTGTTTAACCAGATTGTTGGTGCCAAGGTGTTCTCCAAGTTGGATTTAAGGGGGGCATATAATCTGGTCAGGATCTAGGAAGGGGATAATTGGAAGACTATTTTCAATTCACATTGAGAACCTGGTCATGCCTTTTGGGTTGACCAATGCTCCTGCGGTTTTCCAGCATTTTGTGAATAACATTTTCCATCACCTGGTGGGGAGGTTTGTAGTTGTGTATTTGGATGACATACTCATTTATTCTCCAGACGTGGAGATACATCAGGATCACGTTAGACAGGTGTTGCAGTTCCTAAGGGATACTAAATTGTACGCAAAATTAGAGAAGTGTGTTTTTGCTGTACACGAGGTGCAATTTTTGGGATACCTGTTGTCGTCTTCGGGTTTTAGAAAGGAGAAAGTTTGTGCCGCATTGGACTAGGATCGACCTGAAAATCTGAAGGCTCTTATGCGTTTTTTGGGATTCACCAATTTTTACCGAAAATGTATTCAGAACAATTCGACAGTGGTGAAACCTTTAACGGACATGACTAAGAAAGGGACGGATGTCTCAGTGTGATCTGATTCGGCGTTGGGAGCTTTTTCTGTGGTTAAAGAATGCTTCTTTTCTGCCCCTATATTGGTGCAGCCGGATGTATCGCAACCTTTCATTGTGGAAGTGGATGCGTCCGAGGTGGGAGTAGGAGCAGTTTTATTGCAGGGCCATCACCTAGTAAATGGCGTCCATGTGTCTTTTTCTCTAAAAAACTATTTTCCGCAGAGAGAAATTATGATGTGGATAACAGAGAGTTACTGGCTTTTAAGTTGGCTTTCGAGGAATGACGTCATTGTTGGAAAGGGCGATTCATCCGATCACGGTGTTCAGAGATCACAACAACCTGGTTTACCTGGAGTCAGCTAAACGACTGAACCCGAAGCAGGCCAGATGGTCTTTGTTTTTCACCAGATTAAATTTCATTGTCACTTATCGTCCTGGGGTGAAGAACGTCAAGGCAGATGCTTTTTCAAGTAGTTTTCCTGGAGGTGGTGATTTTGAAAGTCCGAATCCTATTCTATCGGAGGGGGTGGTGATATCTGCCCTATACCCTGACCTAGAGGTGAAGGTGTTAGAGGTAGTGTTGAGCGAACAGTTCGAGAATAGTTCGGGTTCGTACCGAATTTTGGGGTGTTTGGGACCCGGACCCGGACCCGAACATTTTCAAAAAAGTTCGGGTTCGGGTTCATTGTTCAGCGATTTCTTCCCGCTCTCTGAAGGGCTGCACAGCAGCTAATCAGCTAGCGTTTTACTTCTTGCCCTAAGAGCCCATCACAGCCATGCCTACTAATGGCATGGCTGTGATTGGCCAAGTGCAGCATGTGACCCAGCCTCTATTTAAGCTGGAGTCACGTAGCACCGCACGTCACACTGCTCTGATTAGTGTAGGGAGAGGACGCAGCTGCTGTGAGGGCGAGATTAGGCAGGGAAAAGTCGGCAAAAGCACCTAATGAAGTGATCGATCTACAGCTGTTAATGATTGAACTTCTGCTAGTTACTTGCTCACTGGTTTTTAGGCTGCACAGAGTGTTTTTCTGTCACTTATTTTCTGGGGTGATCGGCGGCCATTTTGTGACTTGTGGTGCACCAGAACAAGCTGCCACCAAGTCCATCAATCCATCAATACTAGTTGTTTTTTTTGCTATATCCTACATCAGGGGCTTGGCTGTGCTAATTGTCACCCCTAGAAACTCAGGATAGCAATTTCTATATTTTATTAAGGGGTTAAATACAATTGCCAAAATACCAATCCCCTAAATCTGGTGTTCCAACTTTGGCTAGCCAAGTATAATACTGTCTGCTGTTTGGCAAAGGATAGATTATTTTTGCGTGGTGAAATTCAATTGTCAAAATAGCAATCCACTAAATCTGGCGTCCCAGCACTGGCTAGCAAACTATAATACTGTCCGCCCAAACATATATTTTGTTTTGGGGTGAAATTTAATTGCCAAAATAGCAATACCATAAATCTGGTGTCAGAGCTGTGGCTGGCAAACTATAATAGTGTCCGCAAAAACATATATTTTGTTCTGGGGTGAAATTCAATTGCCAAAATAGCAATACCATAAATCTGGTGTCAGAGCTGTGGCTGGCAAACTATAATAGTGTCCGCAAAAACATATATTTTGTTCTGGTGTGAAATTCAATTGCCAAAATAGCAATACCATAAATCAGTGGTTTCACCTGTGGCTAGCAAACTATAATAGAGTCCGCCAAAACTTATATTTTGATCTGGGGTGAAATTCAATTGCCAAAATAGCAATACCATAAATCAGTGGTTTCAGCTGTGGCTGGCCAAGTTTCATAGTGTCCTGCAAATTATATATTTTGTTCTGGGGTGAAATTAATTTGCCAAAATAGCAATACCCTGAATCTGGTGTTCCAGCTGTTGCAGGCCTAGTTTAAATCTGTCCCTAACAGGGTATATTTTGTTCTGGGGGGAAACTCAACTGCCAAAATAGCAATCCCCTAAATCTGGTGTCCCAGCACTGGCTGGCAAACTATAATAGTGTCCGCCAAAACATACATTTTGTTCTGGGGTGAAATTCAATTGCCAAAATAGCAATACCATAAATCAGTGGTTTCAGCTGTGGAGGGCCAAGTTTCATAGTGTCCTGCAAAGGATATATTTTGTTCTGGGGTGAAATTCAATTGCCAAAATAGCAATACCATAAATCAGTGGTTTCAGCTGTGGCTGGCAAACTATGATAGTGTCCGCCAAAACATATATTTTGTTCTGGGGTGAAATTCAACTGCCAAAATAGCAATCCCCTAAATCTGGTGTCCCAGCACTGGCTGACAAACTATAATAGTGTCCGCCAAAACATATATTTTGTTCTGGGGTGAAATTCAATTGCCAAAATAGTAATACCATAAATCTGGTGTCCCAGCACTGGCTGGCAAACTATAATAGTGTCCGCAAAAACATATATTTTGTTCTGGGGTGAAATTCAATTGCCAAAATAGCAATACCATAAATAAGTGGTTTCAGCTGAGGCTGGCCAAGTTTCATAGTGTCCTGCAAAGGATATATTTTGTTCTGGGGTGAAATTCAATTGCCAAAATATCAATACCCTGAATCTGGTGTTCCAGCTGTTGCAGGCCTAGTTTAAATCTGTCCATAAAAGGATACCTTTCATCCAGGGCCTAAATACTAGCCCTAAAAGAGATATTCCCCTAAATCAGTGGTTACTGCTGTGCCTGGATTAGTGTAATACGCTACATAAATAAATAGGCAGATAGTGTTAGGTGCCTGTAAAAAAAGGCCTGAATTTGAAATCAATACATTGGGCTAAATATTTTTTTTCTTATTGTGGTGCTTGCTGAACGGTAACAATGAGGAAAACATCTAGTAAGGGACGCAGACGCGGTCGTGGTGCTGTTAGTGTACCCTCTGGTGCTGGGAGAGGACGTGGCCATTCTGCCACAGCCACACGTCCTAGTGAACCAACTACCTCAGGTTCCAGTACCCGCCAGAATTTACAGCGATATTTGGTGGGGCCCAATGCCGTTCTAAGGATGGTAAGGCCTGAGCAGGTACAGGCGCTAGTCAATTGGGTGGCCGACAGTGGATCCAGCACATTCACAACATTATTTCCCACCCAGTCTTCTGCAGAAAGCGCACAGGTGGCGCCTAAAAACCAAGCCCATCAGTCTGGCACATCACCCCCATGCATATCAGGGAAACTGCCTGAGCCTTAAGTTATGCAGCAGTCTCTTATGCTGTTTGAAGACTCTGCTGGCAGGGTTTCCCAAGGGAATCCACCTAGCCCTTCCCCAGTGGTGGAAGACATAGAATGCACTGATTCACAACCACTGATGTTTCCTGATGATGAGGACATGGGAATACCATCTCATCGCAGTCCGCACGTCTCTGATGATGACGAAACACAAGTACCAACTGCTGCGTCTTTCTGCAGTGTGCAGACCGAAAAGGAGGTCAGGGAGGAAGACGATGCAGGGGATGATGAGGTCCTAGACCCCACATGGAATGAAGGTCGTGCCACTGACTTTCATAGTTCAGAGGAAGAGGCAGTGGTGAGACCGAGCCAACAGCGTAGCAAAAGAGGGAGCAGGGGGCAAAAGCAGAACAGCCACCTCCAAGAGAGTTCGCCTGCTACTGGCCACCGCCACCAGGGACCGAGCACCCCAAAGGCAGCTTCAAGGAGTTTCCTGGCATGGCACTTCTTTAAACAATGTGCTGACGACAAGACCCGAGTGGTTTGCACGCTGTGCCATCAGAGCCTGAAGCGAGGCATTAACGTTCTGAACCTTAGCACAACCTGCATGACCAGGGATCTACATGCAAAGCACCTTAAAAGCAAGGAACTCACTCTGGCTCCCCCTGCTCCCTCTTCTGCTGCTGCCTCGGCCTCTTCTTCCGCCTCGGGAGGAATGTTGGCACCTGCCGCCCACCAAACAAAGGATGTGCCACCGACACCACCACCGCGTCACCAAGCATCTCCACCATGCCACACGGCAGCGTTCAGCTCTCCATCTCACAAACCGTGGAGAGAAAGTGTAAATTCCCACCTAGCCACCCTCGAGCCCTGGGCCTGAATGCCAGCATTTCTAAACTACCTGCCTTTGAAATGCTGTCATTCAGGCTGGTGGACAGAGACAGCTTCAAACAGCTGATGTCTATGGCTGTCCCACAGTATGTTGTTCGCAGCCGCCACTACTTCTCCAAGACAGCCGTGTCTTCCCTGCACAACCAAGTATCGGATAAAATCAAGTGTGCACTGCGCAACGCCATCTGTGGCAAGGTCCACCTAACCACAGATACGTGGACCAGTAAGCACGGCCAGGGACGCTATATCTCCCTAGCTGCACACTGGGTAAATGTAGTGGCGGCTGGGCTCCAGGCGGAGAGTTCCTTGGCGCACTTCCTTCCGCCGCCAAGTATCGCAGGGCATCATTCTTTGCCTCCTGTAGCCTCCTCCTCCTACTCGGCTTCCTCCTCCTCTGCTTCCACCAGCTCATCCAGTCAGCCACACACCTTCACCACCAACTTCAGCACAGCCCGGGGTAAACGTCAGCAGGCCATTCTGAAACTCATATGTTTGGGGGACAGGCCCCACACCGCGCAGGAGTTGTGGTGGGGTATTGAACAACAGACCGACGAGTGGTTTCTGCCAGTGGGCCTCAAGCCCGGCCTTGTGCTGTGCGATGATGGGCGAAATCTCGTCGCAGCTCTGGGACTAGCCAGTTTGACGCACATCCCTTGCCAGGCGCATGTGCTGAATTTGGTGGTGCAGAAGTTCCTTCACAACTACCCGGACATGTCAGAGCTGCTGCATAAAGTGCGGGCCGTCTGTGCGCGCTTCCGGCGTTCCCATCCTGCCGCTGCTTGCCTGTCTGCGCTACAGCGTAATTTCGGCCTTTCCGTACACCGCCTCATATGCGACGTGCCCACCGGGTGGAACTCCACCTTGCACATGCTGGAGAGACTGTGCGAGCAGCAGCAGGCCATAGTGGAGTTTCAGCTGCAGCACGCACGCGTCAGTCGCACTGCGGAACAGCACCACTTCACCACCAATGATTGGGCCTCCATGCGAGACCTGTGTGCCCTGTTGCGCTGTATCGAGTACTCCAACAACATGGGCAGTGGTGGTGACACCGTTATTAGCGTTACAATACCACTTCTATGTCTCCTTGAGAAAACGCTTAAGGCGATGATGGAAGAGGAGGTGGCCCAGTAGGAGGAGGATGAGGTGTAATTTTTATCACTTTCAGGCCAGTCTGTTAGAAGTGGCTCAGAGGGAGGTTTCTTCCAACAGCAGAGGACAGGTACAAATGTGGCCAGCCAGGGCCCACTACTGGAGGACGAGGAGGATGGGGAGAAGGTGGAGGAGGATGAGGATGAAGCAGGTTCACAGCGGGGTAGCACCCGACACAGCTCAGGCCCATCACTGGTGCGTGGCTGGGGGGATACGGAGGACGATGACGATACGCCTCTCACAGAGGACAGCTTGTCCTTACCTCTGGGGAGCCTGGCACACATGAGCGACTACATGCTGCAGTGCCTGCGCAACGACAGCAGAGTTGCCCACATTTTAACGTGTGCGGACTACTGGGTTGCCACCCTGCTGGATCCCCGGTACGAAGACAATGTGCCCACCTTACTTCCTGCACTGGAGCGTGATAGGAAGATGCGCGAGTACAAGCGCACGCTGGTAGACGCGCTCCTGAGAGCATTCCCAAATGTCACAGGGGAACAGGTGGAATCCCAAGGCGAAGGCAGAGGAGGAGCAAGAGGTCACCAACCAGCAGTGCCACGGCCAGCTCCTCTGAGGGCAGGGTTAGCATGGCAGAAATGTGGAAAAGTTTTGTCTCCACTCCACAGCTAACTGCACCACCACCTGATACCGAACGTGTTAGCAGGACGCAGCATTTCACTAACATGGTTTAACAGTACATCTGCACACCCCTCCACGTACTGACTGATGGTTCGGCCCTATTCAACTTCTGGGTCTCCGAATTGTCCATGTGGCCAGAGTTAGCATTTTATGCCTTGGAGCGTTTTGTCTGAATGTGTACAACGTGGACAACGTGGACAAGCTGACGTTCATAAAAATGAACCAGGCATGGATCCCACAGGACCTGTGCCTCCCTTGTGCAGAATAGACATTTATAACTGCCTCCCCCTCAACCATGTATTCTTGTACTCCGGGGCACTTCTTTATTGAATCCTCATTTTTTTTAACTTTACCATGATCTTGCGGTGCAACCCAAAGTTGAATGAACATCTCCTCTGTCTGGGTGCTGAGCCAAAATAACTGAAAGTGGCCTTCTCCAGTGGTGTGTGATATGACGCATGATTCCTTGATGTGGGACCTCTCTCCTCTGTCTCGGTGCTGGGGCCGAAAATACTGAAAGTGGCCTTCTCCAGTGGTGGGTGATATGACGCATGATTCCTTGATGTGGGACCTCTCTCCTCTGTCTCGGTGCTGGGGCCGAAAATAACTGAAAGTGGCCTTCTCCAGTGGTGGGTGATATGACGCCTTATTCCTTGCTGTGGGACCACTCTCCTCTGTCTGGGTGCTGGGGCCGAAATAACTGAAAGTGGCCTCCTCTAGTGGTGGGTGAAATGACGCATGATTCCTTGCTGTGGGACCTCTCTACTCGGTCTGGGTGCTGGGCCGAAATAACTGAAAGTGGCCTTCTCCAGTGGTGGGTGATATGACGCATGATTCCTTGCTGTGGGACCTCTCTCCTCTGTCTGGGTGCTGGGGCCGAAATAACTGAGTGGCCTTCTCCAGTGGTGGGTGATATGACGCATGATTCTCTGCTATGGGACCTCTCTCCAATTGATATTGGTTAATTTTTATTTATTTTATTTTATTTTCATTTATTTCCCTATCCACATTTGTTTGCAGGGCATTTACCTACATTTTGCTGCCTTTTGCAGCCCTCTAGCCCTTTCCTGGACTATTTTACAGCCTTTTTAGGGCCCAAAAGTTCGGGTCCCCATTGACTTCAATGGAGTTCGGGTTGGGGATAAAGTTCGGGTCGAGTTCGGATCCCGAACCCGAACATTTTCGGGAAGTTCGGCCGAATTTCTCGAACCCGAACATCCAGGTGTTCGCTCATCTCTAGTTAGAGGCCCAGGGAGACGCACCGGATTTGTGTTGAGGACTATGTCTCGACCGGTCTGTGCACGTGCTAAGGTGACACATACTCGGCCTTCTGGATCCCTACTTCCATTGCCTATCCCTTCCAGACCATGGACACATTTATCTATGGATTTTATCACTGATTTGCCTAATTTATCAGGAAAGACAGTTATTTTGGTGGTGGATCGTTTTAGTAAAATGGTGTACTTTATAGGGTTGTCTGGCCTACCTAATGTTAAAACACTTGCTCAAGTGTTTGTTGATAACATTGTGAAACTCCATGGCATTCCCTCTGACATGGTTTCGTATCACGGGACTCAGTTTGTGTCCAGTTTTTGGAAGGCGTTCTGTACTTGGCTCGGGGTACAACTGTCCTTTCCTTCGGCTTTTCATCCTCAGTCGAACGGACAGATGGAGTGCACTAATCAGAACTAATCACCTTGCTTTTGTCTCTGGCAGAGTTTGCCATAAATAATGATAGACAGGAGTCCACTGGTAAGGCCCCTGTTTTTTGTGGCATATGGGTTTCACCTGCATTTTGGCACTTTTTCTGGTTTAGATACTTTTGGTATTCCTGAGGAGGAGTTTTGTCGTCATCATTATCATTTATATGGCGGAAAATTAAAAATAACTTTATGAATATGGGCAACAAGTATAAACGTGTGGCTGACAGGAAGCATTTGAAGGGTCTGGACCGAAGAGTGGGTGATTTGGTGTGGCTGTCCACAAGAAACATTAAGTTGAAGGTACCTTCTTGGAAGTTGGGTCCAAGATTTTTTGCTCCATATAAGATCACGGCCATTATTAATCCTATGGATTTTCGTCTTGAACTTCCTCAGATTCTGAAAATAAATAATGTGTTTCATAATCCTTTGTTGAAGAGATATATTGAACCTTTGGAGCCGTCTTCCTTGCCACCCGCTCCTGTCATGGTGGATGGTAGTTTAGTATTCCAGATCGCCAAAACAATTGACTCTTAAGCTCTCAAGATCTCTTCAGTAGCTTGTTCACTGGAAGGGTTATGGACCTGAGGAGAGGATGTGGGTACCGGCATTTGACGTGAATGTCAGTCGTTTGGTGAAACCGGATAATGTCAGTCCTGGGTGCCCGGAGGTCACTCGTAGAAAGGGGGGTACTGTCACCGACGTACCGAGACAAACGGACGTCCCCATGACAGTAAGTGACAGGAGAGCTTTGAGACTTGCAACACATGGTTTAGTTTGACATGTTTACCTTGTGGATCAACAGGCGTCTGTGTTGTTTCTGGTACTGGCCACACCCTTAAACTTCAGGTGTTGCTATTGTGGTCATTTAACTTTCCCTCTTTATAGTTGTCTCTCCCACAATGCTGTGCGGTTTATAGCTTCAGTTGGACCTGTGGATAGCTGGTGTTTGGATATTGGTTGAGTTCCTGGTGCTGCCATTAAGTGTTACCTTTCCCTTTCTATTTTGGCTTTTATGTGTGTTGCATTTCTTTGTGGTTTTGTATTAGGCCTTAGGGAGACGTTTATCCTTCCTTTTGGAGGAACAGGATGTCTCATTTCTATCATTAATACCAGGGTCCTTTACGATTAGATAGGAATTTAGTTATTCCTGTGTATGAACTTATCTACCTCTGGGGTCTGTTCATACTGGTAGTCAGTCAGGGCTTGATTAGGGTTTTCACTAGGAGGTGTCCATCTTCCTTCCCTAGTTTTCAGGCCTTATTTCATTTTTCCTTTCCCTCCTATGTTCGGTGTGGGGGTTTCCCTCCCACTCTAGAGCGTGACACTTGGGAGCGGTGGTGAGGAACCTGCTTTCAGCGTTAACTAGAGCGGAGGTGGTTAGGGAGAAGTTGGAGAAGGAATTGAGAGCAGGATGGATAGCGGGGCCCTTTCCAGTTTCCCCTTTGCCGGGTTTGCAGGTGTCACCACTGGGTTTAGTTCCAAAAAAAGAGCCGAATAAGTTTGGGCTTATTAACAAACTTTCATATTTCCCGCTGGAAGTTCGGTTAATGACGGGATCGAGTGAGCGTTATGTTCAGTTTCTTACACATCATTTGATACTGCGATGCGTTGGGTGCGGCGCTTTGGCCAGGGTGCTCTTTTTGCCAAAACGGATATTAAAGCGGCTTTACGTTTGTTGCCGATTCATCCAGAAAGTTTTCATTTGTTGGGTTTTCATTAGAAGGGCCAGTTTTATATGGATTGTTGTCTGCCTATGGGATGCGCAATCTCGTGTTGCTTTTTAGAGACCTTCAGTTCGTCTTTGGAGTGGGTGGTAAAACAGGAGTCCGGTTGGAGTTCAGCACTGCATTATTTAGATGATTTTTTTGTTTTTGGGCCCGGCGGGTTCGTGGGTGTGCTCCACGTTGTTACATACTATGGAGTGGGCGGCAGAGTCCTTCGGGGTTCCTTTGGCCCCTGAAACAAACAGAGGGACCCTCCACGTCGGTCAAGTTTTTGGGTATAGTGATTGACACAGTGAGGATGGAGTGCTGGTTGGGGAAAGACAAGGTGGCGGATTTACATGCAGAAGTGGCAGGTTTACGACAGGTGAAGAAGGTACAGCTTCGGTGGGTACAATCGGTGTTGGGGAAACTCAACTTTGCTTGCCGTATATTGCTAATGGGTCGGGTGTTTTGTTGGCGCCTGTCTTTGGCCACAGCAGGAGATTATCGGCAGAAGTCAAGGAGGACTTGGCGTTTTGGGACCATTTTTTGGGTGAATTTAACAGGTGTTCGGTATGGATGGGAGCACCAGTTTCTAGTGTGGATATGGAGCGTTACACTGATGCTTCTGGGGCAAGCAACTATGGTTCGTTTTGTCAAGGATAGTGGAGTGCGAGCCCCTGGCCGGCAGAGTGGTGCGCTACTGGTTTACTCACTAACCTGGTGTTGTTAGAGTTATTTCCGATTGGTCTGGCTACAGAGTTATGGGGGGATTTGTTAAGTAACAAAAGGGTGCGGTTTTGTTGCGACAATTTGGGGGTGGTTCAGGCCATTAATTCAGAAATGGCTAGTTCGCCGCTGGTATTACGCTTGCTGCGCCATCTGGTTCTTAGGGGTTTGGAGTTGAATTCTTGTTTTGTAGTGGTACATGTGCCGGAGGTTGATAATTCAGTTGGCTGATTCTCTTTCTCGTTTTCAGTGGGATAGTTTTCGACAACTGGTGCCAGGTGCGGACGAGAAGGGGTAGCCTTGTCCCCAGTGGCTCTGGAGCGTGGCCTTGGGGTCTCTGCGGCATTGATTCGGCAGTTTGCGAGTTAGGGCACGTGATCGGCTTATGCGGCGGTTTGGGCTCAGTGGGAGAAGTTGATGGCTCAGGTGGGTGGATTTTCCTACACTGTTGGTATATTTAGTGGGGTTATCTTTTGAGAGTGGGGTATCCTTTTAAGCAGTATCCAAGAAAGTTTTAACTGTGGCTTTTAAGTTGCATTTACGGGGGTTGGGGGATGTGTCAAATCGTGTTTTGGTGTGTCAGGCATTGAAAGGCTATAGGCGGGGTACACCTACAGTCGTGGCCAAAAGTTTTGAGAATTACATAAATATTGGAAATTGGAAAAATTGCTGCTTAAGTTTTTATAATGGCAATTTGCATATACTCCAGAATGTTATGAAGAGGGATCAGATGAATTGCATAGTCCTTCTTTGCCATGAAAATTAACTTAATCCCAAAAAACCTTTACACTGCATTTCATTGCTGTCATTAAAGGACCTGCTGAGATCATTTCAGTAATCATCTTGTTAACTCAGGTGAGAATGTTGACGAGCACAAGGCTGGAGATCATTATGTCAGGCTGATTGGGTTAAAATGGCAACCTTGACATGTTAAAAGGAGTGTGATGCTTGAAATCATTGTTCTTCCATTGTACACTATGGTGACATGCAAAGAAACGCGTGCAGTCATCATTGCGTTGCATAAAAATGGCTTCACAGGCAAGGATATTGTGGCTACTAAGATTGCACCTCAATCAACAATTTATAGGATCATCAAGAACTTCGAGGCAAGAGGTTCAATTCTTGTTAAGAAGGCTTCAGGGTGTCCAAGAAAGTCCAGCAAGCGCCAGGATCGTCTCCCAAAGAGGATTCAGCTGCGGGATCGGAGTGCCACCAGTGCAGAGCTTGCTTAGGAATGGCAGCAGGCAGGTGTGAGCGCATCTGCACGCACAGTGAGGCGAAGACTTTTGGAAGATGGCCTGGTGTCAAGAAGGGCAGCAAAGAAGCCACTTCTCTCCAAAAAAACATCAGGGACAGATTGATCTTCTGCAGAAAGTATGGTGAATAGACTGCTGAGGACTGGGGCAAAGTCATATTCTCCGATGAAGCCTCTTTACGATTGTTTGGGGCATCAGGAAAAAGGCTTGTCCGGAGAAGAAAAGGTGAGCGCTACCATCAGTCCTGTGTCATGCCAACAGTAAAGCATCCTGAGACCATTCATGTGTGGGGTTGCTTCTCATCCAAAGGGTGTGGGCTCACTCACAATTTTGCCCAAAAACACAGCCATGAATAAAGAATGGTACCAAAACACCCTCCAACAGCAACTTCTTCCAACAATCCAGTGAAAAACAATGCATTTTCCAGCAAGATGGAGCACCGTGCCATAAGGCAAAAGTGATAACTAAGTGGCTCGGGGACCAAAACATTGACATTTTGGGTCCATGGCCTGGAAACTTCCCAGATCTTAATCCTATTGAGAACTTGTGGTCAATCCTCAAGAGGCGGGTGGACAAACAAAAACCCACTAATTCTGACAAACTCCAAGAAGTGATTATGAAAGAATGGGTTGCTATTAGTCAGGAATTGGCCCAGAAGTTGATTGAGAGCATGCCCAGTCAAATTGCAGAGGTCCTGAAAAAGAAGGGCCAACACTGCAAATACTGACTCTTTGTATAAATGTCATGTAATTGTCGATAGACAACTGAAACAAAGATCTAAAAGCAGTTTAGCAGCAAACTTTGTGAATACTAATATTTGTGTCATTCTCAAAACTTTTGGCCACGACTGTACAATGGACACTCGGCAGCCAGTCTCTTTTTTGGTATTGCAGGAAGTATGTGAAAGTGCAGGGTCGTTTTGCGCGTCTGATTACGAGGTTTGTTTGTTTCGAGCGTCCTTCTCTTTGGCATTCTTTGGGGCCTTCAGGGTTTTGGAAATGGTGTTGGGTAGTAGAAAATGGGTGGGAGGCTTATTGCGGAACGACGTAAGTGTAGGATCTGAGGGTTTAGTTTGTTTGTTACGAAGGTCTAAGACTGACCTGGTGGAAAAAGGAAGCAGATTCATTTGCAGAGGCGCAGTGCCACCGACTGCCTGCGCCTGCGCGATCATAAGGCTCCTGAGGGTAACAGCCTCAAAAGTGTCACTGGGTATGCGCAGAGCCCAGTGACGTAATCTGAGCACTGTTGCCTCAGGAGCTTTATGATCGCGCAGGCGCAGGCAGTCGGCGGCCCTGCGCCTGCGCAAGATTTCCGGCAGCCAACAGGAAGAAGAACGGGGCTTATCTGTAAAGTAAAAGATGACGTAGCGGAGGGGGCGAGACTGTGGGAGGATATTTCTGGATCAGGAAGCGTGCTTGGGCTTCAAATTAAGGTGGGCTGGGCACTGCAGGGGGGTGTAAATGAGCTCCAGAGATGAAAAAAATGCCCCTCTGGGCACCTTGGAGGTTCATTTGCATAACAGAAAAAGAGCTTTTTTTTATCAAAATGACAACACGAAATGAAGAAAGAAGACCACTGCAGGAAATAAGGTAGTTTATTGAACATGGCAATGGTGACAGCTTAAAATGATAAAACCAGCTGGCAGATTCCCTTTAACGGCTGCAGGTTTGCCCCCTGGAGAGTTTGTTTCACATTCCTTTAGGATAGGGGCTACTACAGAGGCAGCCAGATGGGGTTTAGGTGACACTGTGATCAAGCGGATTGGCCGCTGGGAGTCAGCATTTTTTTGATCATATGTTCGCCCGCATTTGCTTTGAGGATGTGCCGAAAGAGGATGTTTTGTGGGATCGTTTAACACGGGGGAGGGGTGTTCTTTGGTTCTTCCGTGTGTAATTGTGCGTCTTGTTTTTGCTGCAGGATCCGCCTTGTGTTTGGCATGGATATTCGGGCATTCGTATGTGTACTAGGGTGCCCTGTGGGCTGATGTTCAGCGGAACGGCAGACAATTGGGTCTCTGTGTGTTATTGAGGGGAAAAAGTCGGGGGAATGTTGGAAAGTGGAAAACATATTTTACATCCCATTAAGTCAGAAGAGCGATGCAGCGGGGCGCAGCCGTAGCGTAATGAGGCTTGACTTAGGTGTAAGTAGTGGGTAACGCATGGGTTAAAATAATTTGAACATATCTAGGATGAGGATTGGTTGATGGTAGGGTGGTGCAGCTGTGTTTGGCAGGCAGTATTTAACTGTGGTAGGGGGAGGGGTTAAACAGTCACCCGCTCGGTTTATATCCTGTCTTCAAGTATAGGGATTATCGTAGCAGAGGGCGGGTAAAAAGGGGATCCTGGGAGGCAGAACAATTTTGCAATAGTTGAATGACCCTTTGGGAAGTGCATCTTAGGAGGTTTGGTGAGTTGAAGGCTGGGGACTCCTGTTAGGGCTAGAAGGCCTGCAGGGGACATGATGTTGATGATTTGGTGCCCTTGGGTCGGTGAGTGCGGCCAAGAGTAAGGTGAAATTACAAGTGGAGGCTGGAAACCGAGAATAATCTGGGCTGCCTTCTAGGATCCCTCACTATCAGGGGTTATTACGTTGTAATGTTTGGACATTTCTGATATATGTCAGTTTTGAAAATAAACAATGTTATAATGGTTATAGTTGTTAATAAAATGATGTCTCCGTGTTATTGAGAGGAAAAGGTGGGGGAAATGTTGGAAAGTGAAAAACGTATCTTACATCCCATTAAGTCATCTGATTTTAGTATTTGACTATGACCCCCTTAGTATTTGACTCTGTTTGTTATTTGACCTTGCTTCATATAAGACACCACCTTTTCCTGCTGACTTTGTCTCTCATGTTATCTACTAGCTTTTGGATCCTGATCCGATCCTGGTTTTTCCTGTCTGGTTTTAACCGCTTTTGACTGACTACTCTTTCACCTCTTTAGGTTTGGGCCCCTGCAGTTAGTTAAGTCATGGACCATTGTCAATTTGGGGGCTGTCATTTAGAGAGGACTGTGCAATTAGCTAGGGACAGTGATGCGGATGGAGTAACATAGTAACATAGTAACATAGTATATAAGACCGAAAAAAGACATTTGTCCATCCAGTTCGGCCTGTTTCCTACAAGTTGATCCAGAGGAAGGCAAAAAACCCCTGTGAGGCAGAAGCCAATTTTCCTCACTTAAGGGGAAAAAAAAATTCCTTCCCGACTCCAATCAGGCAATCAGAATAACTCCCTGGATCAACGACCCCTCTCTAGTAGCTGTAGCCTGTAATATTATTACACTCCAGAAATAAATCCAGTCCCCTCTTGAATTCCTTTATTGTACTCACCATCACCACCTCCTCAGGCAGAGAGTTCCATAGTCTCACTGCTCTTACAGTGAAGAATCCTTTTCTATGTTTGTGTACAAACCTTCTTTCCTCCAGATGCAGAGGATGTCCCCTTGTCACAGTCACAGTCCTGGGGATAAATAGATGATGGGACAGATCTCTGTACTGACCCCTGATATATTTATACATAGTTATTAGATCTCCCCTCAGTCGTCTTTTTCTAAAGTGAATAACCCTAATTTTGATAACCTTTCAGGGTACTGTAGATCCCTCATTCCAGTTATTACTTTAGTTGCCCTCCTCTGAACCCTCTCCAGCTCTGCTATGTCTGTCTTGTTCACAGGAGCCCAGAACTGTACACAGTACTCCATGTGTGGTCTAACCAGTGATTTGTAAAGTGGTAGGACTATGTTCTCATTACGGGCGTCTATGCCCCTTTTGATGCAACCCATTATCTTATTGGCCTTGGCAGTAGCTGCCTGACACTGGTTTTTGCAGCTTAATTTGCTGTTTATTAAAATTCCTAGATCCTTTTCCATGTCAGTGTTACTGAGTGTTTTACCATTTAATATGTACGGGTGACTTGCATTATTCCTTCCCATGTGCATAACTTTACATTTGTCAGTGTTAAACCTCATCTGCCATTTTTCTGCCCAAGCCTCCAATCTATCCAGATCCCTCTGTAGCAGAAAACTGTCCTCTTCAGTGTTAATTACTTTACACAGTTTAGTGTCATCTGCAAAAATAGATATTTTACTGTGCAGGCCTTCTACAAGATCATTAATAAATATATTGAAGAGAATAGGGCCCAATACTGACCCCTGAGGTACCCCACTAGTTACAGTGACCCAATCTGAGTATCTACCGTTAATAACCACCCTCTGTTTTCTGTCACTCAGCCAGTTACTTACCCACATACAGACATTTTCTCCCAGTCCGAGCATCCTCATTTTATATACTAACCTTTATGAGGTACGGTGTCAAATGCTTTGGAGAAGTCCAGATATACGACATCCATTGATTCGCCGCTGTCAAGTCTAGAACTTACCTCCTCATAGAAGCTGATTAAATTTGTTTGGCATGACCGATCCCTCATGAAGCCATGCTGATATGGCGTTATTTGCTTATTTTCATTGAGATACTCCAAAATAGCATCTCTTAAAAACCCTTCAAACAGTTTACCAACAATAGATGTTAAACTTACCGGCCTATAATTTCCAGGCTCTGTTTTTGGACCCTTTTGAATATTGGCACCACATTTGCTATGCGCCAATCCTGTGGAACATTCCCTGTTATTATAGAGTCCGTAAATATCAGAAATAATGGTCTGGCTATGACATCACTTAATTCCCTTAGGATACGGGGGTGTATGCCATCCGGTCCTGGCGATTTGTCTATTTTAATCTTTTTAAGTCGCTGTTGTACTTCTTCCTGGGTCAGACAGGGCACTTTTAATGGGGGATTTACTTTTACATTCTGCATTTCATCTGACAGTTTATTTTCCTCAGTGAATATAGTGGAGAAAAAAATATTTAAGAGTACAGGGCTGAAATGTTCCTTAACCTTCATGACAGAATCACAGGCCATACCAAACCTCTCGGTAGTGTCTTCCCTTTCTGGCACAGATCATATGCAGAACTTCATAGATAAAATTCAACATCTCAGCCAGCTGCTCCAAGACCTTGCGGAAAGTTTTCAAAACCAGGAGAATATTCAGTCTCCACCCCTAGCAACTGCTCCCTTACACCTCCTAGAACCCCAAGTTAAGCTTGATTGTCTTGCGGGTGATAGAAAGCAGTTTGTGTCTTTTACCCTATGTTCACACCTGAGCGTTTTAAAACGCTCAACACATGAAAACCAATGCTCTCCTATGGCTCTGGTTCTCACTTGAGCATTTTACAGCGCGTTTTACCCTAAGTTCACACCTGAGCGCTGTAAAACGCTCAACACATGAAAACCAATGCTTTCCTATGGCCCTGGTTCTCACTTGAGCATTTTACAGCGCGTTTGAACGCGCTGTAAAACGCCCGACGCATAAACAAGTACTTGAGCTTTTTTGGGGACGTTTTTCGCGCGTTTTGTGATTGACACCACAGTAGTCAATCACAAGAACGCGCGTACGAATGCGCGTTTCCTATTTGCAAAAACGCGCTGAAATACGCGCGACAAAAACGCGCGTATAACGCGCGCTTCAAGAGCGCTCAGGTCTGAACCCAGGGTTAGGGAGAGCTGAAATTTATACTTTCATCCTAGACCTTACTCATCAGGTTCAGGGCAACAGAGAGTAGTTATTGTTATTTCTCTCCTGAAGGGGAATACCCAGGAATCGGACCTCTCCATTCCCCCTGACTCTCCTTAGATATCATGATCATTTTTTTCTGCTCTTGGTTGACAGAGTTGCATTTGATGAGTCCAGGCTGATTGCGCTCCAGCAGGGATGAAGACCTGTAGAAGATTATTGTGCAGACGTCCATAAATGGTGTGTTGCCTCCATATGGAATGATCCAGCCCTAAGATGTCAATTCCGCCAGGATCTTTCCGACAAACTCAAGGACCTATTAGTGAGTTAGCCTGACTCTCTTGACAAGACTATGAATTCAGCAGTACATTTGGACAGACAACTTGAAGAATGCAGAAGAGAATGTTTCTTAACACCCATTTTCTGCTACCTTAGGCGCGTTCACATCATGGGTGAACCCTCCGCGCATGCACCGACAAACCCCCGGCAGAGCCAATCAGGAGCCGAGATGAGAGATGTGCCTCCCACGTCACTACCGGAAGTTACATGGGTAGCAAATTTTTCCAGGTAGCAAAAAATTCCGGAACGCCGGTGTTCTGTTAAAATCTGCTGCCCGTAAAAATCTGCTGCCCTCGTCACTTCCGGTCTTGACGTCACGCTTCTGAGGGAGGTGTGTCTCCCTGCTCGGCTCCTGTTTGGCTGTAAAGAGGATTTGGCTAGAGACTGCGCACAATCGCTGAGGGCAGCAGATTTTCACAGCGGCTGTCCGGGCAGCAGATTTTCACAGCGGCTGTGTGGGCAGCAGATTTTCACAGGCTCTGATTGGCAGGCAGCAGATTTTCACGGGCTCTGATTGGCGGGCAGCAGATTTTCACGGTCTCTGAATGGGGCAGCAGATTTTCACGGTCTCAAAGCAGCTCATTTTAACAGCAACTGTATGGGGGTCGCTCAGGGCAGTTTATTTCAACAGGGGCTGTGAATGCGAATGCGCAGTGCCAGCTTATATTACCATCGGCTGTATGAAAATCGGTAGGGGCAGCTGATTTTTACAGAGGCTGTATGGGGCTGATGTGGACGCGCAGGGGCAGCTGATCTTACCGCTCCCCATCAGCCCCATACAGCCTGTGGGATCCCCGTTAAAATCAGCTGCCGCTGCGATCCTCATACAGCCGATGGTAATATAAGCTGATGCTGCGCGTTCGCATTCACAGCCCCTTGAAATAAACTGCCCTGAGCAATCCCCATACAGTTGCTGTTAAAATGAGCTGCCCTGAGCCCGTGAAAATCAGCTGCCCCAATCAGAGCCCGTAAAAAAATCTGCTGCCCGCACAGCATCTGTGAAAATCTGCTGCCCTCAGCAATTATGCGCAGTCTCTAGCCAAACCCTCTTTACAGCCAATCTGGAGCCGAGCAGGGAGACACACCTTCCTCAGAAGCGTGACGTCAAGACCGGAAGTGACGAGGACAGCAGATTTTTAGGGGCAGCAGATTTTAACAGAACACCTGTCATTCCCACAAGAGCGTGCACGCTGCCGCACATGAACATTTCTTCTTTGTTCATGGCGCAGCACAGCAGTATGAGCAGGGGCATAACGATCGGACCCGGCAGGGCGGGCACGCAAGTGCTTTCAGCCAGGTCTTGACTGTATTTCCCCTGTATTTACTGTTTTAGTGCTTTGCAGCCGGTGTTCTGTGAAAATTTGCTGCCCATAAAAATCTGCTGCCCGCGTTACTTCCGGTCCGGACGTCACGCTTCCTGGGGAGGTGTGTCTCCCTGCTTGGCTCCTGATTGGCTGTAAAGAGGGTTTGGCTTCAGACTGTATAATCGCTGAGGGCAGCAGATTTTTACAGGTAGCTTACATTCACAGCAGCTTACATTCACAGCGCTGTGAACGCGCAGCGCCAGGGCTGAGGGCAGCAGATTTTCATGGGCTCTAATTGGCGGGCAGCAGATTTTCACCGGCTCTGATTGGCGGGTAGCAGATTTTCACGGGCTCTGATTGGCGGGCAGCAGATTTTCACGGGCTCAGGGCAGCTCATTTTAACAGCAACTGTATGGGGATCGCTCAGGGCAGTTCATTTCAACAAGGGCTGTGAATGCAAACGCGCAGCGGCAGCTTATATTACCATCGGCTGTATGAGGATCGCAGGGGCAGCTGATTTAACGGGGATCCCACAGGCTCATACAGCCGAAGGTAATATAATCTGACGCTACGCGTTTGCATTCACAGCCCTTGTTGAAATGAACTGCCCTGAGCGATCCCCATACAGTTGCTGTTAAAATGAGCTGCCCTGAACCCGTGAAAATCTGCTGCCCGCCAATCAGAGCCCGTAAAAATTTGCTGCCCTCAGCCCTGGTGCTGCACGTTCATAGCTCTGTGACCCTAGGTACACACCTAAGCGTTTTACAGCGCGTTCAAACGCGCTGTAACACTGGGTTCAGACCTGAGCGTTTTAAAGCCTAGCGTTTTTTGCGCGTTCAAGACGGGCGTTAACGCGCGTTTTTTTCAAGCGTCTTGGTAAATAGTGTAGGCGCGTTTGACGCGCGTTTATGTGATTGACTGCATAGTTGGCCAATGACCAAACAGCCCTCACTATATATAGTTTGGCCAATCTGAGTGCTTTAGAGGTGTGAAATTCCATGGTGGCTGATCCAGCATGTTGCAAACTTTGACAAACGCGCGTCCATAGGCGCGTTTTACACTGCACAAACGCATGAACAACACGCGTATCGCGTTTCCCATTGAAGTATATTGGCACCAAACGCTCGAAAAACGCCCAAATTAACGCGAACATACTTGCTTATGCGTCGGACGTTTTTAGGCGCGTTCGAACGCGCATAAAAACGCGCAAGTGTGAACCACCCCCATTGGAATGCATGGTTCCTGTACTGTTGTGCGTTTTTTTGCGCATTCGAACGCGGCGTTTTACGCGAAAGTGTGAACTGAGTGTCAAACGCACAACATGTGAAAAGCCATGCTTCCCTATGGGCATGGTTCACATTTGGGCGTTTTACAGCACGTTTGAAAGCGCTGTAAAACGCCCAACGCCCAAACAAGTACATGAGCTTCTTTGGGGCGTTTTAACGCACCTATGGACAATGATGCCATAGGGGAGAGTCGCTCAATCGCGCGTATGACGCGCGTTTGTAAGTTAACAAAAAGCGCATCAAAAAACGCGCATAAAACGCGCGTCATACGCGCGATTCAGAAACGCCTAGTTGTGTTCCCAGCCTAAATGTAAGCTGCTGTAAAAGGAAACTACTCTCCCGTTCACAGCGCTCTGAATGTAACCTACCCTCCCCGTTCACAGCGCTGTGAATGTAGAGCCCGTGAAAATCTGCTGCCCTCAGCCCTGGTGCTGCGCGTTCACAGCGCTGTGAATGTAAGCTACCCGTAAAAATCTGCTGCCCTCAGCGATTATACATTCTGAAGCCAAACCATCTTTCCAGCCAATCAGGAGCCGAGCAGGGAGACACACCTCCCTCAGAAGCGTGACATCCTGACCAGAAGAGACGCGGGCAGCAGATTTTTATAGGCAGCAGATTTTCACAGAACACCGGCAGCTCCAGCACCGCTGTCTCCCACTTCAATAAGCACGTAGTGGCGAGATGATAACATTCCTCTGGTTCACCGCTCCTCCTCCCCCGATATGTGCAGCGGCTTTTTGTGTGTAGAGCAGAGATTCCTTCCCTCCCAGAGGCTCCAGCCCCTCCACATGCTGCCCCCCTCCCCCCTCAGAGTGATTAGCCAGGTAAGTGGGGAACCGTGGAGTATCAGCTGCTGGGACACGTGACCACCACAAACTTTTTGTAAGTCCAGAGAACTTCCTGCACATCCGGTACCGGCACTGTGGGCCGGTTCTGGTTCTGTTCTGCTTGTTACAGTGTTTATGTAATCCTTCCTATTATAACAATCAAAGTGGGAGAACCAGGGGCGTTGCTAGTAAAATTTGCATAATAAGAGGTTTCCCCATATGCCTCCATCAGCCCCCAGTGACTCCATCAGCCCCATATGCCCCCCAGATGTAGCAGAGATGTAAATAAAGCGGTTCAGTGAAGACAGATGTAGCAGTGCTGTAAATGAAGCGGTTCAGGGAAGACAAATGTAGCAGAGCTGTAAATGAAGCAGTTCAGGGAAGACAGATGTAGTAGAGCTGTATATGAAGCGGTTCATCCACAGTGCTAGTGGGGGAGGGGAAGGCAGATGTAGAGCTGTAAATGAAGTGGTTCAGGGAAGATAGATGTAGCAGTGCTGTAAATGAAGCGGTTCAGGGAAGATAGATGTGGCAGACTGTAAATGAAGCGGTTCAGGGAAGACAGATGTAGCAGAGCTGTAAAGGAAGCGGTTCAGGGAAGATAGATGTAGCAGACTGTAAATGAAGCGGTTCAGGGAAGACAGATGTAGCAAGGCTGTATATGAGGTGGTTCAGGGAGGAAAGCTGTAGCAGAGCTGTATATGAGGCAGTTCATCCACAGTGCTAGTGGGGAAGGGGAAGACAGATGTAGAGCTGTAAATGAAGCGGTTCAGGGAAGACAAATGTAGCAGAGCTGTAAATGAAGCAGTTCAGGGAAGACAGATGTAGTAGAGCTGTATATGAAGTGGTTCATCCACAGTGCTAGTGGGGGAGGGGAAGACAGATGTAGCAGAGCTGTATATGAGGAGGTTCAGGGAAGAAAGATGTAGCAGAGCTGTATATGAAGCGGTTCATCCACAGTGCTAGTGGGGGAGGGGAAGACAAATGTAGCAGAGATGTAAATGAAGCGGTTCAGGGAAGACAGATGCAGCAGTGCTGTAAATGAAGAGGTTCAGGGAAGACAGATGCAGCAGAGCTGTATATGAATCGGTTCAGGGAAGAAAGATGAAGCAGAGCTGTATATGAAGTGGTTCAGGGAAGAAAGATGCAGCAGAGCTGTATATGAAGTGGTTCATCCACAGTACTAGTGGGGGAGGAGAAGACAGATGTAGCAGAGCTGTATATGAAGCGGTTTATCCACAGTGCTACTGGGGGAGGGGAAGACAGATGTGGCAGAGCTGTAAATCAAGCGTTTCAGGGAAGACAAATGTACAAGAGCTCTAACTGTATATGAGGCGGTTCAGGGAAGACAGATGTAGCAGAGCTGTAAAAGACGTGGTTCATCCACAGTGCTAGTGGGGGAGGGGAAGACAGATGTGGCAGAGCTGTAAAGGAAGCGGTTCAGGGAAGACAAATGTAGCAGAGCTATAAATGAAGCAG
This sequence comes from Bufotes viridis, assembly GCA_033119425.1. NCBI lineage: Eukaryota > Metazoa > Chordata > Amphibia > Anura > Bufonidae > Bufotes > Bufotes viridis. The sequence goes on along the minus strand of CM065591.1, from coordinate 201,750,069 downwards.
TTCAGGGAAGAAAGATGCAGCAGAGCTGTATATGAAGTGGTTCATCCACAGTACTAGTGGGGGAGGAGAAGACAGATGCAGCAGCGCTTTATATGAAGCGGTTCAGGGAAGAAAGATGCAGCAGAGCTGTATATGAAGTTGTTCATCCACAGTGCTACTGGGGGAGGGGAAGACAGATGTGACAGAGCTGGAAATGAAGCGTTTCAGAAAGACAAATGTACCAGAGCTGTAAATGAAGCACTTCAGGGAAGAAAGATGTAGCAGAGCTGTATATGAAGCGGTTCATCCACAGTGCTAGTGGTGGAAGGGGAAGTCAGATGTAGCAGAGATGTATATGAAGCGGTTCAGGGAAGACAGATGTAGCAGTGCTGTTAATGAAGTGGTTCAGGGAAGACAGATGCAGCAGAGCTGTATTTGAAGCGGGTCAGGGAAAACAGATGTAGCAGAGCTGTATATGAAGCGGTTCAGGGAAGACAGATGTAGCAGAGCTGTATATGAAGCGGTTCATCCACAGTGCTAGTGGGGGAGGGGGAGACAGATGTAGCAGAGCTGTAAATTAAGCGGTTCAGGGAAGACAGATGTAGCAGAGCTGTAATTGAAGCAGTTCAGGGAAGACAGATGTAGAGCTGTATATGAAGCGGTTTAGGGAAGAAAGATGTAGCAGAGCTGTATATAAAGCAGTTCATCCACAGTGCTAGTTTGGGAGGGGAAGTCAGATGTAGCAGAACTGTAAGGCCTTATTCACACGTCCGTAGTGTTTTGCGGATCCGCAAGTTTGCGGATCCGCAAAACACCTTGCCACTGGCCCTATAGAGATGCCTATACTTGTCTGCAATTGCGGGCAAGAATAGGACATGCTCTACTTTTTTGCGGAGCCGCCGTCCGGAAGATCGGCGGCGCGCTCCGCAAATGCGGATGCGTAGAGCACAGTGTGTGCTCTCCGCATCCATCACATCCCCATTCAAAATGAATGGGTCCGCACCCGTTCCGCAAATTTGTGGAACGGGTGCGGACGAACATTGCGGACGTGTGAATAGGGCCTAAATGAAGCTGTTCAGGGAAGACAGATGTAGCTGAGCTTTATATGAAGCGGTTCATCCACAATGCTAGTGGTGGAGGGGAAGACAGATGTAGCAGAGCTGTATATGAAGTGATTCAACCACAGTGATGGTTGAATCACTGTGATGGAGACTGGGGAAGACAGATGCTTGTGGGCTAATGTATAGTAGTGAATTTTTGTTTTGCTGCACAGATTGGGTTTGTAAAAGATAAGACAGGTTCTGTGTGTAAAACTGTAATAGACTGGAGGGAGATCTAATAACTATATATAAATATATCAGGGGTCAGTACAGAGATCTGTCCCATCATCTATTTTTCCCCAGGACTGTGACTGTGACAAGGGGACATCCTCTGCATCTGGAGGAAAGAAGGTTTGTACACAAACATAGAAAAGGATTCTTCACTGTAAGAGCAGTGAGACTATGGAACTCTCTGCCTGAGGAGGTGGTGATGGTGAGTACAATAAAGAAATTCACGAGGGGCCTGGATGTATTTCTGGAGTGTAATAATATTACAGGTTACAGCTACTAGAGAGGGGTCGTTGATCCAGGGAGTTATTCTGATTGCCTAATTGGAGTCAGGAAGGAATTTTTTATTCCCCTTAAGTGGGGAAAATTGGCTTCTACCTCACAGGTTTTTTTTCCCTTCCTCTGGATCAACTAGCAGGATGACAGGCCGAACCGGATGGACAAATGTCTTTTTTCAGCCTTATGTACTATGTTACTGCAGGACAGACACATGTTACTGTCTTAGCTCACTTCCCATGGCTCTCTGAGTGATGATTCGCCAGCAGTAGGGATGGGCTTCACAGACACTGCAGGCTGCCAGACTGATGACTCATACTATCCACATGAGAGCACACAAGGACTGAGCTCTCAGTGTGATGTCATATAGAGGTGTGGCCGGCCTTCACTCACACTGCCTAATCCCGCCCAGCCTTAGAAGCAGGAAACCAGGAAGTGAACAGCAGAGCTGGATGCAGGTGAGGATGAAATAGTAAGATGGGAATACCCCTTTAAGGTGAAAAGTGGCTTGGTACTAAAGGAGTTAAGTGTAAAATGGTGGCCACTGGTTTGCATAATTCATCTGAAGTGAATGTCCAAAATGTCAAAATCATTTGGAACAAGAATTTCTGTGAAAATCATGATGGATCTGATTTATTTAGAATTGATTCTCTCACCTCCAGCAGGCATCATTATGGGGTTCATGTTACAGTTAAATGTATTTGATTTTGAACCTTATATAGTGAAAATATGTATGAAAATGACAATTCTCAAATTGAAATTTTATTTTTGTTTTCACATAGTTTAACTTTCATAACAACTAACATGAGGAATTTATTGTACAGGATCTTACAAATATGGATTTGCTGACCATGTACTGCATTTGTAAGGCTAGTTTCATACCTGTGGCTGCCTCTTCAGCAGCCGCCTTACCTGCCAGACCCCATTGACAATAAGATCTGGCATATTTCTGGCAAACATGATGAGAATCAGCAGAACAAAAACATGATTTTGGTTTGATTGATTCCCGCATTATCTGTGGGAGAAGGTGGCTAGAACACCCTCCTGCAAATGTGAAAGTAGCCTTATCTCACCTTTTTAAAGTGGACTGTAATGCCATATGCCTACTGCAAGCATACTCACTGCCATTTTGGTCTGCCTCTCCTTCTCCCTTTCCGTTCGAATCCTTAGCTGCTCTGCTCGTTCTGCCCTTCGTTTCTCCTACAATTATTAAAAAGTGATATAGAGTTTATTACACATGTATATAAACAAGGTTTCCCACATTCATGATACGTACTGTAAAAGTTTAGAATTACAAATTTCCTGGCTTGTTGATCATGTAATCCAGGGGTACACTGTACTGCTCCTGACTGACCTTAACAACTGAATAACTGTTGTACTACAAATGAATACATAAACCACCATTTAATTCTGTGGCTGAAAGGTTCTACTGATCTATTTTGTATGGGCTTTTTGAGTGAACGGGGCATTGCTGCTTGTGTGGAGTGGACTTTGGACTGTAATGTAGCTGTAAATGCTTACGTTGCAGTCCAAGGTCTATATACATTAATATATCAGGAACATGGAGGTGAGAGAGTTCTCGAGGAACTGTTTTGCTGACATATAGCTTTGACTCTAAAGATAAGGTAACTGAAATGTGTAGCTCTGTGATTGGATAAACTTAAACATCATGTCATTGGACTACGACTATATATGTCACATGTACTTAATAAATGACTTAGAGTGGCATTGTATACCAGAATCGTATCATGTGTCAATGCTGCTCTCCTAGCGCTAGATAAGAATCAAATCAAGCTGAATACCGAAGTCTAGTACCAGGGGTACCAACTACCAATAAGAGGGGAAGAAATGAATATTCCTAACAATCTGGGGGCTTCGTCCGGGATCGAGAAGGTCATCCTCGGGTCTGGTGAGAAGAGACACCAATTTTGTCCTCTGGCCGATCCGAGGGCACTGGCCACGTCTCGGAGTAAGTACAGAGTTTTTTTTTTTTGTATCCGGGATACATAGATACAACTCAGGGAGTTGTACACAGTTCAGGGAACTGTCAAGATAGGTACTCAGGGAGTACCCAGTATTGTGTCAGGGACACAAGATACAACTCAGGGAGTTGTACACAGCTCAGGGAGCTGTCAGATAGGTACTCAGGGAGTACCCAGTATTGTGTCAGGGACACATAAGATACAACTCAGGGAGTTGTACACAGCTCAGGGAGCTGTCAGATTAGGTACTCAGGAACGTCCAGTAACAAGGAAAGTGTACTTCAGAGGGCTTGACTTCACGGAAGGTTTCACAGCTTGATTTGATTCTTAATAAGATAATTGTAGAAGTTTTGCATGATAAGTTGTTTGATAATTGTAGAAGTTTTGTATGATAAGTTGTTTTGTTTAACATACTTATATAAGGGGAAGTGACAGGCTGGGTGGTAAGTGTACAGCTGTCGTCCCAAGACTAACATTCTGTTTTGTTTTTTGCTATTGCTGTTTTGAATTCTTTTTGTAAGAAAATAAAGTTTTGATAATGAATGAGTAGTCAAAAGTCTAAGACAGAATGCCCTAAACTAGAACCAGGTGAAACATGTAAATAATATGTTGCCCGAGTCAGTCCTACAAATTATTATCTTGTTAACCCATGGGTAGATAATTTGGCAGGATGGACAGAGGCAATGGAAGTGGTAGACCCCTTTTCCAGGGAAGGAGACAATAGCATATATCACATGGACATGGTCAAGGGTCTATGCTTAGGCGACACTGCCGCCTGGCTGTATTTTGAACCTGACCCTTCATGGGATATGTATTATATGCAGAAAGGAGGAGAACAATGGCTAGAGATAGCTCCTCACTGGTATGACCCCAACATGTGACAAAAGGTTTAAAAAGATCAAAAGACGATAGAAAACTACATGAGATACAGACTAAGAAGGAAAATGATAAAAAACATCAGCTGTATCCCCCACCTTCATATCTACATAAAATTAACTGTTTAGCGCTCAGGATTTAATAGCAGCCAGTCACATAATAGCAGGACATGCAGTTAGTAAACAACCCCCACCCCCAATTGTATCGAGATATAATTTAAGGAACAAGGGTTAAGTGGAAAAGATAGTGAGATAAGGGGACCTGAGACATCCATGCCTTTTTTGACAGTTGGTAATCAACTGATGAAAAAGGCTTTGAACATAGATGACCTTAATAAAATTATTAAACACTGCCCCAAGCCTACTGTGGCTCCGTCTGGCACAGTGGCTTATTTAAAGAAAGCCTGTAAAGGGAGAAATATGCGAAAGACAGCAGGAAACTTTCATAGATCAAATGATAGAAACCAAGACTTCCAAATCATGAATAACCGCTGTTATAACTGTGGACAGCAGGGACATTGGGCTAGAAAGTGCACAACACCCAGGAGAGACATGCAGAATCGGGGAGCACACAGTCAACAACAGCCCATGACACAAAGGGGACAGAATACAGATAAACAGGGTACGCAGACTCAGCCCAGGTTCCCCATTGATTGGAATCATCAACAACCCTACTGACGGGGCCCGGAGGGAGTCACCCCAGCTTTCACACAGGTCACCACCCACTGGAAAGATACACCGATTATTTTGCTTAAAGTTGCAGGAAGGAAGGTAGGATTCATGGTAGACAGCGGCGCCACCTCCAGTGTGTTTAACAAAGACATGTACAAGGGACCTGTTTGTGAAGTTGGACTTGGCAGTGACAGTAAAAAATGACGGACTAAGTATTCACTCAGCCACCATGCCCATAGTGACCCCGGCTATATGTACTTTTGTTAGTTTACAGGACCACCCTTAGCTAGGAGACATAAACCCTTCCCTATGGTCACAGGGCGACTATGACACGGGCTAGATTGATTGCACACCTTATCAAGCCAATCATAAACCCAGTGCCACACCAGTGTATCGAAAGCAATACCCACTGTCCAAGGAAAAGATTGAGGGGCTACGGCCAATGATAGAAGAATTTCTGAGAAGAAATCCTCGAGGAGGTGATTTCACCTTACTCCACCCCTATCAATCCTGTGACAAAGGCAGATGGTACTACCCGCTTTGTCCAGGATTTGAGGGCAATCAACAATCTCATTGTGCCCATAGCCTCAGTGGTTCCTGATGTCACAACTCTCCTTTCCTCCATCCCCGCGGAAGCCGTCTGTTTAATAAGAGTACCATTTTGCTTTTTCCTTTGAGGGACGTCAACTGACCTGGGGTAGAATGCCACAGGGATATACTGATTCACCAGTTGTGTACAGCATTGTCCTCCAAGCCACTTTGAAACCATGGCACCCCCCCCCCCCCCCAAGGTTCCATCCTGATACAGTATGTTGATAATCTACTGTTGTACAGCATGTCAGTGGAGGCAAGTGTAAATGATGGTATATCCTTGTTGAAATGATTGTCAGAATGTGGTCATAAAGTGTCGTTAAAGAAACTGCAGTGGTGCAAAAAGCAGGTTGAATACTTGGGCTTTGTCCTCACACAGGGGGAAAGAAGAATCAGTCCCGGAGAATCCAGTCTATTGTGGGTCTGGTCACCCCACACCAAAAAGGAAATGCTGTCCTTTCTTGGTATGATAAACTACTGTAGACAATGGATCCCCGACTGTTCTTAATATGACAATATTTTGAGGCAAGCCACTCTGGAAGAATCCCCAGAGCTAATAAGATGGTCAAAAGGAATGTTGAATGCTTTCGATACTCTGAAATGTTCATTGATGTGTAGCCCAGGATTGGGCCTCCCTGATTATAACCTACCATTCCACATGTTTGCACAACAAAACTGTAAAACCATGGCGGGGGTACTCACTCAAGAACATGGGGGAAAGTTGTGTCCTTGTGCCTTTTTCTCAAAGGTAATGCCTGTCCCAGTACAAGGGATGCCGGCATGTCTATGTACTCTTGCGGCCTGTGCGATGATGGTGGAATTAGCCACACCCTTTACACTGGGACACCACACTGTCTTGCATACTATTCATGACGTAGTGGGACTACTCAGAGGTATTTATATGCAGCACATGTCAGCACAAAGATTGTCAGGTTATGAATTCCTTTTACTCAGTGATCCATCATTACAGATTAAATATGCCATACATACGGCAGGACTAGCACCTATACTGAATGCATTACTAGGACTAAAAGGGACAGAAGACTTTTTACCAGACCAACATGACTGTCTCAAGGTACTAGAATACAAAACCTCCCCCAGACTAGACTTGTCAGCCACCCCCATACCTGGCGCACCAGAAGTGTTTGTAGACGGTTCACGTCCACTCGACACCGTCTACTGTGCAGCATATGCAGTAGTGATGCTGCCAGATATTATCCTTGAGTCATGACTAGTGTTGAGCGAACAGTTCGAGCATCGTTCGGGTTCGTACCGAATTTTGGGGTGTCCGGGACCCGGACCCGAACCCGGACATTTTCAAAAAAGTTCGGGTTCGGGTTCGTCGTTCGGCATGTATTTAGGCGCATTTTGAAAGGCTGCAAAGCAGCCAATCAACATGCATCATACTACTTGCCCTAAGATGCCATCGCAGCCATGCCTACTATTGGCAAGGCTGTGATTGGCCGAGTGCAGCATGTGACTCAGCCTCTTTATAAGCTTGTGCGCACGTCGGGACGTGCTCACTCCCGATGTGAATAGAACAGGGATAGACGCAGCTGATGCTAGGGCGAGAATAGGCAGGGATAATTGAATAACTGGAAGCAAATTTCTCTCCTCCACCTGTGATTCATCTGAACAACTGCAGCTGAGCTGCTTTTTTGATAGGGATTGGCTATTTTTAGAGTGGCCAGAGTGATTTTTCCATCCACATGTACCTGAGCTGACCGCCGGCCGCCATTTTGCGACTTGTAGTGCTGCAGCAGAAGCTGCCACAGTGTGCATTCCAAAGCTCCAAACAAGTCAGACATCTACACCTGGGATTCAGACCAATAGCGATTTAGCAGCACAGTCCAAGGCTATTTTTTTAAAGGTTGTGCAGACCATTTTGTGGCACATGTTACTGGGCTGATAGGCGGCGGCCATCTTGGGACTAGTGCTGCAGCACAATCTCTCCCAACGCCCATTAATCACTTGTAATAGTGGTCTGTGCCATAGAAATCCTACATCAGGGACTTGGGTGTGCTTGTGTCACCCCTACTAATACCAGTCCACCTGTAATCCATACAGTCAAAAGACTGAAAGTATTCCAGTGAGGGAATTTTTTTTTATTTAAAAAGGCCAAGTTAGTTTATCTGGCGCTCAATATACTAGATACAGTTAGGCCTGCGTTTCATACATCTGGAATTAGCAAACTAATGTGCTGGGGTTGGGAAAACATATATGTACCCATACTAGAATCTGTCAAAGAAAGCGGTACTCACATATAACAGTCATTCCATCTGTAATCCATACAGTCAAAAGACTGAAAGTATTCCAGTGAGGGAATTTTTTTTTATTTAAAAAGGCCAAGTTAGTTTATCTGGCGTTCAATATACTAGATACAGTTAGGCCTGCGTTTCATACATCTGGAATTAGCAAATTAATGTGCTGGGGTTGGGAAAACATATATGTACCCATACTAGAATCTGTCAAAGAAAGCGGTACTCACATATAACAGTCATTCCATCTGTAATCCATACAGTCAAAAGACTGAAAGTATTCCAGTGAGGGAATTTTTTTATTTAAAAAGGCCAAGTTAGTTTATCTGGCGCTCAATATACTAGATACAGTTAGGCCTATGCGTTTCATACATCTGGAATTAGCAAATTAATGTGCTGGGGTTGGGAAAACATATATGTACCCATACTAGAATCTGTCAAAGAAAGCGGTACTCACATATAACAGTCATTCCATCTGTAATCCATACAGTCAAAAGACTGAAAGTATTCCAGTGAGGGAATTTTTTTATTTAAAAAGGCCAAGTTAGTTTATCTGGCGTTCAATATACTAGATACAGTTAGGCCTGCGTTTCATACATCTGGAATTAGCAAACTAATGTGCTGGGGTTGGGAAAACATATATGTACCCATACTAGAATCTGTCAAAGAAAGCGGTACTCACATATAACAGTCATTCCATCTGTAATCCATACAGTCAAAAGACTGAAAGTATTCCAGTGAGGGAATTTTTTTATTTAAAAAGGCCAAGTTAGTTTATCTGGCGTTCAATATACTAGATACAGTTAGGCCTGCGTTTCATACATCTGGAATTAGCAAACTAATGTGCTGGGGTTGGGAAAACATATATGTACCCATACTAGAATCTGTCAAAGAAAGCGGTACTCACATATAACAGTCATTCCATCTGTAATCCATACAGTCAAAAGACTGAAAGTATTCCAGTGAGGGAATTTTTTTATTTAAAAAAGGCCAAGTTAGTTTATCTGGCGTTCAATATACTAGATACAGTTAGGCCTGCGTTTCATACATCTGGAATTAGCAAATTAATGTGCTGGGGTTGGGAAAACATATATGTACCCATACTAGAATCTGTCAAAGAAAGCGGTACTCACATATAACAGTCATTCCATCTGTAATCCATACAGTCAAAAGACTGAAAGTATTCCAGTGAGGGAATTTTTTTATTTAAAAAGGCCAAGTTAGTTTATCTAGCGTTCAATATACTAGATACAGTTAGGCCTGCGTTTCATACATCTGGAATTAGCAAATTAATGTGCTGGGGTTGGGAAAACATATATGTACCCATACTAGAATCTGTCAAAGAAAGCGGTACTCACATATAACAGTCATTCCATCTGTAATCCATACAGTCAAAAGACTGAAAGTATTCCAGTGAGGGAATTTTGCTTATAAAAAATAATATATTTCATTGTGGTGCGAGTTGAATCGCAACAATGAAGAAAAATACTATTAAGGGACGAGGACGCGGTCGTGGTGGTGTCCGTGGAGCCTCTGTTGCTGGTAGAGGACGTGGCCGTTCGGCCCCAGGCGCACACAGTAGGGAACGAACTCCCTCAACTAGCCGGCAGAATGTACCGCAATATCTCGTGGGGCCCAATGCCGCTCTTAGGATGGTAAGGCCTGAGCAGGTACAGGCATTAATCGATTGGGTGGCCGACAGTGCTTCCAGCACGTTCACCACATGGTCTTCCACCCAGTCTTCTGCGGAAAGCGCACAGGTGGCACCTGAAAACCAAGCCCATCAGTCTGTCACATCACCCCAAGCATATCAGGGAAACGGTCTGAGCCACAAGTTATGCAGCAGTCTCTTCTTCTGTTTGAAGACTCTGCTTCCAGGGTTTCCCAGGGGCGTCCACCTAGCCCTTCCCCAGTGGAGGAAGACATACCATGCACTGACGCACAACCACTTATGTCTCCAGATGAAGAGGACATGGGAATACCACCACAGCAGAGTCACCGACTCTCTGATGATGACGAAACACAGGTGCCCACTGCCGCGTCTTTTGCAGTGTGCAGACTGAACAGGAGGAGGTCAGGGAGGGAGACTGGGTGGAAGACGATGCAGAGGACGATGAGGTCTTAGACCCCACATGGACTGAAGGTCGTGGCGATGACTTTCACAGTTCAGAGGAAGAGGTAGTGGTGAGACCGAGACAACAGCGAAGCCAAAGAGGGAGCAGGGGGCCAAAGCAGACGAGCCGCCGCCCCAGAGTTCGCCTGCTACTGGACATCGCCAACAGGGACCCAGCCCCACAAAGGCAGCTTCAAAGAGTTCCCTGGCATGGCACTTCTTTAAACAATGTCCTACCGACAAGACCCGAGTGACTTGCACGCTCTGCCATCAGAGCCTGAGGCGAGGCATTAACGTTCTGAACCTCAGCACAACCTGCATGACCAGGCATCTACATGCAAAGCATGAACTGCAGTGGGGTACACACCTTAAAAACCAGGCACTCGCTGAGGCTCCCCTGCTCCCTCTACCGCTGCTGCCTCGGCTTCCGCCTCGAGAGGAATGTTGCCACCTGCCGAGCAGCAAACAGAGGATGTGCCACCGACACCACCACCACCGCCACCGTCAACTAGCGTCTCCACTATATCACACAGCAGCGTTCAGCTCTCAATATCTCAAACCTTAGAGAGGAAGCGCAAATTCCCCGAGTCACCCTCGAGCCCTTGGCCTGAACGCCAGCATTTCTAAACTGCTGGCCTTTGAAATGCTGTCATTCCGGCTGGTGGACACAGACAGCTTCAAACAGCTGATGGCCATGGCTGTCCCGCAGTATGTGGTTCCCAGCCGCCACTACTTCTCCAAGACAGCCGTGCCTTCCCTGCACATGCAAGTGTCCGATAAAATCAAGTGTGCACTGCGCAACGCCATTTGTGGCAAGGTCCACCTAACCACAGATACGTGGACCAGTAAGCACGGCCAGGGACGCTATATCTCACTAACTGCACACTGGATGAATGTAGTGGCGGCTGGGCCCCGGCGGACAGTTCCTTGGCGCACGTCCTTCCGCCCCCTAGGATCGCAGGGCATCATTCTCTGCCTCCTGTAGCCTCCTCCTCCTACTCGGCTTCCTCCTCCACTGCTTCCACCAGCTCATCCGGTCAGCCACACACCTTCACCACCAACTTCAGCACAGCCCGGGTAAACGTCAGCAGGCCATTCTGAAACTCATATGTTTGGGGGACAGGCCCCACACCGCGCAGGAGTTGTGGCGGGGTATTGAACAACAGACCGACGAGTGGTTTCTGCCGGTGGGCCTCAAGCCAGGCCTGGTGGTATGCGATAATGGGCGAAATCTCGTGGCAGCTCTGGGACTAGCCGGTTTGACGCACATCCCTTGCCTGGCGCATGTGCTGAACTTGGTGGTGCAGAGGTTCATTCACCACTACCCCAACATGTCAGAGCTGCTGCATAAAGTGCGGGCCGTCTGTGCGCGCTTCCGCCGTTCACATCCTGCCGCTGCTCGCCTGTCTGCGCTACAGCGGAACTTCGGCCTTCCCGCTCACCGCCTCATATGCGACGTGCCCACCCGGTGGAACTCCACCTTGCACATGCTGGAGAGACTGTGCGAGCAGCAGCAGGCCATAGTGGAGTTTCAGCTGCAGCACGCTCGCGTCAGTCGTACTGCCGAACAGCACCACTTCACCACCAATGATTGGGCCTCCATGCGAGACCTGTGTGCCCTGCTGCGCTGTTTCGAGTACTCCACCAACATGGCCAGTGGCGATGACACTGTTATCAGCGTTACAATACCACTTCTATGTCTCCTTGAGAAAACACTTAGGGCAATGATGTTAGAGGAGGTGGCCCAGGTGGAGGAGGAGGAGGAGGATGAGGGCTCGTTTCTAACACTTTCGGGCCAGTCTGTTCGAATTGGCTCAGAGGGAGGTTTGTTTAAGCAGCAGAGGACAGGTTCACAAGTCGCCAGCCAAGGCACTGTACTGGAGGACGAGGAGGATGAGGAGGAGGAGGTGGAGGAGGACGAGGATGACGCAAGTTCACAGCGGGGTGGCAGCCCAGGCCCATCACTGGTGCGTGGCTGGGGGATACGGTGGACGATGACGATACGCCTCCCACAGAGGACAGCTTGTCCTTACCCATGGGTAGCCTGGCCCACATGAGCGAATATATGCTCCAATGCCTGCGCAACGACAGCAGAGTTGCCCACGTTTTAACGTGTGCAGACTACTGGGTGGCCACCCTGCTGGATCCCGGTATAAAGACAATGTGCCCACTTTAATTCCTGAACTGGAGCGCGACCGTAAGATGCGCGAGTACAAGCGCACGCTGATAGAGGCGCTCTTGAGAGCATTCCCACATGTCACAGGGGAACAGGTGGAAGGTGAAGGCAGAGGAGTGGCAAGAGGTCGCCAACGCAGCTGTGTCACGGCCAGCTCATCTGAGGGCAGGGTTAGCATGGCAGAAATGTGGAAAAGTTTTGTCTCCACGCCACAGCTATCTGCACCGACACCTGATACGGAACGTGTTAGCAGGAGGCAGCATTTCACTAACATGGTTGAACAGTATGTCTGCACACCCCTCCACATCCTGACGGATGGTTCGGCCCCATTCAACTACTGGGTTTCGAAATTGTCCACGTGGCCAGAGTTAGCATGTTATGCCTTGGAGGTGCTTTCCTGCCCGGCGGTCAGCGTTTTATCTGAACGCGTATTCAGCACGGCAGGGGGCGTCATTACTGACAAGCGCAGCCGCCTGTTCACAGCCAACGTGGACAAGCTGACCTTCATAAAGATGAACCAGGCATGGATCCCACAGGACCTGTCCCTCCCTTGTGCAGAGTAGTCCTTATTAACTGCCTAAAACATGTCTTGTTGTGCTACGGGCCACTTCTTTATTTGATACAAATTTTATGAAACCCACAGTTGAATGAAACTCTTCTCTGTCTGGGCGCCGGGGCCTAACCAGATGAAAGTGGCCGGTTAAACTAACGGGTGACATGAAGCCATAACCTCTGCCATGCTACCTCTGTCTTCTGTGTGGGTGCTGAGGCCTAAGTCAAATAAAGCGGTCTTCTGCTGTGCTGGGGGATATGAAGCTAATCTCTGACCTCTCTCCTCTGTCTGGGTCCAAAGGCCTAAATCACTGAAAGAGGCCTTCTCCTGTGGTGTGTGATATGATGCCAGAATATGTGCTGTGGGGCCTCTCTCCTCTTCCTGGGTGCAGGGGTCAAATAAACTAAATTGTGGCCTACTCCTGTGGTGGTTGATATGATGCCTGATTCTCTGATGTGGAACCTCTCTCCTCTGTTTGGGTGAAGGGGTCAAAGTAACTCAATGGTGGCTTCTCCTGTGGTGGCTGATATGATGCCAGAATATGTGCTGTGGTGCCTCTCTCCTCTTCCTGGGTGCGGAGGTCAAAGTAACTCAATGGTGGCTTCTCCTGTGGTGGTTAGTATGATGCCAGAATATGTGCTGTGGGGCCTCTCTCCTCTTCCTGGGTGCAGGGGTCAAAGTAACTCAATGGTGGCTTCTCCTGTGGTGGCTGATATGATGCCAGAATATGTGCTGTGGGGCCTCTCTCCTCTTCCTGGGTGCAGGGGTCAAAGTAACTCAATGGTGGCTTCTCCTGTGGTGGTTGATATGATGCCTGATTCTCTGCTGTGAAACCTCTCTCCTCCATCTGGGTGTAGGGGTCAAAGTCTTTCAAAGTCGCCTTCTCCTGTGCTGATTGATATAAAGCTGATGGTTGTGCCATCTGACATGGTTGCCAGGGTCTGATTCAATGGGGGCCTACTCCTGTGGTGGGTGATCTAAATGCCTGATTCTCTGCTGTGAAACCTCTCTCCTCTGTCTGGGTGTAGGGGTCAAAGTCTTTCAAAGTCGCCTTCTCCTGTGCTGATTGATATGAAGCTGATGGTTGTGCCATCTGACATGGTTGCCGGGGTCCCATTAAATTGGGGCCTACTCCTGTGGTGGGTGATCTAAATGCCTGATTCTCTGCTTTGAAACCTCTCTCCTCCGTCCGGGTGTAGGGGTCAAAGTCTGTCAAAGTCGCCTTCTCCTGTGCTGATTGATATAAAGCTTATGCTTGTGCCATCTGACATGGTTGCCGGGGTCTGATTCAATGGTGGCCTACTCCTGTGGTGGGTGATCTAAATGCCTGATTCTCTGCTGTGTAACCTCTCTCCTCCGTCTGGGTGTAGGGGTCAAAGTAACTAAATGGTGGCCTACTCCTGTGGTGGGTGATATGATGCCAGAATATGTGCTGTGGGGCCTCTCTCCTCTTCCTGGGTGCAGGGGTCAAAGTAACTCAATGGTGGCTTCTCCTGTGGTGGCTGATATGATGCCAGAATATGTGCTGTGGTGCCTCTCTCCTCTTCCTGGGTGCAGGGGTCAAAGTAACTAAATGGTGGCTTCTCCTGTGGTGGTTGATATGATGCCTGATTCTCTGCTGTGAAACCTCTCTCCTCCATCTGGGTGTAGGGGTCAAAGTCTTTCAAAGTCGCCTTCTCCTGTGCTGATTGATATAAAGCTGATGGTTGTGCCATCTGACATGGTTGCCAGGGTCTGATTCAATGGGGGCCTACTCCTGTGGTGGGTGATCTAAATGCCTGATTCTCTGCTGTGAAACCTCTCTCCTCCGTCTGGGTGTAGGGGTCAAAGTCTTTCAAAGTCGCCTTCTCCTGTGCTGATTGATATGAAGCTGATGGTTGTGCCATCTGACATGGTTGCCGGGGTCCCATTAAATTGGGGCCTACTCCTGTGGTGGGTGATCTAAATGCCTGATTCTCTGTTTTGAAACCTCTCTCCTCCGTCCGGGTGTAGGGGTCAAAGTCTGTCAAAGTCGCCTTCTCCTGTGCTGATTGATATAAAGCTTATGCTTGTGCCATCTGACATGGTTGCCGGGGTCTGATTCAATGGTGGCCTACTCCTGTGGTGGGTGATCTAAATGCCTGATTCTCTGCTGTGTAACCTCTCTCCTCCGTCTGGGTGTAGGGGTCAAAGTAACTAAATGGTGGCCTACTCCTGTGGTGGGTGATATGATGCCAGAATATGTGCTGTGGGGCCTCTCTCCTCTTCCTGGGTGCAGGGGTCAAAGTAACTCAATGGTGGCTTCTCCTGTGGTGGCTGATAAGATGCCAGAATATGTGCTGTGGTGCCTCTCTCCTCTGTCTGGGTCCAAAGGCCTAAATCACTGAAAGAGGCCTTCTCCTGTGGTGTGTGATATGATGCCTGAATATGTGCTGTGGTGCCTCTCTCCTCTTCCTGGGTGCGGGGGTCAAAGTAACTCAATGGTGGCTTCTCCTGTGGTGGCTGATATGATGCCAGAATATGTGCTGTGGGGCCTCTCTCCTCTTCCTGGGTGCAGGGGTCAAAGTAACTCAATGGTGGCTTCTCCTGTGGTGGCTGATATGATGCCAGAATATGTGCTGTGGGGCCTCTCTCCTCTTCCTGGGTGCAGGGGTCAAAGTAACTCAATGGTGGCTTCTCCTGTGGTGGCTGATATGATGCCAGAATATGTGCTGTGGGGCCTCTCTCCTCTTCCTGGGTGCAGGGGTCAAAGTAACTAAATGGTGGCTTCTCCTGTGGTGGTTGATATGATGCCTGATTCTCTGCTGTGAAACCTCTCTCCTCCATCTGGGTGTAGGGGTCAAAGTCTTTCAAAGTCGCCTTCTCCTGTGCTGATTGATATAAAGCTGATGGTTGTGCCATCTGACATGGTTGCCAGGGTTTGATTCAATGGGGGCCTACTCCTGTGGTGGGTGATCTAAATGCCTGATTCTCTGCTGTGTAACCTCTCTCCTCCGTCTGGGTGTAGGGGTCAAAGTAACTAAATGGTGGCCTACTCCTGTGGTGGGTGATATGATGCCTGGTTCTCTGCTGTGGGACCTCTCTCCTTTGTCTGGGTGCTGTGGTCAAAATAATAGTAAGTGACCTTCTCCATTGGTGGGTGACTTGAAGCCTGATTCTGTGCTATGGGACCTCACTCCAATTAATATTGTTTAATTTTTATTTATTTTATGTTAACTCATCATTTCCCTATCTACATTTGTTTGCAGGGGATTTAACTACATTTTGCTGCCTTTTGCAGCCCTCTAGCCCTTTCCGGGTGTGTTTTACAGCCTTTTTAGTGCCCAAAAGTTCGGTTCCCCATTGACTTCTATGGGGTTCGGGATGAAGTTCGGGTCGAGTTCGGATCCCGAACCCGAACATTTTTCGAAAGTTCGGCCGAACTCGTCGAACCCGAACATCCAGGTGTTCGCTCAACTCTAGTCATGACCCGTTCATGTGCAATCAGCCCAAGCTGCAGAATTAATAGCACTTACAAGGGCATGTCAAATACACAAAAACAAACCTGTCACAATATACACAGACAGCAGATATGCACACGGGGTTGTGTGGGACCATGGGGTAATCTGGCAACGCAGGGGTTTCATCACAGCTGACGGTAAGAAAATATCTCATTCCCAGCTTATAGATGATCTGTTGGCCGCCCTCCAGCTTCCCTCACAAATAGCTGTTATACATTGCAAAGCACATACTCGAGGAAAAGACTGGGTTTATCCTGTTTTGCAGAAAAATCCACACACTGGATTGGTCTGCAAAGAGGGGAAACCATGTATACTCCAGCACAGCACTGCACTTTTTATAGCACATTTTTACAAGCAGGTACTTTTAAGAAATGGAAACAAACCCTACCTATTATATTGGCAGAAATAAGAATGACTCCTAATAAGAGGTTAGGACTGTCACCTGTTGAAATCCTCATGGGTAGGCCCTTTCCAACTCCTTGGGCAAGCCACCCCCTAGTGGTACAGGAAGGCGACATAGACCAGATTAGGGAAGAATATGTCACAAAACTGATTAAAGTTCTTAGTGAAACTGAAGAAAAAGTTGCTTGTAAGTCTCCCTCTCTTCCACAGGAACCGACGCACCCATTCCGAGCTGGAGACACGGTGGTGGTCAGGGTACTACGTAAAGGAAAAGATCCCAAGGAGCTGGCATTCGGACCCCCTACCACGGTGGTAGCAATCACTAGAACGGCGATTCTCACAGAAGAGGCTCCAGTCTGGATTCATGCTAGCAGAGTGAAAAGGATCCCTGAGGTTTCTTCTCCGGTGTCCAACGAAGACAAAGAGCGGAGCTCAGAAGAAGCCCTGCCACAGGCTGAAGATGAAGACCGCACAATATTCTGGGAGATTTGTTTGTCTGTGGCTGATTATTAGTCTTTGTGTTTTCTTGCCAATCGGACTCATTACCACTTGTATTTATCATCCAGAGGAGATGAGTTTATTATGTGGTGCACCAAATAATCAGTCTCTAAAGGAGCAAGATCCAGTTGTTCCTGGCCCCTCTTATTCTGAACAGAATAGTATAACCAGGATAGTGAAGGCCCTAAATGTTAGATCATTGTGCCTTAAAGATTTACAGAGTCCACGAGACCTTATACAAACATGTGTTGTTACTGTATCCAATGTATACCCTCATTAGTTAATACATTTATGAGATGTAGGCGAGTCTCAGATACACCACAAGCTGCATACATTCAGGTACCTCAAGAAACCCTGGGTCTCCAGAGGATTACCAACAATATTTACAGAAATATTTTGAAAGGAACAAAATGAAAAAAACAAAAATGAAATATGTAGATGGTTTTTAAGAGGGGATTGAAAGGTTCTACTGATCTATTTTGTATGGGCTTTTTGAGTGAACGGGGCATTGCTGCTTGTGTGGAGTGGACTTTGGACTGTAATGTAGCTGTAAATGCTTACGTTGCAGTCCAAGGTCTATATACATTAATATATCAGGAACATGGAGGTGAGAGAGTTCTCGAGGAACTGTTTTGCTGACATATAGCTTTGACTCTAAAGATAAGGTAACTGAAATGTGTAGCTCTGTGATTGGATAAACTTAAACATCATGTCATTGGACTACGACTATATATGTCACATGTACTTAATAAATGACTTAGAGTGGCATTGTATACCAGAATCGTATCATGTGTCAATGCTGCTCTCCTAGCGCTAGATAAGAATCAAATCAAGCTGAATACCGAAGTCTAGTACCAGGGGTACCAACTACCAATAAGAGGGGAAGAAATTAATATTCCTAACAGTGGCTATACCTGAATTCTTGCAAATTTGGAGCATTTTCTTTTAACCAAAAAAAATAATAAAAAAAAATTCACAGTGGCTTTGCCCAGCAAGTGAGCATGGCTCAGTTGGAACAGGGCATAATTTAAGGTGCACCATTTTGCACCAAAATTTTGTAGCAAAACTAGCCACCCAATAAGTGTTGCAAATTTAGACACCGCATACAGTTCAAGAAACATCCAGGAAGTTTGCTGCTCCCATCTCAAAAATCACAGGATAAATGTAGGAGTTTGTATCCGTTTTAGCTATTTCTGTCTCAGATCCGTTATTTTAGACAGAAAAAGTCCTGCATGCAATGGCTAAGTCTGGCTTCACACGTCCGTTTAACACGGACGTGAACTGTCCGTGGTAATCTTGGCTGGATTCCTGCTTAGAGCAGGAGCGCATGGCGTCATTGGTTGCTATGACGCCGTGCGCTTCCTGCCGCCCCTGCAGTACAGTAATACAGCCTAAAACAGATACCAAATGTACATAACTGAGCATGCTTAAAATACTGGATCAGTTTTTTGTTTATTTTTCTTTTCTTTTGATAGATCAGAAAAATGGAAAAATAAATGGTGATGTGAACCTGGCCTTAGAAAACCCAGATCACCTGCTCAGTGAGGCAATCATGGGCTGTATTTCCCCTGTAACTGGAACTATTATGTATTAGTCCCAGTTACAGGAGAAATCAACAATAAAAAATGTAATATGCCAAAATGCCCCAAAGGTCCTGCAAAGGTGCCTTATGGGGACACTCTGTGAAAAATAAAAAGAAATACAGAGACAAATAAAGACAAAACAGAATAAAAAATAAAATAGTAAAGAAAACAACCACTGAGCCCAAACCACAGCTTCTAACCCATTTGTAAATTATTTATGCACTCTGTAAGAATGGACATAACAGAAAGAAAACACAATTTAATAAAAATATTTTAGTTGAATTTTGTGCTTTTGAAAAAATAGAAAAAATGTAAAAAGCAAATGTAAAAAATTATGCCATAAAAGTAAAGCCACCTTTATCAACAAAATAAATAAATAAATAAATAAATATTATTTTTAAATTATTTTTAAATTGTTAAACTGGTTAAACATATTTTGAAATGGTCAATCCTGTCACTTCCCACATTTTTGTTCTTTTATCTTGTTGAATGTAAACATTAGCAATTATCAAATCTGCTGCATGCTTTTTCTGTTGTGGAAATGCAGCAGTTGTTGACTAAAAAGTATAGTTATAGAAATAGAAATTATAGTGCTATTCTGTGATCTTTGTTCGCACAACGTCTGTTATGCTAAAGATTGTCGTGTAATCCCAGCCTGACAGCCAATTGAATAGAGTAAGGGCTCATGCACGCGATCGTATTTTCTTTCAGTTTCCGTTCCGTTTTTTGTGCAGCCCTTATGCTGAACTATTCACTTCTGTAGAAAATACTCTGTGTGCATTCCGTTTCCGTTTGTCCACATGGCCGTTCCGCAAAAAAGTAGTGCATGTCCTATTGTTGTCCGCAAATCATGGTCTAAGGCCTCATTCAAGTCAATGGGTCCGTAAAAAATACGGAAGGCACACAGAATACATTCGTATGTCATCCGTATTTTTTGTGATCCATACTGTAGAAATGCTATGCAAAGCCCATATTGCTCATGTGTTTGGTGATTAATAAGTTACTGTTTCCGTTTCCGATCCACAAAAAACAGATCACATGGAAACCATACAGATATGTTTTGTGGAATAACGGAATGGAAGAGGACTGTAATCAGAGAAAAAAAAACCTCAGATGCGGAACAACAGATCCGTCAAAAACACACCGCAAAACAACAACGGTCGTGTGCATGAGGCCTAAGTTTTACACTCAGTGTGATCCTATACTTGCCATGTTTTCACTTGGTTGTTCACTGCAGCTGTTTAATACATCTGAATTGGGTTGTTTCAAAAGGATATGATTTGACCTGCTCAAAACCCATACAGATACAGTTGAAATTATAATTTGACATCTACCTTAGCCACATTCGTTGAAACTCAGTTTTTTCACAATTCCTGAAATTTAGCCCTAGTATATATTCCCTTTCTTAGGTCAGTTTGGATAACTATATTTCTCAAAATAATACAAGCGATTTATTGAATTAATTCAGCTTTTATTTCTTTAATCACATTCCCAGTGGCTCCAAGGTTTCATAGAAGGTGACTGTGCCTTTAAATAGTTTGGAATATTCCAGAAAACAATATCATAGCTTTAGAGGCTTCTGATAGGCTAATGGACATCATTTGAGTTAATTAGAGCTGTGCATTAGGCAGTATTTTAGAAAGTATTGTTATAGGTCTGTGATTGTCTTTCAATCGGACCCCAAAAACATGCGTGCTCAAGAGCACACTACCCAGCAACAGAAAGGATAATAATCCAAAGCCGTAAATGGTGCACGGCGGCATTAAAAAGCCAGCTTTTATCCTACCAGTTCCACAGGGGATTTAGTTTTAGTATCCACTGATGTATGTAGGGTCCCTACAAGTGCCCTGTGTATAACTACCAGCTGTACCCTACTTCTGAAAAGTTGAGAGCAGCCTGACCACAGGGCACTTGTCCTGAAAAAGGGCAACCCCGTCCGGAACCTTTCCCTGGTAATGCTGGCACTAGATAACCCTAACCTAATAGTTGTCCCTACATGCACGTTTCACCGTACTATAATGTACAGGATCATCAGAGGAAGATAATTGGGAGCAAATAAGGTAGATAATGGTACAATTCAGGGGTTAAATAATAAATCAATATATAATAAATCAATATGCCCCTATAAAATGTAGAGGGTGCCAAGATAGTAGGGCCCTCTAAGATAGGGGGGTATGAGGACAACCGCCTATGGGTATGGGTAGCCCATACCCATAGGGGGTTGTCATCATACCCCCCTACGGGTATGGGTAGCCCGGGCCTGGTAGCCCATACCCATAGGGGGTTGTCATCATTCTCCCCCCCCCCCCGCCACGTGCTTATATAGGTGGATTTCTGTTGCTGGGTATGTTTTTGGTGTCCGATTGAGGGACACATTTTTTGCACTTACTATCTTGGACTATTTAGGTTTTAATGATATAGCAATAAATGTTAAGTTTTATGATACCCTTTGAGTATCTAATGTTTGATTTTCTGGCGATCTTTTGGTCTGAATATGTGCCAGCAATCTGTAGAAAAAAGTTTTTTTTATAATATGCAAATGATCCCCTAGGTGCAACGAGAGGCTCTGCTTTCTGCTGGTATGCTGTACCCCCACCTCTGTAACAGACAGGCCAGGCAGTGAAAACCTATTCACACCTGGCCTTAAAGTATTGCGAGAGCGCCTTCGGCACATTCGCAGTAAAGAACTGGAGATTGTCCATCTGTCTAGTGGCCTCAATCCCTTTACTGCACATGTGCTGAATGTGCTCTCGTGAGACTTCAGGGCCAGGTGTGAATATGTTTTCACTGCCTGGACACCGTGGTGGGGGTTCAGCATATACAGGCAGTGGAGCCTCTGAGTGAAACGGCACCGCCCTTGTTGCACATAGGGTGCATTGCCTTTTTTCTACAGATTGCAGTCAAATATGGAGATACCAAAGATACCATCAGACTCTATAGACAAGCACTGAACTACAGCGGCTGACCATTTCACCTACTGGTAAGTGATGACAGATGCTATTTAAGGCCTACCTTCAATTGCCTCTTTGTTTGACATCATGGGAAAATCAAAAGGCATTAGAAAATAAAAATATGGGCCTCCAAAAATTTGTTACATCCTTGAGAGCAGTTTCCAAACTCCTGAAGTTATCATATTCATCTGCTCAAATAATAATATACAAGTTTGAAAATTATGGACCGAGGTAGCCATCAAACCATTCAGGAAAGAGACATGTTCTATGTTCTAGAGATGAACATACCTTGGTGTGAAAAATACAAATCAATTTAAATACAGTCTTAACTGTAAAACATGTTATGTCAACATGACCTAAAAGCAGCTCAGCAAGGAAGAAGACACTGCTGCAAAACCAAATAAAAAAGATAGGAATACAGTCTACAGCAGTGGTCCCCAACCTTTTTTGCACCAAGGACCAGTTTCACGCAAGACAATTTTCCCAGGGCCCGGGTGGGGGGTTCTGGGGCAGGGCTTAGGGGTGGGCAGGGCTTAGGGGCGGGCAGGGCTTAGGGGGTGCTGGTCGGCGCTGGCTGATTCACGTGCATAACAAAACACAAGGTGCATGTTCAAATATATAACACTATATAACCCCAAATGCCTCAGATCAACCCCTCAACCTTCAGCCAGCCATCAGCCCGCCATGTCAGCCATCAGCCCCCATGTCAGCCATCAGCCCCCCATGTCAGCCATCAGCCCGCCATGTCAGCCATCAGCCCCCCATGTCAGCCATCAGCCCCCCATGTCAGCCATCAGCCCCCATGTCAGCCGGCCATCAGCCCCCATGTCAGCCGGCCATCAGCCCCCATGTCAGCCAGCCATCAGCCCTCCGTGTCAGCCGGCCATCAGCCCTCCGTGTCAGCCGGCCATCAGCCCTCCGTGTCAGCCGGCCATCAGCCCTCCGTGTCAGCCGGCCATCAGCCCCCCGTGTCAGCCGGCCATCAGCCCCCCGTGTCAGCCGGCCATCAGCCCCCCGTGTCAGCCATCAGCCCGCCATGTCAGCCATCAGCCCGCCATGTCAGCCATCAGCCCCCCATGTCAGCCATCAGCCCCCCATGTCAGCCATCAGCCCTCCGTGTCAGCCGGCCATCAGCCCTCCGTGTCAGCCGGCCATCAGCCCTCCGTGTCAGCCGGCCATCAGCCCTCCGTGTCAGCCGGCCATCAGCCCTCCGTGTCAGCCGGCCATCAGTCCCCCGTGTCAGCCGGCCATCAGCCCCCCGTGTCAGCCGGCCATCAGCCCCCCGTGTCAGCCGGCCATCAGCCCCGTGTCAGCCGGCCATCAGCCCCTCGTGTCAGCCGGCCATCAGCCCCCGTGTCAGCCGGCCATCAGCCCCCGTGTCAGCCGGCCATCAGCCCCCTTGTCAGTCGGCCATCAGCCCCCATGTCAGCCGGCCATCAGCCCCCCATGTCAGCCGGCCATCAGCCCCCCATGTCAGCCGGCCATCAGCCCCCCATGTCAGCCGGCCATCAGCCCCCCATGTCAGCCGGCCATCAGCCCCCCATGTCAGCCAGCCATCAGCCCCCCATGTCAGCCAGCCATCAGCCCTCCATGTCAGCCAGCCATCAGCCCCCCATGTCAGCCAGCCATCAGCCCCCCATGTCAGCCAGCCATCAGCGCAAATAAAAAAAAAAAAAAAAACACTTACCTCTCCTGCTCCTGGACACCACCGCTGCTTACCATCGTGATCCTCTTCATCCTGCTGTTGGCTGTGTATCGCGGGCGCGGCGCACAGTGTGAGGTCACAGTGCGCAGCCCTGCACAGCCGACAGCCGAGCCGAGGACCAGGAAGCGGTGAGTACAGATCCTTCACCGCTTCCGTGTCCTCCGGTACTAATGAAGCGCTTCCATAATGGAAGCGCTTCATTAGTACCGTGTTAAAGGTGGCCCTGATTGCCGTGGCCCGGCAAACAATCTTCCAGGGCCCGGTCCTGGGCCGCAGCCCGGCGGTTGGGGACCGCTGGTCTACAGTGTGCAAAATAGATGGCATTAAGAGGAAGGAAAATTTTGTAGAGGTTTTGAAGTAACATCTCAAGAAATCAGCCTGGAAGTTCATGCTTGGGTGCCAATGGGTCTTCCAAATGGACAATGACCACAAACATGTTTTACAAAGTTGTCACAAAATAGCTTAAAATGGGTTATCCACATCATTTATGCAGCAACCAGGCAGCAGGGGAGCACATGATTGGGGGTGGCTGGATGGCTGCAGTAGTTGTACTCATGGTTTCCTAAAGCTCCCTGGGCCAGCGTGCAGTGTCGGGGAAGGCGAACCAGTCTGGTTCTGGGGTTCTCCTGCCTGATGGCTGTTGAGGCGCCCTTGATATTGCTGTTTTATGGTACAAATGTAGTGTGGTATAATGATGAGACCGATGTTGGTATAACTAATCCACAGTCCTTTACTGAAGCTGGTCAGCAGGTGATCACACAAGCACTATTCACATGAAATACAGTCTTTACAGTCTATTCAAGCAATCCCCAAAGATCTCAGTCAGACTGGTCAATCTCTCCTTTTCCTGGCCTAAATGCACTTTCTCTATCATTATAATATAAGTATACGATATCCACAGTATCCTCAGAGGAACACAGTCTCTAAATAGGGGCCCTCCTATCTTTGGTTATGTTGGGCAGCTTGTAGCTTATAGTATCCCCATTACATGCAGAGGAGGCTGTAGCCAGATTAGCGGCAAGTGGGATTTGTAATACATGCACATAATGCATAAATAATGTGATATTAACACTTTCAATGCTTTGCAGTGTATTTCAGGACACTGCATTTACAAATGTTGGCCTATCCTCAGAATAAGCCATCACTACCTGATCAGTGGGGATTTGACACCCTGCACCCCCACAATCAGTTGATCAGTGGATGGAGCTGGTTACTGCAATGCTGCTCCCTTTAAGGTGAATGGGAGCAGCCCCTAAGTAACCAGCTCCATCCACTGCACAGCTGACTAACTTTTGCAGCTACTGCATGGGTGTAGGGTATCAGACCTTTGCCAATTAGACGAGGACGGGCCATCACTTGCTAAGTGGACATCCCCTTTAAGAACAACAATGAAAAGGTAATGGAGTGTCCATAACAAAGGCCTGACCACAATCCCAAAGAAAATGTATGTGCAGAACTAAAAAAAAGAATGTGCAAGCAAGGAGGCCTTCAAACCTGACTCAGTTACAACTGTTCTGTCAGGAATAGACCAACATTCCAGCAATGTATTGTATGAAGCTGGTGGAAGGCTACTCAATATGTCTGAGCCAACCTAGACAATGTAAATGCAATGCTACCCAATACTAGCCACATGTATGTAAACTTTTAAGCCACTGGCAATGTTAAGAAAGAATCAATAACTGAAATAATTGCCTCTAGTATTATTCTGATATTTCACATTATTGCAGTATAGTAGAGATTGTAACTGACCTAAAAGAGGGAATATGTACTATTACTAGGATTAAATGTCACTGAAAAATGGAGGCTAAGATGCATGTAAACATACAGTGATGCTTGATAGTTTGTGAACCCTTCAGAATATTTCTGAATACATTTCACCTAAAACTGCACCAAAAGTCCTAAAAGTAGTTAAAGATAACCAAATGAAACAAATCAGTCAAAAATGTTAGACCTGGTCATTTATTTATTGAGGAAAATGATCCAATATCACCTGTCTGTGAGTAGCAAAAGTATGTGAACCTTTGCTTTCAGTATCTAGTGTGACATCCTTGTGCAGCAAGAACTGCAACTAAATATTTCCAGTAATTGCTGATTAGTCCTGCCGATTTACATGTGGCAATTAAACCAATTCCGTCATACAAAACAGCTTTAGCTATGTTGGGGGATTTCCTCCCCTGAACTGTTCATTTCAGGTCCTTCCACAACATTTCTATTGGATTAGGGTCAGGGCTTTGACTTGAACTTAATCTTTCTTTATCCATTCTTTAGTAGAATAATCTGTGTTCTTATGGTTATTGTCTCGTTGCATTACCTGAGTTCTCTTGAGATTCAGTAACGTTTTCCCTGCTGGTATCATTCAATATTTTATCAATGGTGGTGAATCATGATACCGCCAGAACTGTGTTTCACATATAGGTTGAGGTTTTTATGCTGGAATACAGTATTCTCCTTCTCTAAACATAACATTTCTCATTTAAACCAAAATGTTCTATTTCCTTTTCATCCACCATGACAGCTACCTATGAGATTGACCCTTGACCTCTATAGGGGCAGGAACACGGAGAGTTTAAGAGGCCACCACCCACTCTCACCCTCAGTGTTTCCTGTCCCTATGGAGCACCTACACAGAGACACCTCCTGTAGGAGGTGACTGCAATGTACCTTACGGGGATCCTCATAGTCCTCCTTCCCTCTGTGCTCCTGCTAAAACAAAATAATAGGTTATCTCAGGGAGACCAGCTACAGAAAACACCGCGGAGCCTCATTTAAGAGTCTCAACACAGCAATCCAAAGTGCAAAGCACCCTGGGAAACAGTAATATGCAAAATAAATGTGGCAGTGGCGTTGCTAGGGCTGGTGTCACCCGGTGCGGTAGAAAATGGTGTCACCCCCCCGCTAGCAGACAGATCGCCGACGCCCCCATACAAAAACTACACGACTCCCCATACAAAACTACACGCTCCCCCATACAAAACTACACGCCTCCCCATACAAAACTACACGCTCCCCATACAAAACTACACGCTCTCCCATACAAAACTACACGCCTCCCCATACAAAACTACACGCTCCCCCCCATACAAAACTACACGTCCCCCCAATACAAAACTACATACAAGGCACCCCCTGCATACAAAACTACACGGCACCCCCTTCCCTACATACAAAACGACACGGCACCCCCGCATACAAAATGACAAGGCACCCCCTGCATACAAAACTGCATTATTACACCAACTACCCCCGCATGCAATATTACACGGCCCCCTTCTGCAGACAATAATACATCTCCCCCCCCCCTGCAAAATATTACAATGCCCCCCTACAAATATTACACAGCACGACCCCCCCACCCGTATGCAATATTATAGGCATCCCCCACCTCTGCATACAGTCTCACACAGAATCCTTCACCATACAGTTCTCGGGCCCCCCTCCCCTCAGCATGTCCACAGCACACACATCTACCTCCAGCACTGACATTCACTCTCTCTCTCCCCCCTCTATGAGTTAAGAGCAGCCATCTGTGACCCACTCTGCAAACAGCCTGAGCTCTCTAGCTTCCGACCCTGACTGCCGCTGCGCTGCCAATTCAGAGTCACGTGACAAGAGAATGTCACGTGACCCAGTGACGTCAGGAGGTCCGTGTCTGGAGTTTAGCCACTACCGTCAGTGCAGCGACGGGGGTGAGGGGCCCGGGGATGCTACTGGTGTTGGGTCGGGGGGTCCGGGTGTCACCCCATCAGACTGGTGTCACCCGGTGCGGCCCCCCCCTCGCAACGCCACTGAAATGTGGAGCCCCAGTATTGGGTCTACAACACAATGAAAGCCAGATATCCCTCAAAGGAAGGAAAACCGAGCAAAGGGGTGTCTCCATTAGAGAGATCATCTGTCCTCCTGCAAAATATTCTAAAGCTGGGCAAAGGAATAGCACAGGAGAGAATCCAGTCCCTGATAGTGGGTTCCTGCTTTCTCTCCACAGCCCAGGGTCTCCCTTCACTTCTGAGAGGAAGCAGACCGGAGAGAGCGCACTGCACGCCGGCTTCCATCCACGCCACAAGTCCGCACTCAGGCACTTATGGGGGGCGGAGCTTGGAGTCATAGCGGAGAGGGAGCATTCGCTCTCTGGTGATGTCAGATGCCGCGCTGAGCTTAAAGAGGCCATAAGTTCAAACTGCCCCTGCCTCCACTGTATGTCTCTTCCTGGTTCAAGAGACATGTCAGCTCCAGATGCCCCCACAAGCAATATGGATATGGTGGACCCACCCTCGGCTACTCCAACAGTAAGTTCCCCTTTGGGGTAAAAATAACCTGTGCTTTACCTGTGTTTCTTTCTATGCCTGATACCTAGTTGCTCCTCTCTTAAAGGGAGCAAAAGCTAAAATCAAAGCCAAAAACGCAAGATGTGCTACTTGTGCTAAAAGGCTCCAGGAGGGTTATACTAAAACGCTCTGTCAGCCATGTATTAACAATCTTGTAAAGGAGGAGCAACCTTCTATCCTCATGGAGGTCAAGTGCATGATCCAAAACGAAATAAAACACTCCTTGGCCTCCCTCAAGTCTGTCCCTTCTATGCCTCCAGCAAAAAAATCTAGAATATCGATTCCATTCTCCTCTGACGCAGAGGACATGGACTACGGAGCCTCCGCCTCTAGACAAATTGATGATGATGACAATTTGTCTGAGGGTGAAATTGTGGAGGATACAAGGAAATTTTACTTTTCCTCTGAGGATATTGAAGACCTTTTAGGGGCTGTAAGGGCTACCATGGGCATTGAAGATGTCCAGAAGCCCAGGTCAGTTCAGGATGAGATGTATGGGGGACTCAGGACCAAAAAATCGAAGGTCTTCCCGCTAAAT
This sequence comes from Bufotes viridis, assembly GCA_033119425.1. Lineage (NCBI taxonomy): Eukaryota > Metazoa > Chordata > Amphibia > Anura > Bufonidae > Bufotes > Bufotes viridis. The sequence goes on along the minus strand of CM065591.1, from coordinate 201,721,788 downwards.
GAAAATATTAAGGACATGATCCTGGATGAATAGAGTGATCCTGAAAGGAGACTGGGGGTCTCCAGAGAATTTAAACAGAGGTTACTGTTTGATCAGGCTAAAACAAAAATCTTTCACGAAACACCAAAAATCGACATTCAAGTAGCAAAGGTGGATTCATCACAACTGAGGGACCCAATGGAGAGGAAAGCTGACGCTTTTCTAAGAAAATGCTGGGAGGCCTCCATGTTTGGCATTAAGACCAACATAGCGGCAACTTCTGTGGCCAGGACCATGTACCTTTGGCTTAATGAGCTAGAGAAGCACTTAAAGATAAAACTCCCATAGAGGAAATCCTAGGCTCCACCCCCCTTCTTAGATCTGCAACTGCCTTTTTAGCTGATGCCTCAGCTGAATCTGTCAAATTCGCTTCTAAGGATGCGGCACTATCTAATGCAGCGAGGAGGGCACTTTGGGTTAAATCCGAACCCGAACATTTTCAAAAAAGTTTGGGTTCGGGTCCGTTGTTCAGCGATTTCTTCCTACTTTCTGAAGGGCTGCTCAGCAACCAATCAGCAAGCGTTTTACTTCTTCCCCTAAAAAGCCATCTCAGCAATACAACATTTCTGTACCCAGCCTGTCACCGCCGGTTCCCACCATTCCTCCCTGTCTTGTGTATGAAGTTCTTTGTTTTGGTTTCACTTTGCTCAGCTCCTTTCTGTCCCTCAGCTGTCTCTTATCTTGATTAATTGGCTTGCTTTATATTCCCTCCCATACTGCTCCTCCTTGCAGTTTATACTACTTCCTGGATGAAGTGTTCACTGCTGGAGGCTGCTCCTGCTGTTTGCTCAGATAAGTCTTTTCCCTTTATTGTGTTTCCTTGCTGGCTTGATTCTAGGTGACCCTGACTCCCTCCGTATTCAGTGCAGGGAGCCGGTGGCTGTGTCCCCTCACTACTATAGGGTTTTCAGGTGTCACACAGTCTTAGGTACGTGGGCATGCAATCGTCTACCATTGAGGCCTTTGCATGTGTAGCAGTCAGGGAGAGCTCTTAGGGTTTTAAAGGGCTCACCTATATGCTCCTTAGTTTTGGATCAAGCCAGTCTGTGGTTATTTATCAGTTCCTGCTAATTGTTCTCCATCCTTGACAATATAAACCGCCATAACCTTCTCAAGCATGGATCCGGTTTCATCCTTGATTGACCGCATGCAAGGTCTTTCTCTGGAGGTAGCAGATCTCCGTGAAACTGTTTCTCAGCTTCAGGTGACCGGTTCTGCTGGCGTTCATGGAGTTTGTTCTGAGCCTAAAATCTCTCTTCCGGATACGTTCTCTGGGGGTAGTGAAAATTTTGTTCGTTTTAGAGAGGCTTGCAAACTCCATTTTCGCTTAAGCGCCCATTCCTCTGGTGATGAGGAGCAGAGGGTGGGGATCATCATCTCGCTGCTCAGAGATAACGCTCAGTCTTGGGCCCTTTCACTGCCGGCGGGGGCACGCTCCCTCCGATCGGTAGATGAATTTTTTTATAGCCCTGGGTCAGATATATGATGATCCGGATCGTATTGCTCTGGCTGAATCTAAACTGCGTCTTTTATGCCAGGGTAAACAGTCTGCAGAGATATATTGTTCTGAATTTCGGAGGTGGGCAGCTGATACTGGTTGGAATGACGCTGCACTCCGAAGTCAATTTTGTCATGGTCTTTCTGAGATTAAAAGATGCATTTGCGTTTCATGAGAGGCCAGTGTCTTTGAAGTCTGCCATGTTTCTAGCTGTTCGTATAGACAGGCATCAGAGAGAGATATGAGACTACTCTTTCCTGTCATATTCAGCCCAAGGACACTGAAGTTGTCTCATGCAGTGCGCAGGGGTCTCACTCTGTCTCTATACCCTCCGTGGAGGACCCCATGCAGCTGGGTTTAGTTGCCTCTGATACTAGAGGATTCAGCTCTCAGAGGAGGGCATGTTTCTGTTGTGGAGGTATTAACCATTTAGCTAATGTTTGCCCTTCTAGGAGGTTCACGGGGTTTTCTGAGGGTAATAAAAAGAAAAGGGAAAAGAAACCCTCTAAAAACTTTCCACAATTTGCAAGATTAATGCGGAAATTGAAGATTTGCCGTTTGCTTGTAGTTCCCGTTTTCTGCCAGGGTGGCGCTAGACAGCAAGAACATTCTCTGTGAGATTTTTGTAGATAGTGGAGCAGCTGTCAATCTCATTGATAGTCAATTTGCCACAACACATGGTTTCCAGGTGTGCACTTTGGAAAAAGCTATACCTGTTTTTGCTATCGATTCCGCACCACTTTCTCAAAAATCGTTAAAGGGCATAGTTCACAATATCCGTTTGACTGTGGGTGACATTCATGTTGACGATGTGTCATGTTTTGTCTTAAGCACATTACCTACTCCTGTTGGGGCTACCCTGGCTCACTAAACATAACCCGACTATTGATTGGCAAGCAAGGAAAATGAATGGTTGGAGTGAGTTTTGTAGAGAGAATTGCCTCACGGCTACTCTCGCAGAGGTTTCTACCAAGACTGTACCTTCTTTTCTCTCAGAATTTTCTGATGTGTTTTCCGAGAGTGGTGTCCAGGAGTTGTCCCCTCACTGAGAGTATGATTGTCCAATTAATCTCATTCCAGGCGCTAAGCTGCCTAAATCACGATTATACAATCTCTCTCAACCTGAGAGAGACGCCATGCGTACTTATATCTCTGAGAGCCTGAGAAAGGGACATATCAGACCCTCGAAATCACCTCTTGCTGCTGGTTTTTTCTTTGTTAAAAAAAAAGATGGTTCTTTAAGACCTTGTCTGGATTTCAGGGAGCTTAACCGTATCACGATTCGTGACCCCATCCACTTCCTCTGATCCCGGATTTGTTTAACCAGATTGTGGGGGCTAAAGTTTTTTCTAAGTTGGATTTAAGAGGGGCATACAACCTTGTCAGGGTCAGGAAGGGGGACGAATAGAAGACGGCCTTCAATACCCCGGAGGGTCATTTTGAGAACTTGGTTATGCCCTTTGGTTTAATGAATGCTCCGGCCATCTTCCAACATTTTGTGAACAGCATTTTCTATCATTTAATGGGGAAATTTGTACTGGTGTATCTAGATGACATTTTGATTTTTTTTCTCCTGATTTCAAGACTCATCGGGACCACCTATGTCAGGTCCTCCTGATTTTGCGGGAGAATAAATTGTACGCTAAACTGGAAAAATGTGTGTTTGCGGTTCCAGAGATTCAATTTCTTGGTTTTCTTCTCTCCTCTTCTGGTTTTCGGATGGACCCGGAGAAGGTCCGCGCCGTGCTTGATTGGGAGCTTCCTGAAAATCAGAAGGCGCTGATGCGGTTTTTGGGTTTTGCTAATTATTACAGAAAGTTCATTTTGAATTATTCCTCTGTTGTTAAGCCACTCACTGATATGACTAAAAAGGGGGTGGATTTTATCCTCATGGTCGGAAAAGGCGCTTCAAGCCTTTTCTAGTATTAAAGAGCGTTTTGCTTCCACTCCCATTTTGGTACAACCTGATGTCTCTCTACCTTTTATTGTTGAGGTGGATGCCTCTGAGGTGGGGGTGGGCGCGGTCTTATCTCAGGGTCCCTCTCCTGCTAAATGGCGACCGTGTGCCTTTTTCTCAAAAAAGCTCTCCACTGCAGAGAGAAATTACAATGTGGGAAATAGGAAGTTGTTGGCCATCAAATTGGCTTTTGAGGAATGGCGTCATAAGAATCTGGCCTATCTGGAATCAGCCAAGCCAAGACAGGCCTGATGAACCTTGTTCTTTTCTAGGTTTAATTTTGTTGTTACGTTCCGCCCTTGGGTTAAAAATGTGAAGGCGGATGCCCTGTCACGTTGTTTTCCGGGAGGGGGGAACTTTGAGGACCCAGGTGCCATTTTGGCTGATGGGGTGGTCGCTCTGCTCTTTATCCTGATTTGGAGGCAGAGGTTTAGGCATCCCAGGCAGAGGCACCTGATCTTTGTCCTCCTGGGAGGTTATTTGTGCCGCTCGCTTTGCGACACAAAGTTTTTAAGGAGCACCATGACAGTGTTCTTCCTGGGCACCCGGGGAGTATAGCCACAGTGGATCTCATTGCTCGCAGATTCTGGTGGCCAGCTCTTTGTAAGACGGTTGAGGGGTTTGTGGCAGCCTGCGAGACCTGCGCTCGTGCCAAGGTCCCTCATTCACGGCCATCGGGATCTCTTCTCCCGTTACCCATACCTTCCCGTCCTTGGATGCATCTGTCCATGGACTTCATTACGGACTTGCCTCAGTCCTCGGGGAAGACTGTGGTTCTGGTGGTAGTGGACCGTTTTAGCAAAATGGCGCATTTTATTCCTTTTCCTGGGTTACCCAATGCTAAGACGATCGCAAGCGTTTGTTGATCACATTCTTAAATTACATGGCATTCCTTCTGACATTGTTTCTGATAGGGGCACGCAATTTGTTTCCAGATTCTGGAAGGCCTTCTGTTCTCGCTTGGGGTTCGGTTTTATTCTGCTTTTCACCCGCAGTCGAATGGTCGGACCGAACGCGTCAATCAGAATCTGGAGACATATCTGCGCTGTTTTGTTGCGGAGAATCAGGAGAATTGGTGTTCTTTTTTGTCCCTTGCTGAGTTTGCTTTAAATAACCGTCATCAGGACTCCTCTGATAAGTCACCATTTTTTGGTGCTTATGGGTTTCATCCGCAGTTTGGGACATTCTCTGGAGAGGGCTCTTCTGGTTTACCTGATGAGGAGAGATTTTCCTCATCCTTGTCTCTTATTTGGCAAAAGATTCAGGGTAATCTAAAGAAGATGAGTGAGAGATATAAGCGTGTGGCAGATAAGAGACGTGTGCCTGGTCCGGACCTGAATGTGGGTGATCTGGTGTGGTTGTCTACAAAGAATATCAAACTGAAGGTTCCCTCCTGGAAGTTGGGTCCTAGGTTTATTGGGCCTTACAAGATCTTATCCGTCATCAATCCCGTTGCTTTACGTCTTGATCTTCCTCAGACTTAGAAGTTCCATAATGTTTTTCACAAGTCCCTATTGAAACCTTATGTCCAACCTACTGTTCCTTTCTCTTTGCCTCCTCCCCCAATTTTAGTTGATGGTAATCTTGAATTTCAGGTCTCCAGGATTGTGGATTCCCACATTATCCGCGGTTCTCTTCAGTACCTCGCTCATTGGGAGGGTTATGGTCCTGAGGAGAGGATGTGGGTCCCACTGGCGGACATTAAGGCCACTCGTCTCATCAGGGCTTTCCATCGGTCTCATCCTGAGAAGGTCGGTCCTGAGTGTCCGAAGTCCACCTGTAGAAGGGGGTGTACTGTCACCGCCAGTTCTGGGAGACGGTCGGTCAGAGGTTCCTCCCTGTCTTCTGTATGACGTTCTTTGTTTTGGTTTGACTTTGCTCAGTTCCTTTCTCTCCCTCAGCTGCCTCTTATCTTGATTAATTGGCTTGCTTTATATTCCCTCCCATACTGCTCCTCCTTGCAGTTTATACTACTTCCTGGATGAAGTGTTCACTGCTGGAGGCTGCTGCTGCTGTTTGCTCAGATAAGTCTTTTCCCTTTATTGTGTTTCCTTGCTGGCTTGATTCTAGGTGACCCTGACTCCCTTCTTATTCAGTGCAGAGAGCCGGTGGCCGTGTCCCCTCACTACTATAGGGTTTTCAGGTGTCACACAGTCTTGGGTACAAGGGCATGCAATCGTCTACTATTGAGGCCTTTGCATGTGTAGCAGTCAGGGAGATCTCTTAGGGTTTTAAAGGGCTCACCTATATTCTCCTTAGTTTTGGATCAAGCCAGTCTGTGGTTATTTATCAGTTCCTGCTAACTGTTCTCCATCCTTGACACAGTCACTGCCAGGGAGATTTTTTTGTAATCCATCTGTTACTGAGGTGGGCGTCAGCGGCCAATTTAGGCTGCAGTGTACTGCATGTCTGCCAGCCTGCCAGGGACATCAGCCTAATCCTATTTTGTAGCTCAGTGAAGAAAAAAAAACCTTTTTTTTCTGGCTGCTCAAGTCCCCTATATTGCCTTTTGTATGTTTAAGGCGCGACATAGTCCATTTGTCTAGCCTGGGATCTGTGGTGCCACAGAGCACTTTTGTATACTATGCACTAAACCGTATATTCTATTTCAGCTATTAAATAGTGCAACAGTGTATTTTACTTAAAAAAAAAAAAAAGTGGTTATCCTGATCCACCAAGCCTATTTTACACTGACAAAATATATATTTGACATTTCTGCGGTGAAATAGAGAATCTGTGTAATTTTGGGGGAAAAACCGTATTCCTTGTCCACAAAACAGTTCTGCATACACATTCTGCATGTAAATAGTGCTTCTTTGTTTTTTATAGAAATAAAACGTTATTCAAGATCTACCAAACAGTCTGAAATACCCATTACAACCACCTATTTTATATTGCTGCTGTGAAATACAGCATAAGTGTATTTTTTTGACAAAAAAGTGGAAATCCTGATCCACAAAGCATTTTGAAATACACCACCTAAATACAGATTTCACATTACAGCTGAGAAATAGTGCATTATTCTTTTTTTTTGTGTGAAAAAAGCTAAATTCCTGCTTCACAAAACAGTTGTACATACACGGTATAAATACCTACATTTAATTTACAGCAGTGAAAAACTGCATTTGTGAATTTTGGTGACAAAAGCCGTGACATAGTCCATTTGTCTAGCCAGGGCACTTTTGTATACTATGCACTAAACCGTATATTCCATTTCAGCTATCAAATAGTGCATCAGTGTATTTTAGTTAAAAAAATAAATTTGGTCATCCTGATCCACCAAGCCGATTTTACACCCTCAAAATATATATTTGACATTTCTGCGGTGAAATAGAGAATCCGTGTAATTTTGGGGGAAAAACCGTATTCCTTGTCCACAAAACAGTTGTGCATACACTGTCCAACGACATATTTTATATTTCTGCATGGAAATAGTGCTTCTTTGTTTCTTATAGAAAAACGTTATTCAAGGTCCGTCTGAAATACCCATTACAACCAACTATTTTACATTTTTGACAAAAAAGTGGAGATCCTGATCCACAAAGCTTTTTGAAATACACTGCCTAAATACCGATTTCACATTTCAGCTGAGAAATAGTGCATTATTCTTTTTTGTGTGAAATAAAGCAATATTCTTGCTTCACAAAGCAGTTGTACATACACGGTAAAAATATCTAATTTAAATTTACAGCAGTAAAAAACTTCATTTTGGGGTTTTATTGAAAAAAGCTGTGTTTTAGGCCAAACCAACAGTTGTGCATCCATCGTTTAAATAATTATTTACAATTTATAGCAGTTAAATACTGCATTTGTGAATTTTGGTGACCAAATCCGTGTTCTGGGTCGCCAAATCTGGTGTCCATACATATTATAAATATTTACTGTTAATGTACAGCAGTTAAAAACTGCATTTTGGAGTTTTATTGACAAAAGCCGTGTTTTAGGCCGAAAAAACTGTTGTGCATCTGTCGTTTAAATAATTAATTTCAATTTACAGCAGTGAAATACTAATTTTCTGTATTTTATTACAAAAATACTTGTTCTTGTTTTACAAACCACTTGTGCATACAGCGCAGCAAAAAATTTTTTTACATTTCCGCATAGAAATTGAGAATCAGTGTATTTTGGACACAAAAAACATTATTCTGGGTCCACAGAGCAGTTTTATGACACGGGCACTGCCTTCGCAAGCGTAAACGTCGACTAGTGGCAGGAAAATTGACACCGGAGAGAAACCAATCTTTCAGCTTGGTGGCTGAATGCAAATAATGAGGAGAACAACAAATAAGGGATGTGGGCATGGTTGTGGTGGTGTTGGTGGAGCTCCTGTTGCTGGGAGAGGACGTGGCCGTTCAGCGCCAACTACCGCTCAGAGTCAAACACCTTCCTCTGGTGTGAGGAGGCGACAGAATCTGCAGCGTTATTTGATAGGCCCAAATGCCGTTCTACGGATGGTGAAGCCAGAACATGTACAGGCGATAGTAGATTGGGTGGCTGACAGTGCCTCCAGTTCCTTCACAGTATCTAAAACCCAGTCCTCTGCAGGAAGCTCAGAGTTGGCACCAGCAGCTCATGCCCATCAGTCTTCCACCTCACCCCCTTGCAAATCAGCCAAGCAGTCAGAGCCCAAATCATGCAGGAAAGTCTCATGATTTTGATGACTCTGTTGGCAGGGTTTCCCCGGCCCATCCACCTAGCCCTGCCCCAGAAGAGGAAGACCTTGAATGCACTAATGCTCAACCACTTTTGTTGCAGGATGAGGACATGGGAATACCGCCACAAAACGTCTCTGATGACGAAGCACAGGTGCCAACTGTTGTGGCTTTCTGCAATGTGCAGACCGACGAGGAGGGCAGGGGTCAAGAATGGGTGGAAGATGATGTAGAGGATGATGAAGTCCTAGACCCAGACTGGACTGAAGGTCGTGCTAGTGAGGCGTGCAGTTCTGAGGAAGAGGCGGTGGTCGCACAGAGGCAACAGCACAGCAAAAGAGGGAGCAGGGTGCAAAAGCGCAGCGGGCGTTCCAGAGACAGTACGCCTGCTACTGTCCACTGCACCCAGGCACCAAGCACACCAAGACCTGCTCCAAGGAGTTCATTGGCGTGGCAGTTTTTCACACAATGTCCTGACGACAAGACACGAGTGGTTTGCATGTTGTACTATCAGAGCCTGAAGCGAGACATAAACGTTCTTACCCTGAGCACAACCTGCATGACCAGGCATCCACCATCAAAGCATGAACTGAAGTGGAGTAAACACCTTAAAAACAAGGAACTCTCTCATGCTGCTCCTGCTCCCTCTTCTGCTGCTGGCTCGGCCTCTCCCTCCACCTCTGGCGTCACCGTGGCACCTGGCGACCAGCAAACAGAGGATGTTCCACCAACACCACCACATACGACACCATCACCAAGCATCTCCACCATGTCACACAGCAGCATTCAGCTGTCCATCTCCCAAACATTGAAGAGACAGAGGAAATACCCACCTACCCACCCTCGAGCCCTGGCCCTGAATGCCAGCATTTCAAAAATACTGGCCTTTGAAATACTGTCCTTCCGTCTGGTGGAGACAGACTGTTTCAAACAGCTGATGGCGGTGGCTGTCCCCCAGTACCCTGAGCCTCAAGCCCGGCCTGGTGGTGTGCGATAATGGGCGAAATCTCGTTGCAGCTCTGGGACTAGCCGGTTTGACGCACATCCCTTGCCTGGCGCATGTGCTGAATCTGGTGGTGCAGAAGTTTCTTTAAAACTACCCAGACATGTCAGAGCTGCTGCTGAAAGTGCGGTCTGTATGTGCGCGCTTTCGGCGTTCTCAGCCTGCTGGGCTGTGTCGGATTGTGTCGTCAGATTCATTACAAATCATCAATCTGTCAGACAGACCGCTTAGCCAACCTGAAATGGAATTACTAAGAAAGGGACTGTCATTTGTCCCTACATGTAAGTTCAATGCCTTTGACTGGGTTAAGGATTTGACCCTTTTCATTAGAAGATTAAAATGGAAAAAATTCTTCATTAATCACAATAAACAACAGTGTGATAAATTGGGCATTGATCTTAATGAGTTGACAGATGTTCGGTTGTTGGCGGATCTTTTAGAAGAGGGGGATAAGGGACCTGGTGAAGGCCCACATACCAAACTCAAATTACCCTCTACTATCTGTCCGCCTACAGGTGACGGCACACCCTTGATATCTTCTTGGATGTGGTCATTGACCAACTAAGAAAATTAGAGGGGTTGAGATTTGGGAACAGTAATCTGAGTAGAGAGGAGATTCAAGCATTAACATCTTTAGAGCAGGATTCCTCTATAGTGATAAAGCCCTCTGATAAGGGCGGAAACATTGTGGTTATGGGTGTTGAGCAGTATAAAACCATGTGCTTAGCAATTTTGAGAGATCCACAATGTTATCGCAAATTGGATAATAATCCTCTTGAGGAATTTAGGTCACAACTAAAAAGCATCTTGGATTAAGCGCTTGAAGAAAAATTAATCAGTCACTCTGAGTATGATTATCTGTTTCCCAAACACCCTCAGATGTCGTGTTTTTATGGACTACCAAAGATACACAAGGGGTTGCCCCCACTTAAGGGACGCCCCATTGTGTCCGGCACAGGAAGTCTTACGCACCTTATTAGTATGTACGCTGACCAGATTTTACTCCCCTTTGTCTTGGCCCTACCGTCATACGTTCGGGATTCCACGGACGTTATTACACGTCTGGAGGGGATAACTGTTGATGATCATGTTCTTTTGGCTAGTTTGGATGTTGAAGCTTTTTACAGCTCCATCCCCCATGATAGGGGGTGTGGAGCAGTGGCTTCTTACTTAAATCAGCGGGATATTCATCTCTGGCGGCATAATGCGTTTGTTCTCGAACTCCCTAATTTCTTATTGGAGCATAACATCTTCACCTTTGACGGTCGCGTGTACCACCAGCTCAGGGGAGTGGCCATGGGTAGTCCATGTGCCCCTACCTTCGACAACCTCTACCTGGGCTGGTGGGAACGTGAAATCGTCTTTTCGGACAGCAATCGATGGGGGAATCAGATTGATCTTGGGATCAGATTCATCGATGACATTCTGATCTTATGGTCAGGCACTGCTGTCGATTTCAAGGAGTTCGTTGACGAGATGAATAAAAACAGTCTGGGGCTATTTTTCACATCCGAAATCCAGAGTTTCCAAATTACGTTTCTGGATCTAGTGATCTATAAGGATGGAAAGGGCCATTTAGGCACCAGATTATTCCGCAAACAAATGGCAACCAACAGCCTCCTGAAATGGGAGAGTTGTCATCCCCATCCTCTTAAACGTGGAATCCCCAAGGGACAATATATAAGTGTACACCGCAATTGTTCCAATTTGACGAGCTTTAAAAAGGCCTCCAATGACCTGCGTGACAGGTTTTCCAATCGGGGGTATCCCAATAAGGTTCTCAAGCAGGCCTACCAACATGCCTTGACCGTTGACCGCAAGAGCCTATTGACACCTAGGATGAATGATCCTGATGAATGTATACGGATTGTGGCTACATATGATGAGGCACATCAGACGGTGAGAGAGATACTTACCAATTACTGGGGGATCCTCAGGGCAGACCCTGATGTCGGCCATTTGGTGGGGGATCGTCCCCAGATCACTTACCGTCGGGGTCGGAACATCAAGGATCATGTGGTCCACAGTTATTTTCAAACACCCACCTCATCTACATGGCTTAACAGTCCCTTGAAGGGCACATTTAAATGTGGAAATTGTGTTGCCTGCCCAGTGATCAAGCGTGGGAGACAATTTATTTGCAGTGTGACTCAAGAAATGTACTTTATCAGGTCATTCATAAATTGTAAAACCAGGAGTGTCGTCTACTTGCTTACCTGCATCTGTGGGAAACAGTATGTGGGAAAGATGCTGAGAGAGTTCCGCAGAAGAGTTGGGGAGCATCTCAACGACATTCAGAATGATGCGGATACTCCAGTGGCACGGCACGTTAATCTGGAACACGGTGGCAATATTCAGGCGGTGTCATTCCAGGGAATTGAAGAAGTCAGGAGATCTCCGAGGGGAGGTGATCATGATAGGAGATTACTCCAAATAGAAACCAAGTGGATTTTCAGGCTGAGAACATTAAGACCGTATGGCTTGAATGAATATAATTCATTTGTCTGTTTCATTTGAAAATTCCCTCTCCTTGCAACATTGTTTCTTCCACTATTGCAGTGGGGTGATTACAATTACACTGTGGTATATCATCATACATACCCTATCTTGTAAAGGGTAGTATCGGGTGATTGTATGTGTCACCGTACACATGGCTATACATTTTATGTGCTATATTCCCATTTTCATTATCATCATCGTTGGTCAATACCCACTGATATTTAAGGTTAAAGCACTATAATGATGCTTGCCATGGCATATTCATGGCTTATGATGGGATGTATAAAACCTGCGATAGGATTTTATTTATTTATCTACTCCGGTACTTATTGGTCCCTTTGGTCCGTGTATATTAGGCATATTTATGTTTTTTGATACAGATGTATGTAACCTGCGTTATTATTTTAATTTTCCATTCATGCACCTGTCTGCCTTTTCTGTGAATAGCGGCGGTGTAGTGCGGTCACTGCGCTGCGTGTGAAACACTGATTACAGAAGCACCCAAGCTGCGATTACTGCAGGATATAGCAAATCCACCGATTGGTCCCCTTGATGACACATTGTTTTGCAATGTTCAGTCTCAGATTTTCGTGCACATGCCGCTTGGGGGCGTGGCATATTGGGATTTTGACCCCGTCTATTGCCCGCCCTTTGGCTGGCTCTGGGTTCTGACGTGCTGTAGTAGGAGGGGTTCCTCTATTTAAACCCCAGGTTCCGGCAGCCGCGAGCGGCCAGTCTATGCCGATTTAAAGTCCTGCTTGGATGCAGGCTTGATTTTCCTGTTTGTTTCCTCAAACCCCGAAAACAATAGCTCCTGACGAGCCTGTAGTTAGGGCGAAACGCGTCGAGCTTAGTGAGGAAGGGGGAATACTATGAGGGTATCAGGAATGTAGGCAGGAATTCATAGCGGTTTCATAATTGCCCACATCATTGATTCCATACGGTGATCCGATCTTTTCAAGGTATCTGGGGGAGAGACCACCAGCCATATCACGCAAACCATGATTATGGGCTGACGGTCTTTCTGCCTACAGACAGATTCTTGTGTATACTTTGGAGGCACCACATAATGGGATCAAGAGACATATAGTAGGCAAATTAACTTTTGTTTGGGAGTAGCTGTATGAGTGGAGTTGTGGCAGTTGTGGAACCACAGGTCCCAGCTCCTCATATGTTCCAAGTGCTCATATCTCCCACCATCTTTATAGGGTGTGCAATATTGGTTTGTTTGTTACCAGCCACAGGATTTGTGAGTGAATCAAATACTCATTGGCGGTAATTTAGTGGTAATATCTGCTCAGTACTGATCAGATTACCATAGGTAACAACATTGTTACATACTTGCACACCCCTATATTTTACTTCTAATAGGAATCACCCTGTGTATGTGTATTTTAATAGGAATTAATAAAAGTTAATTTTAGAGTTTTTTCCTTCTATAGCGTCCCACGTAATAATCCAGTGACATATATCAATAGATTGGGAACGCCCAACCCTATATATCAAAATTGGAGTGTGAATTTGTAATATACACACTGTATTCAGATGTAGTTCAGTATTGGATGCAAAATACAACGATTTCGGCCAGTAACCTAGGCCCAAGATAATGGAACTTGTAATATACACACTGTATTCAGCTATAGTTCAGTATTGGAAGCAAAATACAACAAATGTCGGCCAGTATACTAGGCCCAAGATAATGGAATTTGTAATATACACACTGTATTCAGATGTAGATCAGTATTGGAAGCAAAATACAACAGATGTCGGCCAGTATACTAGGCCCCAAAAAATGCAATTTGTAATATTCTGTATTCTAATAACTGTATTCAGATATAGTTCTATATTGGATACAAATTTGTCCCAAATAAAATGTATTCTCTGCTGGAATACTGTATATACATTTGCGGCCTAAACACACAAACAGATATGCCCAAAACTAGTTAACTATGGCCAAAATATAAATCACTCTCTGCTGGAGTAATTAATATAACGGTGGTGGATTGAAAACACACACAGATGTGGCACAAATTAGCTTAATTTCCCCAGAAAAAATAATTTCTCTGATGGTGCGCTGTATATCTCCCTAGCAGGCACACTGTAGTGAATAAGCCCCTTTTTATAATGTCTGCCCAACACACTGCTTTATGATGGTGCAGCGTATATCTCACTAGCAGGCACACTATAGTGAATAAGCCCATTTTTATAATGTCTGCTCTACACACTGCTTTCTGATGGCATACTGTGGATGTCACTAATCTAAAATCTTTCTGTCTTTTAGAAGTTTGGGTACTTAAAAAGGCAATTTTCAAGCCCTGCACTATCTGTCCCTTCCTGAAGATGCCTGTCCCTGATAGTGCTGAATTAAACTCCTTCTTAACAAAAACAGTGCTGCACTGCTGTCAAACACACTCTGTAGTCCTTTAAAAGGACTGTTTGGTCTTTCAATAAGGTTTTTGGAGTAAAATAAATACGTTTACAGCAAAAAACTGTCTGTTCCTGCCTACTGTCTGCTCTCCCTGACGCTAAATGAGCCGAGCGCCGGACCTCAGCTCCTATATAAACTGGTATCACGTGTCCCGGCCAGCCAATCAGTGTTAGGCTTACAGCTAACATGGCTATGGCCTTACACTGAATGGAATTACTTACCTGGTCCTTGATTGGCTGCTTAGGAGGCACCAAACATGCGGGGAGGAGACTCGAGCAATCACTACTAATTTCATCTTCAAATTATCTGCCAATCTTAAAGGTTCACACACAAACATTGATTTGGTTATCTTTACCTACTTTTAGGACTTTTATGAAAATGTGATGCGGTTTTAGGTCAAATATATTCAGAAATATAGAAAATTCTAAAGGATTCACAAACTCTCAAGCACTTCTGTATACATTGAACTATACAGTATATGGAACATCTGCCCCATAAAGATATATCCTAAAGAGATTGATAGTGACACAGTTAAATTGACACCATTATTACACCTGAAAAAATATGTACTTTGCATGTAGATAGTGAAGCTAATTTTAGTTTTTGGCTAAAATTTTAGTGCAAATATTACACCACAATCTACGCTTCAACAAGGCCTACAATAGGAAATAGAACAAAGAAAATTATAGAAAGTGAGGAGGAAGTAGTTAATGTAAACCCATAAATAGGAAAATTTATTTTGTGAAATTCCATTTCATCAGAAGAAGAAAAAAAACAAAAACAAAAAAAACAACAGATCCTGTTGCATTGGTCGTCATCCGTTTGAACCATTAACATCTGAGACCCAATTTTGTAGACAGAAAAAAAAAGTCCTGTAGGAGGTTTTCTGTCTGCTAAAACGGATCTCAGATGGAAACGGCTCAAACGGATGCCAACTGATGCAGCAGGATCCTTTTTTTTTTTTACTTGATCCTGTAATAAAATGAATCCTATGCATAAGGACTCATACACACCAATGTGTGCCATCTGTTCTGTGCATTGGGGACTGTGGTGCACAGGCATGGACAGAAAGCCACGGAAGCACTCCGTAGTACTCTGCCAACATAAGACAATAATCTTGAGCCAGGAAGCGGAGGTCTGAGTGGAGGAGGCAGACGTGGCAGTTCAGGCAGAGTAGGTGGACGTGGCGGTGCAGGTGGAAGAGGCGGAAGTCATCAACTTTTTTTTTTCTTATTTTTAGTGTGTGGAGGCCCCAAAACATTGGGAAATGGCAAAGAGAACGCAGTGCGCTGGAGTATAACAATGGCTGTGTACAGCCGCTATACCTCTCTATTCTGCCCAAGGTACATACAAGTCCTGTGGGATCCATGCCTGGTTCATTTTAATGAAAGTGAGCTTGTCCATGTTGGCTGTGGAAAGGCACATGCGCCTGTCCGTGATCACTCCCCCTGCCGTGCTAAACACACGTTCGGACAATACACTTGTCGCAGGGCAGGCCAGCACCTCCAAGGCGTAAAGGGCAAGCTCAGGCCATGTGCCCAGTTTGGATACTCAGAAGGCGTCATCACCGCTGGCCATGTTGGTGGAGTACTCTAAACAGTGCAACATGGCACACACGTTCCGCATGGAGGCCAACAAGGTGTAGTAGTAGTGCTGTTCTGCAGAGCGACTCACCCGTGCATGGGTGAAGCTAAAATTCTAGCTATCACCTGCTGCTGTCTCCCCAGCTTGTGCAAGGTGTTCCACCTTGTAGGTACCTCACTATAAGGCGGTGAGCGGGAAGCCTGAAGTTACACTGCAGCACAGACAGGCAAGCAGCAGCATGATGAAAACACTGAAAGCACACACAGACAGCCCTCACTTTCTGCAGCAGCTCTATAATTTTTTAGGAACCTCTGCACCAAGTTCAGCACATGCGCCAGGCAAGGGATGTGTGTCAAACTGGCTAGGCCCAGACCTGATACGAGATTTCGCCTGTTGTCGCACACCACAAGGCCGGGCTCGAGGCTCAGTGGCACCAACCACTGATCGGTCTGTTCTTCCATAGCTGCCCACAGCTCCTGCACGCTATGGGGTTTTTCCTCCAAACATATGAGTTTCAGAACAGCCTGCTGTGATTTCCCCTTGGCTGTGCTAAAGTTGGTGGTGCAGGTGTTGCGCTGACATGATGAGCAGATGGTAGAGGAGGAACAGGAGGATGAAGCAGAGGAGGAGGAACAGCAGGATGAAGCAGAGGAGGAGGAAACAGGAGGTACTGAGAAACATCCAAAAATCATCGGTAGCCGTAGGACATGCGCCCAGCCTCAACTACATTTACCGAGTGGGCAGTCAGAGAGATATAATGTCCCTGCCTATATTTACTGGTCCACATATCGGTAGTTATGTGAATCTTGCCACTGATGCCATTGTGTAGCGCACACCTGATTTTTACCACCACTTGTTCATGCAGGGCAAAGTAGTGGTGGCTGGGAACCACGTACCGTGGGACAGCTGCTGTCATGACGTTTTTAAAACTGTCAGTCTCCACCAGACGGAATGGCAGCATTTCAAAGACCAGGAATTTTAAAATGCTGGCATTCAGGACCAGGGCTCTTGGGTGGGTAGGGGCGTACTTCCTCTTTCTCTATCCTTTGGACAGCTGAACGCTTCCATGGGACAGTGTGGAGATGCTCAGTGATGGTGGTGGTGTTGCTGTGACATCCTTTCCCCCAGAGGGGGAGGAAGATGCCAACACAGCAGCAGAAGAGTGAGCAGGAGGAGCCTCAGATCTTTTGTGGTTCTTCAGGTGTCTACTCCACTGCAGCTCATGCTTTGCAGTTAGATGCCGGGTCATGCAGGTGGTGCTCAGGTTTAGAACATTTATGCCTTGCAAACCACCCGTGTCCTATCGTCAGCACACTGCCTGAAGAACTGCCACATCAAGGAACTTCATTGCGCTTCTTTGAGCTGTGCTATATCTCTTTGTGCCTTGGGCGGTAGCAGCCATACTGGCTGGGGGGAGGTTGCTCTGCTTTTGCACCTTGTTCCCTCTTTTTATGTGCGCCTGGCGCTACATGACCCCCACCTTTTCTTCCGAACTCCACACGTCACTGGCATGACCTGGATGCCATGTGTCTAGGACCTCATCATCATATCATCTCCTCACCCCTGTCTTCCTGGCTGTTCTGCAGAAAGCTGCGGCAGTTGACACCTGTGTTTTGTCATCAGAGACATGCTGCGGTGGTTCTCTCATGTCCTCATCCTTAAAAATAAGTGGTTGGGCATCAGTGCAGTCAAACTCTTTCACTTCTGGGGCAAGGCTACAGATGAAGTAGAGTTGGCGCACATATCGGCTTTGCGCTAATGCAATGCGCCTCTGCAGAAGGGAAGACTCACAGAGTGATATAAATTGTTACGTTGAATAAATAAGGTTGCAATGTGTAATGTCAACCACCAGGTGGTGCTTGGAGCTATTGTTTAACTTATATACAATTTCTCCTACCTCCGGCAAATCAGGACACTAAAGACAGCATAATGAAAAAGCCAGCCAAAACGGTCAACAATAAATGAAATGTGGGCAATACAATGGACAGCAGAAGTTAAAGGATCTGTAGGAACACATAAATGGGACAGGATGGAGAGGAATGACGTGCATGAAAAAGGAGGCAGCAAGGAGAGGCTAAGCAGACACATGAGAAGGGGCAGCGGAAAGGTGGTGAACTTCATGGGATGGGGATAGCAGGGTGAATATTGGATATTTGATTAAGTGGGCACAAAAGGGAGAAGATTAGCAGGAACATATGGGGGGGGGGGGCACAATGAGGAGTATTGGCAGTTTCCTTAAAAAAGGGGGGCTATAATGAACATGAAAATGGGCAAAGAGAGAGGATCACTGGATAATGGAGTAGGAGCAGAAGGGAGAGGATCAGTGGTTAATGGAGTAGGTGCCGAAGGGAGAGGAAGGAGAGGATCATTAGTAAATGGAGTAGGTGCAAAAGGGAGAGGATCGCTGGTTCATGGAGAAAATGCAGAAGGGAGAGGATCAATGGTTAATGTAGAAGGTGCAGAAGGTAGAGGATCACTGGTTAATGGAGAAGGTGCAGAAGGGAGAGGATACGCGGTTAATGGAGAAGGTACAGAAGGGAGATGATCCCTGGTTAATGGAGTAGGAGCAGAAGGGAGAAGATCAATGGTTAATTGATTAGGTGCAGAAGGGAGTGGATCCCTGGTTAATGGAGAAGGTGCAAAAGGGAGAGGATCGCAGGTTAATGGAGTAGGAGCAGAAGGGAGATTTTCACTGGTTAATAGAGTAGGCGCAGAAGGAAGAGGATCACAGGTTAGTGTGATATTTTATTAAACAGTACACCTAAACAGCAACATATTAAAATAATAAATACCTGATAAAATACCCATAACATAATTAAATGAATAATAACTTATATGGGTAAAATGTTACTATTTGGATGTAAATGTATATTTTTTTATAAATTTGTCCGGATATGGTTATCAGGGTAATATATTATTAAACAATAAATCTAAACAGCAACATGTTACCTACATAAGGATCAGCGGGGCTGTGAGAAGTGGGCAGAAAGGAGAGGATCGCTGGTTAATGGAGAAGGAGAGGATCAATGGTTAATGGAGAAGGTGCAGAAGGGAGAGGATCACTGGTTAATTGAGTAGGAGAAGAAGGTATAGGATTAATGGTTATTGGAGAAGGTGCAGATAAGAGAGGATCAACATATTAAAATAATAAATATCTGATAAAATACCCAGAACATAATTAAATGAATTATAACTTATGCGGGTAAAATGTTCCTGTTTGGATGTATCAATCTAAATTTAGAAAATGCTGATAAATAAATAAAAACTTTTTTCCCCTATAAACCCTAAAAGAGGGGGAGCAGAAAACAATAGGCTTGCTAATTAGCTCATTAACATTATTAATACTAAAAAATAACTTGAGCTGTGTTTCGGGCTTTAGAGCAAAATGTTACTTATACATTTGTTGGGATATGGTTATCAGGGTAATATATTACTAAACACTAAATATAAACAGCAACATGTTAAGTATAGAAGACCTAAAGACCTTACCTGAGCTCAAGTTATTTTTCAGTAGGCTACGGATACAGTCCCTATGTATTATATAATGGAGGAGGTGATAAAGGATTGTAGGTGTATTGGGTTGTCAATGAGCTAATTAACAAGCCTATTGTTTTCTGCTCCCACTTCACCCACATACACACACATTGTAGAGGACATGGGGACAGAAGTAGCAGGAATATACCGAAGAATATCTTTAGCTCTTTCAGGGTTTGTAGGGAAAAAGTTTTATTCATTTATATCTTTATTTTCTATGTTTTCCCCCATTCTGTGCACATATCTCTGCTTCCCCCTTTTATTTTTTTGCCCATCCTCTCCCTTCTTCTCCTTCTCCATTAACCAGTGGTCCTCTCCTTTCTGCCCACTATTCATGTCCCTGCTGATCCTTATGTAGGTAACATGTTGCTTTTTATATTTAGTATTTAGTAATATATTACCCTGATAGCCATATCCCAACAAATGTATAAGTAACATTTTGCTCTAAAGCCCAAAACACAGATCAAGTTATTTTGTACTATATTACCACTGATGCTGTCCCTATATCTTCTATAATATAGGAGGTGATAAAGGTGCAGGTGTATTGGGTTGTTAATGAGCTAATTAACAAGCCTATTGTTCTTTGCTCCCCCTTCCCCCACATACACACACATTGTAGAGGACATGGGGACAGATATGGCAGGAGTATATGCTACGGGTTGAGGTGGAATATGGATGCCCGTGGGCTGCCGGTGCCAACTCTGCACTTACAGCAGTGGACCTGGTAGAAGACAATGTGAAGGAACTGGAAGCACTCTAAGCCATCCAATCTACTACCGTCTACCGCCTCTACTTGTTCTGGCCTCATCATTCTTAAAGTGGTATTTGGGCCTACAAAATGATGCAGAATGTCCAGTCGCCTGCATGCACCAGAGGAAAGTGTTTCATTTGCGCATGTAGCTGGAACAGATCGCCAATGTTCCCTGCAGCAGGAGTTCCAACACCAGCAGCACCACGACCACATCCCTTATCTGGTGCTTTCCTCATTTCTTTTATGGTCACCCACAAAATTGGCTGCGAGACGAACAATTGTATTTCTGTGTTATGAATGCAAATGAGGTGTATCTCACCCCAAAAAATGGGATTGTCACCCACAGAATTAACAGACAGATTAACTATTGTATTTCTGTGTGACAGATGCAAAGGAGGTGTTTAGCACCACCTCACTGACACAATTAAAGGGAATTTCACCCAGGCCGCCCCCCTGACAAGAGCATTGGAGCATTTCATGCTCCGATGCTCTCCTTTGCCCTGCGCTAAATCACGCAGGGCAAAGGCATTTTCAGGAGATCCGGTGACATACACCGGGCTCTCCATCGGGCTGCCAGTCGGAGACTTCCGCCCATCAGTGAGCCCGGTGACATAACCGGCACTGATGGACGGCCTTTAGCGCTGCCCTAGCCTGTGAAATGGCTAGGGCAGCGCTAAAGCCCGCCCATCAGCGCTGGTGACGTCATGGAACACACTGCTGGGTGGATGCCTCCGCTTGGCAGTTTATTATGGTAAATAAAAGAGCCCTTGTCCGGCGCAGGGCAAGGGGGAGCATAAACCGCTCCAATGCTCTTGTCAGGGGGGCTGCCTAGGTGAAATTCTGGGTATGTCCGAAATTAGCTTTGAACCCAGACAACCCCTTTAACAGATTGATCAACTATTATATTTCCCTAGGACGGTGGCAAGTAAAGGTTTTTGCACCACAAAAATTAGGTATGTCTCACCGACACAATTAACAGACTGATTAACTATTATAATTCCCTGTGATGGTGGCAAGTAAAGGGTTTTGCACCCAAAAAAAAAACCCAACACAATTAACAGACTCATTAACTATTCAATTTACCTGTCACTAGTGCAAAGGAGTAGGATTGCACCGAACAAAAATGCCTACAGGTCACCCACAGACTGAACAGCTATTAAGTATTCTATTTCTGTGTCACTGGTGCAAAGGTGTTGGATTGCACCCACATAAATGCCTACAGGTCACCCACAGAGTTATCTAAAATAATAAAAGCCTAACACTGTCCTTTCGTGCAGCAGCGTCCTGTCCCTACACTAGTCAGAGCAGACCGGTGGCGCACCATGTGATCCGACATTAATGCATGCAGGGTCACATGGTGCGCCAGCCAATCACAGCCATACCAATACTAGGAATGACTGTGATGGCTTCCAAGTCCTCACAGCTTAAACGCTTGTTGATTGGATACTCTGCAGCCTTTTAACAAGCTTTATATGAACTCCGAACAATGAACACAGACTTTGGCACCAATGTCCGTGTTGAAGTCCGAATACCCGGACACCATAATGTATGGTACGGACACAAGCAGGGTGCTCTGAGGGTTCGCTCATCCCTACTCATCGGTCCACAAGACCTGTTTCCAAAATACATCAGGCTTGTTTATATGTTCTTTTGCAAAATTCTGACACTGGCTTTTGTGGTGAGGACGCAGTAGAGGTTTTCCTCTGATGACCATGAAGCTAATATTTGTGCAGGTATCACTGAACAGTACAACAATATACCACAACTCCAGCGTCTGCTAAAATCTTCCTGAAGGTCTTTTGCAGTCAAGTGGGGGTTCTGCTTTGCTTTTAAAGTAATCCTACAAGCTTTTCTTGGTCTTTCAGACCTTCTCTTGACCTCCACTGTTCCTGTTAACTGCCATTTCTTAATTACATTGCGAATAGAGGAAATAACAAACTGAAAATGCTTTGCTATCTTCTTGTAGCGTTCTTGTTACGATATAAGTAGACATGGCTGGAATTAGGTAGCCAGATAGAATAAGCCAGGCGCAGCTATGAACTGTAGAGATGTTGTCTGTGGTGGAGCTTGAAGTTTAAATCAAGAAGTGGTGTTAAAGCAAGGAGTAGGAACAGTCTGGGTAAGACGGTTCTGAGGAGCAGGGGACGAACAAGTCACAATATTCCAGCAATGATTGAAATGCCACATGGGTATAAGTTGGCCCAAACAGGAAACAAGATTGTTTCCAATTAGCACACATCAGCCTTCTTTTTTAAGGGGAAATCCTGGAGCAAACACAGCAGCCTCCAGTGGTGAAGAATAG
This sequence comes from Bufotes viridis, assembly GCA_033119425.1. NCBI lineage: Eukaryota > Metazoa > Chordata > Amphibia > Anura > Bufonidae > Bufotes > Bufotes viridis. The sequence continues at coordinate 201,699,541 of CM065591.1, read as the reverse complement.
ATGTTCAACACAATAGGGCAAAGTGAGCGAAACAGCAGCCACTAGTGGTAAATTAGAAAAAATACATCAAGATTCTGACAGTTCTCCTGCTTTGTGGGCCTCAACCATTTTCATTTTCAGAATGTTAGGCTGCCTAGAAGAACCTATAGCTGCTATTTTTTGGGACAAGGTTAGAGAAGTCTGGGTATTTATAATGCTTTGAAATTTGCATCACCTGGCCTTTCCTAACAATGATTGTGAACCAGCCTGAACCCTAACAGGCTATTTGAGGTCTGGGACCTCGGTCAAAGTGCCTACATCTCATTGGATTCTCATACTTTTGTTGGAACTTCTTTCCTTTTTTCATTCTAAAATTTCACAATTCCAATTCCAACAAAGTCAATCCCCTTAAAACATAACCTTTAATATTATTAATAAAATATGGGGCCAATACCCCTTTTATTGCAATGACAGGGGAACACTCTACACTCCACTGATCCTTGGCACCTGCGTCCGATATGACCTATAAATGGGTGTTTGTACCAATAGTAGATGATACGTGGGTGTTATGCTGTATAGGGGACATGGATGTCTGTCCCTGGTTAAGCCCTCAGCAAAACCTCAGCCCAGGGATCTCCCTTGATGGTGGGGACTCCCTGTCCTCGTACCTCGTCTATATATCCCTAATAGTCCCTACCAGGACCACTCAGGCTACATACAGGACGCAAGTGGCAAGTACCAGGTTAGCAGAACCCGGTGCAAATTCACATATTCTGTCACCAATATTCAAGGTTGGACTGAAATACATCAGTCTCATATGGTTCCTACTGTGACACAGACACCAAATTTATCACATAAAATCACCCCTGTGGTGATATACCATCTAGGGTGCCGTTCGGCATATATGATGACAGCCCAAGGTTTAATAAGCCCGTGTGTATTACAGAAAAAAATACTCGAAACCTCAAATGAGGTACTGAAAAGCCTCAACGCGTTTCTCCCTTGTGATCAAACAAGGGTTCATCAGGAGGACAAAATTCTGTTATATGGTGTAAAACAGATCAGGCACTCTTAGTTGGGAGTGCTGTACAGTGGCGTGCTGTCGATAGGGCACATCTCACATTGCCAGCACAGGAGGAAGCATGAATGGATATACACTGCAGTTTGATTTCATGATAAGACTTTGTCAATGTCCAATAGCGCACCAGTAGCTCATACGATACATGGCTTAAGATGTACAGATATAGCAGTTACCCCATTCACATCAGTCCTATGTGAGGAGGAGGAACGTAGGAGGAACACGTTGGGAGAAAATCGTCCTGTATGTAGCCTGCGTGGTCCTTGTAGGGACTAATAGGGATATATAGACGAGGTACGAGGACAGGAAGTCCCCACCATCAGGGGAGATCCCTGGGCTGAGGTTTAGCTGAGGGCTTAACCAGGGACAGATATCCATGTCCCCTATACAGCATTACACCCACGTATCATCTACTATTGGTACAATCACCCATTTATAGGTCATATTGGACGCAGGTGCCAAGGATCAGTGGAGTGTAGAGAGTGTTCCCCTGTCATTGCAATAAAAGGGGTATTGACCCCATATTTTATTAATAATATTAAAGGTTATGTTTTAAGGGGATTGACTTTGTTGGAATTGGAATTTTTGATTATCCCCCAAATTTTGTATAAATAGTGGTTGGAGTTGGTTTAAAATTTCACAATCCCAAAATGATATACTGATATTGCTTAAAATGTTCAAAAGTGTGTTTCATCTCTAACTTTATGCCTTTTGGCGATCATTTCATCTTCAGCTTGTTTAAAGAGTAACTAAACCTTTATAACAAATTTTAATATGATGTCTCTAATGCCCTAATAAATCTTTTTCTAATTTACATTATTCATTTATTTTATATTTTATTATACTTTTACTTCCCTTTTACTATTCCCTGTACATTTAAAACTCAGTTCTCCGTACACCGCAGACTACTCATTACGGAGTGTGAAATTTATAAATGGGGCCTAGCAGCGCTGTGAGTAATCGCAGCGCTGCTGGGCCCCATTTATAAATTTCACACTCCGTAATGAGCAGTCTGCGGTGTACGGAGAACTGAGTTTTAAATGTACAGGGAATAGTAAAAGGGAAGTAAAAGTATAATAAAATATAAAATAAATAAATAATGTAAATTAGAAAAAGATTTATTAGGGCATTAGAGACATCATATTAAAATTTGTTATAAAGGTTTAGTTACTCTTTAAACAAGCTGAAGATGAAATGATCGCCAAAAGGCATAAAGTTAGAGATGAAACACACTTTTGGGCAGGAGCGCATATTGCTGTTCCTCCCCATATGTAACGTCCCTCTCATATCCGGCAGCATAGCGCCATGGTGAAGGGTGGTGGCTCCGCCCCCAGGCTGTCCTCGTCATTCAGGAATGCCTCCCGCCGTGTCATAAGCCTTGGCATGTGGGAGGTCTGGCGTTCCAACAACCCCAGGTGAACGCCAGAAGAGGATCGCACACACCCGTCGCCATTCCGCATCTCAACTGACTCTCAGGCTGATTGTACTCACCCACTCCCGGGAGACCACCTCACCCTGCAAGGAGCGCTCCAACTGCAAGTACCCTCTCTGTGAATCCAGTGTGAACTAACGGCTGGTGCATCTGTCTGCTGGAGACGAGCTGCTCCTGTTGAGCAGAGAACTCTGATGCCACCCTGTGGTTTAGCAGGGAACTACTACTTGCTACCTTGCCTGTTCCTATGTCACTTACTGCCGCGAGACTGCTGCCTCACCATCTTACTGTGCTGGACTAACCATCTCCTGTGTTACCTGTTAGTGCTTACATGTAACCAACATACCTACCCCAATAGGGACCCCCACACCCTTGGGCCATCTACTACGCAGACTCCGGTATCGTCTTCCCTGGCTCCATGCTTCTGCCACTGCCCCACTGGCAGGGTTCTGGTGTGGGTAGTTTAGTCTATATCAACCTCTCCAACTAGGGTAGGAGGCGGAACAATGATGCACTGAGCCTAGTTGGTTTGTCATACTTACTATCACGTACTCCTATTTCAGAGCACGCTAGATTGTACATGACTCCGCAGCTGAGTTCCATCCTCTCACTCCTGAGGGCATTAGATCATACCCTCTAGAGCAGGCATCCTCAAACTGCGGTCCTCCAGCTGTTCCAAAACTACAACTCCCAGCATGCCCGAACAGCCTACAGGTATCAGCCTACATCAGCAGAGCATTGTGGGAGTTGTAGTTTTACAACAGCTGGAGGGCCGCAGTTTGAGTATGCCTGCTCTAGAGGATTACCAACTCCTGTACCCATGTACTATGCCAGGATCAGCTGAGCGGGGCTCCTGCTTCGCTAAGCTGAGAACGGAATGTCAGCTCTTAGCTTAGCGGAGCAGGCAGAAGCAGGAGCCCCACTCAGCTAATCCTGACATACTACATGGATACAGGGTATCCATGTACTATGCCAGGAGTTAGTAATCATTTGAGGGGTATAGGCAGGAGCAGCAATATGCACTCCTGCCTGTACACACAGCGCTGCTGCGGCCCCATTCATAAATTTTATACTCGGTACACAGCTGAGCAGTCAGCGGTGTATGGAGAGCCAAGTTTTAAGTGCACAGGGAATGGTGCGCTTTAGGGAAGTAAAAGTATAGTAAAAATACAAAATTAATAAATAAAGTAAATTAGAAAAAGCTTAACTGGGGCATTAGGGACATCTTATTAAAATTTCTTATAAAGGTTTAGTTACTCTTTAACTGTTCACAGTAATGGTAATTTTGACTAGGGGTGCCCAAACTTTTGCATGCCACTGTATATATACCAGCAGTGTTACATTGGCTGCTCATGCCTGCTGCTTCCTTGCAACTTCAGGGGGACCCGGACGCTGCTCCACCCACCATATGTCTGTTGCAATGCCAGCACCCTAGCAGTGGGTCTTGTAGCGGACTGGACCCTGTACCAGAGTCTGCCCCAGTTTCCTGGAGGGGACTGCTTGCTCGCCTCCTGCCCTGCGACTATGGTCCCATGTATGCTTGTCCTGTTTGAGCGGTGATACCCCAGATAGCTCTGCTATGGAGCCCATTCGTATAATGAAAGACTATGGTAAAGACTTTAGCTCCATGGCAATTGAACTGGATGTGTGTGGTCTGAGCGCCATTCAATAATGTGCGCTCAGACCTAAGCCATCTGGGGATATGTTAAATGTCTGTGTACTGTAAAAGGTGGGACATTGTATATTTGAATATTGATGTCTGTCCTATTGTCCCCACGTGTGTATTGGCGATTTCTCTTTGTCCTGAGAGATAATTGAATGACTCCTCGGTTGTCTCCAGGACAGAAGACATTGTGTATTCTCCGGCCTGTGATGATTACATTAACCCGTGTGGGGTAATTGTATCACAGGCAGAGGGGAGGGAGGGTGTGTTTCTATTGTCCCATTGTGTGTAATTGGCTGCTGTATCCCCTGTGTCTCAGTCTTCCTTCTGGTCCCCTAGGGGAGTGTCCACCAGGTGGGAGACCCGCATAAATACCCGGCAGGTAGCCCTCAATAAAGCTAGAGTTCCTGTTTAACCCCCAAAGTGAAGTGTCGTCTCATTATTGGGGGAGGATTTATTGCATGCTGTTCCAGTTTGACTGCTAGGAGTGCAAACCTATTCGTATGGTTCCTATTCAACTGTCTACAGCATTCAGAGGCTTGAGAGGATTCATATGCTTCTCAGGTTCGGTGATTGAGGTGTCTGCTAGAGTGCTTGGAGTCCTCAGGAAACGCTAGGAGCATCCTTTAACGGAGGTACCCAGTCGGGGTGCCAGGCGATCCGTTACATTGGTGGCAAGCGGTGGGATGGCGTCGTCGTGCGAGGTAAAGCAGCTCAGAGACACCGTTCGTGGATTTACAAATTGAGGGCGACGCTAGGGTTCATACAGCGTCCCTATCTACAGAAAGATTTGGGAAAATGGGGTTCGTGGACCCCTGGGCAGCACACACACCTGAGAAAGAGAGTGAATTGGAATGGAGAGATAATGCCCGGAAAGAATTATGGTACAATGCCCTGGTTGAAGTCCAGTATCAACGGCAACAGCGCCTTCCTGGTGTCGCATACCAGTTGGAGGAGCAAATGGCCTGGCGGATGCCGCTTCTGGGAGACCAACCCGGAGGGCAGCAGGTAAGACAACTTGAGTACCTCGTGGAAAGGGAACTGAGCCTGGACGCCTCATACCGGGCACTGTGGTGGTGCACTGTCAAGCCAGAGACGTGGAGGGCAGAGGGCATCCAGCCAGAGGGGAGAACTACACGAGCCCTGGCCTGTTGTGGAAAGCCTTAGCGGCGGACGTTGACTTCGGCAGTCCAGCAGAGTCACGGTACTGGGCTATCTATCATTACCGAAGTGAGATGCTACGGGGCCCGAGATCTATTGGACTGGGAGAAGATCTCCGCCGTTTCGTTGCCATGGAACGAGAGCTGGAGATGGACTATGTGGAACTACTCAACTCATGTCAGCCACAAAGCATGGACGCAGAACAGGAAAACTGGGTGGCGGACCCAGACCTGCCAGCCTACAGCTGGGAAAACGTGGCAGAGGTACCCCTGCTTCACTACCAACTGCAGAAGTAGGGGACCTCATAGACTGGTCCTGGAGAGACCAGATGGCAGGTGGAGATGGGACCGAGATCTCTCTACCGGCCCTACAGGGATGCTGGGCAGTCGGCCCAGATCCCCAGCGACAGTGTGTATCCCAGGGAGCTGAAGGTGCCGTCCTTGCTCCCCAGCGGCAGTGGGTGTTACATGGAGCTGAAGGTGCCGTCCTTGCTCCCCAGCGGCAGTCTACAGTACAGGGAGAGGAGCTGGTTACCCCTCTCCCCAGCAGAAGCATAACCCACCAAGGGGAGACACTAAGCCCCTCACCAGCGCAGATGGGACCGTGGTCTCTGCGCCCAAGCTACAGGGAGTATGGAGGGTCAGCCCTGCTCCCCAGCGGCAGAATATTTTACCAGGAGGGGAGAGTCTTGTCCCTCCTCCCCAGCTGCAGCCTAGCCCACCAAGGGGAGACAGTAAACCCCACAACAGTGCAGATGGGACCATAATCTCTGCACCTGCACCACTGGAGATATGGACAGTCTGTCCTGGTCCCCAACAACAGGACAAGGTATTGGAAGAGAAGGCGGTTTGTTTTTCCATAATACAAGAGAGGACGTCGCAGGGAGAGGAGCCTGTTACCCCTTCTCCCCAGCAACAGCTTTATCCAACCAGGAGAGAGGAGACCCTGGCTACTTTTTTCCCAGACTATGGATTTCCCACTGGATACATGTGGCAGGAGAACACCAGGACAGCTACACCGGGTAAGAAAGGCCGACTGACTATCAGAGCCCCAGACCGAATGGAGGTCTGGAGTCTGGATAGTCTTTTTGGTAAAGGGGAGAAATGTAGCGGACTGGACCCTGTACCAGAGTCTGCCCCAGTTTCCTGGAGGGGACTGCTTGCTCGCCTCCTGCCCTGCGACTATGGTCCCATGTATGCTTGTCCTGTTTGAGCGGTGATATCCCAGATAGCTCTGCTATGGAGCCCATTCGTATAATGAAAGACTATGGTAAAGACTTTAGCTCCATGGATGTGTGTGGTCTGAGCGCCATTCAATAATGTGCGCTCAGACCTAAGCCATCTGGGGATATGTTAAATGTCTGTGTACTGTAAAAGGTGGGACATTGTATATTTGAATAGTGATGTCTGTCCTATTGTCCCCACGTGTGTATTGGCGATTTCTCTTTGTCCTGAGAGATAATTGAATGACTCCTCGGTTGTCTCCAGGACAGAAGACATTGTGTATTCTCCGGCCTGTGATGATTACATTAACCCGTGTAGGGTAATTGTATCACAGGCAGAGGGGAGGGAGGGTGTGTTTCTATTGTCCCATTGTGTGTGATTGGCTGCTGTATCCCCTGTGTCTCAGTCTTCCTTCTGGTCCCCTAGGGGAGTGTCCACCAGGTGGGAGACCCGCATAAATACCCGGCAGGTAGCCCTCAATAAAGCTAGAGTTCCTGTTTAACCCTCAAAGTGAAGTGTCGTCTCATTATTGGGGAGGATTTATTGCATGCTGTTCCAGTTTGACTGCTAGGAGTGCAAACCTATTCGTATGGTTCCTATTCAACTGTCTACAGCATTCAGAGGCTTGAGAGGATTCATATGCTTCTCAGGTTCGGTGATTGAGGTGTCTGCTAGAGTGCTTGGAGTCCTCAGGAAACGCTAGGAGCATCCTTTAACGGAGGTACCCAGTCGGGGTGCCAGGCGATCCGTTACATTGGTGGCAAGCGGTGGGATGGCGTCGTCGTGCGAGGTAAAGCAGCTCAGAGACACCGTTCGTGGATTTACAAATTGAGGGCGACGCTAGGGTTCATACAGCGTCCCTATCTACAGAAAGATTTGGGAAAATGGGGTTCGTGGACCCCTGGGCAGCACACACACCTGAGAAAGAGAGTGAATTGGAATGGAGAGATAATGCCCGGAAAGAATTATGGTACAATGCCCTGGTTGAAGTCCAGTATCAACGGCAACAGCGCCTTCCTGGTGTCGCATACCAGTTGGAGGAGCAAATGGCCTGGCGGATGCCGCTTCTGGGAGACCAACCCGGAGGGCAGCAGGTAAGACAACTTGAGTACCTCGTGGAAAGGGAACTGAGCCTGGACGCCTCATACCGGGCACTGTGGTGGTGCACTGTCAAGCCAGAGACGTGGAGGGCAGAGGGCATCCAGCCAGAGGGGGAGAACTACACGAGCCCTGGCCTGTTGTGGAAAGCCTTAGCGGCGGACGTTGACTTCGGCAGTCCAGCAGAGTCACGGTACTGGGCTATCTATCATTACCGAAGTGAGATGCTACGGGCCCGAGATCTATTGGACTGGGAGAAGATCTCCGCCGTTTCGTTGCCATGGAACGAGAGCTGGAGATGGACTATGTGGAACTACTCAACTCATGTCAGCCACAAAGCATGGACGCAGAACAGGAAAACTGGGTGGCGGACTCCAGACCTGCCAGCCTACAGCTGGGAAAACGTGGCAGAGGTACCCCTGCTTCACTACCAACTGCAGAAGTAGGGGACCTCATAGACTGGTCCTGGAGAGACCAGATGGCAGGTGGAGATGGGACCGAGATCTCTTACCGGCCCTACAGGGATGCTGGGCAGTCGGCCCAGATCCCCAGCGACAGTGTGTATCCCAGGGAGCTGAAGGTGCCGTCCTTGCTCCCCAGCGGCAGTGGGTGTTACATGGAGCTGAAGGTGCCGTCCTTGCTCCCCAGCGGCAGTCTACAGTACAGGGAGAGGAGCTGGTTACCCCTCTCCCCAGCAGAAGCATAACCCACCAAGGGGAGACACTAAGCCCCTCACCAGCGCAGATGGGACCGTGGTCTCTGCGCCCAAGCTACAGGGAGTATGGAGGGTCAGCCCTGCTCCCCAGCGGCAGAATATTTTACCAGGAGGGGAGAGTCTTGTCCCTCCTCCCCAGCTGCAGCCTAGCCCACCAAGGGGAGACAGTAAACCCCACAACAGTGCAGATGGGACCATAATCTCTGCACCTGCACCACTGGAGATATGGACAGTCTGTCCTGGTCCCCAACAACAGGACAAGGTATTGGAAGAGAAGGCGGTTTGTTTTTCCATAATACAAGAGAGGACGTCGCAGGGAGAGGAGCCTGTTACCCTTCTCCCCAGCAACAGCTTTATCCAACCAGGAGAGAGGAGACCCTGGCTACTTTTTTCCCAGACTATGGATTTCCCACTGGATACATGTGGCAGGAGAACACCAGGACAGCTACACCGGGTAAGAAAGGCCGACTGACTATCAGAGCCCCAGACCGAATGGAGGTCTGGAGTCTGGATAGTCTTTTGGTAAAGGGGAGAAATGTAGCGGACTGGACCCTGTACCAGAGTCTGCCCCAGTTTCCTGGAGGGGACTGCTTGCTCGCCTCCTGCCCTGCGACTATGGTCCCATGTATGCTTGTCCTGTTTGAGCGGTGATATCCCAGATAGCTCTGCTATGGAGCCCATTCGTATAATGAAAGACTATGGTAAAGACTTTAGCTCCATGGATGTGGTGTGGTCTGAGCGCCATTCAATAATGTGCGCTCAGACCTAAGCCATCTGGGGATATGTTAAATGTCTGTGTACTGTAAAAGGTGGGACATTGTATATTTGAATAGTGATGTCTGTCCTATTGTCCCCACGTGTGTATTGGCGATTTCTCTTTGTCCTGAGAGATAATTGAATGACTCCTCGGTTGTCTCCAGGACAGAAGACATTGTGTATTCTCCGGCCTGTGATGATTACATTAACCCGTGTAGGGTAATTGTATCACAGGCAGAGGGGAGGGAGGGTGTGTTTCTATTGTCCCATTGTGTGTGATTGGCTGCTGTATCCCCTGTGTCTCAGTCTTCCTTCTGGTCCCCTAGGGGAGTGTCCACCAGGTGGGAGACCCGCATAAATACCCGGCAGGTAGCCCTCAATAAAGCTAGAGTTCCTGTTTAACCCTCAAAGTGAAGTGTCGTCTCATTATTGGGGGAGGATTTATTGCATGCTGTTCCAGTTTGACTGCTAGGAGTGCAAACCTATTCGTATGGTTCCTATTCAACTGTCTACAGCATTCAAAGGCTTGAGAGGATTCATATGCTTCTCAGGTTCGGTGATTGAGGTGTCTTCTAGAGTGCTTGGAGTCCTCAGGAAACGCTAGGAGCATCCTTTAACGGAGGTACCCAGTCAGGGTGCCAGGCGATCCGTTACAGGTCTGGTGTATGTGTGTTTATTAGAGATATTGTACTTTATCTCAAACTGCATTATTGCAAGGGTTAACCTTCCTTTCATTCTGTGTGCAGATGCTTCTAAAGTGTTAATCAGGTGTGTCATATATACTGTGTTTTTGTTAATAACTTACCTGCGTTCTGTGCTAGGATTACACGCTTCCTGAGGCGGGCTATTTACACAGGCAACTACTGGCCATAGATGTCTGTAATTGGTTTTCTTAGCCTCACTAGCTAGTTTTTTTGGTACTCTGGATAACTGTCCTTTGTCTGTTTCTTTGACGCTGCCTCTGTTTATTGATTTTGCCTCTGAGGTGACCTCCTGGTATTTAGCTCTGCTTGTTGTGATCTTGCCTTGCTGACTTGGTATTTGTTTACTCCTGATTTTACCTTGTATTTCTGTAATTCTGGATTTGGATGCAGTTCTGGTTTTTCCTGTCTGGTTTTCACCGCTTTCGGTCTATCTAATCTCCTTTCCCATTTTGGTTTATGCCACTGCCCTTAGCTAAGAAGGGATTGCTATTCAGTTATGGGCAATCACTTAGGGCGGATCATGTAAGTAGGTAGGGAAAGTGGTGTGGGTGGAGTACAGGGCTGCACTGTTCCCTACCCTTTCATGACAGAATCACATGCCGACCAAAATTTCTCTGCCTTGTAGTTCTTAGCAGGTATGGATCCTATGCAGGCCTTGGTAGACAAAATACATGGTTTCATCCAGCTGGGCCCGGATCTTGTGCAACGTGTCCAACACCAAGAGAATACTCAGTCTCCACCCCTTGTGATGGTTCCCCCACAGCTCCTAGAACCCCAAGTTAAGTTGCCTGATTGATTCAATTTGCAAGTGATAGGAAGCAGTTTGTGTCTTTCAGGGAGAGTTGCACATTTTATTTTCATTTCAGACTTCACTCCTTCAGGTCAGAGCAACATCCTTTCCAGTTTCCAGGCCAGATTCTCCAAGGTAGCTGTTTCCTTTGATAAACCCATGCAGCTAGGTAGGGACAGCGGTGTGAGTGGAGTACAGGGCTGCAATGTTCCCTACCCTTTCAAGACAGCTGTCTCACTCATTACCTGAGCAGTAGGTTTACCTGCTTGCTAGATCCTGCTTGTCTGCACTTGTACCAACTTCTGACTTATTATTGGATTCTGGCCCTCTGCCGTCTAACCTATGCCTGATCACCATACTGACCCTGTGCTGCCTGCCGTGACCTTGGCCTGTTACACACTACAAGTTTAACCTGATTCCTAGGTGCTTCACACCAGTGTTTCTGACCCCAATGGGTAAGCTATCAACCACAGAGGGACTACTTCAGGAGTGACTTGGTGTCTCCCCTGCAGCAAAGTCCAGATTCCTGTATAGAGAGGGGCTACATTTCAAATATCAGGGGACTATTAGGTCAAAGCCCTTAGGTATAGCCCAATGTCAAACTGGTTGGTTGACACAGTGGTTCCACACCCATTTATCTTTACAAGGGGCTTCTTAACTGATCTTAGCAAAATGCCTTAGTATATTACAGTTCTGAGATTAAAATAAGCACCACATTACTAGAGTTTAACTATTAGATGCCTGACTAAACAACTTTACTGTAAATATATACTATACTGAAGATCAAACACGTATTCTTACCATGCGCTCAGTCAAAGCCAACAATTCTTCTTCTTCTTTCTTGCGACTCTCAAAGTGAGCTTCAATGAGTGTTTGAAGTTCTGTTAAATCCTTTTCCATACGTTTTCTGTGAATATCCTGTAAATTGAGATACTGGTAACTTTGATGCTGTTTACATTTTGTTGCTCAATTTTTTTTTTCATTTTTTTAACTCAATATATATTTTTCAAAAGACATTTTTTCTAAAATATTAAAACATTTAACAAGCACACCTACCCCCTTGAGGCCATTTTTCGCTATGAAGGCCATGGCGACCTTTGTGCACTAAGAATCGATAAACCCATATCTTACTGTAATGCAGCACATAATAAAATTGCACTTGTTTGTTTACTGGTATCAGCTTTGCTATTACATGCACTCAGAAATGCTCTTCTATGCTTTTCTATTTGCTCACTGCTGTCATCTCCTGTGAGGCTCTGTGGGCGTTCCTGTTGATTTCACATGCACCAGCACAAGCTCTGCTGCCCCGCCCCCACATCCTGTTACATAGTTCAGTTAGCAGCCACTTACATATAGGCTGCCGGAACTTGCAAGTAACTTGGTAGTAAGATTTCATTCCATTTCATTTATTTTGATCAACTGCACTTTTTTATACACATATGTATGTAATTACACAGGATATTGACACTAATGATTTCCTGCACAAGAGTATATATATGCACAACTATGCTATGTTTGTTCACTTGGCTTGATAATGGCTCTGTGAGAGAGCTGAAACGTTGCTGACACATGTGCTGAATAAATCACCGCTTTTTTCACTTTTGGAAGAGTGCTGCGTTCTTTTCTATGAATATATGCGGCTCTTGGACACGAGCGGACGCGTGCACCGTGTGTTGAAGTGGAGTGCTGCCTGATCTTATTGGAATATATATATATATATATATATATATATATATAAATATTTATACTCCTGTCGTCGCAATGTTTTCAGCTCATTTACAGAGTCTCTTTTCAAGCTATGAGCTAAAACGTTGCGACTAGTGTGGAGTGAACTTGTGTTTCAAGTTCGACATACAAGGTTCAGGTTATCTAAGAATTCCGTTATGGATTCCGCTACCATGGACCATAAGGGTCCATTCACACGTCCACAACCTTATAGCTGACTTCTTTCTCTGCCAGGGTCTCTCTCTTTCTGCTTGTAGTCCGGGACTCACACTATCATGGGTCTGATGTCTGAGCTAACGGATCGTGCCCCAGCCAGTGGCGCGATTCTGTTTGTGCAGGAGTTCGCGGCTTGCGCTCTCATGGAGCAGCCACTGACGTCTCTTGTGCAACTACATAGTTGCAGATGCCAAAATTCCTATGACGCATTTTGGACAAAACGCTGTCCTTCCTCAGGGAAGATTACATGGTTATCTTTAGTGCCCTCCTTATATGCGCTCGATCTTAGTTGTTACTTTTTTCACTCCTTGCACTCAGCTTTGTAGTGTGATATATTGCCCCTAGTAGTGAAAACTTGAATCTTTCTTTAGTTTACATACATATTCCTATTCAAAGGCAAATAATTCTATCTCAGCATTTAAACCACTAGGTACCAAGGTGTTTATATTGAAGATCCATTTGTTTTCTACTCTGGACATATCTTTATTAAAATCACCTCCCCTTTTACTTTTCATTACTACTTCTATCCCACAAAAAGTTGAACCTGCAAAGTTTCCTTCATGTTTTTCTTTATAATGACATGAAAACTAGTGATGAGTGAGTACCAAAGTGTTCGGGGGTTTGGGAACTTGGTCCAAACACATAGCGATATTCGTGCGCTCAGCCGAGCACCCGAGTATAATGGAAGTCAATGGGAGACAACCAGGCACCTCCTGCTCGGATGAGGGGAGGGTGCGTGGTCCATTGGAAAAGGTCAGAAAGTGACAGAAACACCATCGAAATGGATCTGGAACAGCATGGGTGCATCTTGGACTCCATTGTCGCTGCTGGGAACCATATTGTCCCAGTTGTCCGCATCTTTTAAATAGCGACAAAATCAAGCCCAAAATCCTGCCCCCTCAAATAAAAAAATAAATTTTTAGAGGTAAAATTGTTAGTAAACATTCTTTCCTGTATATTCAATTGTATATACAGTGCACATGCTGCCAAAAATTACAAGGAAGAAGCACTGCGATACAGCCTGTATATCACATAAAGGAGGGCCTTATTCACACAGTGCTACAATTGTTCAGGTACACTGCTGCACTCATAAAGCCTATGCAGTAAGTGAAAGGGCTGCAAAAAATTACAAGGAGGGCATCATACACACCCTTGAAAAATTATCATTGATGGCCTACTGATGACCCTCAAAAACATTTGGAGCAAAGGCGTGCTGGTTACCCTCTAAAACATTATAGTTGAGGGCCTGAAGGTGAGCGGACCCAATAAAAAATTGTAGTGAGGGTCTGAAGGAGAGTGAACCCCATAAAACTTTGCAGTTATGGCCTACAGGTGAGCAGACCGTATAAAACATTAGAGGTGAGGGCGTGAAGCCGAGCGAACCGCATAAAACATTGCAGTGATGGCCTACAGGTGAGCAGACGGTATAAAGCATTGGAGGTGAGGAACTGAAGGTGAGCGAACCACATAAAACATTGCAGTGATGGCCTACAGGTGAGCAGACTGTATAAAGCATTGGAGGTGAGGGCCTGATGCCTAATGAACCCATAAAATATTGCAGTGATGAGCTACAGGTGAGCAGACCTTATAAAGCATTGAAGGTGAGTGCCTGAAGCCTAGAAAACCCCATAAAACATTGCAGTGATGGCCTACAGGTGAGCAGACCTTATAAAGCATTGGAGGTGAGGGCGTGAAGCCTAGCGAACCCCATAAAACATTGTAGTGATTGCCTACAGGTTAGCAGACGGTATAAAGCATTCGAAGTGAGGGCCTGAAGCCTAGTGAACCCCATAAAACATTGCAGTGATGGGCTACAGGTGAGCAGACCTTATAAAGCATTGGAGGTGAAGGCATGAAGTCTAGCGAACCCCACAAAACATTGCAGTGATGGCCTACAGGTGAGCAGAAAATATAAAACATTAGAGGGAGGACCTGAAGTTGATTAAACCCCATAAAACATTGCAGTAATGGCCTACAGGTGAGCAGATGGTATAAAGCATTGGAGGTGGGGGCCTGAAGCCTAGTGAACCCATAAAATATTGCAGTGATGGCCTACAGGTGAGCAGACCTTATAAAGCATTGGAGGTTAGGGCCTGAAGCCTAGCGAACCCCATAAAACATTGCAGTGATGGCCTACAGGTGAGCAGACCTTATAAAGCATTGGAGGTTAGGGCCTGAAGCCTAGCGAACCCCATAAAACATTGCAGTGATGGCCTACAGGTGAGCAGACCTTATAAAGCATTCGAGGTGAGGGCCTGAAGCAGAGCGAACCCTACAAAACATTGTAGTGAGGGCATATATATATTCTGTATAGAACAGGAGGCGGAGGAGGAGGCAGATGAGAAAAAAAGATTTAAACATATACCGTTTTTTTGCAGTGAAAAGGGTGCATCTGAATCTTGTGGATTGAGTACATTATAAAGCAAACATTTTAATTGTGTTTTTGTTCCTCATTAGCTCAGCTTTCCTCTTGTGGAGTGGAGAAGTCAGGGGTAATCCAGGCCTTGTTCATTTTTATCTGAGTCAACCTGTCAGCATTGTCAGTGGACAAGCTGATACGCTTATCTATTATAATGCCACCAGCAGCACTATATACACGCTCAGACAATATGCTGGCGGCAGGGCAGGCCAGCACCTCCAAGGCGTAGAGCGCGAGTTCGTGCCACGTGTCCAGCTTGGACACCCAGTAGTTGTAAGGCACTGAGGGATCATTTAGGACGCTGACACGGTCTGAAATGTATTCCTTCACCATCTTCCAAAACGTTTCCCTCCTTGTAGCACTAGGCCGCAATTCAGGGTGAGGTTGCTGGTGGGGTGTCATGAAAGTGTCCCATGCCTTGGAAAGTGTTGCCCTGCCTCTGTTGGAACTACTGTGTGTTTCCCTTGTCTCCCTTCCTCGGTTGCCTAAGAAAGTACGGACCCTGGCAGCAGCATTGTCAGATGGAAAAATTTGGAGCAATCTGTCAACAAGTACCTTCTGGTATTGCACTGTTTTACTTGTCCTCTCCACCACAGGAATCAGAGATGAGAAGTTCTCTTTGTAACGGGGGTCGAGAAGGGTAAACACCCAGTGTTCCCTATCTGTGTTACCAAAAATGCATATAACGCGAGGGTCTCGGGAAAGGCAGCCTAACAAGAAGTCAGCCATGTGTGGCATAGTACCAACAAGACGTTGATGTCAACTTCAGGATGACTCTTCATACCCTCATCTTCCTCCTCCTCTTCTGCACATCCACACTGAACAAATGGAATTAAAGTTCCATGGATATGGGAGCAACGATCGTTTGAGTAGACACAGCAGTGGGATGGTTATGCTTATAATAGCGTTAGCGCCACTAACCATCTTTGTGGATTCATCAAAGTTTTTTAAAACCTCACATAGGTCTGACATCAATGCCCACACTTGTGAATAGTAGCAGTTTACTGGAAAGACGACGACCATGTTGCAGCTGGTATTCCACAACTGCCCTCTGCTGCTCACAAAGCCTGGCCAACATGTAGAACGTAAAGTTCCACCGCGTGCTCACGTCGCACAACAGTCAGTGAGCTAGAAGCCGTAAGCGCTTCTGCAGAGTTGACAGACCGGCTGAAGCTGTGGACGACTTGCGGAAATGAGCACAAAAGTAGTAGCTCCTGCAAATTGGGTAGGTTTTGATAAACCGCTGAACCACAAAGTTTAAGACGTGGGCTAGGCATGGAATGTGTGTCAGATTACAGACATTGTCAGGCACAACCATGGCTTGTTCTAGGTTTAGTGGCGAGAGCCACAGCTCGGTCTGGTCCCTTATACTCTGCAGCTGTGTGCTGTTTGTCCCCTAAACAGATCAGGTTCAGCACGGCCTGTTGACGCTTAACCACAGCAGTGCTACACTGCTTCCAGCTAGCGACTGATGGATGACTGCTGTTGGAGGTGGAAGTGGAGGAGGAGAAGTGGGGGTTGGAGGCAGTAACATAGATGCTGGTGGAGACCCTGATGGACGTAGGGCCCACAATCCTGGGCGTGGGTAGCACCTGTGCCATCCCAGGGTCCGACTCACTCCTAGCCTTTACAACAGTCACCCAGTGTTGCTGTCAGAGAAATGTAGCGTCCCTGGCCACCAGCACTTGTCCATGTGTCCGTGGTGAGGTGGACCTTCCCAGTAAGTGCCTTGGTCAGGGCACGGGTAATGTTCTGGGACACATGCTGGTGTAAGGCGGGCACGGCACACCGTGAAAAATAGTGGGGGCTGGGGACTGTGTACCGAGGGACGGCTGCCGACATCAGGCTGCGGAAGGCCTCAGTGTCCACAAGCTTAAATGGCAACATTTCAAGGGCCAGTAATTTTGAAAGTAGTGCATTTAATGCTATGGCCTGTCGCTGGTTGGGTATTTGCGCTTGCGTTCAAATGCCTATGTTATTGACATTTGGACCTTTCGCTGGGACAGGGAAGTGGATGTTGTTGATGACGGTTTATGCAAAGGTCCAGGTGCAGGGCGAGGGGCAGGGGATTGGCCAGCAGTGCGTAACACAGGGGAAGTGGAGGCAGTGGTGGGAACCGCAGACGCAGAGTGTGGACCCAGGCGTTCGGCCCACTTATTAGGGTGCTTGGATGCCATGTGGCGGATCATGCTGGTGGCGGGGAGGTTGCTAGTGTTCACGCCCTGGCTCATTTTGGTACGGC
Source organism: Bufotes viridis (assembly GCA_033119425.1). NCBI lineage: Eukaryota > Metazoa > Chordata > Amphibia > Anura > Bufonidae > Bufotes > Bufotes viridis. The sequence goes on along the minus strand of CM065591.1, from coordinate 201,682,340 downwards.
ACAGGTTGCAAACTACCACTTTTTTGTTGTCTGTGCTTTTCTCAAAAAAGCACCATATTGCGGAACACCTACCCCTTGGCAAGGTAGATTTATGCATGGGGGTGCTCGGTGTAACAGTTGCGGGCCTGTTTGGTGTGACCCGATGTCTCCCTTTTGCAACCCCACTGCATCTTCCAGACTGTTGCGGTCCTACAGATTTCTCCCCCTCGTTACTGCTGTCCTTGCTCGGCTTTTCACCTAACCATGTTGGGTCAGTGACCTCATCGTCCACCACCTCCTCTTCCACTTTCTCACTCTGCTCATCCTCCTGAATTGACTTAACCACCACCTCAGTGATTGGCAGCTGTGTCTCATCATCATCCACCTTGTAAACGAATGATTGCAGTTCATCCCCATCATCTTCTTGAGACTGTGAAGGCTCAAGAGGTTGGGAATCAGGGCACAATATCTCAAGTACCTCTTTAAGCATGCTTGGCGAGAGAGCCAAACCAAGTACTGGAGATGAAAAGAGTTCATGTGAATATGCGAGTGTGGGATCACTTGTTTGGCCAGACGCGACATGGTGGAAGGAAGGAGGATCAGAGTGTGGATTCGGTTGACCAGACTCTTGGCTACAGAGACTGGACTTCGTGGAAGAGAGGGTGGTGCTTAACTGACTGGAAGTATTATCTTCTGTAATCCAAATGACCACCTGTCCACACTGGTCCGACTTGGACAGTGTTGTCCTGTGCCTTCCAGCTACGTTGGACATGAATCTAGGTAAGGTGGATTTTTTTTTTCTGGTGCACTGGTAGCAGGCACAATTTCATTGCGCCCAGGGTCACGGCCTCTGCTTGCACCATCACCATCACGCCCAGGGACATGGCCTCTGCTTGCACCATCAGCATCAAGCCCAGGGCCATGGCCTCTGCTTGCACCATCAGCATCACGCCCACTTCCCCCTCCCTTTGTGCTCGCCTTCTTCATATTAATGGTTTTGTCTGTAGATGTGGCGCAGATTGTTTTACTGTCCCCTAAAGACACAGTTTTCTGATGCAGGACAGTACTGGATACAGAAAAATACAGATTTTCGGCGCTACACTAGCCCAGAGATAATGTCATTTTTACAGTACACACTGTATTGGCTTGCTGTAATGTACTGGAGACAGAGAAATACAAATTTTCGGCACTACAGTAGACCACAGATAATTAAATATTTTACAGTACCCACTGTATTGACTTGCTGTAATTTACTGGAGCCAGAGAAATAAAAATTTTCGGCACTACAGTAGGACACAGATAATGACATTTTTACAGTACACACTGTATTGGCTTGCTGTAATGTACTGAATACAGAAAAACAAAGATTTTCAGGAGTACACTAGCCCAGATATAATGTAATTTTTACAATACACACTGTACTGGAGACAGAAAAATACTAATTTTCGGCACTACAGTAGGCCACAGATAATGAAATATTTTACAGTACCCACTGTATTGACTTGCTGTAATGTACTGGAGACAGAGAACTACAAATTTTCGGCACAACAGTAGGCCACAGATAATGACATTTTTACAGTACACACTGTATTGGCTTGATGTATTGTACTGGAGACAGAGAAATACAAATTTTCGGCACTATAGTAGGACACAGATAATGAAATTTTTACCGTACACACTGTATTAGCTTGCTGTAATGCACTGGAGACAGAGAAATACAAATTTTCAGCACTACAGTAGGACACAGATAATGAAATTTTTACAGTACACACTGTATTCTCTTGCTGTAATGTACTTGAGACGGAGAAATACAATTTTTCGGCACAACAGTAGGCCACAAATAATGACATTTTTACAGTACACACTGTATTCGCTTGATGTAATGTACTGGAGACAGAGAAATACTAATTTTCGGCACAACAGTAGGCCACAGATAATGAAATGTTTACAGTACACACTGTATTGGCTTGCTGTAATGTACTTAAGACAGAGAAATACAAATTTTCGTCACTACAGGAGGCCATAGATAATGAAATATTTTACAGTATCCACCTTATTGACTTGTTATAATGTACTAGAGACAGAGAAATACAAATTGTCGGTACTACAGTAGGCAACAGATAATGAAATGTTTATAGTACACACTGTATTGGCTTGCTGTAATGTACAGAATACAGAAAAATAAAGATTTTCAGGAGTACAGTAGCCCAGAGATAATGTAATTTTTACAATACACACTGTACTGGCTTGCTGTAATGTACTGGAGACAGAGAAATACAAATTTTTGGCACAACAGTAGGACACAGATAATGAAATTTTTACAGTACACACTGTATTCGCTTGATGTAATGTATTGGAGACAAAGAAATACAAATTTTCGTCACTACAGTAGGCCACAGATAATGAAATATTTTACAGTACAAGCTGTATTGGCTTGCTGTAATGTACTGGAGACAGAGAAATAAAGATTTTCAGAAGTACACTAGCCCAAAAATATTGTAATTTTTACAATACACATTCTACTAACTTGCTGTAATGTATTGGAGACAGAGAAATACAAATTTTCGGCACTTCAGTAGGCCACAGATAATGAAATTTTTACAGTACCCACTGTATTGACTTGCTGTAATGTACTGGAGACAGAGAAATACAAATTTTCGGCACTACAGTAGACAACAGATGATGAAATGTTTATAGTACACACTTTATTGGCTTGCTGTAAGTGTACTGAATACAGAAAAATAAAGATTTTCAGGAGTACAGTAGCCCAGAGATAATGTAATTTTTACAATACACACTGTACTGGCTTGCTGTAATGTACTGGAGACAGAGAAATACAAATTTTCGGCAAAACAGTAGGCCACAGATAATTAAATTTTTACAGTACACACTGTATTCGCTTGATGTAATGTATTGGAGACAGAGAAATACAAATTTTTGGCATTACACTAGGCCACAGATAATGACATTTTTAGAGTACACACTGTATTCGCTTGATGTAATGTACTGGAGACAAAGAAATACAAATTTTCGTCACTACAGTAGGCCACAGATAATGAAATATTTTACAGTACAAGCTGTATTGGCTTGCTGTAATGTACTGGAGACAGAGAAATAAAGATTTTCAGGAGTACACTAGCCCAGAAATAATGTAATTTTTACAATACACACTCTACTAACTTGCTGTAATGTATTGGAGACAGAGAAATACAAATTTTTGGCACAACAGTAGGCCACAGATAATGAATTTTTTACAGTACACATTGTATTGGCTTGATGTATTGTACTGGAGACAGAGAAATACAAATTTTCGGCACTATAGTAGGACACAGATAATAAAATGTTTACAGTACACACTGTACTGACTTGCTGTAATGTACTGGAGACAGAAAAATACAAATTTGTGGCACAACAGTAGGCCACAGATAATGAAATGTTTACAGTACACACTGTATTCGCTTGATGTAATGTACTGGAGACAGAGATATACAAATTTTCGGCACAACAGTAGGCCACAGATAATGAAATATTTTACAGTACACACTGTAGTGGCTTACTGTAATGTGCTGGAGACAGAGAAATAAAGATTTTCAGGAGTACACTAGCCCAGAGATAATGTAATTTTTACAATACAAATTGTACTGGCTTGCTGTAATGTACTGGAGAGAGAGAAATACAAATTTTCGGCACCACAGTAGGCCACAGATAATGACATGTTTACAGTACACACTGTATTGGCTTGCTGTAATGTACTTGAGACAGAGAAATACAAATTTTCAGCCCTACATTAGGCCACAGATAATGAAATGTTTACAGTACACACTGTATTGGCTTGCTGTAATGTACTGGAGACAGAGAAATACAAATTTTTAGCACAACAGTAGGCCACAGATAATGTAATTTTTACAATACACTCTGTATTGGCTTCCAGTAAGGTACTGGATACAGAAAAATACAGATTTTCGGCACTATGCTAGCCCAGAGATGTAATTTTGACATTACACACTGTATTCGGATGTAGTTCTATATTGGATACAAATTTGTCCCAAATAAAATGTATTCTTTGCATGAATACTTTATATACGGTTGCGGCCTAAACGCACACACAGATGTGCCCAAAACTAGTTAACTATGGCCAAAATATAAATCAATGTCTGCTGGAATAATTCATATAACTGTTGCGGATTGAACACACACACAGATGTGGCACAAATTAGGTTAATTTCCCCAGAAAAAATAATTTCTCTGATGGTGCGCTGTACAGTATATCTCCCTAGCAGGCACACTGTAGTGAATAAGCCTCTTTTTATAATGTCTGCCCAACACATTGCTAATCACTAGTGACAACGGATGTCCCTCAAACTTTCTCTGAATATTATATACATGCTCCCCCATTCTTTTCTTTAGTTGTCTTTTTGTACGACCAATATATATTTTATTACAGGGGCATGTTATTGCGTATATCACTCCACAACTGTTGCAGGTAATAAATTGCTTAATATTCTGCTTGTATGAGCCTTCAGTATTTATTATTTGCGTTATTTGCGTTTGGATTTTTATTACTCCGCGGCATCATACATCCTGCACATTTTTTGCAGGGATAAAATCCTTTTGGTCGACCTTCTTCTCTAGCTTATTACCATATATTTGTTTGTAGATGCCACTATATTTCCTATATTCTTTGCCTTACGGTAGACAAATCTTGGTTCTACGGGGATCAATTCGCCAATTATTTTGTCCTCTTTTAGAATGTCCCAATGTTTCCTGACAATTTTCTTAAAGTGTAATGCATGGCTATTGTATGGTATAATAATTGGGGGGATTGGTACTTCTTCTACTTTAGTATATTTTCCAACCAGCGTGGTAAATGACAACTTTCTATAGCAATAAAACTATTTGCATCTGTTGGTTTGTTAAATGTTTTTGTACATATTTTGTCCCCTTAATGTATATTGTCAAATCTAAAAACTGTATCTCTCTCTTACTATAACTGGGTGTGAATTCTAGATAAAATCATTTTTATTTATACTTTAGTATAAATAACCTTAGTTATGGTCCATGGTAGCAGAATCCATAACGGAATTCTTACATGACCCGAACCTGAACCTCGTATGTCAAACTTGAAACAAGTTCACTCATACCTAGTTGTGACCACAGGGGTGAAAAAAGTGTTCTTTTCACTCATTTTTTGTGAGAGTGCTGACATTTTTTAAAAATTCTTATATTGTCCTGGATTTGTTGCCGGATTCATTGGCCTGAACCTCCATATTGATTTTTGGCCTGATGTGCTGCCATTGTTTTATTTATTTATATATATATATATATATATATATATATATATATCATATTGACATAATCAATCAATGTACTTTTATATGAATTGTGACTTTTTTATGATAATTGGATGATTTTTTGTAATGAATTGCTACACCTTTATATACCACTGTTGTAACACGTCTGCATAGCTTGAGAAAGACCGCAACAAGCTGTTGAAACTTCTCTGCTATTTGACACTGAGTGAATAAACCATGATCACGTTTGATTATATCGGAGTGCTGCTGGCTTTTTTACTATATATATATATATATATATATATATATATATATATATATATATAGTGATTGGCTCTCTTTTTTTTAAACCACACTGTCACAGGTGTTCACTAATTAATGAGGCACTGAGGCACGCTATGAGCGAATTTTATCAAATTTTGGCATTTGGCACGAGATTTTCTGTATTTTATGGATATGTGATTCCGTTTTAGATTGAGACATAAAAAGTATGACAATTACACTGCATTTTGCACTATGTACTGTAATTTTGTATTGATTGACACTTGTTTGGATCACTATGAATTCTGGGTATATATACCCCCATGTTGACACCATGTTTGCATGTTTGAAAAAGACCGCATTGAGCAGTTGAAATGTCGCAAACGGGAGAATAAAGTGGGTTCACCATTCACAAGAAATAACGGAGTGCTGCCAATTTTTGGGATCTATGGAATTGTGACTGCCCAGCCAGCTGTCTTTTGGTATTTGCACCCAGGCTCCAATAGTGCTGTGCTGCTGCTGTTTTCTCTTTTGTATTTGTGTATTGGACTTATACAGCTTTTTGCACGCTTCATACGCATCATTTCCTTTTTTTTCAATATGGACCCCCACGATGTATTCACCTATACAAAGGCTGATGAGGAGAGAATTCTACAGGGATTGGTGAGTGACCCTGCATTTTTATCTACACCCACCATTATTGACCTGAAAAAGCGATTTGAGGCTGATCTGAAGAAAATCACAGCCATGGACCTACATTTAACTACTTTAGTCCAATATTATAAAGAACATAAGATCCCGCGGGGTATTCGTTCACAACTTAAACCTGGTCTATTCCCCGTGGACTCTGTTTTTGCACAAAAGTTTGCACAAATATCAAATAAATATGCTTTCGATGTGATTTTACTAAATTTGGAATACCTACAACATGAACTTGCTTTAGTAAGGGACAGACATGGACAAACTATAACAGCAATACAAGAAATCATGGGCACTGAGGATTGGGTGCAATATGAAACTTCCTGCTCTAACTACATATAGAAGTTCATCAAGGAACAAGAAACCTTGAAAAGGAAAAAATGGTTACGTGATGCCAGTGATTATTCCAGTGGAAAAATCTACACCTGGCAAGATGATATTCAGAAGAAACCATATACTTCATCAAATCGGTTTGGGAATCGTAACAATACACAACATAATCAGACAGTATCCTCTTCCACGATGGCTTCACAGTCTTTTTTAGAATCGGGCCATCCCCCAAAAGAACCAGGAGGGGTGGTAGAAGACAATTTAAAAGGAAGAAACAGCAAAGGACAGGAACCAACAAAACAGATGGTGCTACGCAAGAAAACGCACTAACTATTGCGGACTCTACACAAAAAACATCAGTGGTAAATATCTCCTCTATGTCTCTATCTGTAGCACAACTGAGTCAACTCAGTAAGGGACTCTCTTTTTGTCCAGCCACCAAGGTGGACTGGTTTCAATTGGAGATTGACCTGCAACGGTTCTTCAGACTGATTAAGCTGAAGGTTTGGTTTAAAGATCAAAACCCTGTTGCACGGTCCATCTGCCAATTATCTGATACTGAGCTCACAATGGGGCGGATAGGTTTATCCACTAAGAGTGAGTTCTTACCTCCTGGAGGTGTTCCAGCACTTGATGCCTTTATCAAAGCTATTCAACTTGATTTAGATGTACTTAAGAATGATGTATCTGGTGTTTCTCTCAAACATCCCAATATGACATCTGGGGATCTGGCGGCTGTTGACGAATTGTGCCATAACAGCGGCCTCACCATAAAGCCAGCCGACAAGGGTGGTCCGGTTGTTGGTATGGACACATCTTGGTACATTGGGGAGATCGCTAGACAACTTAGTGACCCTGAAGTTTATCAAAAGTTACCACGTGACCCGAGATTTGATGTTTCTAGGAAAATTAAAAACATCCTTGATTGGGCAATGGAACAAGGGATTATTGATTCTGAGCTGTATCAACTTTTGACAATTGACCATCCCTGGACACCTGTTTTATATATACTACCAAAGATTCATAAGTATTTATCCAATCCACCGGGTCGTCCCATAGTGTCCGGGACAGAATCAATTTTCTCTAACATTGCCATCATTTTGGACCGCATCCTACGTGATTTTGCCACCAATGCTAAGTCATACATTAAGGACACAGGTGATTTTCTAGCAAAAATTGCCGATATCACCTTACCAAATAACTGTCTTGTGGAATCATTTGATGTCACAAGTCTGTACACATCTATAGTTCATACACGTGGGGTAATTGCTGTCCAAAAGTGTCTTGAAGCCAGTCAATATTCCACAGATTGTCAGACCTTATGTATTCAATTATTGAATGTGGTATTGAGATACAATTATTTTGTGTTTTTGGATGAATTTTATTTACAACTCCGGGGGACTGCCATGGGGTCGAATGTGGCACCGACCTATGCCAACGTCTTCATGGCGTCCCTCGAGGAGGGCCTTGTCTATGTGTCCCACCACTTCAGGAATGTCCTGGGGTGGTGGAGATACATAGACGATGTTTTCCTTATTTGGCAGAGTGATGTCCCCTCCCTGAATGAGTTCCATGATTTTTTGAATTCCATGGATGATGACATCCGATTCACATTGACATGGTCAGATACCAGTGTTCAGTTCTTGGACACCACGATATCTATTGTTGGTGACAAGCTGAGCACTAATATCTACATCAAACCTACGGACTGTAATAGTTTGCTTAGATATGACAGTTGTCACCCCAGGTCCACCATAAATTCATTACCATATAGCCAGCTACTTCGGATAAAGCGAATTGTACAAGATCCTGCACAGATTGATAAACGTTATGATTTTATGATGGATAAATTTGCAAAAAGAGGATATCCCAGATCTGTTTTGAATAAACATCTGGAGAAGGTCCGGAACAATAAGACCAGGGAGGAGATGACTCAATCCACTGAGAAGGAACGTATTCCTTTTGTTTCAATGTACTCCGAACAAAGTGGTGATATTGCCGTGATCATTAGGAAACACTGGAAAATTCTTGCTAGCAATTTCCCTGAAGTAAAACCATTCAGGGTTCCACCACTTTTATCATATAAATGACCAAAAAATTTGAGGGATAAATTGGTGAAGGCTGATATCTCCACGGTTAAGAAGGTTCAGACGTATTTTGGGTCGCGTAGGACATTCGACAATATCTGACATGTGACAGCTCATACGTGATTTATGTATTACAATGTCCATGTGGTCTCCTCTATGTTGGGGAGACCACATGTGACATTAGGACAAGGATAAATAATCACCGGTTCTTTATCAGACAGAAAGGAAAAGATCTTCCAGTCCCCAAACATTTTGTAGAGAAGGGTCACACAGAGAAGGATTTGAGGTTCATGATTCTGGACCAATATTCCTAGACGTGGAGGCGATCGAACACTGGCTCTCAAACAGAGGGAGCTACGGTGGATCCAGCGCCTCCAAACACTTAGGCCTTCTGGCCTTAATTTGGAATTCAAGTGGAACTTGATGCAGTAAGCGACCGAGATGGGGTTTCTCTCTGATATTGAGCCTTTGTATGGTGAATAAATATGGTGTCTGTCTAGTTATTTTTATTAATTTTTTTATTAATTTATTGTTTTTTATCTATAGATGATCTTCATCTGTGTTACATATTGGATGGAATCAGTGGTGGCCCTACGTATATGAACTTTTCATGACATTAACCACGGCATTGGACGCCGGGAGACAATACAACTGCAACAGTTTTTTTAAGAAATAATTTTTTTGCAACAATGTTTGTACAACAGTTACAGTTTGAAAATGGATCAGGGTTAGAATTAAGAACTTATGAGAGCTTGCCCTGAGGGGCTTTGTACTCTGAACCCTCCCCGGATTAGGGTTATTGATCACGGTTTGTGATATGGCCCAGGTGGCCTTCTGTTCATCAATTAGGAGGATGGGAATAAAATGCATTGTCCACTAGGCAGAATTTGGGTTCTGATGTGCTGGACCGTGATGGTCCTTGTACCCAGTTTCCCATAATAGGCTGACGGATATGATCACTTGAGGTGACATAACCGCCATAGCCCTGCCTATTAGTGGTTTCCTCTATTCCCCTAGTGAATGAATATATCCAGTTCTGCTGCTATTACTAATGAAAATGGTTGATTTTTTCTTTCTGAAAAATATACACAATGTCACTTTGTATATCATATTGTCTCCCGACATGCCATGGGTTATCTTATAATATATAGATATGCGGCTGTGTTACTGTATAGCGCTTGTCGCGCTGGACATGATTGAGTTTGCTATCGACGGAGGGAGGGCGTCGGATGGTTGCCATGGTGAAGCTTCACCTGACTTTGTCATGTGATACTCCCGGGGCGGCCCCTCGCTCCTCCTCTCGACATTGCCTTCACTTGAACGTCACGGGTGACGGTCCGACTTCCCTGGTCGCGTTGGGCCTCCGGACAGACATGTGACGGAGTCAGCTGACTTGGTCACGTGTTGGTCGGGAGTCTCGTGACGCGGTGATGTTTGTTCCGGTAACCTAGCAGCGTGACATGCGCACCACAGAACACGGCACGCTGGGCCGTGCGCCACTGAACCACCAATAATATGTAATAATGTATTGTTACATTGTATTTTCAAGCTGATTGGCTCTCTTTTTTTTTAAACCACACAGTCACAGGTGTTCACTAATTAATGAGGCACGCTAAGAGCGAATTTTATCAAATTTTGGCATTTGGCACGAGATTTTCTGTATTTTATGGATATGTGATTCCGTTTTAGATTGAGACATAAAAAGTATGACAATTACACTGTATGTTGCACTATGTACTGTATTTTTGTATTGATTGACACTTGTTTGGATCACTATGAATTCTGGGTATATATACCCCCATGTTGACACCATGTTTGTATGCTTGAAAAAGACCGCATTGAGCGGTTGAAACGTCGCAAAGGTGAGAATAAAGTGGGTTCACCATTCACAAGAAATAACGGAGTGCTGCCAATTTTTTGGATCTATATATATATATATATATATATATATATATATTAATAAAAGTCCCAAAAAGCGGCACTCGTGGACGTTGGTGGCCTGCCAGCGGTAAAAGCCCGGGCGGGGCTGCTCATAGATATAGACAAAAAGAAACCGCAGCACTGCCGATGTTAGTGAAAAGAAGGTGGATCCTTTATTCACCTGTGCAATGTTTTGATCCTCTCAATGGGATCCTCATCAAGCAATGCTTGATAAGGATCCCATTGAGAGGACCGAAACGTCACACAGGTGAATAAAGGATCTACCTTCTTTTCACTAACATCGGCAGTAGTGCAGTTTCTTCTTTTATATATATATATATATATATATATATTAGAGTTATTGCAGTATATAAATCGTTTGCTAGAGTAAGTTGTGCATTGTGTGTGTGTGTGTATGTATGTATATATATATATATATATATATATATATATATATTACTCTTTTTGTGAGGCAAAGTAACTAAAGATGAGCGAATCGAAGTTGACTAAGTGGAATTCGATCCGAATTTCAGGAAAACTTTGCACCGAATCCAAATTTGCTCACGCTACGTATAACGAATTGCATTTTTTCCTAAAATGTCTGCTGCACATGTGAGGACATGGAGCAAGGAACTCTGGGAAGGCGGGATCACCCATAATGCCATGCATGCAGCGAGTCAGCAGCCAGCCAGCCCTGTGATGTCACAGCCCTATAAATAGCCTCAGCCATCTTGGATTCTGCCATTTTCCAGTGTACTTAGTGCAGGGAGAGACGTCAGCAGGTGCAGTGTTTAAAAAAACTTAATTTTGCTAAAAAAATCGATTTACAAGTGCAGGGAAAGATTTTTCAAGGTGTAGGGAAAGAATAGGGAGGAATAATTCCACAGCATTTATGTTGAACAGGGTTCAGTAGGGGAGGTTACAGCCTGGGTAATAGGAACAATCCTATTACACCTTGCTGCACTGACTGGGGATCCAAATTGCCATTATACAGCTCTGTAATTCCAGCAAACCGTTCTTGTTATTGGGGTGCAAGTGCTGTTTGGTACATCCATTAATAGGGTTTATTACAAGGAAATATTTCTATGTCTTATTTGCCCTTGTGCGGTGCAGTTATATGTTCTAAAGCATTTTTGGCTTGTATTAGGGGGAAAAAAGGGCTTATTAGCCATTGTGTGGTGAAGTGCGAAAATGACAGCCCTTTTTCTCGTGTATTAGTGGCAAAAGAAAAATATATTTGCCATTCAGCGGTGCAGTTATATATTCTAAAGCCCTTTTTGTCGTGCATTAGTGGCAAAAGTAAAATATATTTGCCGTTCAGCGGTGCAGTTATATCTTCTAAAGCCCTTTTTGTCGTGTATTAGTGGCAAAAGAAAAGTATATTTGCCGTTCAGTGGTGCAGTTATATATTCTAAAGCCCTTTTTGTCGTGCATTAGTGGCAAAAGTAAAATATATTTGCCATTCAGTGGTGCAGTTATATATTCTAAAGCCTTTTTTGTCGTGCATTAGTAGCAAAAGAAAAGTATATTTGCCGTTCAGCGGTGCAATTATATATTCTAAAGCCCTTTTTGTCGTGCATTAGTAGCAAAATAAAAATATATTTGCCGTTCAGTGGTGCAGTTGGCAGCAGTGGGAGGTCGATAGCCAAACATGCCCAGAGTAGACAACCCGCTTCACAGGAGCCTACCTGGCCGGGAAGTAGTGGTGCATGGGTTCACGGAAGCAGCGGCGGTAGCAGTCAGTCAGTGCGTAGTGCTGGGGGTAAAAATCACCTACTCGGCGGTGTTGCAATTTTTTAGTTAAGCCGCCGGAGGTGAACATGGCCATATGTAGAATCTGTGGGAACAAGGTGAAGCGTGGCCAGGGTGCCAATGTTGGCAGGCACCACAGCCCTACGTCAACATATGGAGCATCATCATAAAGTGGGCTGGGAGAACCGTGGCTCCCATGTGGTTGTCCAGCCTGCCGCGTGTGGCATGCATCCGATTTCAGGCAGTCAAGGCTCCACCACCTGAACCGAAGGGAGCTGTCTGTCCTTCCCATCATCTACCAGTTCTGATGCTCCTGCTCCTCATCCTCGTACTCCTTGTCACTCATTCCGTCAGCAATCGATCACCGAAGCGATTGCCAAGAGACAACAGTATGCGTGCACTCATCCAAGGCCGCAAAAGCTGATCGTGCTTCTGGCCAAGTTGCTGGTGCTGCAGACCCTCCATTTTCAAGTGGTGGACTCTGCACCTTTCAGAGAACTGATGGCTTGTGCCGAGCCAAGGTGGAGAGTCCCAAGCCGTCCTTTTTTTGCCAAAAAGGCAGTACCAGCCCTGCAAACACATGTAGAACAGAAGGTGGGCTAGTCCTTGAACCTGTTGGTGTCTGCCAAAGTGCACGGCAGCACTGACGTGTGGAGCTGTAACTACGGTCAGGGACAATATATGATATTACAACTTGCAGGATAACATGCATTGGAGATGTGGCACCTACATCTCACGGCCACATGAGTCCTGTGGGGGCTGAACTGGAAAAAATGGACATTGGAGCACAAGCAATGTGTAGTAAAATGGGTGGTTTTTGTACACAGGTGACAGGAGAGGAGGATCAGGAGCAGGCAGAGGAGCTACAAGGCGATGAGGAAGACGAGGCAGAGGACCCAGACACACCGTGGCAGTATGCAGTGGAGATGGAGGCAGGGAGTTCCTCCGAGTCACTTGCACAAATGGCCCGATGCATGCTCACTTGCTTGCATAATGACGGCCGAATTGTCACCATTCGGCAGAGGGATAACTTCTGGCTCTCCACCTTGCTGGATCCTTGCTACCGGTCCAAAATGAAGGCCTTTTATAAACCCGCTGAGAGGGAGAACAAACTGAACTACAATAGAGACATCCTATGTAGTCCGTTGGCCGCTGCTTATCTGCGCCATCGTCCTTCCTCTCGCAGGTCTGACCGGGGGGGCCCCTCTGCGCTCACATTCCACTGGCGTGGCTGCTGGGGAGGGGTGGGGTTGCAGGAGCAGTACCAGCTCCATCAGCAGCAGCTTGAGTCTAGAGTCGCTGATGAGCAGCATTCTTCACCCGCATAGTGAAGAAACTACTCAACAGCAGCTAGACATAGAGCAGAACCTGAACCAGCAGGTGGTGGCATACTTGGAGTGCACCCTGACAGCTGGCATTGAAGATCCGCTGGGCTACTGGGCAGCCAAACTGAATTTGTGGCCACAACTGTCCGTGTTTGCCCTGGAAAAGCTGTCTTGCTCATCCAGTAGTGTGGCATCAGAGCGGGTGTTTAATGCGGAGGGGGCCACAGTTACCCCAAGAATAGCTCGCCTGTCCACCCAAAATGTGGAGAGACTGACCTTTGTCAAGAGGAATCAGGCGTGGATCAGCCAGGATTTCCACCCACCAATGCCTGATGCATCAGAGTAGATCATCCATGGTGCCACACCAACACTTTGACAAAAGAAACCATTTTTTTCTGGCTACCTGCCTTAGCTACTATTTTGATGCTGCCACCTGCCTGATGCCACACATCTGATGCCAAATGCTCCCACCATCGTCAGCTGGTACTGGCATTGCCACCCACCTCCCCACTCTGTCACTGGGTTACTCTGTGGTCTCCTGATGCTGCTGCCACCTCCACACTATGTCACCTTGCCACTCTGTGGTCTCCTCATGCTGCTGCCATCTCCACACTATGTCACCTTGCCACTCTGTGGTCTCCTCATGCTGCTGTCACCTCCGTACTATGTCACCTTGCCACTCTGTGGTCTTCTGATGATGCTGCCACCTTTACACTATGTCATTGTTCCACTCTGTGGCCTCCTGATGCTGCTGCCACCTCCTCACCATGTCACCTTTCCACTCTGTGGTCTCTTCATGCTGCTGCCACCTCCACACTATGTCACCTTGCCACTCTGTGGTCTCCTCATGCTGCTGTCACCTCCGTACTATGTCACTTTGCCACTCTGTGGTCTTCTGATGCTGCTGCCACTGCCATACTATGTCACCTTGCCACTCTGGGGTCTACTCATGCTGCTTCCACCTCCACACTAACATTGTGCCACTCTGTGGCCTCCTCCTGATGCTGCTGCTGCCTCCACCTCCATACTGTCATTGTGCCACTCTGTTGCCTCCTGATGCTGCTGCCACCTCCACACTATGTCACCTTGCCACTCTGTGGCCTCCTCATGCTGCTGCCACCTCTACACTATGTTACCTTGCCACTCTGTGGTCTCCTCATGCTGCTGCCACCTCTACACTATGTCACCTTTCCACTCTGTGGTCTCCTTATGCTGTTGCCACCTCCACATTATGTCACCTTGCCACTCTGTGGCCTCCTGATGCTACCGCCACCTCCCCACTCTGTCATTGTACCGCTCTGTGGCCTCCTCCTGATGCTGCTGCCACCTCCAGACTCTGACATAGGGCCACTCTGTGGACTTTTCATGCTGTTCCCACCCTTCCCACTTCATGATTGGACCACTATTTTGCCTTTCGCCTGGCTGACATCATCATTTATTTGACCCTTCTGATCTGTCATTAGGAAGGTAAAATGAGACGCACAACGCATCCTGTTTGTGTAGCAGCTGTATGGCCTGTATGGTCCAATCAGAATTGGCTTGTCATTTTGTAGCCAAAAGCAGGAGTGGGTACAAAACACAGAAGACATGCAAATATTCCATTCACGTGTCATCTCTGTTTTGGATCCACTCCTGTTTTTTTTGGGCATTAGAAATACTGATGGATTACTGACCAAATGCTGACCGACAGATGCTCAACAGACTGGATCTGTTTTTTGGGGGTTATTGTTCTGACGGATCAGAGGAAGGGCAAAATAATCAGTGATATTGACTTACTGTTGACACCCTCCACTCTGTCGGGGGGCTCTACTTGTATAAGCATTTAATAGAACAGGTTCTGTGTTCTGTAGTTCTGTGCTGAATCAGCTGACCACAGTGTAAAAGGAGTGCACTTCTTCTTGGCGCTAACATCGACCTGTAAGGCTAAGTTAATACTTGAGTTATTTGGTCAGTTTTGGCCCAGTGACTGCCCAAATAAGTGAAGTATGCAGTTATTCTAAGAGCGACACCTGTCATCTGCGTGTCATATTGACTCACAGTATTATTCCACTACCACAGCAGACTCCCTGTGTGTGTTACTGCAAGGCACAGTGTTTTACAGTTCTACACCACTATAAAGGCTCTCTGCAGCCAGGAAATAGCCGTTTTTGTAACGTGATTCGCCGCAAATAAATTCAGATTGAACCAAATTTTTTCCAAAAATTCGGCGAACCAGCCTAATCAAATTTTTAAAAAATTTGCTCATCTCTAAAGGTAACCAAATAATGGCTGTTCTGGCAAATTGTTATTTCTTATTTTTGACAATGTTCACCTGACAGAGTAGATAATGTGATGTTTTTTTTTAGAGCAGGTCATAATGACGCGGCGATAGATTATGTTTTTATGTTTCCACTAAAAGCCATATTTTTTTATTTTTTGGGCGATTGTCTTAGGTAGGGTCTCATTTTTTACGAAATGAGATGGTGGTTCCATTTTGGGGCACATATGACTTTTTGATCGCTTGGTATTACACTTTTCTGTTGTAAGGTGATAAAAATGGCATTCCGGATGCCTGTGATGTTATTGGCAACCATTGGGCCGCTGCCACAGCAGTGCAGAGACCCAATGGGGGAGGGAGCTCCTTCCCTCAGTTTACCCTTCAAGCATAGGGCCGCTGCCACAGCAGAGCAGCGGCCTGATGGTTATGTCCTCAATGCAGCAGTCCAGCACCGATGTCGGCCGTTTCAATCATAGTGTCAGCTGTATGTTACAGCTAACACTCTGCCCCACTGCCGCTCTACAAACCTTGACTTGGAGGTATGGCGAGGGGGTTGCCTCGTTGCCTCGCCGGCCATCCTGTAGGAAGGGGTGGTGGCTTGTTGCAGCTCTGGCCATCCTGAAGGGGAGGGGGGTGATGGCTTGTATGAAGGTCATTGTTAGGGGGGAGAGGACGGCTTGTATGGGAGTAAGGACGGCCATCCTACATGGCAGAGGAAGGGGATGGGACAGGGCTGGCAGAGCAGCGGCCCGATGGTTTGCCCCTTCCATACAGCGGTCCCTAAGGACCATGGCATGGAAGGGGTTATGTCTGCAGTTTGAAGTAGACTGTCAGCTGTATGTTATAGCTGACAGTCTGCACCGCTCTGCCATCCTGGGGGGGGGGGGGCAGGAGGGAGAGGGAGACAGTGCATGCTCCCGTGTGTACACAGGAGGAGTTACAGAAAATCAGTCAGATGACTGATTCTCTGTAAACTCATTGAGAGCAGCCTGCTGTGGAACAAAAATTAAAAATGATAGCTAAATAGAACCAATTGGAGAAATGATTTTCTCCACAAAATAGATTAATTAGTGTAAAAAAAATATTTTTTAGTTTTTTTTTTACAAAGGTGTCCATATCCTTTAACTCCTTGCCGACCGCCTCACGCACGGATGCGTCCAGGCGGCGGCAAGTTTGTTCCTCCTGGACGCATCCGTGCGTCATCTCGCGAGAGGCAAGATCTGCTGTGAACGCGCGCACGCGCGTTCACAGCAGAGCGCGGCTCTGCAGTTATACTACAGCCTGCCAGCGATGATCAATCGCTGGCAGGCTGTAAATGTAAAATAAATTAGATCAAACAGGTACATCAGACGCTGTTTTGTTAACAGCGTCTGATATGCCTGCTACCTGGTCCTCTGGTGGTCCCATTTACTGGGATCGACCACCAGAGGACCAGGTAACAATGTAAAGTTGCACCAAACACTACACTAACCCCCCCACCCCCTCACTTTATAACCACTATTAACCCTTTGTTAACCCCTGATCACCCCATATAGACTCCCTGATCACCCCCCTGTCAGGCTCTATTCACATGTCCATATGTGTTTTGCGGATCCGCGGATCCACGGATCCGCAAAACACGGACACCGTCAATGTGCTTTCCGCATTTTGCACATCCGCACATTGCCAGAACTATATAGAAAATGCTTTTTCTTGTCCGCAATTGCGGACAAGAAAAGGACATGTTCTATATTTTTGCGGAACGGAAGTGCAGACCCGTAAGTGCGGATCCGAGCGGGACAAAGTCTGTCCCCATAGAAATGAATGGGTCCGCAATTCCGTTCCGCAAACAGAATTTCGGACGTGTGAATGGGGCATAAGGGTCCCTTATCACCGCCAGTTAGCTAGCCCAGCCCACCGCACCGCAGTCACTGATTTTGGCAGAGATTTTTTCATCCACAATCATTGATGCGAATGAAGAAATCTGTGCCGTTCATTTTTTTTCTTTTTTCAGTCCAGAGGCTGAACGGAAAAAAAAATCTCATTACCAGTATGCTCAAAATAAGGAGAATCGCAGAAACTCATAACTCACAAACTAATGCTGGCCATACGTGTAATGATTGCGGAGACCCTCAAATGCCAGGGCAGTACAAACACCTCACATGTGACCCCATTTTAGAAAGAAGACACCCCAAAGTATTCCGTGAGGGGAATGGTGAGTTCATGTAAAATTTTATTTTTTGTCACAAGTTAGTGGAATATGAGACTTGTGCCAAATTTTTTTTTTTTTCTGTGAACTCGTCATGCCCCTCACGGAATACCTTGGGGTGTCTTCTTTCCACAATGGGGTCACATGTGGGGTATTTATACTGCCCTGGCATTTTAGGGGTCCTAAGGCGTGAGAATCCAAATGCGTAAAAATGCCCTGTGAAATCCTAAAGGTACTCATTGGTTTTAGGGCCCCTTTGCCCATCATGGCTGCAAAAAAGTGTCACACATGTGGTATTGCCGTACTCAGGAGAAGTAGGGCAATACGTTTTGGGGTGTATTTTTATATATACCCATAGTTTGTGTAAGAAATATCGCTGTAAACGACAACTTTTTAAATTTTTTTATACAAAGTTGTCAGTTTACAGAGATATTTCTCTCACCCAACATGGGTATATGTAAAAATACACCCCAAAACACATTGCCCTACTTCTCCCGAGCACGGCGATACCACATGAGTGACACTTTTTTGCAGCCTGGGTGCGCAAAGGGGACCTAAATTCCAACGAGTACCTTTAACTTTTACAGGGCTGCTCACAATTTAGCCCCGCCCAAAATGCCAGAACAGTAAACACACCCCACAAGTGACCCATTTCGGAAAGTAGACACCCCAAGGTATTCACTGAGGGGCATAATGAGTCCGTTGGAAGATTTTTTTTTTTTTTTTGCCAGAAGTTAGCTGAAATGGAAACTTTATTATTTTTATTTTTTTCCTCAGAAAGTGTCATTTTCCGCTAACTTGTGAAAAAAAATGAAATGATACATGAACTCACCATGCCCCTCCGCGAATACTTTGGGGTGTCTTCTTTCTAAAATGGTGTAATTTGGGGGGTATTTATACTATCCTGACATTCTAGCACCTGAAGAAACATGACAGGTGCTCAGAAAGTCAGAGCTGCTTCAAAATGCCGAAATTCACTTTTTTGCACCATAGTTTGTAAACGCTATAACTTTTACCCAAACCAATAAATATACACTTATTGGATTTTTTTTTTATCAAAGACATGTAGAACAATAAATTTAGAGAAAAATGTATATAGAAATGTATTTTTTTTTTTTTAAAAATTTTACAACAGAAAGTGAAAAATGTCATTTTTTTGCAAAAATTTCGTTAAATTTTTATTAATAGCAGAAAAAAGTAAAAATGTCAGCAACAATAAAATACCACCAAATGAAAGCTCTATTAGTGAGAAGAAAAGGAGGCAAAATTCATTTGGGTGGTAAGTTGCATGACGGAGCAATAAACGGTGAAATTAGTGTAGTGCGGAATTGTAAAAAGTGGCCTGGTCATTAAGGGTGTTTAAGCTAGTAGTGATGAGCGGGAGGTGCCATATTCGATTTCGCGATATTTCGCGAATATTCGATTGAATATTCGTCATATATTCGTCGAAATCGAATATTCGTCATGATTTTATATATTGCGAATTTTACGCGAATATATATTCGCGTCGCGAATGAAACTTAGATCTGAGTTCCTAATGGTTAACTTGTATTACTAGAATTGACAAAGATAACGACTATCACACGAATATAGCACTATATTCTCAATCTTAGTTATATTCTAGCAATACAACCATTAGGAACTTAGCTCTAAGATCAATTCGCAATGCGAGTATATGTTCGCCTCGCGAATGAAACTTAGAGCTGACCGAGTTCCTAATGGTTGTATTGCTGGAATATAACGAAGATTGAGAATATAGTGCTATATTCGTGAATTCGAGATATTCTCAACCTTCGTTCTATTCTAGCAATACATACAACCATT
Source organism: Bufotes viridis (assembly GCA_033119425.1). NCBI lineage: Eukaryota > Metazoa > Chordata > Amphibia > Anura > Bufonidae > Bufotes > Bufotes viridis. The sequence continues at coordinate 201,662,427 of CM065591.1, read as the reverse complement.
AGGAACCCAGCTCTAAGTTTCATTCGCAATGCGATTAATATAACCTGTATTAATCGCATTGCGATTACAACTTAGATCTGAGTTCCTAATGGTTGTATTGCTAGAATATAACGAAGATTGAGAATATAGCGCTATATTCGTGAATTCGAGATATTCTCAATCTTCGTTCTATTCTAGCAATACATCCATTAGGAACTCAGCTCTAAGATCAATTCGCAATGCGAGTATATGTTCGCCTCGCGAATGAAACTTAGAGCTGACCGAGTTCCTAATGGTTGTATTGCTGGAATATAACGAAGATTGAGAATATAGTGCTATATTCGTGAATTCGAGATATTCTCAATCTTCGTTCTATTCCAGCAATACAACCATTAGGAACTCAGCTCTAAGTTTTATTCGCGAGGCGAACATATACTCGCATTGCGACTGATCTTAGAGCTAAGTTCCTAATGGATGTATTGCTAGAATAGAACGAAGATTGAGAATATCTCGAATTCACGAATATAGCACTATATTCTCAATCTTCGTTATATTCTAGCAATACCACTATTAGGAACTCAGCTAGCTCTAAGTTTCATTCGCGAGGCGAACATATACTGCGTTGCGAATTGATCTTAGAGCTAAGTTCCTAATGGTTGTATTGCTAGAATAGAATGAATATCGCAATGCGAATAATTCAGGTTATATTAATCGCATTGCGATTACAACTTAGTCAAATTTGTGAGATCGTGATTCTCACATCCGACAGTACATTTTAGCATGGAGGCGTTCCCATGCACATGGGAAGTCAGCAGAAGCGGCAACGGGCAATGACTGAAGTGGGCAGGGAGCCAGGAATCCTCCGGACAGGTAAGAACAGCTTTTGGGAAGTGGGAGCTGGGAAGACAACCAGAGAGCAACAAGAATTAACAACTAAAAAAAAAAAAAAAAAAAAAAAAACGAATATTCGAAATTGCGAATATATAGCGATATATTCGCAATATTCGCGAATTGTCGAAGTTGCGATATTCGCGATAAAAATTCGAAATTCGAATATTCGCGCTCAACACTATAAGCTAGGGGGGCTGAAGTGGTTAAGGACCAGGCAAACCTGAGATGTATCACTTTATGTGGTAATAATTTTAGAATGCTTTTACTTATCCAAGCCTATCTCATGGACCATTGTACTTCATTGGCAAATAATTTGAGTACATATATTTAACCTTTATGTATAAAAAAAAATCCCAAATTTAGCAAAAATTGAGAAAAATTCACAATTTTAAAAATTCTAATTTCTCTCCTTTTAAGGCAGATAGTTATACATCATAAAATAGCTATTACTTTACATCTCCCATATGTCTACTTTATGTTGGCATAATTTTGTAAATGTTAGCGTTGATCGAGCATCAAAGTGCGGGTAGAACACTTTGGGATGCTCGAGTGCTCTACAGAGCACCCAAGCACAATGGAAGTCAATGGGAGAACACGAGCATTAAACCAGGCAACCCCTGTTGTGAAGTGTGGAGGGTGCCGGGTCCCACTGAGGTCTATGCGGAAGAGTGCAAATGCATTCGAACATACTGTATACCTTATTATAGAAGTACATTGTTACATTGTTATATAAAGTGCTAATATGAGAACAAAGTGCTTATGTGCAGATGAAGTGCGTTAAACATAAGGAAGCTAGGTACAAACACTCACTGGTCTAACATACTGCGATCCCCATTAATGGCGACATTAGCATATCACTGCACAAACTACATATGCTCCGGGGTGTGTGTATACAACGCATGTCATACAGGTCATGTGACCAACTGAACGTGTGCACAGACAACTGACATCTCTCAGGCAGCCATCTTTAACCCCTTAAGGACTCAGCCTTATTTTACCTTAAGGACCCGGCCATTTTTTGCAAATCTGACCAGTGTCACTTTATGTGGTGATAACTTTTAAACGCTTTTACTTATGCAGGCCATTCTGAATTTTTTTTTTTCGGCACTTATTGTACTTCATGACACTGGTAAAATGGAGTCAAAATATTTCATTTTTATTTATAAAAAAATAGCAAATTTACCAAAAATTTTGAAAAATGTGCAGTTTTCCAAGTTTCAATTTCTTTATTTCTATAATACATAGTAATACCTCCAAAAATAGTTATTACTTTACATTCCCCATATGTCTACTTCATGTCTGGATCATTTTGGGAATGATATTTTATTTTTTGGGGGATGTTACAAGACTTAGACGTTTAGAAGCAAATCTTGAAATTTTTCAGAAATTTTCAAAAACCCACTTTTTAAGGACCAGTTCAGATCTGAAGTCACTTTGTAAGGCTTACATAATAAAAACCACCCAAAAATGACCCCATTCTAGAAACTACACCCCTCAAGGTATTCAAAACTGATTTTACAAACTTTGTTAAAACTTTAGGTATTCCACAAGAATTAATGAAAAATAGAGATAACATTTCAAAATTTCACTTTTCTGACAGATTTTCCATTTTAATAATTTTTTTCCAGTTACAAAGCAAGGGTTAACAGCCAAACAAAACTCAATATTTATTGCCCTGATTCTGTAGTTTACAGAAACACCCATATGTGATTGTAAACTGCTGTACAGGCACACAGCAGGGCGCATAAGGAAAGGAATGCCATGCGGTTTTTGGAAGGCAGATTTTGCTACCATGTCCCATTTGAAGCCCCCCTGATACACCCCTAGAGTAGAAACTCTAAAAAAAGTGACCCCATTTTAGAAACTACGGGATAGGGTGGCAGTTTTGTTGGTACTATTTTAGGGTACATATGATTTTTGGTTGCTCTATATTACACTTTTTGTGAGGCAAAGTATCAAGAAATAGTTGTTTTGGCACCGTTTTTATTTTTTGTTATTTACAAAATTCATCTGACAGGTTATATCATGTGGTCTTTTTATAGAGCAGGTTAATACGGATGCGGCGATACATAATATGTATACTATTTTTATTTATGAAAGTTTTACACAATGATTTAATTTTTTAAACAAAAAAAATCTTGTTTTAGTGTCTCCATAGTCTGAGAGACATATTTTTTTCAGTTTTTGGGCAATTATCTTGGGTAGGGTATGATTTTTGTGGCATGAGATGACTGTTTGATTGGCACTATTTTGGGGTGCGTATGACTTTTTGATCGCTTGGTATTACACTTTTTCTGATGTAAGGTGACAAAAAATTGCTTTTTTTACACCGTTTTTATTTTTTTACGGTGTTCACCTGAGGGGTTAGGTCATGTGAAATTTTTATAGAGCAGGTTATTACGGACACGGAGATCCATAATATGTATACTTTTTTATTTACTTGTTTTACACAATAAAAGCTTTTTTAAAACAAAAAAAATTATGTTTTAGTGTCTCCATATTCTGAGCCGTAGTTTTTTTTTGGCGATTGTCTTTGGTAGGAGCTCATTTTTTGCAGGATAAGGTGACGGTTAGATTGGTACTATTTTTGTGGGCATACGCCTTTTTGATCGCTTGTTGTATCACTTTTAGTGATGTAAGGTGACAAAAGAATGGTTTATTTAGCACAGTTTTTATTTTTTTACGGTGTTCATTTGAGGGGTTAGGTCATGTGATATGTTTATAGAGCCGGTCGATACGGACGTGGCGATAACTAATATGTAAACTTTTTTTCCAATTCTTTAACAATTTTTTGTTACTTTATTTGGGGAAAATGATGTTTTTGTTTTTTTTACTTGAAACTTAATTTTTTTTGGGGGGGAATTTATTTTTCAACTTTTTTTCACTTTATCTTTTGTCCCACTTTGGGACTTCAACTTTTGGGGGTCTGATCCCCTTTACAGTGCATTCCAAAACTTCTGTGTTGGAATGCATTGGCTGTATGAGTAATACAGTGTGTATTACTCATACAGCTTCCTGCCTGTGAAATCCAGGAGACTGGATCTCACAGGCTCTTCACCGGAAGGCAGCCCCAATGCCTAAGGAAGGCATCACGCTGCCTTCCCTGCTATCGGGTCCCCATTACAGCAGCACAGGGACCCGATGGCCACCGCACCCGCCACCCGATCACCCGGAAAAGCCGCAAACCGCAGGTCTGAATTGACCCCCCCACTCATTGTCCCAGGGTGCCTGCTGATTGATTTCAGCAGTCACCCAGTTCCGATCACCGCCCGCCGGGGCGCAGTGCGCAGATCATTGCGTGTTGTTTCTTGCTGCCAGTGACCATTTTAAAGATGGCTGCCTGAGAGATGTCAGTTGTTCTGTGCACACATTTAGTTGGTCACATGACCTGTATGACGTGCGTTGTATACACACACCCCGGAGCATGCGTAGTTTGTGCAGTGATACGCCAATGTCGCCATGAATGGGGATCGCGGCATGTTAGACCAGTGAATGTTTTTACCTAGCTTCCTTATGTTTAACACATTTCATCTGCACATATATATATATATATATATATATATATAAAATCATACTTCTGATATATATGAATTCATAATATGTGGGAAACTACTACCGATGTTTTTATCCATAATACATTTACATATATTATAATATTATATATTTTAAAGATATAATAATATATGTAAATATATTATGGCTAAAAAAAAATATATATATATATATATATATATATATTTGTGGTCATGGCTACGGCCAACGATGCTTGATGAACAACCTAACCCGGCTAGCCGTGTGCTAGCTAAACCTAACTTAATGGCTTGAATTGTGCCCTTAGCCATAGCCGTGGGTAGGCCTAAAAGGGGGCATACCCTGTGGAAATGAAAAGAGAAGGGAGGGATCCCTCCCTCCCTTCTCTTTTGGGGCACCTGAAGAACACACGCCCAGGAGTGAGGCAGCTTGTTTAAGAAGAGCCTCCGCCCCTCCCACAAATGCAGGCTGACTAGTCAGCCTTACTACATATATTTACATTTAGCCTCTATTTCTGAAAAGTTTCTGCCGGGATTTGAACTCACAACCTTCTACATTAGAGCCAAGAACCTTAACCACTATGCTATACAGCTACATGTTAACCTGCAGTGAAATATAAAGCGATTCTACTGTACAGGAATACTTACTACATAACAGCCTACTATGAGGTTTTTCTGACACAGTTTATCATTCAGCTTTATAGATGAGTGGTTAAGGTCCTTGCCTCTAATGTAGAAGTTTGTGAGTTTAAATCCTGGCAGAAACATTTCAGAAATAGAGGCTAAATTAGATTTAAATACACTGACTCGGGCATCACGATAGAGCACACGCGGAGTTTGGCAGAGCATGCTTGCTTAACACTAATAAATGTCATTTAAGTTTTTTGAAACTTTAGAAGGCTTAGAATTTTAGAAGCAATTCTTAAAATTTTCAAGAGGCTGCAGTGTGCAGCAGCCATACACAATGTGATGGTAGGCAGAAAGAGTGGCAAGAGGCACTGGCAGCAAGGAGAAGTCTATTGATTGCATTTAGCCTGCCTGGACTGTGAGAAAATGTCTGTATTAATACAGTAATCATTTACATTTGCCAACTCATGAAAATTAACCATCCCCCCAAAAAAAAAAAAAATTTTCAACCATGTTAATCCAACCCACTAAAAAAGTTTCTACATTTCATCTGTGTGGAAAGTGAGTACATGGAAAGTGACCCTCAGACATTAGTGGCATGATGCAGGCCCCAGCATTGTATATTTATGCTGTGTCTTAAAGAAATTTAACCACCCATCGCACCCACAATTTATTTATATATTTTTTATTCTGTAAGCAATCACATACAGAATTCTTTAATTTTACCTGTGTGGAAACGGAGTACACATAACTTGATGATTGAGAGACATTAGTAGCATGATGCAGGCTGCAGTAGCAGCTGTACAGAACATGATAATAGGCAGAAAGACAGCAAACAGCAACAGTGGCAAGATGGGGCACTGCCAGCAAGGCAAGGTGGCCAATTTCTATACATTGGAATCAGCTGAAGGTGTGTGAAAAGCCTCCTGAATCCAGGCTTGCTTGATTTTGATAAAAGCGATGTTTTGGATACTGAGGGAGGACAGGTTGGTCCATTTGGTAGTCACCATGCCCCCTGGGTGGTGCTGAAAACCCTCTCTGAGATGACACTGGGGGCAGGGCAAAAAAGAAGATAGAGAGCATACCGTGCCAGTTCAGGACACCATTCCAGTCTGCTTGCCCAGAAATTCATGGGGTCAGGGAACTGCGTATGCGACAGATACTGGCCATAATTTAGGTAGGCCTGAACCTGAGTGTTAGCTGTGGGCTTCCTTACTGGGATCAACCAGACACGGCACGTGGAAACACTACTCCATCATGTTGAGGAGACTGAAATAGTTGCTGCTGCTTGTGGCGGTGGGATGGGGGTGACTCTGTGGGGGGAAGGAGAGGGGCCACCATTTAAGAGACAATAGTGGCACGTGTCTGCTCACTGTAAGCTGTGGCAAGCTATGTACAAAGTGTTTCCTAGTAGTAACGTAATTTGTCCTCCCTTTCTGTGAGAGGAAAGCATTCCCCCATTTTGTAGCGGCGGTCTAAAAGCATGGCTATCCAGTAATCATCAGACTGCTTGATGTCAATGATATACCTGTCACTGTATAATCAAGCGGGCATACAAGTGGCCATTCTATCATGAAGTAGGGAGGGTGGAATGGCATGAGAAGTCCACAGAGTGGCACAATGATTGAGTCTGGAGGTGGCAGCATCAGGAGAAAGCCACCGAGTGACATAATAACCCAGTCTGGAGGTGGCAGATGCAGCAGCAGCATCATGAGAAGGCCACCGAATGGCACAATCAGTCTGTAGATGGCAACAGTATGATGAGGCCACTGAGTGGCAAGGTGACATAGTTTAGAGGTGGCGGCAGCATCTGGAGACCACAGAGTGGCAAGGTGACATAGTGTGGAGATGGCAGCAGCAGGAGGAGCCCACAGAGTGGCAAGGTGACATAGTGTGGAGATAGCAGCAGTAGCAGGATCCCACAGAGTGGCAAAGTGACAGTGTGGAGATGGCAGCAGCAGGAGGGACCACAGAGTGGCAAGGTGATATAGTTTGGAGACGGCAGCAGTAGCTACATCAGGAGACCAGAAAGTGACTCGGTAACAGAGTGGGGCAGTGGGTGGCAATACCAGTACCCACTGATGAAGGTGGGTAAAATAAGGGCACTTGGCATCAGATGTGTGGCATCAGGCGAGTTGCAGCATCAAAGTAGTAGCTGAGGCAGGTAGTCAGAAGAAACCAATCTCTTGTATCAAAGTGTTGGTGTGGCACCCTGGATGATCTAGTCTGATGCTTAAGGAATTGGTGTGTGAAAATCCTGGCTGATCCACATCTGATCCATATTGACAAAAGTCAGTCTCTCCACATTTTGGGTGGACAGGCGAGTTCTCCTTATTTCGGCCCCACCACCCAGACAGAGGAGAGGTTCATTCAACGTTGGGTTGCACCGCAAGATCATGGTAAAGTTAAAAAAATGAGGATTCAATAAAGAAGTGCCCCGGAGTACAAGAATACATGGTTGAGGGGGAGGCAGTTATAAATGTCTATTCTGCACAAGGGAGGGACAGGTCCTGTGGGATCCATGCCTGGTTCATTTTTATGAACGTCAGCTTGTCCACGTTGGCTGTGGACAGGCGGCTGCGTTTGTCAGTAATGACGCCCCCTGACGTGCTGAATACACGTTCAGACAAAACGTTGGCAGCCGGGCACCCCAGCACCTCCAAGGCATAAAATGCTAATTCTGGCCACGTGGACAATTTGGAGACCCAGAAGTTGAATGGGGCCGAACCATCAGTCAGTACGTGGAGGGGTGTGCAGACGTACTGTTCAACCATGTTAGTGAAATGCTGCCTCCTGCTAACACGTTCCGTATCAGGTGGTGGTGCAGTTAGCGTGGAGACAAAACTTTTCCACATTTCTGCCATGCTAACGCTGCCCTCAGAAGAGCTGGCCGTGACACAGCTGCGTTGGCGACCTCTTGCTCCTCCTCTGCCTTCGCCTTGGGCTTCCAACTGTTCCCCTGTGACATTTGGGAATGCTCTCAGGAGCGCGTCTACCAGCGTGCGCTTGTACTCGCGCATCTTCCTATCACGCTCCAGTGCAGGAAGTAAGGTGGGCACATTGTCTTTGTATCGGGGATCCAGCAGGGTGGCAAGCCAGTTGTCCGCACACGTTAAAATGTGGGCAACTCTGCTGTCGTTGCGCAGACACTGCAGCATGTAGTCGCTCATGTGTGCCAGGCTCCCCAGAGGTAAGGACAAGCTGTCCTCTGTGGGAGGCGTATCGTCATCATCCTCCGTATCCCCCCAGCCACGCACCAGTGATGGGCCTGAGCTGTGTCGGGTGCCACCCCGCTGTGAAGCTGCTTCATCCTCATCCTTCTCCACCTCCTCCTCATCCTCCTCGTCCTCCAGTAGTGGGCCCTGGCTGGCCACATTTGTACCTGGCCTCTGCTGTTGCAAAAAACCTCCCTCTGAGCCACTTCTAACAGACTGGCCTGAAAGTGCTAAAAATGACCCCTCATCCTCCTCCTCCTCCCCCTACTGAGCCACCTCCTCTTCCATCATCGCCCTAAGCGTTTTCTCAAGGAGACATAGAAGTGGTATTGTAACCCTGATAACGGTGTCATCGCTACTGGCCATGTTGGTGGAGTACTCGAAACAGCGCAACAGGGCACACAGGTCTCGCATGGAGGCCCAATCATTGGTGGTGAAGTGGTGCTATTCCGCAGTGCGACTGACGCGTGCGTGCTGCAGCTGAAACTCCACTATGGCCTGCTGCTGCTCGCACAGTCTCTCCAGCATGTGCAAGGTGGAGTTCCACCTGGTGGGCACGTCGCATATGAGGCGGTGAGCGGGAAGGCCGAAGTTCCGCTGTAGCGCAGACAGGCGAGCAGCGGCAGTATGTGAACGCCGGAACCGCGCACATACGGCCCTCACTTTATGCAGCAGCTCTGACATGTCGGGGTAGTTGTGAACGAACTTCTGCACCACCAAATTCAGCACATGCGCCAGGCAAGGGATGTGCGTCAAACCGGCTAGTCCCAGAGCTGCGACGGGATTTCGCTCATTATCGCACACCACCAGGTCGGGCTTGAGGCCCACCGGCAGAAACCACTCGTCGGTCTGTTGTTCAATACCCCGCCACAACTCCTGCGCGGTGTGGGGCCTGTCCCCCAAACATATGAGTTTCAGAATGGCCTGCTGACGTTTACCCCGGGCTGTGCTGAAGTTGGTGGTGAAGGTTTGTGGCTGACTGGATGAGCTGATGGAAGCAAAGGAGGAGGAAGCCGAGTAGGAGGCGGAGGCAAATAATGATGCCCTGCGATCCTTGGCGGCGGAAGGACTCTCCGCCTGCGGCCCAGCCGACACTACATTTACCCAGTGTGCAGGTAGGGAGATATAGCGTCCCTGGCCGTGCTTACTGGTCCACGTATCTGTGGTTAGGTGGACCTTGCCACAGATGGCGTTGCGCAGTGCACACTTGATTTTATCCGATACTTAGTTGTGCAGGGAAGGCACGGCTGTCTTGGAGTAGTAGTGGGGCTGGGAACAACATACTGTGGGACAGCCATGGACATCAGCTGTTTGAAGCTGTCTGTGTCCACCAGCCTGAATGACAGCATTTCAAAGGCCAGTAGTTTAGAAATGCTGGCATTCAGGCTCAGGGCTCGAGGGTGGCTAGGTGGGAATTTACGTTTTCTCTCCACGGTTTGTGAGATGGAGAGCTGAACGCTACCGTGTGACATGGTGGAGATGCTTGGTGACGCAGGTGGTGTTGTCGGTGGCACATCCTCTGTTTGGTGGGAGGCAGGTGCCAACATTCCTCCCGAGGCGGAGGAAGAGGCCGAGGCAGCAGCAGAAGAGGGAGCAGGGGGAGCCAGAGTGAGTTCCTTGCTTTTAAGGTGTTTACTCCACTGCAGTTCATGCTTTGCATGTAGATGCCTGGTCATGCAGGTTGTGCTAAGGTTCAGAACGTTAATGCCTCGCTTCAGGCTCTGATGGCACTGAATGCAAACCACTCGGGTCTTGTCGTCAGCACATTGTTTAAAGAAGTGCCATGCCAGGGAACCCCTTGAAGCTGCCTTTGGGGTGCTTGGTACCTGGTGGCGGTGGCCAGTAGCAGGCGAACTCTCTTGGCGGCGGCTGGTCTGCTTTTGCCCCCTGCTCCCTCTTTTGCTACGCTGTTGGCTCGGTCTCACCACTGCCTTGTCCTCTGAACTATGAAAGTCAGTGGCACGACCTTCATTCCATGTGGGGTCTAGGACCTCATCGTCCCCTGCATCGTCTTCCACACAGTCTTCCTCCCTGACCTCCTGTTCGGTCTGCACACTGCAGAAAGACGCAGCAGTTGGCACCTGTGTTTCGTCATCATCAGAGACGTGCGGACTCCGATGAGGTGGTATTCCCATGTCCTCATCATCAGGAAACATAAGTGGTTGTGCATGAGTGCATTCTATGTCTTCCACCACTGGGGAAGGGCTAGGTGGATTCCCTTGGGAAACCCTGCCAGCAGAGTCTTCAAACAGCATAAGAGACTGCTGCATAACTTGAGGCTCAGACAGTTTCCTTGATATGCATGGGGGTGATGTGTCAGACTGATGGGCTTGGTTTTCAGGCGCCACCTGTGCGCTTTCTGCAGAAGACTGGGTGGGAGATAATGTTGTGAACGTGCTGGATCCACTGTCGGCCACCCAATTGACTAGCGCCTGTACATGCTCAGGCCTTACCAAGCTTAGAACGGCATTGGGCCCCACCAAATATCGCTGTAAATTCTGGCAGGTACTGGAACCTGAGGTAGTTGGTTCACTAGGACGTGTGGCTGTGGCAGAATGGCCACGTCCTCTCCCAGCACCAGAGGGTCCACTAACACCACCACGACCGCGTCTGCGTCCCTTACTAGATGTTTTTCTCATTGTTACCGTTCACCAAATACCACAATAAGAAAAAAAATATTTGCCCCAATGTATTGATTTCAAATTCGGCCTTTTTTTACAGGCACCTAACACTATCTGCCTATTTATTTATGTAGCGTATTACACTAATCCAGGCACAGCAGTAACCACTGATTTAGGGGAATATCTCTTTTAGGGCTAGTATTTAGGCCCTGGATGAAAGGTATCCTTTTATGGACAGATTTACAATTGGCCTGCAACAGCTCGAACACCAGATTCAGGGTATTGCTATTTTGGCAATTGAATTTAACCCCAGAACAAAATATATGTTTTGGCGGACACTATGAAACTTGGCCTGCAACAGCTGGGACACCAGATTCAGGGTATTGCTATTTTGGCAATTGAATTTCACTCCAGAACAAAATATATGTTTTTGCAGACACTATGAATCTTGGCCTGCAACAGCTGGGACACCAGATTCAGGGTATTGCTATTTTGGCAAATGAATTTCACCCCAGAACAAAATATATGTTTTGGCGGACACTATGAATCTTGGCCTGCAACAGATGGGACACCAGATTCAGGGTATTGCTATTTTGGCAATTGAATTTCACCCCAGAACAAAATATATGTTTTGGCGGACACTATTATACTTTGCCAGCCACAGCTGAAACCACTGATTTATGGTATTGCTATTTTGGCAATTGAATTTCACCCCAGAACAAAATATATAATTTGCAGGACACTATGAAACTTGGCCAGCCACAGCTGAAACCACTGATTTATGGTATTGCTATTTTGGCAATTGAATTTCACCCCAGAACAAAATATATGTTTTGGCGGACACTATGAATCTTGGCCTGCAACAGCTGGGACACCAGATTCAGGGTATTGCTATTTTGGCAATTGAATTTCACCCCAGAACAAAATATATGTTTTGGCAGACACTATTATACTTTGCCAGCCACAGCTGAAACCACTGATTTATGGTATTGCTATTTTGGCAATTGAATTTCACCCCAGAACAAAATATATGTTTTGGCAGACACTATGAATCTTGGCCTGCAACAGCTGGTACACCAGATTCAAGGTATTGCTATTTTGGCAATTGAATTTCACCCCAGAACAAAATATATGTTTTTGCGGACACTATGAATCTTGGCCTGCAACAGCTGGTACACCAGATTCAAGGTATTGCTATTTTGGCAATTGAATTTCACCCCAGAACAAAATATATGTTTTTGCGGACACTATGAATCTTGGCCTGCAACAGCTGGGACACCAGATTCAGGGTATTGCTATTTTGGCAATTGAATTTCACCCCAGAACAAAATATATGTTTTGGCGGACACTATTATACTTTGCCAGCCACAGCTGAAACCACTGATTTATGGTATTGCTATTTTGACAATTAAATTTCACCCCAGAACAAAATATATGTTTTGGCGGACACTATGAATCTTGGCCTGCAACAGCTGGGACACCAGATTCAGGGTATTGCTATTTTGACAATTGAATCTCACCCCACAACAAAATGTATGTTTTTGCGGACACTATGAATCTTGGCCTGCAACAGCTGGGACACCAGATTCAGGGTATTGCTATTTTGGATATTGAATTTCACCACATAAAATAATCTATCCTTTGTCAGACAGCAGACAGTATTATACTTGGCTAGCCAAAGTTGGAACACCAGATTTAGGGGATTGGTATTTGGGCAATTGTATTGAACCCCTTAATAAAATATAGAAATTGCTATCCTGAGTTTCTAGGGGTGACAATTAGCACAGCCAAGCCTCTGATGTAGGATATAGCAAAAAAAAAAACTAGTATTGATGGATTGATGGACTTGGTGGTAGCTTGTTCGGTTGCACCACAAGTCACAAAATGGCCGCCGATCACCCCAGAAAATAAGTCACAGAAAAACGCTCTGTGCAGCCTAAAAACCAGTGAGCAAGTAACTTGCAGAAGTTCAATCATTCACAGCTGTAGATCGATCCGTTCATTTGGTGCTGTTGCTGACTTTTCCCTGCCTAATTTCGCCCTGACAGAAGCTGCGTCCTCTCCCTACACTAATCAGAGCAGTGTGACGTGCGGCGCTACGTGACTCCAGCTTAAATAGAGGCTGGGTCACATGCTGCACTTGGCCAATCATAGCCATGCCATTAGTAGGCATGGCTGTGATGGGCTCTTAGGGCAAGAAGTAAAACGCTAGCTGATTGGCTGCTGTGCAGCCCTTCAGAAAGTGGGAAGTAATAGCCGAACAACGAACCCGAACCCAAACTTTTTTGAAAATGTCCGGGTTCAGGTCCGTGTCCCGGACACCCCAAAATTTGGTACGAACTCGAACTATGCTCGAACTGTTCGCTCAACACTAAATCCTACCACCAGAAAAGCTAGTTTTCTAATGACACCCTGCAGCAGCTGTGCAGCTGAGAACACACGCCCGAGAGTGAGGCTGTGGCTCGTATATGAAGAGCCTACGCCCCGCCCACAAATGCAGGCTGACTAATCAGCCTTATTAACATGTATATATTGCTTAAACTAAATCGGGACCGACCGTGTGGAAACTGAAAGTATGTAAACGGACAACATATGCACACATATAGATTGTTGCTATACCTTGTGTCTTGTAGTAATTACACACATATATATATATTCTGTTTTAATTACATTTAACAATCTAAAAATTAAAAAAAATTACATTGCGACTGTGTGGAAACTGAAAATACGCAAATGAAAAATTGAGGCTTGACACCCAATTTCAACTTAACACACAGGTAGAGTGCTGCCACACTGTGGGTATTGCTGTAGTAATCATGTAATGTCATGGTCCTACTGACCCCTACAACTTATTTCAGGCAAACAAGCACAAGGCAAGCAATCAGACAAGGCAATGACCAACACAAATTCTTTATTCACAGAGATTTTGACATGGCAGGAAACTGGACTAGCAGATAACAGACCAGTGGCAAGTAATATCACTGGAAAGTGCACCGGTTTGACTTGGCCAAACCCAGAGGGTACAGACTCAGTGAGCCTGGTTCTTCCCAGAGCCCTTGATGGTGGGGATGAACTTAATCGAGGGCTCACTGGTCGCACCTCCAGGATGGTCTCGGTGAACTTGGCCACTTATCTGCAGAGACTGATGTTGCAAGCACCAGCGCTCCACACAAACATAAGGACTGGCACCCGGGCACACGAACTGGAACCCAAACAACCGCACAGGACACAGTTCATACAATACAAATGGGAACCAGGACACACACAGATGTCTGGACCCCTTGCAGAACGGATGCATGGCGGTCACAGGCAGAGATGCCCAAACAGACTAGATGTCCTCCCTCTGGAGAACCCAGGAGCCCTCTCACTGAAAGCATAGACCCGGACTAGCAGATGTCTGTCCCATATGTGGAATTAGTGCATGGGCAAAAGGACAGCTGCTCCACAAGACACAGAACCGGACTAGCAGATGCATGTCCCTCATACGGCATTCAGCCATGGGCGAACAGACAGCTGCACCACAAAACACAGAACCAGACAAAGTGACATCGATGTCTCAATAAGTGACCACATAGACAGGGCAGATGGAATATCCCTAGGTCAGTTGCATTACATATCTACTGCACCCAGCAAAGCTGGAAACAGACTGACACCAAACCCTACAGCTCACAGAATCAAATAGAAGGGTTACGAGGTCATCTGACCACCTAGCAGACACACCCAGACAGAAAAGGGAATGTTAACCCCACACGAACCAGGAGTAACAAGAACCACAGCGGGGAACAGGTCACACAGGCTGCTACAACTACACATAAGTCATAGCAACCAGCCTAGACGGAATCCACCACAGCCAGTACCCCAGAGAGCAACTAATCCGAGTACATTCTGCAACCCATGACACAGTGAACTACACTTTGACACGTATATATGCTGCTTAATTAAACTGAAAGCCTTGCTCCCCCCCTAAAAAAAAAAAAATGATTTCAACTGGGTGGAGACTGAAAATATGCAAATGGACAACTGAAGCTTTTACTCAATTTCATCTTAATATACACAGGTAGATTGCTGCTACACCAAGGGTACTGCTGCAGTAATCAAGTATGTATATGGGAAACAGCTGCCCTGCTGCTTTCTATTGTACACAACATACACAATTCTTCTTTGGAATCTTAGCTAGAGTTAAGCGAACACCTGGATGTTCGGGTTCGACGAGTTCGGCCGAACTTTCGAAAAATGTTCGGGTTCGGGATCCGAACTCGACCCGAACTTCATCCCGAACCCGAACCCCATAGAAGTCAATGGGGACCCGAACTTTTGGGCACTAAAAAGGCTGTAAAACACACCCGGAAAAGGCTAGAGGGCTGCAAAAGGCAGCAAAATGTAGTTAAATCCCCTGCAAACAAATGTAGATAGGGAAATGATGAGTTAACATAAAATAAATAAAAATTAAACAATATTAATTGGAGTGAGGTCCCATAGCACAGAATCAGGCTTCAAGTCACCCACCAATGGAGAAGGTCACTTACTATTATTTTGACCACAGCACCCAGACAAAGGAGAGAGATCCCACAGCAGAGAACCAGGCATCATATCACCCACCACAGGAGAAGGCCACCATTTAGTTACTTTGACCCCTACACCCAGACGGAGGAGAGAGGTTACACAGCAGAGAATCAGGCATTTAGATCACCCACCACAGGAGTAGGCCACCATTGAATCAGACCCGGCAACCATGTCAGATGGCACAAGCATAAGCTTTATATCAATCAGCACAGGAGAAGGCGACTTTGACAGACTTTGACCCCTACACCCGGACGGAGGAGAGAGGTTTCAAAGCAGAGAATCAGGCATTTAGATCACCCACCACAGGAGTAGGCCCCAATTTAATGGGACCCCGGCAACCATGTCAGATGGCACAACCATCAGCTTCATATCAATCAGCACAGGAGAAGGCGACTTTGAAAGACTTTGACCCCTACACCCAGACGGAGGAGAGAGGTTTCACAGCAGAGAATCAGGCATTTAGATCACCCACCACAGGAGTAGGCCCCCATTGAATCAGACCCTGGCAACCATGTCAGATGGCACAACCATCAGCTTTATATCAATCAGCACAGGAGAAGGCGACTTTGAAAGACTTTGACCCCTACACCCAGATGGAGGAGAGAGGTTTCACAGCAGAGAATCAGGCATCATATCAACCACCACAGGAGAAGCCACCATTTAGTTACTTTGACCCTGCACCCAGGAAGAGGAGAGAGGCACCACAGCACATATTCTGGCATCATATCAGCCACCACAGGAGAAGCCACCATTGAGTTACTTTGACCCCTGCACCCAGGAAGAGGAGAGAGGCCCCACAGCACATATTCTGGCATCATACTAACCACCACAGGAGAAGCCACCATTGAGTTACTTTGACCCCTGCACCCAGGAAGAGGAGAGAGGCCCCACAGCACATATTCTGGCATCATATCAGCCACCACAGGAGAAGCCACCATTGAGTTACTTTGACCCCGCACCCAGGAAGAGGAGAGAGGCACCACAGCACATATTCTGGCATCATATCAGCCACCACAGGAGAAGCCACCATTGAGTTACTTTGACCCCTGCACCCAGGAAGAGGAGAGAGGCCCCACAGCACATATTCTGGCATCATACTAACCACCACAGGAGAAGCCACCATTGAGTTACTTTGACCCCTGCACCCAGGAAGAGGAGAGAGGCACCACAGCACATATTCTGGCATCATATCAGCCACCACAGGAGAAGCCACCATTGAGTTACTTTGACCCCTGCACCCAGGAAGAGGAGAGAGGCCCCACAGCACATATTCTGGCATCATACTAACCACCACAGGAGAAGCCACCATTGAGTTACTTTGACCCCTGCACCCAGGAAGAGGAGAGAGGCCCCACAGCACATATTCTGGCATCATATCAGCCACCACAGGAGAAGCCACCATTGAGTTACTTTGACCCCGCACCCAGGAAGAGGAGAGAGGCACCACAGCACATATTCTGGCATCATATCAGCCACCACAGGAGAAGCCACCATTGAGTTACTTTGACCCCTGCACCCAGGAAGAGGAGAGAGGCCCCACAGCACATATTCTGGCATCATACTAACCACCACAGGAGAAGCCACCATTGAGTTACTTTGACCCCTGCACCCAGGAAGAGGAGAGAGGCCCCACAGCACATATTCTGGCATCATATCAGCCACCACAGGAGAAGCCACCATTGAGTTACTTTGACCCCGCACCCAGGAAGAGGAGAGAGGCACCACAGCACATATTCTGGCATCATATCAGCCACCACAGGAGAAGCCACCATTGAGTTACTTTGACCCCTGCACCCAGGAAGAGGAGAGAGGCCCCACAGCACATATTCTGGCATCATACTAACCACCACAGGAGAAGCCACCATTGAGTTACTTGACCCCTGCACCCAGGAAGAGGAGAGAGGCCCCACAGCACATATTCTGGCATCATATCAGCCACCACAGGAGAAGCCACCATTGAGTTACTTTGACCCCTGCACCCAGGAAGAGGAGAGAGGCACCACAGCACATATTCTGGCATCATATCAGCCACCACAGGAGAAGCCACCATTGAGTTACTTTGACCCCGCACCCAGGAAGAGGAGAGAGGCACCACAGCACATATTCTGGCATCATATCAGCCACCACAGGAGAAGCCACCATTGAGTTACTTTGACCCCTGCACCCAGGAAGAGGAGAGAGGCCCCACAGCACATATTCTGGCATCATACTAACCACCACAGGAGAAGCCACCATTGAGTTACTTTGACCCCTGCACCCAGGAAGAGGAGAGAGGCCCCACAGCACATATTCTGGCATCATATCAGCCACCACAGGAGAAGCCACCATTGAGTTACTTTGACCCCGCACCCAGGAAGAGGAGAGAGGCACCACAGCACATATTCTGGCATCATATCAGCCACCACAGGAGAAGCCACCATTTAGTTACTTTGACCCCTGCACCCAGGAAGAGGAGAGAGGCACCACAGCACATATTCTGGCATCATATCAGCCACCACAGGAGAAGCCAACATTGAGTTACTTTGACCCCTGCACCCAGGAAGAGGAGAGAGGCACCACAGCACATATTCTGGCATCATATCAGCCACCACAGGAGAAGCCACCATTTAGTTACTTTGACCCCTTCACCCAAACAGAGGAGAGAGGTTCCACATCAGAGAATCAGGCATCATATCAACCACCACAGGAGTAGGCCACAATTTAGTTTATTTGACCCCTGCACCCAGGAAGAGGAGAGAGGCCCCACAGCACATATTCTGGCATCATATCACACACCACAGGAGAAGGCCTCTTTCAGTGATTTAGGCCTTTGGACCCAGACAGAGGAGAGAGGTCAGAGATTAGCTTCATATCCCCCAGCACAGCAGAAGACCGCTTTATTTGACTTAGGCCTCAGCACCCAGACAGAAGACAGAGGTAGCATGGCAGAGGTTATGGCTTCATGTCACCCGTTAGTTTAACCGGCCACTTTCATCTGGTTAGGCCCGGCGCCCAGACAGAGAAGAGTTTCATTCAACTGTGGGTTTCATAAAATTTGTATCAAATAAAGAAGTGGCCCGTAGCACAACAAGACATGTTTTAGGCAGTTAATTAGGACTACTCTGCACAAGGGAGGGACAGGTCCTGTGGGATCCATGCCTGGTTCATCTTTATGAAGGTCAGCTTGTCCACGTTGGCTGTGGACAGGCGGCTGCGCTTGTCAGTAATGGCGCCACCTGCCGTGCTGAATACGCGTTCAGATAAAACGCTGGCCGCCGGGCAGGAAAGCACCTCCAAGGCATAACATGCTAACTCTGGCCACGTGGACAATTTCGAAACCCAGTAGTTGAATGGGGCCGAACCATCCGTCAGGATGTGGAGGGTGTGCAGACATACTGTTCAACCATGTTAGTGAAATGCTGCCTCCTGCTAACACGTTCCGTATCAGGTGTCGGTGCAGATAGCTGTGGCGTGGAGACAAAACTTTTCCACATTTCTGCCATGCTAACCCTGCCCTCAGATGAGCTGGCCGTGACACAGCTGCGTTGGCGACCTCTTGCCACTCCTCTGCCTTCACCTTCCACCTGTTCCCCTGTGACATGTGGGAATGCTCTCAAGAGCGCCTCTATCAGCGTGCGCTTGTACTCGCGCATCTTACGGTCGCGCTCCAGTTCAGGAATTAAAGTGGGCACATTGTCTTTATACCGGGGATCCAGCAGGGTGGCCACCAGTAGTCTGCACACGTTAAAGCGTGGGCAACTCTGCTGTCATTGCGCAGGCATTGGAGCATATATTCGCTCATGTGGGCCAGGCTACCCATGGGTAAGGACAAGCTGTCCTCTGTGGGAGGCGTATCGTCATCGTCCACCGTATCCCCCAGCCACGCACCAGTGATGGGCCTGGGCTGCCACCCCGCTGTGAACTTGCGTCATCCTCGTCCCCTCCACCTCCTCCTCCTCATCCTCCTCGTCCTCCAGTACAGTGCCTTGGCTGGCGACTTGTGAACCTGTCCTCTGCTGCTTAAACAAACCTCCCTCTGAGCCACTTCGAACAGACTGGCCCGAAAGTGTTAGAAACGAGCCCTCATCCTCCTCCTCCTCCTCCACCTGGGCCACCTCCTCTAACATCATTGCCCTAAGTGTTTTCTCAAGGAGACATAGAAGTGGTATTGTAACGCTGATAACAGTGTCATCGCCACTGGCCATGTTGGTGGAGTACTCGAAACAGCGCAGCAGGGCACACAGGTCTCGCATGGAGGCCCAATCATTGGTGGTGAAGTGGTGCTGTTCGGCAGTACGACTGACGCGAGCGTGCTGCAGCTGAAACTCCACTATGGCCTGCTGCTGCTCGCACAGTCTCTCCAGCATGTGCAAGGTGGAGTTCCACCGGGTGGGCACGTCGCATATGAGGCGGTGAGCGGGAAGGCCGAAGTTCCGCTGTAGCGCAGACAGGCGAGCAGCGGCAGGATGTGAGCAGGCGGAGCGCGCACAGACGGCCCGCACTTTATGCAGCAGCTCTGACATGTTGGGGTAGTGGTGAATGAACCTCTGCACCACCAAGTTCAGCACATGCGCCAGGCAAGGGATGTGCGTCAAACCGGCTAGTCCCAGAGCTGCCACGAGATTTCGCCCATTATCGCATACCACCAGGCCTGGCTTGAGGCCCACCGGCAGAAACCACTCGTCGGTCTGTTGTTCAATACCCCGCCACAACTCCTTTGCGCTGTGGGGCCTGTCCCCAAACATATGAGTTTCAGAATGGCCTGCTGACGTTTACCCGGGCTGTGCTGAAGTTGGTGGTGAAGGTGTGTGGCTGACCGGATGAGCTGGTGGAAGCAGTGGAGGAGGAAGCCGAGTAGGAGGAGGAGGCTACAGGAGGCAGAGAATGATGCCCTGCGATCCTAGGGGCGGAAGGACGTGCGCCAAGGAACTGTCCGCCGGGGGCCCAGCCGCCACTACATTCATCCAGTGTGCAGTTAGTGAGATATAGCGTCCCTGGCCGTGCTTACTGGTCCACGTATCTGTGGTTAGGTGGACCTTGCCACAAATGGCGTTGCGCAGTGCACACTTGATTTTATCGGACACTTGCATGTGCAGGAAGGCACGGCTGTCTTGGAGAAGTAGTGGCGGCTGGGAACCACATACTGCGGGACAGCCATGGCCATCAGCTGTTTGAAGCTGTCTGTGTCCACCAGCCGGAATGACAGCATTTCAAAGGCCAGCAGTTTAGAAATGCTGGCGTTCAGGCCAAGAGGCTCGAGGGTGACTCGGGGAATTTGCGCTTCCTCTCTAAGGTTTGAGATATTGAGAGCTGAACGCTGCTGTGTGATATAGTGGAGACGCTAGTTGACGGTGGCGGTGGTGGTGGTGTCGGTGGCACATCCTCTGTTTGCTGCTCGGCAGGTGGCAACATTCCTCTCGAGGCGGAAGCCGAGGCAGCAGCGGTAGAGGGAGCAGGGGAGCCTCAGCGAGTGCCTGGTTTTTAAGGTGTGTACCCCACTGCAGTTCATGCTTTGCATGTAGATGCCTGGTCATGCAGGTTGTGCTGAGGTTCAGAACGTTAATGCCTCGCCTCAGGCTCTGATGGCAGAGCGTGCAAGTCACTCGGGTCTTGTCGGTAGGACATTGTTTAAAGAAGTGCCATGCCAGGGAACTCTTTGAAGCTGCCTTTGTGGGGCTGGGTCCCTGTTGGCGATGTCCAGTAGCAGGGCGAACTCTGGGGCGGCGGCTCGTCTGCTTTGGCCCCCTGCTCCCTCTTTGGCTTCGCTGTTGTCTCGGTCTCACCACTACCTCTTCCTCTGAACTGTGAAAGTCATCGCCACGACCTTCAGTCCATGTGGGGTCTAAGACCTCATCGTCCTCTGCATCGTCTTCCACCCAGTCTCCCTCCTGACCTCCTCCTGTTCAGTCTGCACACTGCAAAAGACGCGGCAGTGGGCACCTGTGTTTCGTCATCATCAGAGAGTCGGTGACTCTGCTGTGGTGGTATTCCCATGTCCTCTTCATCTGGAGACATAAGTGGTTGTGCGTCAGTGCATGGTATGTCTTCCTCCACTGGGGAAGGGCTAGGTGGACGCCCCTGGGAAACCCTGGAAGCAGAGTCTTCAAACAGAAGAAGAGACTGCTGCATAACTTGTGGCTCAGACCGTTTCCCTGATATGCTTGGGGGTGATGTGACAGACTGATGGGCTTGGTTTTCAGGTGCCACCTGTGCGCTTTCCGCAGAAGACTGGGTGGAAGACCATGTGGTGAACGTGCTGGAAGCACTGTCGGCCACCCAATCGATTAATGCCTGTACCTGCTCAGGCCTTACCATCCTAAGAGCGGCATTGGGCCCCACGAGATATTGCGGTACATTCTGCCGGCTAGTTGAGGGAGTTCGTTCCCTACTGTGTGCGCCTGGGGCCGAGCGGCCACGTCCTCTACCAGCAACAGAGGCTCCACGGACACCACCACGACCGCGTCCTCGTCCCTTAATAGTATTTTTCTTCATTGTTGCGATTCAACTCGCACCACAATGAAATATATTATTTTTATAAGCAAAATCCCCTCACTGGAATACTTTCAGTCTTTTGACTGTATGGATTACAGATGGAATGACTGTTATATGTGAGTACCGCTTTCTTTGACAGATTCTAGTATGGGTACATATATGTTTTCCCAACCCCAGCACATTAGTTTGCTAATTCCAGATGTATGAAACGCAGGCCTAACTGTATCTAGTATATTGAGCGCCAGATAAACTAACTTGGCCTTTTTAAATAAAAAAATTCCCTCACTGGAATACTTTCAGTCTTTTGACTGTATGGATTACAGATGGAATGACTGTTATATGTGAGTACCGCTTTCTTTGACAGATTCTAGTATGGGTACATATATGTTTTCCCAACCCCAGCACATTAGTTTGCTAATTCCAGATGTATGAAACGCAGGCCTAACTGTATCTAGTATATTGAGCGCCAGATAAACTAACTTGGCCTTTTTAAATAAAAAAATTCCCTCACTGGAATACTTTCAGTCTTTTGACTGTATGGATTACAGATGGAATGACTGTTATATGTGAGTACCGCTTTCTTTGACAGATTCTAGTATGGGTACATATATGTTTTCCCAACCCCAGCACATTAGTTTGCTAATTCCAGATGTATGAAAGCATGAGGCCTAACTGTATCTAGTATATTGAGCGCCAGATAAACTAACTTGGCCTTTTTAAATAAAAAAATTCCCTCACTGGAATACTTTCAGTCTTTTGACTGTATGGATTACAGATGGAATGACTGTTATATGTGAGTACCGCTTTCTTTGACAGATTCTAGTATGGGTACATATATGTTTTCCCAACCCCAGCACATTAGTTTGCTAATTCCAGATGTATGAAACGCAGGCCTAACTGTATCTAGTATATTGAGCGTCAGATAAACTAACTTGGCCTTTTTAAATAAAAAAATTCCCTCACTGGAATACTTTCAGTCTTTTGACTGTATGGATTACAGATGGAATGACTGTTATATGTGAGTACCGCTTTCTTTGACAGATTCTAGTATGGGTACATATATGTTTTCCCAACCCCAGCACATTAGTTTGCTAATTCCAGATGTATGAAACATGCAGGCCTAACTGTATCTAGTATATTGAGCGCCAGATAAACTAACTTGGCCTTTTTAAATAAAAAAAATTCCCTCACTGGAATACTTTCAGTCTTTTGACTGTATGGATTACAGATGGAATGACTGTTATATGTGAGTACCGCTTTCTTTGACAGATTCTAGTATGGGTACATATATGTTTTCCCAACCCCAGCACATTAGTTTGCTAATTCCAGATGTATGAAAGCATGAGCCTAACTGTATCTAGTATATTGAGCGTCAGATAAACTAACTTGGCCTTTTTTAAATAAAAAAATTCCCTCACTGGAATACTTTCAGTCTTTTGACTGTATGGATTACAGATGGAATGACTGTTATATGTGAGTACCGCTTTCTTTGACAGATTCTAGTATGGGTACATATATGTTTTCCCAACCCCAGCACATTAGTTTGCTAATTCCAGATGTATGAAACGCAGGCCTAACTGTATCTAGTATATTGAGCGCCAGATAAACTAACTTGGCCTTTTTAAATAAAAAAATTCCCTCACTGGAATACTTTCAGTCTTTTGACTGTATGGATTACAGATGGAATGACTGTTATATGTGAGTACCGCTTTCTTTGACAGATTCTAGTATGGGTACATATATGTTTTCCCAACCCCAGCACATTAGTTTGCTAATTCCAGATGTATGAAAGCATAGGCCTAACTGTATCTAGTATATTGAGCATCAGATAAACTAACTTGGCCTTTTTAAATAAAAAAATTCCCTCACTGGAATACTTTCAGTCTTTTGACTGTATGGATTACAGATGGAATGACTGTTATATGTGAGTACCGCTTTCTTTGACAGATTCTAGTATGGGTACATATATGTTTTCCCAACCCCAGCACATTAGTTTGCTAATTCCAGATGTATGAAACGCAGGCCTAACTGTATCTAGTATATTGAGCGCCAGATAAACTAACTTGGCCTTTTTAAATAAAAAAATTCCCTCACTGGAATACTTTCAGTCTTTTGACTGTATGGATTACAGATGGAATGACTGTTATATGTGAGTACCGCTTTCTTTGACAGATTCTAGTATGGGTACATATATGTTTTCCCAACCCCAGCACATTAGTTTGCTAATTCCAGATGTATGAAGCATGAGGCCTAACTGTATCTAGTATATTGAGCGCCAGATAAACTAACTTGGCCTTTTTAAATAAAAAAAAATTCCCTCACTGGAATACTTTATGGCTTTTCACTGTATGGATTACAGGTGGACTGGTATTAGTAGGGGTGACACAAGCACACCCAAGTCCCTGATGTAGGATTTCTATGGCACAGACCACTATTACAAGTGATTAATGGACGTTGGGAGAGATTGTGCTGCAGCACTAGTCCCAAGATGGCCGCCGCCTATCAGCCCAGTAACATGTGCCACAAAATGGTCTGCACAACCTTTAAAAAAATAGCCTTGGACTGTGCTGCTAAATCGCTATTGGTCTGAATCCCAGGTGTAGATGTCTGACTTGTTTGGAGCTTTGGAATGCACACTGTGGCAGCTTCTGCTGCAGCACTACTAAGTCGCAAAATGGCGGCCGGCGGTCAGCCCAGGTACATGTGGATGGAAAAATCACTCTGGCCACTCTAAAAATAGCCAATCCCTATCAAAAAAGCAGCTCAGCTGCAGTTGTTCAGATGAATCACAGGTGGAGGAGAGAAATTTGCTTCCAGTTATTCAATTATCCCTGCCTATTCTCGCCCTAGCATCAGCTGCGTCTATCCCTGTTCTATTCACATCGGGAGTGAGCACGTCCCGACGTGCGCACAAGCTTATAAAGAGGCTGAGTCACATGCTGCACTTGGCCAATCACAGCCTTGCCAATAGTAGGCATGGCTGCGATGGCATCTTAGGGCAAGTAGTATGATGCATGTTGATTGGCTGCTTTGCAGCCTTTCAAAATGCGCCAAAATACATGCCGAGCGACGAACCCGAACCCGAACTTTTACGAAAAAGTTCGGGTTCGAGATCCGTATCACTGAACACCCCAAAATTCGGTACGGACCCGAACTATGCTCGAACTGTTCGCTCAACACTAATCTTAGCCTTTCCCTTTGCTGTCCTTGATAATAAACTTGATTGATTGTTTTCTGACTGTCCCTGATTGATTTTTTACTCTCCCTGACTCCCTAAGATCGTTTTATGGCAGACACTGTAAGTTTCAACCATCATCATTCACAGCCCAGCACAGAATGCTGTTCTGCTCATTCTGCTAGGGCAGTGGTGGCAAACCTATGGCACGGATGCCAGAGGCAGCACTCAGAGCCCTCTCTGTGGGCACCTGCACCCTTGAAAAAGTCTATGGTGTACCAATATGCCTTTACCTGCCACTCATCAGTGCAGGGCGCACTATGAACAGCACAGGCTGTGCACTGAATCTAGGGGGCTATTATTGCTAAATGAAAATAAAGTATATGGAAAATATACTATATTGGACTATAGGATTCAGAGTTAAATTGCCGTGTTGGCACTTTACGATAAATAAGTGGGTTTTGGGTTACAGTTTGGGCACTTTGTCTCTAAAAGGTTCGCCATCACTGTGCTAGGGCACCTCCTTGCCTGTGGCAGCACTCATCAGCTCATCCATGTTATTTGTCAGCATGG
Organism: Bufotes viridis; assembly: GCA_033119425.1. Lineage (NCBI taxonomy): Eukaryota > Metazoa > Chordata > Amphibia > Anura > Bufonidae > Bufotes > Bufotes viridis. Next base: position 201,636,782 of record CM065591.1, on the reverse strand, counting down.
GAGCCAAACAGGGCAAGCTCTCCCCTACTTCCTTTCAGGGTGAGATGAGAACCCTTCTTCTTCCTCCCTAGTTCTTTTTTTCTTGCTGACATGTGCTCTAAGATGGAGCTACGTGCCGCTTTAGTGGATTCATCAGAAACTAACCTGGAAGGATTGAAGTTTGTCTACCTTCTGAAAAGTAGTGGTTCATCCGTACTGGTTTACTCATCATCTAAAAACTAACTGTGATTATTTGTTCTGCATAATAAAAAATAAAAAAACTGCACAGAAAACTAGGGTAGCCAGACGTCCGGTTTTAGGCCAGACAGTCCCGGTTTTAGGCTCCCTGCTTTCTTTGACAGATTCTAGTATGGGTACATATATGTTTAACCAACCCCAGCACATTAGTTTGCTAATTCCAGATGTATGAAACGCAGGCCTAACTGTATCTAGTATATTGAACGCCAGATAAACTAACTTGGCCTTTTTAAATAAAAAAAATTCCCTCACTGGAATACTTTATGGCTTTTCACTGTATGGATTACAGGTGGACTGGTATTAGTAGGGGTGACACAAGCACACCCAAGTCCCTGATGTAGGATTTCTATGGCACAGACCACTATTACAAGTGATTAATGGACGTTGGGAGAGATTGTGCTGCAGCACTAGTCCCAAGATGGCCGCCGCCTATCAGCCCAGTAACATGTGCCACAAAATGGTCTGCACAACCTTTAAAAAAATAGCCTTGGACTGTGCTGCTAAATCGCTATTGGTCTGAATCCCAGGTGTAGATGTCTGACTTGTTTGGAGCTTTGGAATGCACACTGTGGCAGCTTCTGCTGCCGCACTACAAGTCGCAAAATGGCGGCCGGCGGTCAGCCCAGGTAAATGTGGATGGAAAAATCACTCTGGCCACTCTAAAAATAGCCAATCCCTATCAAAAAAGCAGCTCAGCTGCAGTTGTTCAGATGAATCACAGGTGGAGGAGAGAAATTTGCTTCCAGTTATTCAATTATCCCTGCCTATTCTCGCCCTAGCATCAGCTGCGTCTATCCCTGTTCTATTCACATCGGGAGTGAGCACGTCCCGACGTGCGCACAAGCTTATAAAGAGGCTGAGTCACATGCTGCACTTGGCCAATCACAGCCTTGCCAATAGTAGGCATGGCTGCGATGGCATCTTAGGGCAAGTAGTATGATGCATGTTGATTGGCTGCTTTGCAGCCTTTCAAAATGCGCCAAAATACATGCCGAACGACGAACCCGAACCCGAACTTTTACGAAAAAGTTCGGGTTCGGGTCCGTGTCACGAACACCCCAAAATTCGGTACGGACCCGAACTATGCTCGAACTGTTCGCTCAACACTAATCTTAGCCTTTCCCTTTGCTGTCCTTGATAATAAACTTGATTGATTGTTTTCTGACTGTCCCTGATTGATTTTTTACTCTCCCTGACTCCCTAAGATCGTTTTTATGGCAGACACTGTAAGTTTCAACCATCATCATTCACAGCCCAGCACAGAATGCTGTTCTGCTCATTCTGCTAGGGCAGTGGTGGCAAACCTATGGCACGGATGCCAGAGGCAGCACTCAGAGCCCTCTCTGTGGGCACCTGCACCCTTGAAAAAGTCTATGGTGTACCAATATGCCTTTACCTGCCACTCATCAGTGCAGGGCGCACTATGAACAGCACAGGCTGTGCACTGAATCTAGGGGGGCTATTATTGCTAAATGAAAAATAAAGTATATGGAAAATATACTATATTGGACTATAGGATTCAGGTTAAATTGCCGTGTTGGCACTTTACGATAAATAAGTGGGTTTTGGGTTACAGTTTGGGCACTTTGTCTCTAAAAGGTTCGCCATCACTGTGCTAGGGCACCTCCTTGCCTGTGGCAGCACTCATCAGCTCATCCATGTTATTTGTCAGCATGGGAGCCAAACAGGGCAAGCTCTCCCCCTACTTCCTTTCAGGGTGAGATGAGAACCCTTCTTCTTCCTCCCTAGTTCTTTTTTTCTTGCTGACATGTGCTCTAAGATGGAGCTACGTGCCGCTTTAGTGGATTCATCAGAAACTAACCTGGAAGGATTGAAGTTTGTCTACCTTCTGAAAAGTAGTGGTTCATCCGTACTGGTTTACTCATCATCTAAAACTAACTGTGATTATTTGTTCTGCATAATAAAAAATAAAAAAACTGCACAGAAAACTAGGGTAGCCAGACGTCCGGTTTTAGGCCAGACAGTCCGGTTTTAAGGCTCCCTGTCCTCACACAGGGATTTCCTCCCTTTCAGTAGCTAAGGCTCAGACAGCAGCATTGCGCTGTGTGAGTGTGAGCTGCAGCAACTGACTGAGGCTTCTCTCACCCCCAGTCAGTCACTAGAGCCGCAGACGTGGCTGACTGAGGAGGAGAGAAGCACCCTGGCTGCCCCTAGCTCACCTTCCATGTGGAAAGTTCTTCCCTCTCCCCCCCGGCCGATGATGAGGGCATGGCTTCACAGATGTGGGGGTGTGGCTTCATGGTGACTAGGGAATGGCTTTACTGAGGCGGGGGCACGGTCGGTGAGGTCCGGCTTTTTTGGGTTAAGTCAGCGGCCACCATACAGAAAACTGAGTATGCCGATCAATAAAAGTAGACCGATCAGCACTCAGCAGGTACAGGATGCACACACTCAGATATTCCATGCATGCAAAAATCTAATCTAACACTCTATCAATCTGAAATTGATTAGAAATCTGGAACTGATGCAGATTAAAAAAAAAAATACACAGGAGAGCAATTGAGATAGCAGTGGTGTAGGTAGACCACAAGTCTCAGCAAGCCAACCAAAATCATAGTGGGACACAGCTAGAATGGCGGCATGCAGAGGTATTCTTTTCGTTAACACAGTGCTGGAGGTGCGATTGGCCAGTCTGCACTGACCGGCCAATCACAGCCATTGAGGCTGCAAGGGGAGGTAAACTAACATGGCTGCCTGTCTTACCTAGAATTGCCATTGCACCATACATGTATGGCGCAGGTCGCCTATGGGTTAATGTAATGCAACTCACAAAACGTTTTTAGGAAATAAAAAAATATTAATGCACTTACATCAAAATCCACTTTTTCTCCATCTGGAATTTTCAAAGGCACTAGGTTTGGCATAAAAAGTCTGTAAAGACAAGAGATAAATATTCATGAAGTGGTTCGAAAATGGTACAAAGAAATGGAATAGGAACACTTGATATTCAGGTTGGAGATCAGTGAATGAATGTTTCATTAAGAATTTCACACAAATTCTTTTGCCAAGAGAACCTGAAGTTTTGGTGATTTGCTTCAGATGAATTGTGCAAAAATGTGCCCAAAATTCTACTGCATAAATTGAAGGGAAGCAGAAATAATAAAGATGGAGGCAGGGGTGCACCACCAATGAGACCAGGTGAGGTAATCACCTCAGGCAGCACCAAGTAGGGGCAAGAGGGGGGGGCAGCCGAAGGGCCATGAGCTGAAGGAAAGGGGTTAGTTTAAGAAATTGGCATTGGGGAGGGGGGGGGGGGCTGTTTCAGTTTTCGCCTCAGGCAGCAGAAAGGCTAGGTGCACATGACCCTGAAAAGGAGGGAGGGAGGACTTGCCCACACCCACCCTGATTGGCTTGGTGGAAGGGAGGGAGGCATGTGGCTGTACTCCCAGTGAGTCAGGGATCACTACCTACTGTATTTTCCCCTACCAGCTGAATTTCAGTAACTGTATTTGCAATGGGCAGCAACACAGAGGTGATTGAGTCCCAGTGTTTTGGAACGCAGAGTGGTATTTTATGGCCCTAATAGTTTGTGTCACGGTGCTCCTACCTGGGTACCGTCGCTCCCAGGGGTTAGGCTCCATAGCAACAAATGAGTTGTAGTTGGTGAAATAAGTTGAGTACAGACTTGGTGCAGTTTAATGGTTTTACTTGAATAAACTTGCAATAAACTTGTGTCATCCAAACGATACTTTCCCTTGGCTCCAGCAAGCTAAGGGTAAACTGGCAGGTGAACTTGAATACTTTGCTTTATCTCTTTGCTTCTGTGCTAATCTCTAGCTTCAATCTGGTTCCTATCAGCTTCAGTTACTATTTCTTATGAGAGTAAGGTATCCTGTGACCTATTTTGCTGAGTAGGTTGTCTTTGGCATTGTTTTCCCTCTAAGAATAACCAACTCCTTTTATATATCAGGAATGGGCTACTCTCTGAACTACATTCCCAAAGCTGCTCCACTCCAACTCTCAACTCAACTCCAGCTTCGTGCAACCCCTCCCTTGGTGGGAAGCAGGACAAGGGGAGTGGTTGCAGGGGGAGAATGGAATGGTAAGTGCCATTCTATCTAAAAGGTACTCTCTGCCAGATGCACTGCCACCTGGTGGTGAAACAGGCACAGTACATGAACATAAGAGTTATTTCATATAACAAAATGACAGTTTGCTGGTGGTGGTACAGTTGGTGGTGCAAACCAATACAATGGTGGCAAACAGGCTAGCAATAGGAATGTAGGAGTGGTAGTGTCCCTACATATTGAATGCCTGAATGGTACACCATGGACATCTATTCATTTTCCATTAGTGATTTTTGCTTCCTCAGTATTAGGCAGGGCTGCATTGCTTTCTTCCTTCATGGTCTAAGGGTCCCATCTTTTTTTTTTAACAAAAAAGAAGCCGGCAGCCTCAGGTGACTTCGATGGTCTAATATGTCCTTTCGCCAAACTCAGTAATATACTCTCGCATAGCTACTCTTTCGGGTAGGTAAAGATTATATTACTGAGATTTTGGCAATTTATCTCCGGGAATAAGATTGATCGGACAATCATACTCTCGGTAAGGGGATAACTCCTGATCTCCACCATCAGAGAATACGTCCGAAAAATCATAAAGAAAAGGAGGTAACACCTTAGTGGATACCACAGAAATAGATGCGCCGAGACAGTTGTCCATACAAAAATCACTCCAATTACTGATCTAGCTAGTTTGCCAATCAATGGTAGGATTATGTTTGATCAACCATGGGAAACGTAGAACTAGAGGAGCAGGCAAACCCTTCAATACAAAACAAGAAATGGACTCAAGATGAGAATCACCCATCCTCAAATGAATATCCTGCACAATAGGAGTTAAATACTTTTGCGAGAGAGGAGCGGAATCAATAGCAAACACCGATATCCCTTTGCTTAATGCGCTTGTTTTTAAACCATGACTCTGAACAAATTGATAATCAATAAGGTTAACCCCTGCGCCACTGTCAACAAATACTTCTAATTCAATATTCTCAGAGTCTAGCACCACCATGGCAGACAGGAGAAATAGGGTACTGCAGGTAGAAGACAAATATACCTTTTCTGACTCCCAATTAATGCTACCAGAGCAAGGAAAAGAAAAGCCTATGAGCCTTTCCCTGACTGCTGACAGCATGAGCAAATCCTAAAGATGGAAGTACTCATGTGTTGGAACCTAAGTCCTGCTGAAACTGAAACAAACCCTCAGCTAGGGAGCAGGAGATAGACAACCGGTTCCATTAACCGTGAAGGAACCAGTGTCTCCCTGAGGCCTAGTCAGAACACACAACAAAAGGGAAGGAAGGAGGAGTTAGCTTTAGATGGACAGGGAGCAGGAGCTCCACCAAACACTAAAGGGCTGCAGTGAGAGGCAGGTATTAATAGAGCCACTAAACAGCTAATGAGCAGGACCTGTGGAGAGGTGGGATCCTGCCCACAACAACAAACAGCAAGGAAAAAGAGAAAGATCTGTCAGATAGACTCACGTGCAGCAAGTCTATCAGATCTTCTCAGGCCTCTCACGGGGCAGGCAGTGACAGGTGCCTTCTTAAGGCGGTCGTCCCTAGGTGAGTGTTGGGCTTACAGCGACTTATGTGTTGACAGCACATGCTGCAGATGGCAACACCATTGTCAGCAGCTGACACCTTAAAAAAGCCCACACTGCTGAGCCATGTGCTGGCATCCTGGGAGTGCCAGAAGTTACCGTGCATGGTGGATGGCTCGCTCCAGATACATTAGCAGTCTGCTTTTTGCCTCCTGTGCCCTACGAGCTCTGCCTGCTTCTCCTCCTTCTCCTCCCTCTCTGCTGCTCTCTCCCTCTGAACTCCCCTTCTCTTCCTCTCTTGTGGGCTCCCACGTGACGTCCATTGACACGTCATCATCCCCACCTTCACCACCACTGACATTTGAGATTTCGGAGTAGGCAGCAATAGCTGGCCCCATTTTGTATAATGATCTCAATGACCCTCCATTCAGTATGATGGCCACCCGAGGCCTCATTCAATATAATGACCCACAGTGACCACCATACAGTATAATGACCCCCATTGCCCCCTTCATACAGTATAACCCCCAGTGTGGGGCCACTGGGGGTCATTATTCTTAATAGGGGGTGACTGGGGGTGATTATGCTGAATGGAGGGCCACTGTGGGGTCGTTATACTGTGTGTGGGGCCACTGGGGGTCATTATACTGTGTTTGGGGCATTGGGGGTCATTGTACTGTGTGAAGGGTAACTAGTTGTCATTATACTGTATAGGGGCCACTGGTGGCCATTATACCATGTGGGAGCCACAGAGGGACATGTAAATGTACAAAAATGCCTCAAGGGGGCCCACTGGGATTTATCGCCCAAGAGCCCACATGAACCTGGAGCCGGCCCTGCCTCCAGCCACATAATCTCAAGTTCTTTTCTGTCAGATGAATGCCTAATTTTTTGGGCCTGTACTCCTGTGGCCTAAAATAAAAAATTTCTAAGCTCCAGCTGGGCACATTTTTGAGAGTTTCTCTTTAAGATGCAAAAAAATGGCCCCTGATTAAAATACATATTTTTGGAGGGAATTTTTGCCAATGATCCCCCTCTGGTATGTCACTGTTGTGGGACTATTTGTGCACTTCTAGTAAGTACTTGGTGGCTGCAAATATGACCTGAAGGTTTTTCAGTTTCGCCTGCCATTAAAGTCAATAGGGCCCACCGCAAATGCGCGGTTCACGAACATTGGATCCTGGCCGATGTTTGTCCATCACTAATGATGATGATGCCCCCTCTTTTCCTGGCTCCCAGGTGCAATCAGCCATATCATCGTCCACTACTGTCTAGTCTTATGTTACCCTCACCAGTCTCATGACCACTCGCAACACGTGCTACCACCCGACTGTCATCATTGCTAGTTGCATGCCTAAGGGAAGACGCAGTGGACCTATCTTCCAAGTTTGTACTCGCCTGTAGCTGCTGTCAGTAAGCTCGTTGTTTCTAAAAAGCGGAGTAGAGCTGGCAGCATGCAATACTTTCCGAGCAAAACAGAGAAAGAAAGTGGCAGTTGCAGGACAGGTGAGGGCACAGAGGTTATTCCTGGGCCATGGCAACTAAGTGTGATGTCAGAGGAACCCACTGATTCCTGGCTGTGTGTGTCTGATGTAACTTGGAATGGTTGACTTGCTCTTTCTTTTCATTTCAATACAGATGGATTGCTAGTCAGAATACGACCGCTGGATGACAAAGGCAGCTCTGGCCTGTTGCTGCAGCTGCTTTTTCTGCTGCTACTTGTACCAGCTACAACATTTTTGCCACTGCCCATTCCTTATGAGGGCCCAGGAAACTGTTTGTTGGCCATAGTGTACAGTAACTGAATCAGTCATCTAACAAAGTATGAATGGGACACAGGTGACCTATATAACCGTGCCTATATATTAGACCGTCTGTTGACGCTGAGTCTAATGCAAAGTAAGTCTATGTATAACAACACAGATTAAGTAAATGGCGTAGCAGGTGAACTAGATAAATGCGCCTACATATTAGACCACCTGTTGACGCTGAGTCTGATGCAAAGTAAGTCTATATATAACAGAACAGATTATAAATGGTGCAGCAGTTGAACAAGATGTACAGAGTGATTACATGGAGCTTGCACTATCCTGAAGTCTTCCTATGCTCTCCCTACACTGTCCCTGCACTCTCCCTATCCAATGTTCTACTTTTAAAAACTTTGTGAAACACTGTCCCTAGCGCTTACCACTTCTGTTCCTATGCTTAGCTGACAGTAAAATGGCGGAGACCGGGCAGGATGAGGTTTTTATAGGGCTCTGACATCACAGTGGATAGCTATTTTTGGATTGCCTGGCTGCACAGCATAATGTATTATCTCGCATTCCTGGGCTTCATACTTTCACTTTGTAACACTTGTAGCCACCATTTTAGGAAAAAAATAATTTGTTATCACGAAGTGCAAGCAAGTTCGGATTAGTTGCGAATCAAGTTTTTCCTAAACTTCAAATTTAATTTCACTTTGGTTGCTTTGATTTGCTCATCACTATTAAAAACGTTTGACCTCATTAACGAACAGCGTGTATAAAAACACACTGCCTCATCACATGTGTTATGCTTCTTCATAATCCAACGCTTCCAAAACTTGTTCTTTATTAGGGACAGATGGTGTTTAAACACGCACTGTAGTGGATAGTTATGGGAATAAGCATTCAAAAAATATGTCTGAATGCACATACAAGTGCTAATTGTCAGAAAAAAAGTGGCTTACTCTGAGCAGAATTGGAAGCAAAAGCAGTACAGTGTGGATGTGGAAAGGTTAGAGGCACATGGCTGCAATAGTAGCTGCAACAGAAGCATCATAGCATGGAACCTACAAGGCAGTAGATCAGCTGTCTATAGGCAGTAGTAGTAGTGGTAGTAGTAGAGGTGGATGCGTAGCGTTAATAGTGTTGGCAGTAGGGGATTAGCAGCAGGGCATAGTAGATGTGGCGGTAGCAGCAGCCATATGGAACATGATAGTCTGCAGGCAGGTAGACCGACAGCAATATTGGCAAGGTGGGGCATCCCCAGCAAGGCCAGATCTATTTATCATCTTCAGCCAGAGGAGTGTGAAAATCCTCCAGCGTCTGTTCTAACATAAATATGAGGGGAATGAGATTGTTCATGCTGCAACTTTTCCTACTGACAAACTTTGTGTGGCTACTCTCTCCTAAGCCAATTAGCTCCAACACTGCATGGCAACACTTGACTTGACAAATGTGATAAGAAGGAGGAGGAGCGTCATTGTGCCCTGCTGTTGTGGGAGAGGGCATCCCTCGAGGAGGAGATGGAAAAGATGAATAAGTGCCTGGTGTGTCACCCAGGCCAACACCATTCTAAAAGGGTCAGCAGGACCTGGGGTGCTGCAAAAAACACAGCTTTTTCCAACACAGCAACTGCTGTTCTCCGCCATGTGAAAGAACAAGGCAGGTATGATTTTTTTTGTGAGAAATTCTGCTGACTAAGTATTTTTCAGCAAGGTTGTGCACAGGCCATCAGCTCCCTAAAGGCAGCAGACCCTACTAAATTTTACAGCACCGACTGCACCGTCAGCAACATAGCTAGGTAGGAACTAAGCTTGCACAACTTTGGAATGCTGGGCATATAAAGTTTGTTTTCTAGCCACGTATTACATTATCGATGCCTGACAACAGAGCAGAGGAGAGGGAGTATGAGTGGGAGAAGCACAAAGTGATGATGACCATGTGAAAGACACCATACTGCCGTGGATACGGCCTGGCTGCCGTAAGGAAGAATGGGAGAATGTTCGTGCATGAGATAGGGGTGATGTCGCTTCATGTGGTTCATTAAAGTTATGGTGCTTATGTTTGTGTTTGACTGCCCACAACTTAGTTTGTTCTTGCAGACCTTGCACGGGGCAATGCGTCTGTCTTCCAGCAGCATGGAGAAAAACTGCCAGACAGTAGATACTTGCACAGAGCTAGAGGCAGGTGATTTTGGCTTATTACTGGCAAGTTTTGGGCCCGATGCACCCATAGTGTCATCAGCATCACCAAATACCCAGAGCAGATGTAGCCCTGGCAGTTCTTTGGGATGTACTGCTCTTAATTACCGCTGTTGCCTCCACCCTCTTCCTCTGACGTTGCCTCCTTCTCAGCAGCCCAATCCGGCTTGGTCCTGTCAAACACACAGTCATCATAGGCCATAGGGCATGGTGGGGTTTTGTTGCCCCTTAGGAAAAAGGAAGGGGGAAGTGAAGACAGAGAGGACTCTGAAAGCCTTTTTTGGGGCTGGAAGGAGAATGGGCAGGAGGAATGCTGTCACCCTTGGCCCCACGGTATGGAGTCAGACCCAGAAGTCACCTCCGATGAGCCGAAGTTATTACTTCGCAAAGTCTCGCAAGACTTTACATAATAACTTCAGACATTGATTTCTACTGTAAAAAATGCTCGCTCCATACTGTATTGAAACAAAGTTTTATGCCAATAGACTTCGGATGTTTCATACAAAGTCGATTTGCTCATCCCTAGTTATAAGGCACTAGCTGCATCTAGAAGGCACTGCCAAGCACACCTAGCCTCAGTTTCCCACATCACTTACTGGTTTAACCCCTTCACGCTTCTGAAAGTAACTGTACGTCCAAATCCCAAGTAATTTACTGCATTTGGACGTACAGTCACGTCCAAACTGCTTACCGATGCAGTGACACTATAAGTGTCACTATACCGATGCAGTGACACTACTAAGTGTCACAGCCCGGAGTCTCTGCTCTCCCAGAGAGCAGACACACCAGGGAAGCCAGCAAGGGACCAGACTTACCAATCGGAGCGCTTTAGTGTGAAAATGCCGATTTCAGGCTGTGATCTCCACACTGGAGATCACAGCCTGAAATCGGGTAAGGCCCCCATTGTGCCCCCAGTGCCCCTGATATTCATATTGCCCACAGTAATTTAGTGGCCCCCATAATGCCCCCCAGATGCCCCCATTGCCTCCTAATAACCCTCTGCCGCCTGATCCTCTCTGCCGTCTATGATGGCAGCGGCTCAGAAATGGAGCCACTGCCACCAGCAGAGAGTGCCAGCTTTAACTTGCTGCCTGCAAGTAGCTGCCTGCAGCATCCATGTGGTTGAGAGGGAGGGAGCTCCCTGTCTTTTCTATCGGGCCGCAACTGCTGCGATGGCAGCAGGCCGATGGTTGCCATGACAACCGGACGCATTACAAAGGCATCCGGTCTGCCATGTACCTAAGTCTGATCAGACCCTGAGGGTCTGATCAGCCTTAGGACTCTTTCACATGAACAGTTTTTTTGTGAGTGTAGGGGCCGTTTTTTGCATTCCATATATGGTCCGTATATGGAACCATTCATTTCAATGGGTCTGAAAAAAATAAAATAAATGGAAGGTACTCCATATGCATTCAGTTTCCGTACAGTATTTCCATTCAAAGATAGAGCATGTCCTATTATTGTCCACATCACGGACAAGGATAGTACTGTTCTATTAGGGGCCAGATGTTCCCTTCTGCAAAGAACGGAATGCACACGGATGTCATCCGTTTTGTTTGCAGATCCTTTATTTGCAAAAAACAAGCCCCCACACAGCTTCATTGGTGAAAAAATAAAAATGTCATTGATGTTAGTATATGGTGATGCAAAATATAATTTATTTAAAACACAAAAATTATTTTATGTTCAAAAAGTAGTAAAATAAAAAACTATTTAAATTTGGTATCACCATAACCATATGAACCTACAGAATAAAACTATCATATCATATTTACCGCAAGAGGAACCCCATAAAATGATACCAATAAAAACTACAGGGTATACTGTAAAAAACAAGCCCCCACACAACTACATTGGTGAAAAAGTAAAAATGTTATGGCCCCTAAAACAATTTCAGCAAATTACATGTTAGAATATCCTGATGCTGCTCCTTGCCTTCTGAATGCTGTCGTGTCCCCAAACAGCAGTTTACGACCACGCAACAAGGTGTTACCGTATTCAGGAAAAAATGCATAACAAATTGTGGGGTGCATTTTCCCCTGTTAGCCCCTGTGAAAATAAAAAATGTAGGGCTAAAGCAACATTATATTGGAAATAAAAGTACATTTTTCATTTTCACAGCCTCGTGTTTCTAAATTCTATGAAATGCTTGTTGGGTCAAAGCATTCACTTCACCACTACATTTATTCCTTGAGGGGTATAGTTTCCAAAATTAAGTCAATAAATATTGAGGTTTGTTTGGCTGTTAACCCTTACTGTGTAACAGGAAAAATTGATTAAAATGGAAAATCTGCACACAAAAAAATGGAATTTTAAAATTTCCCCTCCATTTTCCTTTAATTCTTGTGGAACACCTAAAGGGTTAACACAGTTTGTAAAATCAGTTTTGAGTAACTTGAGGGGTGTAGTTTCTAAAATGGGGTCATTTATGGGTGGTTTCTACTACTTAAGTACCACAAGGCGACTCAATAACTGAACTTGTACTTAAAAAAGGGGGTTTTAGCAATTTTCTTAAAAACTTCTAAGCCTTCTAATTTCCTGAAAAAAGAAAATTACATTTACAAAATGATGCAAATATAAATTAGATATATGGGGAATGTAAAGTAATAACTATTTTATGAAGTATCACTATCTGTCTTGATAGAGATGCGGATATCATTCTTGATTAAGTAAGATGGGCCCCATAGCCTCCAGCTCTCAGCTAACTCTTTATTCACTTAAGTTCCAAGAGGATACTCCTCCCTGATGTGTCATATATGACGTATGCTGTACTGCTGTTAGTGTGAAGCCATTACAATATTGCGCTTGCACTTAGATGTTTACATAGTTTGCATACCAAAGTTTGTAAAACAATGCATAATGCACAGATGCCAAGTGTTATCTCTTTTCTTGTTTTTGTATTCTAGCCAATGGAACAATGCCACGAACCTGGGGGGGATGCCCCCTCTGATGCACTTAATGCAATGCACTTGATGCAATTAAAAACTGCTTAATTTCCTGTAATAAAGGAGAACTGCTTTGACCCTTGCCTGATGTCAGTGTGGGTTATTCTATGCATGTAAAATCCTATGATCAAAACCAATCAGTAGAGCAAACGTAATTAGCCCTGATTGAGGGCATCTTCCATAGCCTTAAAAGCGGAGAAATTCAAATTTCGTGGTTTTTATGCATAAAGGTAAATCGTATCAACTCATATTTACCGGGCGTAAGAACTGCCCATAAGGCAGACACTCCCTGGATGGAAGCTGCCATGGTGCAGCAAGGAGTTGGTCGCCGTGGGTTTACGATAACCCTGAGTAACCAACTCATCGCCAACCACCATGACAGCCACATCCAGGAACTGCAAGGAACGACCCCCGAATACATGGGTAAACTTCATGTTCATGACGTGGGCAAAACGATCAGGTGCTTATTCGAAAGATTTAGAGAACATTGCAATTCTATAAGAACCAAAAAGGGATGCCCAAGATTAAAACAACATGTATGGGAAAAACACACAGGGAATCCGGACTGTTTAAGTTTTTCAGGGATAGAACAAGTGGATTCACCAATAGAGATGAGCGAACACCTGGATGTTCGGGTTCGAGAAGTTCGGCCGAACTTCCCGAAAAGGTTCGGGATCCGAACTCGACCCAAACTTTATCCCGAACCCGAACCCCATTGAAGTCAATGGGGACCCGAACTTTTAGGCACTAAAAAGGCTGTAAAATAGTCCAGGAACGGGCTAGAGGGCTGTCAAAGGCAGCAAAATGTGGGAAATCCCCTGCAAACAAATGTGGATAGGGAAATGAATTAAAATAAAATAAAATAAATAAAATGTAACCAATATCAATTGGAGAGAGGTCCCACTGCAAGGAATCATGCGTCATATCACTCAACACTGGAGAAGGCCACTTTCAGTTATTTCGACCCCAGCACCCAGACAGAGAAGAGAGGTCCCACAGCAAGGAATCATGCATCATATCACCCACCACTGGAGAAGGCCACTTTCAGTTATTTCGGCCCCAGCACCCGGACAGAGGAGAGAAGTCCCACAGCAAGGAATCATGCGTCATATCAACCATCACCGGAGAAGGCCACTCTCAGTTATTTCGGCCCAGCACCCAGACAGAGGAGAGAGGTCCCACAGCAAGGAATCATGCGTCATATCGACCACCACCGGAGAAGGCCACTTTCAGTTATTTCGGCCCCACCACCAAGACAGAGGAGAGGTTCATTCAACTTTGGGTTGCACCGCAAAATCATGTTAAAGTTAAAAAAATGAGGATTCAATAAAGAAGTGCCCCGGAGTACAAGAATACATGGTTGAGGGGGAGGCAGTTATAAATGTCTGTTCTGCACAAGGGAGGGACAGGTCCTGTGGGATCCATGCCTGGTTCACTTTTATGAACGTCAGCTTGTCCACGTTGGCTGTGGACAGGCGGCTGCGTTTGTCAGTAATGATGCCCCCTGCCGTGCTAAATACACGTTCAGACAAAATGCTGGCCGCCGGGCAGGCCAGCACCTCCAAGGCATAAAATGCTAACTCTGGCCACGTGGACAATTTGGAGACCCAGAAGTTGAATGGGGCCGAACCATCAGTCAGTACGTGGAGGGGTGTGCAGACGTACTGTTCAACCATGTCAGTGAAATGCTGCCTCCTGCTAACACGTTCTGTATCAGGTGGTGGTGCAGTTAGCTGTGGTGTGGAGACAAAACTTTTCCACATTTCTGCCATGCTAACCCTGCCCTCAGAGGAGCTGGCCGTGACACAACTGCGTTGGCGACCTCTTGCTCCTCCTCTGCCTTCGCCTTGGGCTTCCACCTGTTCCCCTGTGACATTTGGGAATGCTCTCAGGAGCGCCTCTACCAGCGTGCGCTTGTACTCGCGCATCTTCCTATCATGCTCCAGTGCAGGAAGTAAGGTGGGCACATTGTCTTTGTACCGGGGATCCAGCAGGGTGGCAACTCAGTAGTCCGCACACGTTAAAATGTGGGCAACTCTGCTGTCGCTGCGCAGGCACTGCAGCATGTAGTCGCTCATGTGTGCCAGGCTCCCCAGAGGTAAGGACAAGCTGTCCTCTGTGGGAGGCGTATCGTCATCGTCCTCCGTATCCCCCCAGCCACGCACCCATGATAGGCCTGAGCTGTGTCGGGTGCCACCCCGCTGTGAACCTGCTTCATCCTCATCCTCCTCCACCTCCTCCTCATCCTCCAGTAGTGGGCCCTGGCTGGCCACATTTGTACCTGGCCTCTGCTGTTGCAAAAACCTCCCTCTGAGCCACTTCTAACAGACTGGCCTGAAAGTGCTAAAAATGACCCCTCATCCTCCTCCTCCTCCTGGGCCACCTCCTCTTCCATCATCGCCCTTAGCGTTTTCTCAAGGAGACATAGAAGTGGTATTGTAACGCTGATAACGGTGTCATCGCCACTGGCCATGTTGGTGGAGTACTCGAAACAGCGCAACAGGGCACACAGGTCTCGCATGGAGGCCCAATCATTGGTGGTGAAGTGGTGCTGTTCCGCAGTGCGACTGACCCGTGCGTGCTGCAGCTGAAACTTCACTATGGCCTGCTGCTGCTCGCACAGTCTCTCCAGCATGTGCAAGGTGGAGTTCCACCTGGTGGGCACGTCACTTATGAGGCGGTGAGCGGGAAGGCCGAAGTTCCGCTGTAGCGCAGACAGGCGAGCAGCGGCAGTATGTGTACGCCGGAAGCGCGCACAGACGGCCCGCACTTTATGCAGCAGCTCTGACATGTCGGGGTAGTTGTGAATAAACTTCTGCACCACCAAATTCAGCACATGCGCCAGGCAAGGGATGTGCGTCAAACCGGCTAGTACCAGAGCTGCGACGAGATTTCGCCCATTATTGCACACCACCAGGCCGGGCTTGAGGCCCACCGGCAGCAACCACTGGTCGGTTTGTTGTTCAATACCCCGCCACAACTCCTGCGCGGTGTGGGGCCTGTCCCCCAAACATATGGGTTTCAGAATGGCCTGCTGACGTTTACCCCGGGCTGTGCTGAAGTTGGTGGTGAAGGTGTGTGGCTGACTGGATGAGCTGGTGGAAGCAGAGGAGGAGGAAGCCAAGTAGGAGGAGGAGGCTACAGGAGGCAAATAATGATGCCCTGCGATCCTTGGCGGTGGAAGGACGTGCGCCAAGGAACTCTCCGCCTGGGGCCCAGCCGCCACTACATTTACCCAGTGTGCAGTTAGGGAGATATAGCATCCCTGGCCGTGCTTACTGGGCCACGTATCTGTGGTTAGGTGGACCTTGCCACAGATGGCGTTGCGCAGTGCACACTTGATTTTATCCGATACTTGGTTGTGCAGGGAAGACACGGCTGTCTTGGAGAAGTAGTGGCGGCTGGGAACAACATACTCTGGGACAGCCATGGACATCAGCTGTTTGAAGCTGTCTGTGTCCACCAGCCTGAATGACAGCATTTCAAAGGCCAGTAGTTTAGAAATGCTGGCATTCAGGCCCAGGGCTCGAGGGTGGCTAGGTGGGAATTTACGCTTTCTCTCCAAGGTTTGTGAGATGGAGAGCTGAACGCTGCCGTGTGACATGGTGGACATGCTTGGTGACGCAGGTGGTGTTGTCGGTGGCACATCCTCTGTTTGGTGGGCGGCAGGTGCCAACGTTCCTCCTGAGGCAGAGGAAGAGGCCGAGGCAGCAGCAGAAGAGGGAGCAGGGGGAGCCAGAGTGAGTTCCTTGCTTTTAAGGTGCTTACTCCACTGCAGTTCATGCTTTGCATGTAGATGCCTGGTCATGCAGGTTGTGCTAAGGTTCAGAACGTTAATGCCTCGCTTCAGGCTCTGATGGCACAGCGTGCAAACCACTCGGGTCTTGTCGTCAGCACATTGTTTAAAGAAGTGCCATGCCAGGGAACTCCTTGAAGCTGCCTTTGGGGTGCTCGGTCCCTGGTGGCGGTGGCCAGTAGCAGGCGAACTCACTTGGAGGCGGCTGTTCTGCTTTTCCCCTCTGCTCTCTCTTTTGCTACGCTGTTGGCTCGGTCTCACCACTGCCTCTTCCTCTGAACCATGAAAGTCAGTGGCACGACCTTCATTCCATGTGGGGTCTAGGACCTCATCGTCCCCTGCATCGTCTTCCACACAGTCTTCCTCCCTGACCTCCTGTTCGGTCTGCACACTGCAGAAAGACGCAGCAGTTAGCACCTGTGTTTCGTCATCATCAGAGACGTGAGGACTCCGATGAGGTGGTATTCCCATGTCCTCATCATCAGGAAACATCAGTGGTTGTGCATCAGTGCATTCTATGTCTTCCACCACTGGGGAGGGGCTAGGTGGATTCCCTTGGGAAACCCTGCCAGCAGAGTCTTCAAACAGCATAAGAGACTGCTGCATAACTTGAGGCTCAGACAGTTTCCCTGATATGCCTGGGGGTGATGTGACAGACTGATGGGCTTGGTTTTCAGGTGCCACCTGTGCGCTTTCTGCAGAAGATTGGGTGGGAGATAATGTTGTGAACATGCTGGATCCACTGTCGGCCACCCAATTGACTAGCGCCTGTACCTGCTAGGGCCTTACGATCCTTAGAACGGCATTGGGCCCCACCAAATATCGCTGTAAATTCTGGAGGGTACTGGAACTTGAGGTAGTTGGTTCATTAGGACGTGTGGCTGTGGCAGAATGGCCACGTCCTCTCCCAGCACAGGAGGGTACACTAACACCACCACGACCGCGTCCGCGTCCCTTACTAGATGTTTTCCTCATTGTTACCGTTCACCAAGCACCACAATAAGAAAAAAAATATTTGGCCCAATGTATTGATTTCAAATTCAGGCCATTTTTTATAGGCAAATACAAAATTGAAAATACTAAGGCGGCTACACTTGGTATAGTATATGATGGTATCCTCAGGTGCTCACCTAATGTGCCCACACCCAATTGGGCACGAACCAGGCTGTCCTTTATATGTAAGAATGAAAGAAAGAAAGAAAGAAATTGGGGCAACACTGAGCTTTATCTGGGATATAAAATACAAGATATAAAATAAACTTTATTGCAAATTGCTAAAAATATCAATGTGCATATAAATATCAATGTGCATATATGGACATATTCCTTTCTGGATATTGCAACCTCCTATTTGGATGTATAGATCAACGTGAATATAGTACCTGTATACAGGACCTGTGCAAATAAACTAAATCAATGATTTTTATTTGGATGATCTATACATCCAAATAGGAGGTTGCAATATCCAGAAAGGAATATGTCCATATATGCACATTGATATTTATATGCACATTGATATTTTTAGCAATTTGCAATAAAGTTTATTTTATATCTTGTATTTTATAACCCAGATAAAGCTCAGTGTTGCCCCTATTTCTTTCTTTCTTTCATTTTTTATAGGCACCTAACACTATCTGCCAATTTATTTATGTAGCGTATTACACTAATCCAGGCACAGTAGTAACCACTGATTTAGGGGAATATCTCTTTTAAGGCTAGTATTTAGGCCCTAGATGAAAGGTATCCTTTTATGGACAGATTTATAATTGGCCTGCAACAGTTCGAACACAAAATTCAGGGTATTGCTATTTTGGCAATTGAATTTAACCCCAGAACAAAATATATGTTTTGGCGGACACTATTATACTTTGCCAGCCACAGCTGAAACCACTGATTTATGGTATTGCTATTTTGGCAATTGAATTTCACCCCAGAACAAAATATATGTTTTGGCGGACTCTATGAATCTTGGCCTGCAACAGCTGGGACACCAGATTCAGGGTATTGCTATTTTGGCAAATGAATTTCACCCCAGAACAAAATATATCTTTTGGCGGACACTATTATATTTTGCCAGCCACAGCTGAAACCACTGATTTATGGTATTGCTATTTTGGCAATTGAATTTAACCCCAGAACAAAATATATGTTTTGGCGGACACTATTATATTTTGCCAGCCACAGCTGAAACCACTGATTTATGGTATTGCTATTTTGGCAATTGAATTTCACCCCAGAACAAAATATATGTTTTGGCGGACACTATGAAACCTGGCCTGCAACAGCTGGGACACCAGATTCAGGGTATTGCTATTTTAGCGAATTAATTTCACCCCAGAACAAAATATATGTTTTGGCGGACACTATGAAACCTGGCCTGCAACAGCTGGGACACCAGATTCAGGGTATTGCTATTTTGGCAAATTAATTTCACCCCAGAACAAAATATATGTTTTGGCGGACACTATGAAACCTGGCCTGCAACAGCTGGGACACCAGATTCAGGGTATTGCTATTTTGGCAAATTAATTTCACCCCAAAACAAAATATATGTTTTGGCGGACACTATGAAACCTGGCCTGCAACAGCTGGGACACCAGATTCAGGGTATTGCTATTTTGGCAATATAATTTCACCCCAGAACAAAATATATGTTTTGGCAGACACTATGAAACCTGGCGTGCAACAGCTGGGACACCAGATTCAGGGTATTGCTATTTTGGCAAATTAATTTCACCCCAGAACAAAATATATGTTTTGGCAGACACTATGAAACCCGGCCTGCAACAGCTGGGACACCAGATTCAGGGTATTGCTATTTTGGCAAATTAATTTCACCCCAGAACAAAATATATGTTTTGGCGGACACTATGAAACCCGGCCTGCAACAGCTGGGACACCAGATTCAGGGTATTGCTATTTTGGCAGATTAATTTCACCCCAGAACAAAATATATGTTTTGGCGGACACTATTATACTTTGCCAGCCACAGCTGAAACCACTGATTTATGGTATTGCTATTTTGGCAATTGAATTTTACCCCAGAACAAAATATATGTTTTGGCGGACACTATTATACTTTGCCAGCCACAGCTGAAACCACTGATCTATGGTATTGTTATTTTGGCAATTGAATTTCACCCCAGAACAAAATATGTTTTGGCGGACACTATGAATCTTGGCCTGCAACAGCTGGGACACCAGATTCAGGGTATTGCTATTTTGGCAATTGAATTTCACCCCAGAACAAAATATATGTTTTGGGGGACACTATGAATCTTGGCCTGCAACAGCTGGGACACCAGATTCAGGGTATTGCTATTTTGGCAATTAAATTTTACCCCAGAACAAAATATATGTTTTGGCGGACACTATTATATTTTGCCAGCCACAGCTGAAACCACTGATTTATGGTATTGCTATTTTGGCAATTGAATTTCACCCCAGAACAAAATATATGTTTTGGCGGACACTATTATATTTTGCCAGCCACAGCTGAAACCACTGATTTATGGTATTGCTATTTTGGCAGATTAATTTCACCCCAGAACACAATATATGTTTTGGCGGACACTATGAAACCTGGCCTGCAACAGCTGGGACACCAGATTCAGGGTATTGCTATTTTGGCAGATTAATTTCACCCCAGATCAAAATATATGTTTTGGCGGACACTATGAAACCTGGCTTGCAACAGCTGGGACACCAGATTCAGGGTATTGCTATTTTTGCAGATTAATTTCACCCCAGAACAAAATATATGTTTGGTGGACACTATGAAACCTGGCCTGCAACAGCTGGGACACCAGATTCAGGGTATTGCTATTTTGGCAATTGAATTTCACCCCAGAACAAAATATATGTTTTGGCGGACACTATGAAACCTGGCGTGCAACAGCTGGGACACCAGATTCAGGGTATTGCTATTTTGGCAGATTAATTTCACCCCAGAACAAAATATATGTTTTGGCGGACACTATTATACTTTGCCAGCCACAGCTGAAACCACTGATTTATGGTATTGCTATTTTGGCAATTGAATTTCACCCCAGAACAAAATATATGTTTTGGTGGACACTATGAATCTTGGCCTGCAAAAGCTGGGACACCAGATTCAGGGTATTGCTATTTTGGCAATTGAATTTCACCCCAGAACAAAATATATGTTTTGGCGGACACAATTATATTTTGCCATCCACAGCTGAAACCACTGATTTATGGTATTGCTATTTTGGCAATTGAATTTCACCCCAGAACAAAATATATGTTTTGGCGGACACTATTATATTTTGCCAGCCACAGCTGAAACCACTGATTTATGGTATTGCTATTTTGGCAGATTAATTTCACCCCAGAACAAATATATGTTTTGGCGGACACTATGAAACCTGGCCTACAACAACTGGGACACCAGATTCAGAGTATTGCTATTTTGGCATATTAATTTCACCCCAGAACAAAATATATGTTTTGTCGGACACTATGAATCCTGGCCTGCAACAGCTGGGACACCAGATTCAGGGTATTGCTATTTTGGCAACTGAATTTCACCACATGAAATAATCTATCCTTTGCCAGACAGCAGACAGTATTATACTTGTCTAGCCAAAGCTGGAACACCAGATTTAGGGGATTGGTATTTGGTAAATTGTATTTAACCCCTTAATAAAATATAGAAATTGCTATCCTGAGTTTCTAGGGGTGACAATTAGCACAGCCAAGCCCCTGATGTAGGATATAGCAAAAAAAAAACTAGTATTGATGGATTGATGGACTTGGTGGCAGCTTGTTCTGGTGCACCACAAGTCACAAAATGAGTGACAGAAAAACGCTCTGTGCAGCCTAAAAACCATTGAGCAAGTAACTAGCAGAAGTTCAATCATTCACAGCTGTTGATCGATCCGTTCATTAGGTGCTGTTGCTGACTTTACCCTGCCTAATCTCGCCCTGACAGAAGCTGCGTCCTCTCCCTACACTAATCAGAGCAGTGTGAAGTGCGGCGCTACGTGACTCCAGCTTAAATAGAGGCTGGGTCACATGCTGCACTTGGCCAATCACAGCCATTCCATTAGTAGGCATGGCTGTGATGGGCTCTTAGGGCAAGAAGTAAAACGCTAGCTGATTGGCTGCTGTGCAGCCTTTCAGAAAGCGGGAAGTAATCGACGAACAACGAACCCGAACCCGAACTTTTTTGAAAATGTCCGGGTTCGGGTCCGTGTCCCGGACACCCCAAAATTCAGTACGAACCCGAACGATGCTCCAACTGTTCGTTCAACACTATTCACCAATACAAGGGGTGATAGACACAAATTGCTATTGAGACAAGAAGCGCAATGTATCATTCGTGCAAAGGTGATGGGACCTGTAGGGTTAAATGAAAAAACTAATTTGAGTGTATTCTTATAATGTGACAACAAATGAAGTCAGTAACACAGCGTATCCTTTTTCATTGACAAGTGTTTGTTTGTATTGTTTTATATATTGTGATTTTCTCATATGAATAATTGAATGCATTTGCACATGCTGTAATTAAGGAATACATAAGCACCTGTAAGACGTATGTGCGTCACGGGCCTGAGGAGGCGCATTTGATGGCGCGAAACGGCCGTTGCCTGTCTGCAGGAAAGTTTGTCTACCCCTGCCATGATGTCCACAATGCACGAATAAAGGTTACGATTTTGCAAAGTGGTGAGTGCCGCCCTCTTTTCTCTTTTTTCTTCTACATTTGGTTTGGATCAAGTTGTCTTTACTATAGGGCAGAGCACCTCCGAATACACAGAGAAACACACACGATCATTGTGGGAAGCCTCGTCTATGTTTGTGGAGCTTGCTTGACTGTGCCGCCTTATTCTACGTATTACTTCATGTCAGCATCCTTCCTAGTGCTTTTTCCCTCCGATATGTGCAGTAAAATGGTGCTGCGTGCCTTATTACTGAATTCGTCTGAAGAGAACCTGAAAAGCCAGATAAAATTTGGGGAAGTTTGTAACGAACCCAGTTCATTATGAATTGATTCACTTATCTCTACTGTGGTTCTATGAAAACATTTGCATTTTTAGGCCACATGGCTTTTATGGGTGAACCATGTAAAATTTGCATTTCACCTATATAAAATGCTCTGCGAAAGAACATTCAACTACACAGTGTGAATATACCTTACTGTCTGACATTAAGAAAATGCCATACACAGTAATAGAACAGGATGAACTTTCAGAACAAATATGACTTTAGAAAGATGAAAAAAGCAAAACTTACTTGGGTTTGGGCTTTGTTTCCTCTGGAATAAAACAATAAACAGGTAATAATTAATACGAATTTACAAGTTTTTATTTCATATAAATGCAGAATTCTGTATAATTGTAGTATGCATATTTATACCTGTGTTAAAGAAATTGCTACTTACAGATCCATATCAGGACATGGTCCCACATAGTGGTCGCAAGTCTGAGCAGTTTTTAAGTTGTTTTTAAAATCAGCTTGAATGTTTGCGAACTTTTTGGCTTACACCCTCATCTCAGACACCCAGAAACAACTATGTGTGACTATACCTAGAGTAAGCAAATAGATTCTAAATTAATCAGATTCATTGCAAATTTCACAGAAAAAATAAAAATAAAATATCCTGCCAAAGGAACCTGCTGCAAAGATTAATTTTACTGTGAATATTGGCTGGGAAAACCATGAATGAGGAAGAAGATGGAGGATCACATGACACTTGAAGGAAGCGGAGGAAGGCTTGCCATGATTGACTCAGATGCTGAAAGACAGACTCATGAACCAATCAGGGGGGCAGTAGAAGGGAGATCCTCATGCAGAATGAGAAGAATTGTTAACCTGTGTTCAACTTCTGACCTGGAAGGATGTGTACGGCAGTGACTGACAAAAAACAAATGAATGCACAATAACTTAGTGTAACATTTAGGGAATTTGATGAAGGAAAGCTTTGAGGGAATGAGGAACTGGTCACAGTTTAAGGCCTCTTGCACACAAACGTTTTTTTTTACCGTTCCGTTTTTTTATGGATTCTGTTGCGGTCCATATGCGGAACCATTAATTTCAATAGTTCCGCAAAAAAACGGAATGTACTCCGTATGCATTCCGTTTCCGTATTTCTGTATATCCATTCCGTTAAAAGATAGAACTTGTCCTATTATTGACTGCAAATAATAATCTGTGGCTCCATTCAAGTCAACGGGTCTGCAAAAAATACGGAATACATACGGAACACATCTGTATGGCTTCCGTGTTTTGTGGATCTATGCCCACTTTGCCCATGTGTTTACTGTTAAAATACATTATTGTACATTACATTAGTGATTAAAAGTTTTATGTTTCTGTTTGCAATCCGCAAACAACGGATCATATATGGAAACCATACAGAGATTTTTTGCGGAACTATGGAACGGAAACAAAATGGAAACACAAGGGAAACAAAAAAGGAACAGGTCCATAAAAAAACGGGCCGCAAAATCTTGAAAAAGCGTGCAAGAGGCCTAATAAAGCTGCTGCAAGTTAGCCTAGCTGCTAGTTCTGCATTAAATAACCGATGCAAGCAAAATACATTTTTTTTCTGCATAAGAACAGACATAGACAGTTTTGTTTTTCAAAATCTCGTGTCTGCACTTAATAGGCTTATTTTTCTTTCAAAAACCATTTCAATTCATTATATCCATAAATGAGTTGCATAATTGAAAAAGTATGTTCTGGCAATAATGTAATTTTTATACCTATGTTATTGAACTGCTAGTTCAGACACTACTCCAAAAATTGCAGTGTTATATCGCTGTCAGCGGATGCATTACTCCATCAGATCATGTAGTCCAAAGGCATTTTACTATAAAAATTCAAATTCTAACTGTTCTATTAAACACATACTTCACAGACATTTTACTGCAAACATTGTGTTAGCGACACATTACAGCATCAGACCTATAGTTCAGACTTTCACTGAAGAAATTGCATTGTTCTTCCTGTGATATTAAGTGCATAGTTCAGACATATTATCGCAAACATTGCATTATCATATTTGTGTTAATGGACACATTACTGCATCAGACCATTTAGTTCAAAGACATTTTAATACAAAAATTGCAGTAATAACAGTGCTATTATATTCATAGTTCAAAGACATTTTACCACAAATGTTGCACTGTTTTATTCGTGTTAGAAACATTAGTGCATCATACCGTGTAGTTCAAAGACTGTAGAAATTGCATTGTTATGCACAGGCCAGGTTTTGAACAAAATAATGTACTAACAACATAGTTACATGCCTGGTTTAGGCATAGAAAATGGTCTAAATATAAGACAGCAAGGAATCTGTCTTACATTTAGAATCAGTAGTGGATAAGCCGAAGTGATGTACAGGCCAACAACTTCAGCATTCCAAAATCAGCATAGGGGCTTATTAAGACCAGCGTCTAAAAACGCCGGTCTTAATAAATGTGCCCCTAAAAATCATCTGTAAATAGAGAGATTCTTCCAAGCGTATAACTCCCCAAATTGCTACAGTTGTTCAACCTTTTGCACCCAGTGATCTATAGAAGGCAACTCAGTAGAGACCTAGTATGTTGGAATAAGAAGGAGTACAGCAATAATAAGTTGTTTAAATATATGAGTAGGTTTAAGCGAGGAGTTGGAGGGAAAAAGCCCTAAGAGAGATTTTGGGTGATAGAGACATTGAGGAATTACAGATCCTGTTGTTTTTTTGGAAGACTTTTAACCACCAGTCCTAAATTGATTGACAAGCCAACCATATATGGTGGAAGAAGCGCCGATCTGCCAGACACCATCAACAAATGTCAAAAGCCGATGTGTTGTACAGACACATTTTGACTGGTGTTTTATTTAATGTGTAAGGATTTTGTAACTATCCTTCTGTATTTTCGCACATATGGACAAAAATGGGAACAGAAAAAGCGAGGTCTAGGGTACGGCTACACAACAACATTTGTCGCTCGACAATAACTTGGATGGATTTTTGTGCAAGTGTTGTGTCACAGTTGCAGCATGTCGCATATCACAGTGCGACACCATAGACTATCATTACAAAAGAAGTTGGACTACTGCGACAAATGTCTTTGTGTAGCCCTAGGCTGATTCTGTGTGAGCAAACGTCACATAGAAATCACATTCCCAAAGACCCACAAAAGCCAGCTTTGGGAAAGGTACTGGAGGGGGGTTGAACCTTTTATATAATAGCGAAACAAGCTTAGAGGGAGTTGATAGGGCTAGGTATTAAACCTTCAAAACAGGAAGTGGACAAATAAGTTCAGCCAATCTTCACTCTTTAAAGTTGGAGAGGGGGGCAAAATTATCCAGTGTGGTGTAGATTCTGGAAAGAGAGACAACGGGTTTGTGGTCATCCTCAAAAGGTCATCTGCATAAGATGCCATTTTATGCTCCTAATCACCTTGGAAGACAGCACCAAAAAGGGTATTCTGCCGTAGTAGTTGTAAAAAGGGATTCCATCACTAAAACAAATAGTAAAGGGGAAAGGGGGCAACCCTGACGGGTAACATTGCAAATAGAAAAAGTGGATGACAGGGTTCCATTAACCACCACAGAGGCAGAGGCATTAGAATACATAGAGAAAACTATATCTGATACAAAAATTCCCAACTGACTCTGTCAAATGCCTTCTTGACATCTGTGCCGAAAAGAACTAGGGGACAGGCTGTGTGTTTAGAATAATAAACATTATTTAAAATTCTGGATCTATTATCCCTCTCTTCTCTCTCTTTAATAATTACCATACGAAAATCTGGTAGCATTTTAGCTAAGAGTTTTAAGTCTATATTGAGTAAAGATATAGGGCAATAGTGAACTCATCAGTCCTCACTAGAGATGAGCGAACACCTGGATGTTCGGGTTCGAGAGGTTCGGCCGAACTTCCGGAAAATGTCCGGGTTCTTGATCCGAACTCAACCCGAACTTCATCCCGAACCCGATACCCAATGGGGACCCGAATTTTTGGGCACTAAAAAGGCTGTAAAAGACTCCCGGAAAGGGCTAGAGGGCTGCAAAAGGCAGCAAAATGTAGGTAAATCCCCTGCAAACAAATGTAGATAGGGAAATGATGACTTAACATAAAATAAAATAAAATTAACCAATATTAATTGGAGTTAGGTCCCATAGCACAGAATCAGGCTTCAAATCACCCACCAATGGAGAAGGTCGCTTACTATTATTTCGACCCCAGCATCCAGACAAAGGAGAGAGGTCCCATAGCAGAGAATCTGGCATCATATCAACCACCACAGGAGAAGGCCACTTTCAGTGACTTAGGCCTTAGCACCCAGACAGAGGAGACATGTCAGATAGCACAAGCATTACATTTATACCATCCAGCACAGGAGAAGGCCACTTTTAGTTACTTTGACCCCTGCACCCAGAAAGAGGAGAGAGGCCCCACAGCACATATTCAGGCATCATATCACCCACCACAGGAGTAGGCCATCATTTGATGGGACCCCGGCAACCATGTCAGATGGCACAAGTATAACATTTATATCACCCAGCACATGACAAGGCCACTTTCAGTGAGTTAGGCCTTAGCAACGAGACAGAGGAGACAGGTCAGATAGCACAAGCATCAGCTTTACTGATCACCCACTACAGGAGTCAGCCACCTTTAGTTAATTTGATAGCTTCAACCATGTCAGATGGCACTTGTATCACATTTATATCACCCAGCACATGACAAGGCCACTTTCAGTGAGTTAGGACTTAGCACGAGACAGAGGAGACAGGTCAGATAGCACAAGCATCAGTTTTACATCAACCACCACAGGAGAAGGGCACTTTTAGAGACTTTGACCCCTGCAGCCACACGGAGGAGAGAGGTCCCACAGCAGAGATTCAGGCATTTATATCAGCCAGCACAGGAGAAGGCCACTTTCAGTGACTTAGGCCTTAGCAACGAGACAGAGGAGACAGGTCAGATAGCACAAGCATCAGTTTTACATCAACCACCACAGGAGAAGGGCACTTTTAGAGACTTTGACCCCTGCAGCCACACGGAGGAGAGAGGTCCCACAGCAGAGATTCAGGCATTTATATCAGCCAGCACAGGAGAAGGCCACTTTCAGTGACTTAGGCCTTAGCACCGACACAGAGGAGACAGGTCAGATAGCACAAGCATCAGTTTTACATCAACCACCACAGGAGAAGGGCACTTTTAGAGACTTTGACCCCTGCAGCCACACGGAGGAGAGAGGTCCCACAGCAGAGATTCAGGCATTTATATCAGCCAGCACAGGAGAAGGCCGCTTTCAGTGACTTAGACCTTAGCACCGACACAGAGGAGACAGGTCAGATAGCACAAGCATCAGTTTTACATCAACCACCACAGGAGAAGGGCACTTTTAGAGACTTTGACCCCTGCACCCAGACGGAGGAGAGAGGTTTTCACAGCACATATTAAGGCCTCATATCACCCACCACAGGAGTAGGCCACCATTTAGTTAATTTGACCCCTGCAACCATGTCAGATGGCACAAGTATAACATTTATATCACCCAGCACATGACAAGGCCATTTTCAGTGAGTTAGGCCTTAGCAACGAGACAGAGGAGACAGGTCAGATAGCACAAGCATCAGTTTTACATCAACCACCACAGGAGAAGGGCACTTTTAGAGACTTTGACCCCTGCAGCCACACGTAGGAGAGAGGTCCCACAGCAGAGATTCAGGCATTTATATCAGCCAGCACAGGAGAAGGCCACTTTCAGTGACTTAGGCCTTAGCACCGACACAGAGGAGACAGGTCAGATAGCACAAGCATAAGTTTTACATCACCCAGCACAAGAGAAGGCCACTTTTAGAGACTTTGACCCCTGCACCCAGACGGAGGAGAGAGGTTTTCACAGCACATATTAAGGCCTCATATCACCCACCACAGGAGTAGGCCACCATTTAGTTAATTTGACCCCTGCAACCATGTCAGATGGCACAAGTATAACATTTATATCACCCAGCACATGACAAGGCCATTTTCAGTGAGTTAGGCCTTAGCAACGAGACAGAGGAGACAGGTCAGATAGCACAAGCATCGGTGTTACATCAACCACCACAGGAGAAGGGCACTTTTAGAGACTTTGACCCCTGCAGCCACACGGAGGAGAGAGGTCCCACAGCAGAGATTCAGGCATTTATATCAGCCAGCACAGTAGAAGGCCGCTTTCAGTGACTTAGGCCTTAGCACCGACAAAGAAGAGACAGGTCAGATAGCACAAGCATCAGTTTTACATCAACCACCACAGGAGAAGGGCACTTTTAGAGACTTTGACCCCTGCACCCAGAAAGAGGAGAGAGGTCCCACAGCAGAGATTCAGGCATTTATATCAGCCACCACAGGAGAAGGCCGCTTTCAGTGACTTTGGCCCCCTGCACCCACACAAAGGAGACATGTCAGACAGCACAAGTATAACATTCATATCACCCAGCACAGGAGAAGGACACTTTCATGTACTTTGGCCCCGGCACCCAGACAGACGGAAGGTTCATTCAACTCTGGGTTGCACCCCAAGATCCTACTTAATTTCAAAAATTGATTTTTCAATGAAGAAGTGGCCAGGAGTACAAGACAACATGGTTTAAGGCAGTTATTAAGGACTACTGTGCACAAGGGAGGGTCAGGTCTTGTGGGATCCATGCCTGGTTCATTTTTATAAACGTCAGCTTGTCCACGTTGGCTGCGGACAGGCGGCTGCGTTTGTCAGTAATGACGCCCCCTGCCGTGCTGAATACACGTTCAGATAAAACGCTGGCCGCCGGGCAGGCCAGCACCTCCAAGGCATAACATGCTAATTCTGGCCACGTAGACAATTTGGAAACCCAGAAGTTGAATGGGGCCGAACCATCCGTTAGCACGTGGAGTTGTGTGCAGACGTACTGTTCAACCATGTTAGTGAAATGTTGCCTCCTGCTAATACGTTCCGTATCAGGTGGTGGGGCAGTTAGCTGTGGTGTGGAGACAAAACTTTTCCACATTTCTGCCATGCTAACCCTGCCCTCAAAGGAGCTGGCCATGACACTGCTGCGTGGGCGACCTCTAGCTCCTCCTCTGCCTTGGCCTTCCACCTGTTCCCCTGTGACAGTTGGGAATGCTCTCAGGAGCGCGTCTACCAGTGTGCGCTTGTACTCGCGCATCTTCCTATCACGCTCCAGTGCAGGAAGTAAAGTGGGCACATTGTCTTTGTACCGTGGATCCAGCAGGGTGGCCCCCCAGTAGTCAGCACACGTTAAAATGTGGGCAACTCTGCTGTCATTGCGCAGGCACTGCAGCATGTAATTGCTCATGTGTGCCAGGCTCCCCAGAGGTAAGGACAAGCTGTCCTCTGTGGGAGGCGTATCGTCATCATCCTCTGTATCCCCCAGCCACGCACCAGGGATGTGCCTGCGCTGTGCTGGGTGCCACCCCGCTGTGAACCTGCTTCATCCTCATCCTCCTCCACCTCCTCCTCATCCTCCTCTTCCTCCAGTAGTGGTCCCTGGCTGGCCACATTTGTACCTGCCCTCTGCTGTTGCAAAAAACCTCCCTCTGAGCCACTTCTAACAGACTGGCCTGAAAGTGCTAAAAACGACCCGTCATCCTCCTCCTCCTCCTCCTGGCCCTGGCCCACCTCCTCTTCCATCATCGCCCTAAGCGTTTTCTCTAGGAGACATAGAATTGGTATCGTCACGCTGATAACAGTGGCATCGCCACTGGCCATGTTGGTGGCGTACTCTAAACAGCGCAACAGGGCACACAGGTCTCGCATGGAAGCCCAATCATTGGTGGTGAAGTGGTGCTGTTCCACAGTGCGACTGACCCGTGCGTGCTGCAGCTGAAACTCCACTATGGCCTGCTGCTGCTCGCACAGTCTCTCCAGCATGTGCAAGGTGGAGTTCCACAGGGTGGGCACGTCGCATATTAGGCGGTGAGCGGGAAGGCCGAAGTTCCGCTGTAGCGCTAACAGCAGCGGCAGGATGTGAACGCCGGAAGCGCGCACAGACGGCCCGCACTTTTTGCAGCAGCTCTGACATGTCTGGGTAGTTGTGAATGAACTTTTGCACCACCAAATTCAGCACATGCGCCAGGCAAGGAATGTGCGTCAAACCGGCTAGTCCCAGAGCCGCCACGAGATTTCGCCCATTATCGCACACCACCAGGCCGGGCTTGAGGCCCACCGGCAGCAACCACTGGTCGGTCTGTTGTTCAATACCCCGCCACAACTCCTGCGCGGTGTGGGGCCTGTCCCCCAAACATATGAGTTTCAGAATGGCCTGCTGACGTTTACCCCGGGCTGTGCTGAAGTTGGTGGTGAAGGTGTGTGGCTGACTGGATGAGCTGGTGGAAGCAGAGGAGGAGGAGGAAGCCGAGTAGGAGGAGGAGGCCACAGGAGGCAAAGAATGATGCCCTGTGATCCTTGGCGGCGGAAGGACGTGCGCCAAGGAACTCTCCGCCTGGGGCCCAGCCGCCACTACATTTAGCCAGTGTGCAGTTAGGGAGATATAGCGTCCCTGGCCGTGCTTACTGGTCCACGTATCTGTGGTTAGGTGGACCTTGCCACAAATGGCGTTGCGCAGTGCACACTTGATTTTATCGGACACTTGCATGTGCAGGGAAGGCACGGCTGTCTTGGAGAAGTAGTGGCGGCTGGGAACCACATACTGGGGGACAGCCATGGCCATCAGCTGTTTGAAGCTGTCTGTGTCCACCAGCCGGAATGACAGCATTTCAAAGGCCAGTAGTTTAGAAATGCTGGCATTCAGGCCAAGGGCTCGAGGGTGACTAGGTGGGAATTTGCGCTTCCTCTCAAAGGTTTGAGAGATGGAGAGCTGAACGCTGCTGTGTGAAATAGTGGAGACGCTTGGTGACGGTGGTGGTGGTGGTGTCGGTGGCACATCCTCTGTTTGCTGCTCGGCAGGTGGCAACATTCCTCTCGAGGCGGAAGCCAAGGCAGCAGCGGTAGAGGGAGCAGGGGGAGCCTGAGCGGGTTCCTTGTTTTTAAGGTGTGTACTCCACTGCAGTTCATGCTTTGCATGTAGATGCCTGATCATGCAGGTGGTGCTCAGGTTAAGAACGTTAATGCCTCGCCTCAGGGTCTGATGGCACAGCATGCAAACCACTCTGGTCTTGTCGTCAGCACATTGTTTGAAGAAGTGCCATGCCAGGGAACTCCTTGAAGATGGCGCTGGCCAATAGCAGGCGAACTCTCTGGACGGCGGCTGTTCTGCTTTTGCCCCCTGCTCCCTCTTTGGCTTCGCTGTTGTCTCGGTCTCACCACTGCCTCTTCCTCTGAACTATTTAAGTCAGCGGCACGACCTTCAGTCCATGTGGGGTCCAAGACCTCATCGTCCTCTGCATCGTCTTCCACCCAGTCTTCCTCCCTGACCTCCTCCTGTTCAGTCTGCACACTGCAATAAGACGCGGCAGTGGGCACCAGTGTTTCGTCATCATCAGAGACTCGGTCACTCTGCTGTGGTGGTATTCCCATGTCCTCATCATCTGGATACATAAGTGGTTTTGCGTCAGTGCATGGAATGTCTTCCACCGCTGGGGAAGGGCTAGGTGGACGCCCCTGGAAAACCGTGGGAGCAGAGTCTTCAATTAGAATAAGAGACTGCTGCATAACTTGAGGCTCAGCCAGTTTCCCTGATATGCATGGGGGTAATGTGACAGACTGATGGGCTTGGTTTTCAGGAGCCACCTGTGCGCTTTCCGCAGAAGACTGGGCGGAAGACAATGTGGTGAACGTGCTGGAAGCACTGTCGGCCACCCAATCGACTAATGCCTGTACCTGCTCAGGCCTTACCATCCTCATAACGGCATTGGGCCCCACCAAATATCGCTGTAAATTCTGCCGGCTACTTGAGGGAGTTGGTTCACTACTTTGTGCGCCGGAGGCCGAACGGCCACGTCCTCTGCCAGCAACAGAGGCTCCAAGGACACCACCACGACCGCGTCCTCGTCCCTTAATAGAATGTTTCCTCATTGTTGCGATTCAACTCGCACCACAATAAAATATATTATTTTTAGCCCCAAAATTCCCACACTGGAAGATATAATTCCTTTTCCGGTATTAATTACAAGAAAACTGCTGCAAATTGGACACCAGAATTTTTAATATGCTAGTTTTGGTACATAGATTCCCACACGGGGAGATATAATTCCTTTTTACAGGAGTAAAAACGTGAGGCCTACTGTTTCAGGTGTAACTAACACCAGATTGATTAAATTGGCCTTTTTCACCAAAATTACAACACTGGACAATGTAATGCCTTTTGCGGTATTAATTACAAGAAGACTGCTGCTAATTGGACACCAGAATTTTTAATATGCTAGTTTTGGTACATAGATTCCCACACGGGAGATATAATTCCTTTTACAGGAGTAAAAACGTGAGGCCTACTGTTTCTGGTGTAACTAACACCAGATTGATTAAATTGGCCTTTTTTCACCAAAATTACAACACTGGACAATGTAATGCCTTTTTGCGGTATTAATTCCTTTTACAGGAGTAAAAACGTGAGGCCTACTGTTTCTGGTCTAACTAACACCAGATTAATTAAATTGGCCTTTTTTTCACCAAAATTACAACACTGGACAATGTAATGCCTTTTTGCGGTATTAATTGCAAGAAGACTGCTGCTAATTGGACACCAGAATTTTTAAAATGCTAGTTTGTGTACATAAATTCCCACACTGGAAGATATAATTCCTTTTTCCGGTATTAATTACAAGAAAACTGCTGCAAATTGGACACCAGGATTTTTAAGATGCTAGTTTTGGTACATAGTGCCCACACGGGGAGATATAATTCCTTTTTACAGGAGTAAAAACATGAGGCCTACTGTTTCAGGTGTAACTAACACCAGATTGATTAAATTGGCCTTTTTTTTACCAAAATTACAACACTGGACAATGTAATGCTTTTTTGCGGTATTAATTCCTTTTTACAGGAGTAAAAACGTGAGGCCTACTGTTTCTGGTCTAACTAACACCAGATTGATTAAATTGGCCTTTTTTTCACCAAAATTACAACACTGGACAATGTAATGCCTTTTTGCGGTATTAATTGCAAGAAGACTGCTGCTAATTGGACACCAGAATTTTTAAAATGCTAGTTTGTGTACATAAATTCCCACACTGGAAGATATAATTCCTTTTTCCGGTATTAATTACAAGAAAACTGCTGCAAATTGGACACCAGGATTTTTAAGATGCTAGTTATGGTACATAGTGCCCACACGGGGAGATATAATTCCTTTTTACAGGAGTAAAAACATGAGGCCTACTGTTTCAGGTGTAACTAACACCAGATTGATTAAATTGGCCTTTTTTTCACCAAAATTACAACACTGGACAATGTAATGCCTTTTTGCGGTATTAATTACAACAAGACTGCTGCTAATTGGACACCAGAATTTTTAAAATGCTAGTTTGTGTACATAAATTCCCACACTGGAAGATATAATTCCTTTTTCCGGTATTAATTACAAGAAAACTGCTGCAAATTGGACACCAGAATTTTTAATATGCTAGTTTTAGTTTTAGTGGGGAGATATAATTCCTTTTTACAGGAGTAAAAACGTGAGGCCTACTGTTTCTGGTCTAACTAACACCAGATTGATTAAATTGGCCTTTTTTTCACCAAAATTACAACACTGGACAATGTAATGCCTTTTTGCGGTATTAATTACAAGAAGACTGCTGCTAATTGGACACCAGAATTTTTAAAATGCTAGTTTGTGTACAAAAATTCCCACACTGGAAGATATAATTCCTTTTTCCGGTATTAATTACAAGAAAACTGCTGCAAATTGGACACCAGAATTTTTAATATGCTAGTTTTGGTACATAGTGCCCACACGGGGAGATATAATTCCTTTTTACAGGAGTAAAAACGTGAGGCCTACTGTTTCTGGTCTAACTAACACCAGATTGATTAAATTGGCCTTTTTTTCACCAAAATTACAACACTGGACAATGTAATGCCTTTTTGCGGTATTAATTACAAGAAGACTGCTGCTAATTGGACACCAGAATTTTTAAAATGCTAGTTTGTGTACATAAATTCCCACACTGGAAGATATAATTCTTTTTTCCGGTATTAATTACAAGAAAACTGCTGCAAATTGGACACCAGAATTTTTAATATGCTAGTTTTGGTACATAGTGCCCACACGGGGAGATATAATTCCTTTTTACAGGAGTAAAAACGTGAGGCCTACTGTTTCTGGTCTAACTAACACCACATTGATTAAATTGGCCTTTTTTTCACCAAAATTACAACACTGGACAATGTAATGCCTTTTTGCGGTATTAATTACAAGAAGACTGCTGCTAATTGGACACCAGAATTTTTAATATGCTAGTTTGTGTACATAAATTCCCACACTGGAAGATATAATTCCTTTTTCCGGTATTAATTACAAGAAAACTGCTGCAAATTGTACACCAGAATTTTTAATATGCTAGTTTTGGTACATAGTGCCCACACGGGGAGATATAATTCCTTTTTACAGGAGTAAAAACGTGAGGCCTACTGTTTCTGGTCTAACTAACACCAGATTGATTAAATTGGCCTTTTTTTCACCAAAATTACATTACTGGACAATGTAATGCCTTTTTGCGGTATTAATTACAAGAAGACTGCTGCTAATTGGACACCAGAATTTTTAAAATGCTAGTTTGTGTACATAAATTCCCACACTGGAAGATATAATTCTTTTTTCCGGTATTAATTACAAGAAAACTGTTGCAAATTGGACACCAGAATTTTTAATATGCTAGTTTTGGTACATAGTGCCCACACGGGGAGATATAATTCCTTTTTACAGGAGTAAAAACGTGAGGCCAACTGTTTCTGGTCTAACTAACACCAGATTGATTAAATTGGCCTTTTTTTCACCAAAATTACAACACTGGACAATGTAATGCCTTTTTGCGGTATTAATTCCTTTTTACAGGAGTAAAAACGTGAGGCCTACTGTTTCTGGTCTAACTAACACCAGATTGATTAAATTGGCCTTTTTTTCACCAAAATTACAACACTGGACAATGTAATGCCTTTTGCGGTATTAATTACAAGAAGACTGCTGCTAATTGGACACCAGAATTTTTAAAATGCTAGTTTGTGTACATAAATTCCCACACTGGAAGATATAATTCCTTTTTCGGTATTAATTACAAGAAAACTGCTGCAAATTGGACACCAGAATTTTTAATATGCTAGTTTTGGTACATAGTGCCCACACGGGGAGATATAATTCCTTTTACAGGAGTAAAAACGTGAGGCCTACTGTTTCTGGTCTAACTAACACCAGATTGATTAAATTGGCCTTTTTTTCACCAAAATTACAACACTGGACAATGTAATGCCTTTTTGCGGTATTAATTACAAGAAGACTGCTGCTAATTGGACACCAGAATTTTTAAAATGCTAGTTTGTGTACATAAATTCCCACACTGGAAGATATAATTCCTTTTTCGGTATTAATTACAAGAAAACTGCTGCAAATTGGACACCAGAATTTTTAAAATGCTAGTTTTGGTACATAGATTCCCACACAGGGAGATATAATTCCTTTTACAGGAGTAAAAACGTGAGGCCTACTGTTTCTGGTCTAACTAACACCAGATTGATTAAATTGGCCTTTTTTTCACCAAAATTACAACACTGGACAATGTAATGCCTTTTGCGGTATTAATTCCTTTTACAGGAGTAAAACGTGAGGCCTACTGTTTCTGGTCTAACTAACACCAGATTGATTAAATTGGCCTTTTTTCACCAAAATTACAACACTGGACAATGTAATGCCTTTTGCGGTATTAATTACAAGAAGACTGCTGCTAATTGGACACCAGAATTTTTAAAATGCTAGTTTGTGTACATAAATTCCCACACTGGAAGATATAATTCCTTTTTCCGGTATTAATTACAAGAAAACTGCTGCAAATTGGACACCAGAATTTTTAAAATGCTAGTTTTGGTACATAGATTCCCACACGGGGAGATATAATTCCTTTTACAGGAGTAAAAGCGTGAGGCCTACTGTTTCTGGTGTAACTAACACCAGATTGATTAAATTGGCCTTTTTTCACCAAAATTACAACACTGGACAATGTAATGCCTTTTCCGGTATTAATTCCTTTTACAGGAGTAAAAACGTGAGGCCTACTGTTTCTGGTCTAACTAACACCAGATTGATTAAATTGGCCTTTTTTTCACCAAAATTACAACACTGGACGATATAATGCCTTTTTGCGGTATTAATTACAAGAGGACTGCTGGTATTTCAGAACACCGGAATTTTTAAAATGTTAGTTTTGCTAGATAAATTTCCCACACTGGGAGAAATATTGCCTAAGCCTTTTTACAGTATTAATTACAACAGGAGTGCTTTTTCTGGTCTAACACCAGAATAATTTTATTATTACGGTGAAAGCTTTTTCTAATTTATATTTCTGGCACATAAAAAAAAAATATATTTCTGGCTGACAGTATTGGACTTGGCTGTAGTGGCACTGGCTAGCCTAGCTGGAACAGCACATTCATGGGATTTGCTATCCAAGTGGGTTACTTACAGTTTCACCACTGATATATTAAATATCTTTGCAGTTAGTATGGGTGACACAAGCACAGCCAAACCCCTGATGTAGTATATCTATGAAAAAATCGACTATTACATGAGATTAATGGACGTTGTGGCAGCTTTTGCTGTAGCACCACAAGTCCCAAAATGGCCGCCGCCTATCAGCCCAGTAACATGTGCCAGAAAACGGTCTGCCCAGCCAGAAAAGAAATTGACTTTGACTGAGCAGCTGAATCGCTGTTGTTCTGATTCACAGGTGTAGATTTTTCACTTCTTTGGAGCTTTGGTTTAGACTCTGTGGCAGCTTGTGCTGGCGCACCACAAGTCCCAAAATGGCCACCGCCGGTCAGCCCAGTTACATGTGCCAGTAAAAATCGCTCTAGCCAGTCTCAACAAAATAGTGACTTTCAGTGAACAGCTCAGCTGTTGGTCTGATGCACAGGTGTAGGAAGGTAGATAATTCAATCACTTCTTTATCCCTGTCTATCTCGCCCTCACAGAAGCTGCATCCTCTCCCTACACTAGTCAGAGCAGTGTGACGTGCGGCGCTACGTGACTCCAGCTTAAATAGAGGCTGGGTCACATGCTGCACTTGGCCAATCACAGCCATGCCATTAGTAGGCATGGCTGTGATGGGTTCTTAGGGCAAGAAGTAAAACGCTAGCTGATTGGCTGCTGTGCAGCCCTTCAGAAAGCGGGAAGAAATCGACGAACACCGGACCCGAACTTTTTTGAAAATGTCCGGGTTCGGGTCCGTGTCACGATTTTCGAACTGTTTGCTCAACACTAGTCCTCACCAATGACAGACAACTGGATGCACATAATCAATTTATTTAGAAGTTCTTAAAATTTAATCTTACAAAAAATGGATTTCTCTTCAATGGATGGTACTGCCACCAGCTCAGGTGTGTGGCAATAGGGAGTCTCTGGGCGCCAACATATGCCAACTTGTTTCTGGCCTGATGGGAGGCTCAATTCCTATTCTCTGACCCTCTGGCCCACTGGAGTACAAACACCCTGTTATGGTATCGATTTATCAATGACATGTTCGTCCTGTGGGAAGGCTCCAAATATTCATGGGTGAGATAAACAAGAACGAACTGGGCCTAAGATTTTCTAGTGAATATAAAGAACAGAGAATGGCCTTCTTGGACGTGTTAATAGAATGGGGCCCACAAGTAGATATCTTGACAGAAATTTTTAGAAAAATCACATTTGCCAATAATCTTTTAAAATGTTAAAGTTCATACCCATAGTCCCTTAAAAAAGGTATCCCAAAGACTGAGGCAAAATTGTTCTATCTTTAAGAAACATACAAGAGACATGAGGTCCCTGTTCAGGGCCAGAGGATATCCTGACCACATCTTAAAGGAAGCCTTTGCCAAAGTACTGTAACTGCTCTGAACTACTATGACCCAAAGTGAAACCAGAGGTAGAAAAGGTGGTACGGGTGTTAGGTACTTTTGATGCAGCACATGGTGAAATCCAAAACATCCTCAAAAAGTATTGGGGGATTCTCCTCACAGATCCAGATTCACGTCAAATTTTGAGCAACGAACCACAAATAACCTTTAGGAGGGGAAACAACCTAAGAAACTATCCAGTTTAAAGCCATTTTACTCTAACACCAAAAACAGGCTAATGAGGAAACTGAAAGGAATGTTCGCATGCAGTTCATGCTCAACCTGCAAAAACATAACACAGATCAAAAGTGCCATGACTGGTCAGTAGAGTTGAGCGGACACCTGGAAGTTCGGGTTCGCCGAGTTCGGCTAAACTTTCCTGCAAAGTTCGGGTTCGGGACCTGAACTTGACCCCAAAGTCATTGAAGTCAATGGGGACCCGAACTTTGGGGCACTAAAATGGCTCTAAAAGAGTCATGAAAAGGGTTGGAGGGCTGCAAATGGCAGCAAAATGTGGGTAAGAGAATCACAAGTGCCCTGCAAACAAATGTGGATAGGGAAATCATTACCGATTTAGAATATTCTACATTATTTAATATAGTTTATGTTATGCAAAAAATCGGTAATTAAATATGAGCATTAATCGAATCGCGTAAGCGCATTAAACAACTTTCCTATTGGGTTGGCTTGGTAGAATTGTCGAATAACGAATATTTCGATATATTCTACATATTCGACAATTCTACCAAGCCAACCCAATAGGAAAGTTGCTTAACGCTCTTACGCGTTTCGATTAATGCGCATATTTAATTACCGATTTTTCGCATAACATAAAATATATTAAAAAATTAAGAATATTCAAATTCACTAGATATTACAGCATTCTCACATTGGCCCACAAGCAAGAAGCAGGCAGGTAATTCTCGAAGTTGCGATATTCGCGATTAAAATTCACTATTCGAATATTCGCACTCAACACTTGCCATTAGTAGGCATGGCTGTGATGGCTTCTAAGGGTACACTAGTTAAACACTTGTTGATTGGCTGCCCTGCAGCCTTTCAACAAGCGCCATTAAATCACCAAACTCAAACCCGAACTTTTATGGAAATGTTCGGGTCCGGGTACCCAAAACCCTAAAGTTCGGTACAAACACAAACTTTACAGTTCGGGTTTGCTCAACCCTACTGGTCAGACATTTATTAGATCTGATTTCATAAATTGTAGATCCAAGGGACAGGGTATCTCTTCTGAAATGTTCTTGCCCACGGGACTATGTAGGCAGCGGCCAACTGACTTCATAGGATTTCTATATAGTAGTTCAGTTTGTCCTCCCTCTCAGCGGGTGTAAAAAAGGCCCCCATTTTGAACTGGTAGCGAGGGTCCTACAAGGCAGAGAGCCAGAAGTCATCCCTCTTTCGAATGGTGACAATTCAGCTGTCACTACTCAAGCATGTGAGCATGCAGTGGGCCATTTGCTCAAGTGACTTGGAGGGACTCCCTACCTCCATCTCCACTGCATACTGCCACGGTGTGTCTGGGTCCTCTGCCTCGTCTTCCTCATTGCCCTAGCTCCTCCGGCTGCTCCTTCTCCTCCTCTCCTGTCGCCTGTGTAGAAAAACCACCCATTTTGCTACACATTGCATGTGCTCCAATGTCCTCCTCCTCCAGTTCAGCCCCTACAGGGCTCATGTGGCCGTGAGATGTAGGTGCCACGTCTCCAGTCCCCTGACCAGCCAGATTTACCATCATCTGTTCCAGGACATGAAGCAGTGGAATGACATTGTTCATCTCATAGTCCTGGTGACTGACAAATAACGTGGCCTCCTCAAAGGGCCTGAGCAAACTTCAGGTGTCATTCATGATGTCACGGATGATGTTGCAGATTGCTGGAACTTATAAATAAACGACTGACTGGCTTGATCCCAAACTAAGGAGCATATAGCTGAGCCCTATAAAACCCTCAATGGTAGACGATTGCATGTCCATGTACCTAAGACTGTGTGACACCTGAAAACCCTATAATAGTGAGGGGACATGACCCCTGGCTCCCTGCATTGAATACGGATAGAGTCAGGGTCACCTAGCATCAAGCCAGCAAGGAAACACAATAAAGGGAAAAGACTTATCTGAGCAAACAGCAGCAGCAGCCTCCAGCAGTGAACACTTCATCCAGGAAGTAGTATAAACCGCAAAGTGAGGCAGCATGGGAGGGAATATAAAGGAAGACGATCAGTCTAAATAGGTAACACCTGGCAGAAGGAAAGGAGCTGACAAAGTGAAACCAAAACAAAGAACATCATACAAAAGTTAGGGGAGAACGTCTGTCTGACCTTCTCACAGAACTGGTGGTGACACATGAACTGCCCATGGCTGACATCGAAGTCACAGAGCGGAGTACTCCTGTCCACTTGAAATTGTTACATAGTTAATATGGTTGAAAAAAGACAAGTGCATCAAGTTCAACCAAGGGATAGGTGGGGACGCAAATCCCAGAAGGTAGTGAGACTCAATTTCTACACATTTTCATAAGCATTAATGTTGTTTACTTTTAAGAATTCATCTAAACCCTTTTTAAAACTGTCTACTGTTCCTGCTGTAACCACGTCCTGAGGAAGTCTATTTCACAGCTTCACAGTTCTTACAGTAAATAAGATTTGACGCCTCCGGAGACTGAACTTTTTCCTCTCCAACGGAGGCAGTGTCCCCTTGTCTGGCCCATTTATATATTTGTATAGGTTAATCATGTCCCCCCTTAGACGTCTCTTCTCAAGACTAAACAAATTCACTTCTTTTAATCTTTCTTCATAACTAAGACCCTCCATGCCCCTTATCATTTTAGTCGCTCTCCTCTGTACTTTTTACAGCTGTAGTGCGTCTTTTCTATGGACTGGTGCCCAGAACTGAATTGCATATTCTAGATGAGGCCGCACCAATGCTTTGTAAAGTGGTAATATCACATCCCTGCCCTGCGAGTCGATGCTTTAAAACGGATTGTCAAAACCGGAGAGGGGGAGGGGTCTGCCTTTATTTAAAGTCCTGTCTAAAGCCCACAGTCCGAGAAGATATAAGTGAGGGACATGAACATGTAGAGTCACTGTGGGTAGAGATACATGGAGCCAAAAAGAATAATAAATTACTAATAGGAGTTTACTATAAACCACCTAATATACCAGAGTCCACAGAACATCTATTACTAAACGAGATAGACGAGGCCACAAATCATAATGAGGTGGTTATTATGGGGGACTTCAACTACCCAGATATAGACTAGGAAACTGAAAGCTGTACATCGCATAAAGGAAACAGGTTCTTGGCAATAACCAAAGACAATTACCTTTCCCAACTGGTTCAGGACCCGACTAGAGGGACGGCCATACTGGACCTAGTATTAACCAATAGACCTGACAGAACAACAGATGTGCAGGTTGGGGGACACCTGGGAAATAGTGACCATAAAGTAATAACCTTCCAATTATCATTCAAAACAGCATTTCTACAGGGAGGAACAAAACTCCGAAACTTC
This sequence comes from Bufotes viridis, assembly GCA_033119425.1. Lineage (NCBI taxonomy): Eukaryota > Metazoa > Chordata > Amphibia > Anura > Bufonidae > Bufotes > Bufotes viridis. The sequence goes on along the minus strand of CM065591.1, from coordinate 201,594,783 downwards.
AAAAAAGCTAAATTTAGCCAACTAAGCGAGGCCATAGGCCTAACTAACTGGGAAGAGGTCCTCAAAAATAAAAATACAGCCACAAAATGGGATATCTTTAAATGCATCCTAAAATCTCATTGTGAGAGGTACATACCATATGGGAATAAAAGGTTGAGGAACAAAAAGAAATCAATGTGGATAAATAGAGATGTAAAGAAAGCAATAAATGACAAAAAGAAAGCATATAAATCACTAAAACAGGAGGGTAGCGAGGAAGCACTGAAAAACTATAAGTAAAAAAATAGAACATGTAAAAAACAAATAAAAGCGGCCAAACTAGAGACTGTGAGATTAATTTCCAAAGAGTAAAACTAACCCTAAAATGTTCTTCAATTATATAAATGTTAAAAAGTATAAATATGATGGTGTCGGCCCTTTAACCCCTTAGTGACCAGCCATACAGCCATACACCTTTTTACGGTGGTCACTAAGGGACCTTAGGCTGGGCCACCGCGTTTTTACTGCGGCCCAGTCTAAGTGCTGCATGAAAAAATCTGCAAAAAAAAATATATTCCCCATATGTTTGTATTGCCGCGTCCGTAGTGACCCGGACTACATAAATATCACGTAAATTATCCCTTATGGTGAACGTTTAAAAAAAAAAAAAAAAAAGACAGAATTTCTAATTTATTCTTAGTTTCCACCGAAAAAAACGTAATAACAAGCGATCAAAAAGCGCCAATTACTCCAAAATGATACCAATGAAAAATACAAGCCCTCACACAACTCCATGGAAAAAAAAAATAAAGTTATGGGTCTTGGGAAGCGGAAATGCAAAATCTTTTATTTATTTTTTTTAAAAAGGGGTTTTATTACAAAAAAAATAGTGAAACGTATAAAAAAACTATATGTATTTAGTATCACTGTAATCGTACTGACCCAGAGAATAAATATATTATGTTATTTGTACCGAAAAATGAGCGCCGTAAAATTTATAATGTAAAAAAGCAGTGGCAGTATTGCTATTTTTCCCCATTTTTCTCTCAGAAATAGTTAATAAAAGTTAATCAGAAAGTTATGTGTACCCAAAATGGAGCCATTAAAAACGACAACTTGTCCCGCAAAAAACAAGCCCTCATAAAGCTATATAGACGGAAAAAAACAAAAGTTATAGCTCTTGGAACGAGATGATGAAAAAAGGGAGAAAAGCGCTTGGTCATAAAGGCCCAAACAGGCTTGGTCACTAAGGGGTTAAAGAGTAATGAGGGGGGAGTTGCAGAGAGCGACGAGGAGAAAGCAAAGCTGTTAAATATTTTTTTCTCCAATGTATAAACTGAGGAAAATAAACTGTCAGATAAAATGCTGAATGTAAAAATAAATCAATGGATGTCGTATATCTGGACTTCTCCAAAGCATTTGACACTGTACCACATAAAAGGTTAGCATATAAAATGAGGATGCTCGGACTGGGAGAAAATGTCTGTAAGTGGGTAAGTAACTGGCTTAGGGACAGAAAACAGAGGGTGGTTATTAACGGTACACACTCATATTGGGTCACTGTCACTAGTGGGGTACCTCAGGGGTCAGTACTGGGCCCTATTCTTTTCAATATATTTATTAATGATCTTGTAGAAGGCTTGCATAGTAAAATATAAATTTTTTCTGATGACACTAAACTGTGTAAAGTAATTAACACTGAACAGGACAATATACTGCTACATGGGGATCTGGATAGATTGGAGGCTTGGTCAGAGAAGTGGCAGATGAGGTTTAACACTGACAAATGTAAAGTTATGCACATGGGAAGGAATAATGCAAGTCACCCGTACATATTAAATGGTAAAACACTCGGTAACACTGACATGGAAAAGGATCTAGGAATCTTAATAAACAGCAAACTAAGCTGCAGAAACCAGTGTCAGGCAGCTGCCAAGGCCAATAAGATAATGGAGTGTGATAATATTACAGGCTATAGGTACTAGAGAGGGGTCGTTGATCCAGCGAGTTCTTCTGATTGCCTGATTGGAGTCAGGAAGGAATTTTTTACTCCCCTTAAGTGGGGAAAATTGGCTTCTACTTCACAGTTTTTTTTTTGCCTTCCTCTGGATCAACTAGCAGGATGACAGGCCAAACTGGATGGACAGATGTCTTTTTTCGGCCTTATGTACTATGTTACTATGTTGCTCTGATTAGTGCGCTCTGTCTGTCCGTTCAACTGGGGATGAAAAGCTAAAGAAAAGGACAGTTGAATTCCCAGACGAGTACAGAACGCCTCCCAGAACCTGGAAACAAACTGAGTCCCGCGATCCGAGATCACGTCACAGGGAATGCCATGGAGTTTCACAATGTTGTCAAGAAATACTATACTTGTGCAAGGGTTTTAGCATTAGGTAGACCTGGTAATGCAATAAAATGTACCATTTTACTAAAGCGATCAACTACCACCAGAATAACTGTCTTTCCTGAAGAATTAGGTAGATCAGTGATAAAGTCGGTATGGATACAAGTCCATGGATACATGAGTCCATGGTCTGGATGGAATGGTTAACAGAAGTAAGGATCCAGAAGGTCGATTATGTGTCACCTTGGCACGTGCACAGGTAGTACAGGCTGACACATAGTCCTTCACACACTTTTGAAATATAACTGCACCGCTGAAAGGCAATTAGGCCCTAATTTTTTTCCACTTTTCCACAACACAAAAGGCTTTTCAACATATAAGTGCAACGCTGAACAGCGTATATATTTTTCTTTTGCCACTTATACACAGCAAACAGGGCTTTAGAATATATAACTGCACTGCTGAACGGCAATTAGGCCCTAGTTTTTTCCACTTTTACACTACACAAGGCTTTTCAACATATAAGTGCAATGCTGAACGGTGAGCATATTTTTCTTTTGCCACTATTACATGGCAAACAGGGCTTTACAACATATAACTGCACCACATAATGGCAACTAAGACGTACTGTAGAAATATTTCTTTACCTTGTTGATGGCTGTATCAAACAGCACTTTCACCCCAAAATAAGAACAGTTTGCTGGAATGACAGAGCTGTATAATGCCAATTTGGATCCCCAGTCAGTGCACAAAGGTTTAATAGGATTGTTCCTATTACCCAGTCTGTAACCTCCCCTACTGAACCCTGTTCTACATAAATGATGTGGAATGATTCCTCCCTATCCTTTCCCTGCAATTGTTTTTTTTACTACAATCAAGTCTTTCCTATCACTGTCCCTAGTGCCTGCTGACGTCTCTCCCTGCACTAAGTGCGCTGGTAAATGGCAGAATCTAAGATAGCCGACGCTATTTTTAGGGATGTGACATCACAGGGCTGGCTGGCTGCTGATTGACTGCAATTCCTTATTTTACCACCAGGTTGAGGCCATTGACTGCTTCCTGGCTGGGTTGTGCTTGCCATCCTGGTCTCATGTACAGAAAGACGCCACATTCACATTTCAAGAATTCAAATCAGCTATTAACACACCCAAAGGGATATGCCTAGGCCCTGACGGACTTCCTTTCACCTATTTTTCCACATTTCAGGATATACTTCTCCCTCACTTGCTCCCAATCTGTAATTCTGCATTACAAAATGTTGCTCTTTCTGCTGATATGACACATACCGAAATCTCCCTAATCCCCAAAGAATGAAAGGACTTATCCTCGTGTGGTATTTCTCTATCTCTTTACTGAATATAGACTTTTAGCTATACTGCAAGTTTTTCACCCTGAACTAATTCACTCTGGCCAGGTCAATTTTGTCAGGTGTAAGGGGGGCAAGGAAAACTTAAATACCTTCCTTTATGTCTCACATAAATCCATTCCTCTAGTCCTTTTCGGCACTGATACCGAGAAAGCATTTGATAGAATCAACTGGTTGTTTATCAGGGGGAGCTCTCTTGAAGTTCCAGTTGCCTATATTGATGCAACCTTTGCAATGTATTCCGACTCCCCTGCTTCGGTAGTAGTTAACAACACATTAACCTCCCAGTTTAGTATTAAAAATGGTACCAGGCAAGACCTATCTCCACTATTATTTGTTCTTCTAATGGAGACACTTATTCACTAGACTTAGATGATAGTCATGGGTGGAGGACAATTCCAAAATGTCTAGTTACAGCAGGTGTAGAATGATTAGTAAAACACAGCTTTTTATTTGCAAATTTATATGGCAAGAAAAAAGGCGTGTATTGCATTTGACATCCTTACTAAATTTAAAGCATTCAGTGGAATAAGATTACCTCATATGAATTAAAGCTATTCACCTTCATACGGCAGTCGATTGGCTTAGACCTCCAAGCCAGAAATACATTGATTACTTACCGGTAATACGTTTTCCATGAGCCATGACAGCACCTGTGAGAGATCCTCCCCCATCCCAACAGGAAACAGGAAACTTCCCATAGCTTTAAAAGGCGTCCTCCTCATTCCATCCTCAGTTAGTGACAAGATTCTTAGCACCATTAGGAAACCTATATAGTAACTCAAACATTGACAACATGTAGAATATATACATACATCTCACAAGAAGACCAGAACATTTTTCTTTTATTTTTTTGGGAGGGCGGGAATAAAGTAGGTGCTGTCATGGCACATGGAAAACGTATTATCGGTAAGTAATCAATGTATTTCCATTGTGCCTATGACAGCACCTGTGAGAGATTAATTTAGATATTAATTTCTAGGTTTGGGATTACCGCCTGTAGCACCTTTCTCCCGAAGGACAGGTCCTGGGCAGACAGCAAGTCCAGCCTATAGTGCCTAAAAAACGTAGAAGGGGAACTCCAGGTTGTTGCTTTACAGATTTGAATTATAGACACACAACGTTTCTCTGCCCAAGAGGAAGCCACTGCCCTAGTAGAATGGGCCGAAAACCCTGAAGGGACCTGAAGACTAGATAAAGACTATGCTAGACTGATAGTATTAGTGATCCATCTAGCTAAGGTACGGCTAGAAACTTTCACCCCCTTGTTCTGGCCCTGGAACTGGACAAAAAGTTGAGGGGCCTTCCTGAATTCTTTGGTCCCGTCTAAATAAGTACAGACACACCGTCTCACATCGAAATTATGGAACTGTTGTTCTTCCTCATTTCTGGGATCCTGGCAAAAGCAGGGAAGAACAATTTCCTGAGATCTATGAAAATCAGACACCACCTTCGGTACGAAGGCAGGATCAGGTTTAAAAATTATTCTGTCTTCCAAAATTATGGGGCACTTGAACTTTGGTATTTATCCTTGAACAGGAGACCTTTGGCTTTATTTCGCTTCCAGTCAGTATTTTTCTTTTGACCAAAATATCTTTTCCTTTCTCTTTCCTTCTGTTTTGGGAAGGAAGGGGTAGGGAAACCCTTCTTTTTGTCATCTAAAGCAGACCCAAACAATAAATTTCCCTGACATGGGAGGGCACACAACTTAGATTTAGAGGCAATGTCTCCTTTCCACCCCTTAAGCCATAATGATCTTCTGGCGGAGTTAGACAAGGCGGCCGCCCTTGCAGATAACCTCAGGGCATCTGCGGATGCGTCAGATATGAAATCAACCGCTTTCATCATAGTTGGAATAGCCTTCAGGAGCTGCTCCCTAGAGGTTCTATCCTCTATGTGGGATTCTAGTTCTGATAGCCATAGTTTGAGTGATCTTGCCACAAAAGTAGTCGCTATGTTCGGTTTAAATGAGGACGTGGAGGCTTCCCAGTTTTTCCTTAGATAAACCTCTGCTCTTTTGTCCATGGGATCCCTAAGAGATTCCATATCCTCAAAGGGAAGGGCTGACGTTTTATTCACTTTAGCCACAGGGGCGTCTATTTTAGGAACATTCTGCCAAGATGCTATTTCTTCCTCATCAAAGGGGTCTTTACGTTTAACTGCCCTGGGGATAAAAAACTTCTTATCAGGTTTTTCCCACTCCCGTTTAATCAAGTCCTTAATGGTCTCCTGGACAGGAAATACATGAGATTTTTTACGCTTTAGACTTTCAAACATCAGCTCTTGTCTAGTTTTTGATGGTTTCTCCTCTTTAATTTCCATAGCGGATCTAACCGCTCTTAACAATAAATCGGTATCCTCAACTTTGAACAGAGGTTTACCCACTAGCTCATCAGCGGAAGACTCAGAATCAGAAATTGCTCCTTCCTCTGATTCAGACTTTGAGTCGCTTTTCTCCCACACCTGAGACTTGCTTTTGGAAAGGCCAGGCAAGGATTTTTTAGATTGCTCCAGGAACGAGTACACTTCATTTTTAACCAGCTGTTGTAAATTTTGCATGAATGAAGGAGACTCTTCAGCCACTAGTTTATCCAAACAAGGCTAACAGCAAGACTTACACTGGGTTCAGACCTGAGCGTTTTGAAGCCTAGCGTTTTCTGAGCGTTCAAGACTGGCGTTAACTCGCGTTTTTCTAGCGTTTTGGTAAATAGTGTAGGCGCGTTTGACGCGCGTTTATGTGATTGACTGCATAGTTGGCCAATGACCAATGATATAGTTTGGCCAATCTGAGTGCTTTAGAGGTGTGACATTCCATGGTGGCTGATTCAGCATGTTGCAAACTTTGTAAAACGCGCATCCATAGGCGCGTTTTACGCTGCACAAACGCCCGAACAACACGCCTATCGCGTTTCCCATTGAAGTCTATTGCCACCAAACGCTCGAAACGCCCGAATTAACGCGAACATACTTGCTTATGCTTCGGACGTTTTTAGGCGCCTTCGAACGCGCATAAAAACGCGCAAGTGTGAACCACCCCCATAGGAATGCATGGTTCCTGTACTGTTGTGCGTTTTTTTGCGCGTTCCAACGCGGCGTTTTACGCGAAAGTGTGAACTGAGTGTTAGGGTAAGAGGGATTCAGGCTAGTCTTGCAGATACCACAAACTCTACCCTTAGTTTTATGGACTGCTTTCCTGGGGGCCTCTTTAACCTGCATAAAACATATATACATACAATAGGGGGTTAACTAAAAGCAGATAGCGCTCAGGACAAAACAATAAATCTTTATTAAGGTATGGGGAAGACAATAGAGCTATCTGTATATATAAAAAGTGCACCGATTAAAGATGCACCGATATGACCAGGCAGTGCATGGAGGTGCAGTATGGTGTATAACAGTTCACACCCCCTTAAGCTCTGCCTGCACGCTTGGTAGACAAGACAGTATGTATGGCTAAGGACGGCTGCCTCTACTGCTGGTGGTTCGGTACACTATCACCAGCAGTCTCGGCAGTATTGACTAACCGGACCCAGCCCTGCTGCAAGTCTCGAACTGTTATACACCATACTGCACCTCCATGGACTGCCTGGTCATATCGGTGCATCTTTAATTGGTGCACTTTTTATATATACAGATAGCTCTATTGTCTTCCCCATAACTTAATAAAGATTTATTGTTTTGTCCTGAGCGCTATCTGCTTTTAGTTAACCCCATATATACATACAATAAGTTAAAGGACTTAAAATAGTGATAGTGGGGAACAACCCTCTTACCCCTAGGAGTACCATGCTGGTTGATAGGGACTCCTGCTTCTCCATGCGCTATTGTAATTCCCCTTCTTCCTGCATAGTTTGTGCAGAGAGTATCAGGAGGAGGAAGGAAGAAACCGCAGGACTTCTACCTTCTGTGCCGCTCCGTGCGCTTCCTCCATGCTCGGCTGGCCGGCGTCTGTCTTTGAATAGGCCGCGCATCGCCCGCCATGCTTGTTGGCTCCTTCACTTACTGTGTGTGGAACGCACGCGTCACTTCCGGCGCGCGTGTCCAGGCTAGGCCCGCCCGAATGAGGAGAGGAGAGGAGAGATAGACTCCTCCCCTCCCCTGAACTTTGCCAGTCGCGGGCCTGCAGAGAGCGCCTTCAGGAATCATCCCATGGTCAAAGAAGAAACGTCAGGCTTAAGTGCAGCTCCTTGTGGAGACTTACGCCCTTCAGGTATCCCCAATAGGTTCTACTGCCTTGCCCTGGGAACCCTGCAGCCATCCAACTCCGGGAAGATCCATACCCTGTCCCACAGACAGGAAACAGGAAATAACTGAGGATGGAGTGAGGAGGACGCCTTTTAAAGCTCTGGGAAGTTTCCTGTTTCCTGTTGGGATGGGGGAGGATCTCTCACAGGTGCTGTCATAGGCACAATGGAAAATCTAGTTATTGATTGAGAATGCTCTCTTACCCCACTCAGTTACAGCTCTACTGTTAGCTGATGAACAAGACACTGTCTAGCGCTATAATAAGAACCTTCCAGGTGTGGAATTGGTTTTGTGCCAAGCATAAATCTCTTACATACCCAGCTTCACTGTTAAGTAAGGGATGTTGTCAGTATAGCTCCAAAGGAATTGAGAACGTCTACAAACATACATCCACAACCCCATCAGTGACTTCTTTGACAAATAGGGCTGTCTTATGGATGACTCAGCTTTATCTGAAAAGCTTGGGATTCCTTTGGCCCACACCTTATCCTTTGTCCCCCTCAAAAGCTGTCTTCTGTCACTTACCAAACAAATGACATCTAACATACCGCAAACTTGGTTTGAAAACTTGGTGGCCTGTAGATTTAATCTAGCTATAAATCTCTAAAAATCTTCTCTCTTGATATCAAACCTGTTTTTGTGGGTTTTTTGGAAAAGGACTTAGGTAGACAATTTACACCCACTGAGATCTTTAGACTTTCAAAGACTCCCCATAAACTATCTGGATGTGTACATATCCAGGAAAATGGATAAACTGTTTTAAAAAAGTAGTATAATGCTCTAGATAAAAGAGTGTTATTTAATCCTACTGCATCAGTTTCTTGTCAATATCTTAAGGACAGAGGTACTTTCTTCCACATTTGGAGGTCTTGTGGAAAAATTGAGGATTGGTGGCGGGACATTTTTCAGAGAAGTAATGCAATATGCCATACGTTCTTTCCATGTAACCCTGAGATTGCTCTTTGCACTTTTGGTATTTAAGGAGTAAGGGGTCATACAACAGCATTATATTTATACTTGATTACTGAAGCATGTTTTCTGGTCCCCCCTTATTTGCTCTCTACTGAGCTCCCTTCAGTAGATTGCTGGATTAATAAGGTTGATCAATTATATGAGGAAAACTCCCATTGTGAACTTCACTCTAGAGGCAATTTTCTTTCTATATGGCAACTTTGGCGTACATACCTATCAACATTTTTAATAAATGATATTGAGATGTAAATGCAGTGTCGGACTGGGGTGCCTAGGGCCCACCAGTGGAAGTTATTCTAGGGGCCCACCCTACAGCTACCAAAAAGAAATGTTACTTGTTCATTTTTTGGGCTCACGCACATTAATATTTGTAGTTTAGCACACAATACAGTAGGGTTGTTTCAATACCAAAATGTTGATTCGGTTTGGATGCCATAAAAAAGTATTGTGATACTCAATACCATTCGATACCACACAGAAAAAATAAAACGCAAGAAAGAGCCGCATGCATTCCCCATTTTATGGAATGTCTGGCCCTTAATCGAACAGTCCTATCCTATTTTTTGGGGGGGAAGAGGAGACAAAAAAGAAAATCGCACAGTTTTTATAATTTTTTTCCCTTATACGCCGTTCACCGCATAAGAGATTATTATATATTTTTTTTAATAGTTTGGACTTTTCGGATGTGGTGATATGTAATATTTTATTTATTTATTGTTTATATATTTTATATTTAAAATTGGGAAAGGGGGTGATTTATACTTGGTGTAATTATTTGGTGTATCTTTTTAACTTTTTTTTTTTTTACAGTTTATTTAATAACTATTCCCCCCTTAGGGGTAGAACCTGGGATATTTTAATCCCTTGTCCAATTCACCCTTAGGGTGAATAGGACTTTACACTCTCCCTGATGCCCTGTACATAGTGCACACAGCAGCAGGGAGCTGACCATGGCAGCCAGGGCTTCAGTAGCATCCTGGCTGCCATGGTAACTGATCGGAGCCTCAGGCTTACACTGCTGGGGCTCCGATCAGAAGCTGCCACTGTACCACTAATGAGAGGAGGTGAGGGGACCCACCAATGATTTTAATACTATGGGGGGGGGGGGCGCACTGTGGCACCCCCTGTGGCACCTGAGGGGTTAATTGGGTTAATTGACGCGGATCGCAGGTCTTTGTCAGAGACAGGGTGCCGGCAATGTGTTTCTGCCGCCTGCATTTGTAAAGTATTAAACGTTAGTCATCATTGGTGGCGCAGTGGCCACAGCCGCTCCCATCCTCTGTGCTCTCATTGGTGGCAGCAGCAGTCCATGTTCTCTGATACTGGGCTGTGCAGTAGCACAGCCTAGTATCGATAAAACTATAGATCAAAGTGTAGGTTCAATGGTTGACCCCGCAAGCCCAATCAGATGCTGGTGCTCACCTCCGGTACCACCCCCTTGTACTAAAATGGTCCACAAAGTAGTAAAATGTTAAGAAGAGGGGCACTCAAAGATGGGACATAGTGGATACAATCACCATAAGTATTTATTTACCTTAAACACACAGTTAGTTAAAAACTAAAATGACATAAAACCATAAACAACACAAAAAGATGCTTTTGTGATGAGAACTTAGTGTAGGATTGACCCCTATAACTTTAGTAATTAATCCAGAAAATGTAGTTCGTAGTAAATCCAGCAGATGGCACTGGTATCTCTTTAAAACATTCGGGTCTTTAAAACATTCGGGTCATCATTAATCACTGCTCATCATTTCAATTTGGCCAAAAGAAACAATTGAATAACAATGTATCACTCTGAACCAGTTCGATCACTGTGGGATCAGCCTTAAATGTTGTCCTCCTTATATATTCAACAGAGCGTGCCCTAGTGGATGTAGGAGTACAGAGATGGTTTGTAAATCTGCCCACCAATGTTAGTATCTAGTACCAGCTATTGGTAAGCCGCCGGACAGATGCAATTAATGTCAGTCGCGTTGATGCTCTGTTCTCACTGGCAGCGCTGCTTGTGAGCTGAAGTTAGCAGCTCTGCTCCTGAGCTGGTACAAGCAATTTATCAATGGAGCTGCCAGACCGATGCGATCAGCTTGAATGTCAATAGTGTTGCTGTACTATTTTATATTTATTATGGGAAAGCTGCATTTCTTTTTTTACTTGAAACCTAGGTATCCTACAGGTTAATACTTAAAAAAAAAAAAAAAAAAACTAAAGCACAAAATGAAAAAAAAAATACAGTATTTTTTTAAATTTAAGTCTATGAAGCTGTGTGAGGACTAATTTTTGGAGGGGCCCATCTGTATTATATTGATACCGTATGTTGGAGTGTGTATGACTTTTTAGCAATGTTTACTATCATAATTGTGATATAAAATTACAGCATGTTGCAGGAAAACTACAACTCCCAGCAGGTCCTGAAGGTTGCATCTCACAGGGCATGCTAGGAGTTGTAATTTCCAGAGGGGAATGCAGTAAAATGTGAAATTATATTTTTATTAAACTATAGATTTACCTATATTTTTTACTTGGTGGACCTGCGGCAGCCTATGATGTCCACCACTGAGTCACAGGCTGTTTCGTGGGGGACACAGCAGCACCACCTGCACATCTGCACACCCAGGAGCACAGTAAAAGCCCGCTGCCATGCTCTTTAGACTCTAGAATATGGGTGGGCGGCAGGGCTCTGTGAAGACACAGCGTGCGTGCAGCACAGGGAGTGAGAAGGAAGCGCAGGCTCCACACCACATGTATCAAGAGGCGGGTCCTGCCGGCCACTGAAAGATGGCAGAGCCAGACGCCAGCATCACTGCAGGGCAATTTAAGTGGCGACATGATCAAGATCATCTCGCCACCTTCTGTATGTCTGTGTAGCTCTGCTCTTCCTATTGAAGCGGCAGGCAGCAGCGCTTGCCAACATTAATAATTAATATGTAGACCAGAGGTCACACTACATTTTTTCCAGAAGAGTAAAAATACTCCTCTTAACAATATTGAGGAGTATTTTTAGCCGAGAAGGAGTACGAATTTTGCGGTAATTCACATATATAAAGTATAGGCCCACATAATGTTATGAGGCTGATATGCCTGCAGGGAAACTATTGCTAGTCTCCCATGCAGAAATAAATGTAGACAATTTTATATTTATCCAACATCATACACTAAACATAAGACCACTGCTGCCATATACAGCACCCACCTGACCCTGCCATACATTGCTGCCATACACAGCATCCTCCTGACGTTGGCATACACAGCGCCTGCCTGATGCTGCCATACACAGGGCCCACCTGGCACTACTATATACATATTACATACACAGGTCTACCACATGCCCATTACTGATAGTTTACTATACACATTGCACACACAGCTCTGCTACATGTCCATTATACAGATAGAACTACTGTGTGCACATTACACACAGAAAACTGTACAATAACATAAAGTACCTCTACATTCTCCACCAGCACAGCCTCTGTTACTCTAACTCCTCCCACACACATGGCTGATCACATGACTGTGACATCACCACAGGTCCTGTAACCACAATGTAGTGTTTAGTCCAGTCTCTGTAGCTACTCCTTGTGAAAAAGATGTCAGTGAGGGGCAGGGCTTCTCTGGAGAGGGACAGGACTTCATGTGTGCTGAACCTGGCAGCTTCTGATACAGCACATCTAACAAGAAAAAGACCAAGCGTAAAAATACACATGAGTCTTTTTCCAGGGAGTAAAATTGCCTGAACAGGCATCTATGACGCTTGTACTGGCGTTATTGCAAACTAGACTATAACTAGGCAGGGGCCGATCGAGGATTTCCCCGGCTCTCCGGTGGGCCAGTCCGAGCCAGTGTATATGTCTATATACCATCATACACATTATCTATGATAATAAGTCTGGTGTTCCCCATTATTTCTATGGCTATTTTGTCTATTTTGTACAATTATTACTGTTTGTTTACTGTTCTAGGAGCTCACTTTTTATGCAGGCCTGTGTGTCTAACTATTGTCATCTGTCATTTTTCCTGATCTGTCTATTTATACCTTTTAAAATCAATACAAATTTTAAATAATAAAATGGGGCACCATCTGCCTCAGCTGAAGGAGTGTGAAAATTCTTAACTTGCTCTGTTTGGGTATCAACACACCCCATGTTGCACTGAAAACTCTCTCTGAGATGCCACTGGATGATGGACAAGAAAGAAGACACCATACCTGGCCAGTTCAAGCCACTGTTCTAGTCTGCCTGCCCAGAAGTCCATGGGGTCAGGGAACAGAGTATGCACCAGATACAGGCCAAAGTGTAGGTAGACCTGAACCTGGGCTTTGAGCCGGGAGGTCTGCACTTGCTGATTTGCTTCAGCCTGGCACGGCATGTAAAAAATAGTTTGATCATTATAGAACTGGCTACTGCTAATAAGGCATCTGCTGCTTGTGGCAGCAAAGAGGAAGGTTAAAGATGGAGAAAGGTGCCTCCCCTTCAGACATGCTGGTGGCAGGCGTCTGTTCACCAAAAGCTGTGGCAAGCTGCATACAGTGTTTCCTGGTACTAACATAATTTAGCCTTCCATTCCCCCATTTGGCTTTGATACTGAGGGTCTAAAAGCATGTCTATTCAGTAATCATCAGACTGCTTCATGTAAATGATATGTCTGTGAGGATGCAATCAAGCAAACATACAGCTTGCCATTCAGTTATTTCCAGCTCCGCCCCCCCACTGAGACTATTGAATGTTGTGGCTGGTGCCATCATCATCATCCTCTTACTCCTCCACCTCCTCCACCAGTAGCAGCTTCACATTCTACTCCTCCTCCAAGGTACTTTCTTCTTGTGTATCCCCAACAGCTATGGGGCGTTCAGCAAGATCTGTTGGCTGTTCTTCTTCAGCAGTCATCTCTTGCATGAGCTGCATGAGTGGAAACGTCTGTTTTAAGGTAAGTATCAGAGGGATGAGATTGTTCATGATGCAGTTGTCCCTACTGACAAACGTTGTGGCACCTCTGATCAGTTGCCACAGCCTGACCTCAAAACACATACTTCCTGCTGAGGCAGTCTGCTGCATGACAAATTCATTCACAGCTTTTTGCTACTCATACAAATGCTGTAGAATATGAAATGCGTATATATTTTTCTTGTAGTACTGAATAAGATACTAGGATGTAAGCCACTAAAGGCTTTACTTTCAGCCCAATAACAAAAAGATGGGATGACAGAGCTGTCTAATGACTATTTGGATCCCCAAATAATCTTTCCCTGCACTTGTAAATTGCTTTTTTTAGCACTGTCCCTAGCGCCTTCTGATGTCTCTCCCTGCACTAAGATGCTGTGGAATGATTCCTCCCTATCCTTTCCCTGCACTTATAAATAGTTATTTCTGTCTTTTTTTTCCACAATCATTTTTCCACTTGCTGTCCCTAGCGCCTACACACATCTGTCCCTGCACTCTGAACGCTGAAAAATGTCTGACTGTAAGATGGCCGCCGTATTTATAGGGCTATGACATCAAAGGGCTGGCTGCTCATTGGCTGCATGCAGGCATGTCAATCTGGGTAATCCCGCCTTCCCAGAGTTCCTTGCCCCGTGTCCTCAGTCCTCACACATGTAGCCATCATTTTAGGAAAATTGCGATTCGTTACCACGAAGCTCAAGGAAATTCGCATTCGTTGCGAATAAAATTTTTCCTGACATTCTAAACGAATTCCACTTCATCAGCTTTGATTCGCTCATCTCTAGTTATGACACCAAAAAATTGCTTTATTGTCACCGACTCAATTAACAGACTGATTAAATGTCGTATAACAGTTATACAGATGAAAATGCAGTGTTAATAACCTCTTAAGGACACAGGGCGTATGGGTACGCCCTAATGTCCGAGTCCTTAAGGACACAGGGCGTACCCATACATCCTGAATAAAATCACATGTAAAAAAAAAAAACGCGATAGAAACATGATTCCTGCTGCAATCGTGCTGTTCACATGCCGAGGGGGGTCCTGTGACCCCCCCCGCATTGGCGATTGCAACAAACCGCAGGTCTCCGGTGATCCAATGAACTTGAAAGGAACGGTGAACACCACCAATAACCGTCCTAGCTTTGGGGTCGGTGGCGGCAGTATTTGAATTCTATTGGCTGGTGCGGCGGCAGATTCAAACGGCCGCCGCGCCAGTCTCCCCTCCCACTTGTTCCAGCGCCGCAGAGGAGAGAGGAGCCTGTCGCCCGTCCCCTGGATCGAGCATCAAGGATCTGCATCAACGGCCTGGACCTGCATCCCCTGCCTGGACTTGCATCCACACCTGGACCACCTGCATCCCCACACGGACCTGCATCCCCAGTAGCACCTTCAGGTAGGGTAGGGAAAGTAAGGGAGAGGGAATATTTAGGCAGGGATAATGAGGGAAAGTTAGGTAGGAAATTTTTTTTTTTCTGACTTGGGCACCTGGTTCTGGTGTCATTCCCACCTGGACCTGCATCCCCAGCCGCACCTGCCGGTAGGGCAGGGAATGTATGGGAGAAGGAATATTTAGGCAGTGATAGTGGGGGAAAGTTAGGTATGAAAAAAAAAAAGTTTTTCTTTCTTGACTTAGAAACCCAGCTCTGGTGTCATCCACAGAGGACCCCAGCGGACCTTAAGCTTCCGCACCACCTGCATTCCCAGCACCACCTGCATCCCCAGCACCACCTTCAGGTAGGACAGGGAAAGTAAGGGAGAGGGTATATTTAGGAAGGGAAAGCAAGGGACAGTTAGTTTAGGAAAAATAAATTTTTGGGGACTTGGACACCTGGTTCCGATGTCTGGGGTAGCACTTAGCTGTGCGACCCTATACCCTCCACCGCAAGCAACTTTTTTTTTTTACCACTTTTTTTTACTTTTTAACGTGAACACCCGTGCCCCCACACACACGCACACCAAATAAATTTTTCACGCACGCACATACACACGCACACACACATATCCATGGCCCGCCGTATTTTCACAGTGGAGGAGGCATATGGCCAGATGCTCTCCGACTCCGAGAGCCCCAGTGAGAATGAAGATGACCCCACGTCATCCGCATCCTCCTCATCATCATCTGATGAGCCAGGGGCCCCTCATGCTAGAGACCCTGTGGCCCACACCAGTACGAGCAGCCCTGGGGCTTGTACTGGTTTCCTGGCCCACCTGATAAGAACACCAGAGCCTCCTACGGGTGAACTTAGCTGGTGTACCCCAGTGGACTTTGAGCCTGCGATTCCGAATTTTGTTGGCAATCCAGGAATCCAGATTCCCACAGTGGGCTTCACTGAAATGGACTTTTTTAGTTTTTTTTTCAGTGACCCATTGGTGAATCTTATGGTGGAGCAGACGAACCTGTAAGCCCAACAGTTCATTGCTCAAAACCCAGGCTCCTTTTTGGCTAGTCCCGGTGGCTGGACCCCGGTCAGTGCAGCCGAGATGAGGACGTTTTGGGGCCTCGTGCTGCACATGGGCCTAGTCAAGAAACCTAGTGCCAGGCATTACTGGAGTGGGGACATCCTCTACCAGACCCCACTGTACGGTATGGCAATGACACGCTCACGGTTTGAGGCCATCCGGAAATGCCTGCATTATGCAGATAATGCAGCATGTCCCCCCCAAGGTGATCCTGCCTATGACCGTCTGTATAAGGTACGGCCGGTCATCGATCATTTTGGGGCCAAATTTGTTCAGGCCTATGTACCTGGAAGGGAGGTGGCGATTGATTAGTCTCTCGTTGCTTTCAAGGGTAGACTCCGTTTCTGCCAATACATTCCCACTAAGCGAGCGATGTATGGCGTGAAGCTGTACAAAATTTGTGAGAGTACCTCAGGGTACACTTAAAAATTTCGTGTGTACGAGGGGCGAGATTCCTGTATTCAACCCCCAGAATGTCCCTCCACTCTAGGTGTAAGCGGGAAAATCGTGTGGGACCTTATGTACCCACTACTAGATAAGGGTTACCACTTGTACGTGGAT
The DNA here is from genome assembly GCA_033119425.1 of Bufotes viridis. NCBI lineage: Eukaryota > Metazoa > Chordata > Amphibia > Anura > Bufonidae > Bufotes > Bufotes viridis. The sequence continues at coordinate 201,577,913 of CM065591.1, read as the reverse complement.
AACTTTCATACTAGTATTTCCTTGTATCAGGCCCTGGCCACCAGATCCACGTTCGCTTGTGGGACCGTGCGGAAAAATCAGCACGGCCTACCTAACTACACCCTCCAGGTACCTATTCCCCAGGGGTGAGAACCGTGCCCTTACCTGTGGAAACCAGTGGCTGTTCAGGTATAAGGACAAGAGGAATGTCCTTGGACTGTCCACAATCCACGGTAACGGAATCTCCCTTGTCCCTGTGCGAGGTACCACGGCAACAGTCCTCAAGCCCGATTGTATCGTCGACTACAATTGTTATATGGGAGGAGTTAATCTATCTGATCAAGTCCTCAAGCCATATAACGCCATGCGTAAAACCCGGGAATGGTACAAAAAAGTTGCGGTCTACTTGGTACAGGTTGCCTTGTACAAGGCTTTTGTACTTTTCCAAAGCGCTGGCAGCACAGGGACATTCCTCCAATTCTATGAGGAAGTCCTCAAGGACCTAATTTTTTCTGACCAGGAAAGAGCAGGTCGGAGTATTTCGGGAATTGGAGGCTCCTGGATCGTCCCTGGCCAACAGGTGTGGTCCCCCATACTGGAAAGATGGGACGAACCCAAAAAAAGTGTAGAGTGTGTCACAAGAGGGGGATACGGAAGGACACCACCACTCAATGTGACACGTTCCCCGATCATCCGTGCCTCTGCGTTATCGATTGCTTCAGGGAGTATCACACTTCCATGGAGTACTACAGTTTTATAATTCCCGACAGTCCCCTAGAGAACATAAAAAACTATGGCTCTCAGACTTTGGAGACACGGAAACAACCTTTTTTTTTTTCAAAAATGATATTAGTTTTAGTGCAGGCATCCTCAAACTGCGGCCCTCCAGATGTTGTAAAACTACAACTCCCAGCTAGAGTTGAGCGAACACCTGGATGTTCGGGTTCAACGAGTTCGGCCGAACTTTCGAAAAATGTTCGGGTTCGGGATCCGAACTTCATCCCGAACCCCATAGAAGTCAATGGGGACCCGAACTTTTGGGCACTAAAAAGGCTGTAAAACACACCCGGAAAGGGCTAGAGGGCTGCAAAAGGCAGCAAAATGTAGTTAAATCCCCTGCAAACAAATGTAGATAGGGAAATGATGAGTTAACATAAAATAAATAAAAATTAAACAATATTAATTGGAGTGAGGTCCCATAGCACAGAATCAGGCTTCAAGTCACCCACCAATGGAGAAGGTCACTTACTATTATTTTGACCACAGCACCCAGACAAAGGAGAGAGGTCCCACAGCAGAGAACCAGGCATCATATCACCCACCACAGGAGTAGGCCACCATTTAGTTACTTTGACCCCTACACCCAGACGGAGGAGAGAGGTTACACAGCAGAGAATCAGGCATTTAGATCACCCACCACAGGAGTAGGCCCCCATTGAATCAGACCCTGGCAACCATGTCAGATGGCACAACCATCAGCTTTATATCAATCAGCACAGGAGAAGGCGACTTTGAAAGACTTTGACCCCTACACCCAGATGGAGGAGAGAGGTTTCACAGCAGAGAATCAGGCATCATATCAACCACCACAGGAGAAGCCACCATTTAGTTACTTTGACCCCTGCACCCAGGAAGAGGAGAGAGGCCCCACAGCACATATTCTGGCATCATATCAGCCACCACAGGAGAAGCCACCATTGAGTTACTTTGACCCCTGCACCCAGGAAGAGGAGAGAGGCCCCACAGCACATATTCTGGCATCATATCAGCCACCACAGGAGAAGCCACCATTGAGTTACTTTGACCCCGCACCCAGGAAGAGGAGAGAGGCACCACAGCACATATTCAGGCATCATATCACACACCACAGGAGAAGGCCTCTTTCAGTGATTTAGGCCTTTGGACCCAGACAGAGAGAGAGGCACCACAGCACATATTCTGGCATCATATCAGCCACCACAGGAGAAGCCACCATTGAGTTACTTTGACCCCTGCACCCAGGAAGAGGAGAGAGGCCCACAGCACATATTCTGGCATCATATCACCCACCACAGGAGTAGGCCACCATTTAGTTACTTTGACCCCTACACCCAGACGGAGGAGAGAGGTTACACAGCAGAGAATCAGGCATTTAGATCACCCACCACAGGAGTAGGCCACCATTGAATCAGACCCCGGCAACCATGTCAGATGGCACAAGCATAAGCTTTATATCAATCAGCACAGGAGAAGGCGACTTTGACAGACTTTGACCCCTACACCGGACGGAGGAGAGAGGTTTCAAAGCAGAGAATCAGGCATTTAGATCACCCACCACAGGAGTAGGCCCCAATTTAATGGGACCCCGGCAACCATGTCAGATGGCACAACCATCAGCTTCATATCAATCAGCACAGGAGAAGGCGACTTTGAAAGACTTTGACCCCTACACCCAGACGGAGGAGAGAGGTTTCACAGCAGAGAATCAGGCATTTAGATCACCCACCACAGGAGTAGGCCCCCATTGAATCAGACCCTGGCAACCATGTCCAGATGGCACAACCATCAGCTTTATATCAATCAGCACAGGAGAAGGCGACTTTGAAAGACTTTGACCCTACACCCAGATGGAGGAGAGAGGTTTCACAGCAGAGAATCAGGCATCATATCAACCACCACAGGAGAAGCCACCATTTAGTTACTTTGACCCCTGCACCCAGGAAGAGGAGAGAGGCCCCACAGCACATATTCTGGCATCATATCACACACCACAGGAGAAGGCCTCTTTCAGTGATTTAGGCCTTTGGACCCAGACAGAGAGAGAGGTCAGAGATTAGCTTCATATCCCCCAGCACAGCAGAAGACCGCTTTATTTGACTTAGGCCTCAGCACCCAGACAGAAGACAGAGGTAGCATGGCAGAGGTTATGGCTTCATGTCACCACGTTAGTTTAACCGGCCACTTTCATCTGGTTAGGCGGCGCCCAGACAGAGAAGAGTTTCATTCAACTGTGGGTTTCATAAAATTTGTATCAAATAAAGAAGTGGCCCGTAGCACAACAAGACATGTTTTAGGCAGTTAATAAGGACTACTCTGCACAAGGGAGGGACAGGTCCTGTGGGATCCATGCCTGGTTCATCTTTATGAAGGTCAGCTTGTCCACGTTGGCTGTGGACAGGCGGCTGCGCTTGTCAGTAATAGCGCCCCCTGCCGTGCTGAATACGCGTTCAGATAAAACGCTGGCCGCCGGGCAGGAAAGCACCTCCAAGGCATAACATGCTAACTCTGGCCACGTGGACAATTTCGAAACCCAGTAGTTGAATGGGGCCGAACCATCCGTCCAGGATGTGGAGGGTGTGCAGACATACTGTTCAACCATGTTAGTGAAATGCTGCCTCCTGCTAACACGTTCCGTATCAGGTGTCGGTGCAGATAGCTGTGGCGTGGAGACAAAACTTTTCCACATTTCTGCCATGCTAACCCTGCCCTCAGATGAGCTGGCCGTGACACAGCTGCGTTGGCGACCTCTTGCCACTCCTCTGCCTTCACCTTCCACCTGTTCCCCTGTGACATGTGGGAATGCTCTCAAGAGCGCCTCTATCAGCGTGCGCTTGTACTCGCGCATCTTACGGTCGCGCTCCAGTTCAGGAATTAAAGTGGGCACATTGTCCAGCAGGGTGGCCACCCAGTAGTCTGCACACGTTAAAACGTGGGCAACTCTGCTGTCGTTGCGCAGGCATTGGAGCATATATTCGCTCATGTGGGCCAGGCTACCCATGGGTAAGGACAAGCTGTCCTCTGTGGGAGGCGTATCGTCATCGTCCACCGTATCCCCCCAGCCACGCACCAGTGATGGGCCTGGGCTGCCACCCCGCTGTGAACTTGCGTCATCCTCGTCCCCCTCCACCTCCTCCTCCTCATCCTCCTCGTCCTCCAGTACAGTGCCTTGGCTGGCGACTTGTGAACCTGTCCTCTGCTGCTTAAACAAACCTCCCTCTGAGCCAATTCGAACAGACTGGCCCGAAAGTGTTAGAAGCGAGCCCTCATCCTCCTCCTCCTCCTCCACCTGGGCCACCTCCTCTAACATCATTGCCTAAGTGTTTTCTCAAGGAGACATAGAAGTGGTATTGTAACGCTGATAACAGTGTCATCGCCACTGGCCATGTTGGTGGAGTACTCGAAACAGCGCAGCAGGGCACACAGGTCTCGCATGGAGGCCCAATCATTGGTGGTGAAGTGGTGCTGTTCGGCCAGTACGACTGGCGCAGCGTGCTGCAGCTGAAACTCCACTATGGCCTGCTGCTGCTCGCACAGTCTCTCCAGCATGTGCAAGGTGGAGTTCCACCGGGTGGGCACGTCGCATATGAGGCGGTGGCGGGAAGGCCGAGTTCCGCTGTAAGCGCAGACAGGCGAGCAGCGGCAGGATGTGAGCGGCGGAGCGCGCACAGGCGGCCCGCACTTTATGCAGCAGCTCTGACATGTTGGGGTAGTGGTGAATGAACCTCTGCACCACCAAGTTCAGCACATGCGCCAGGCAAGGGATGTGCGTCAAACCGGCTAGTCCCAGAGCTGCCACGAGATTTCGCCCATTATCGCATACCACCAGGCCTGGCTTGAGGCCCACCGGCAGAAACCACTCGTCGGTCTGTTGTTCAATACCCCGCCACAACTCCTGCGCGGTGTGGGGCCTGTCCCCAAACATATGAGTTTCAGAATGGCCTGCTGACGTTTGCCGGGCTGTGCTGAAGTTGGTGGTGAAGGTGTGTGGCTGACCGGATGAGCTGGTGGAAGCAGTGGAGGAGGAAGCCGAGTAGGAGGAGGAGGCTACAGGAGGCAGAGAATGATGCCCCTGCGATCCTAGGGGCGGAAGGACGTGCGCCAAGGAACTGTCCGCCTGGGGCCCAGCCGCCACTACATTCATCCAGTGTGCAGTTAGTGAGATATAGCGTCCCTGGCCGTGCTTACTGGTCCACGTATCTGTGGTTAGGTGGACCTTGCCACAAATGGCGTTGCGCAGTGCACACTTGATTTTATCGGACACTTGCATGTGCAGGGAAGGCACGGCTGTCTTGGAGAAGTAGTGGCGGCTGGGAACCACATACTGCGGGACAGCCATGGCCATCAGCTGTTTGAAGCTGTCTGTGTCCACCAGCCGGAATGACAGCATTTCAAAGGCCAGCAGTTTAGAAATGCTGGCGTTCAGGCCAAGAGGCTCGAGGGTGACTCGGGGAATTTGCGCTTCCTCTCTAAGGTTTGAGATATTGAGAGCTGAGCGCTGCTGTGTGATATAGTGGAGGCGCTAGTTGACGGTGGCGGTGGTGGTGGTGGTGTCGGTGGCACATCCTCTGTTTGCTGCTCGGCAGGTGGCAGCATTCCTCTCGAGGCGGAAGCCGAGGCAGCAGCGGTAGAGGAGCAGGGGAGCCTCAGCGAGTGCCTGGTTTTTAAGGTGTGTACCCCACTGCAGTTCATGCTTTGCATGTAGATGCCTGGTCATGCAGGTTGTGCTGAGGTTCAGAACGTTAATGCCTCGCCTCAGGCTCTGATGGCAGAGCGTGCAAGTCACTCGGGTCTTGTCGGTAGGACATTGTTTAAAGAAGTGCCATGCCAGGGAACTCTTTGAAGCTGCCTTTGTGGGGCTGGGTCCCTGTTGGCGATGTCCAGTAGCAGAGGCGAACTCTGGGGCGGCGGCTCGTCTGCTTTGGCCCCCTGCTCCCTCTTTGGCTTCGCTGTTGTCTCGGTCTCACCACTACCTCTTCCTCTGAACTGTGAAAGTCATCGCCACGACCTTCAGTCCATGTGGGGTCTAAGACCTCATCGTCCTCTGCATCGTCTTCCACCCAGTCTCCCTCCTGACCTCCTCCTGTTCAGTCTGCACACTGCAAAAGACGCGGCAGTGGGCACCTGTGTTTCGTCATCATCAGAGAGTCGGTGACTCTGCTGTGGTGGTATTCCCATGTCCTCTTCATCTGGAGACATAAGTGGTTGTGCGTCAGTGCATGGTATGTCTTCCTCCACTGGGGAAGGGCTAGGTGGACGCCCTGGGAAACCCTGGAAGCAGAGTCTTCAAACAGAAGAAGAGACTGCTGCATAACTTGTGGCTCAGACCGTTTCCCTGATATGCTTGGGGTGATGTGACAGACTGATGGGCTTGGTTTTCAGGTGCCACCTGTGCGCTTCCGCAGAAGACTGGGTGGAAGACCATGTGGTGAACGTGCTGGAAGCACTGTCGGCCACCCAATCGATTAATGCCTGTACCTGCTCAGGCCTTACCATCCTAAGAGCGGCATTGGGCCCCACGAGATATTGCGGTACATTCTGCCGGCTAGTTGAGGGAGTTCGTTCCCTACTGTGTGCGCCTGGGGCCGAACGGCCACGTCCTCTACCAGCAACAGAGGCTCCACGGACACCACCACGACCGCGTCCTCGTCCCTTAATAGTATTTTTCTTCATTGTTGCGATTCAACTCGCACCACAATGAAATATATTATTTTTATAAGCAAAATCCCTCACTGGAATACTTTCAGTCTTTTGACTGTATGGATTACAGATGGAATGACTGTTATATGTGAGTACCGCTTTCTTTGACAGATTCTAGTATGGGTACATATATGTTTTCCCAACCCCAGCACATTAGTTTGCTAATTCCAGATGTATGAAACGCAGGCCTAACTGTATCTAGTATATTGAACGCCAGATAAACTAACTTGGCCTTTTTTAAATAAAAAAATTCCCTCACTGGAATACTTTCAGTCTTTTGACTGTATGGATTACAGATGGAATGACTGTTATATGTGAGTACCGCTTTCTTGACAGATTCTAGTATGGGTACATATATGTTTTCCCAACCCCAGCACATTAGTTTGCTAATTCCAGATGTATGAAACGCAGGCCTAACTGTATCTAGTATATTGAACGCCAGATAAACTAACTTGGCCTTTTTTAAATAAAAAAATTCCCTCACTGGAATACTTTCAGTCTTTTGACTGTATGGATTACAGATGGAATGACTGTTATATGTGAGTACCGCTTTCTTTGACAGATTCTAGTATGGGTACATATATGTTTTCCCAACCCCAGCACATTAATTTGCTAATTCCAGATGTATGAAACGCAGGCCTAACTGTATCTAGTATATTGAACGCCAGATAAACTAACTTGGCCTTTTTAAATAAAAAAATTCCCTCACTGGAATACTTTCAGTCTTTTGACTGTATGGATTACAGATGGAATGACTGTTATATGTGAGTACCGCTTTCTTTGACAGATTCTAGTATGGGTACATATATGTTTTCCCAACCCCAGCACATTAATTTGCTAATTCCAGATGTATGAAACGCAGGCCTAACTGTATCTAGTATATTGAACGCCAGATAAACTAACTTGGCCTTTTTAAATAAAAAAATTCCCTCACTGGAATACTTTCAGTCTTTTGACTGTATGGATTACAGATGGAATGACTGTTATATGTGAGTACCGCTTTCTTTGACAGATTCTAGTATGGGTACATATATGTTTTCCCAACCCCAGCACATTAATTTGCTAATTCCAGATGTATGAAGCATAGGCCTAACTGTATCTAGTATATTGAGCGTCAGATAAACTAACTTGGCCTTTTTAAATAAAAAAAATTCCCTCACTGGAATACTTTCAGTCTTTTGACTGTATGGATTACAGATGGAATGACTGTTATATGTGAGTACCGCTTTCTTTGACAGATTCTAGTATGGGTACATATATGTTTTCCCAACCCCAGCACATTAGTTTGCTAATTCCAGATGTATGAAGCATGAGGCCTAACTGTATCTAGTATATTGAACGCCAGATAAACTAACTTGGCCTTTTTAAATAAAAAAAATTCCCTCACTGGAATACTTTCAGTCTTTTGACTGTATGGATTACAGATGGAATGACTGTTATATGTGAGTACCGCTTTCTTTGACAGATTCTAGTATGGGTACATATATGTTTTCCCAACCCCAGCACATTAGTTTGCTAATTCCAGATGTATGAAAGCATGAGGCCTAACTGTATCTAGTATATTGAGCGTCAGATAAACTAACTTGGCCTTTTTAAATAAAAAAAATTCCCTCACTGGAATACTTTCAGTCTTTTGACTGTATGGATTACAGATGGAATGACTGTTATATGTGAGTACCGCTTTCTTTGACAGATTCTAGTATGGGTACATATATGTTTTCCCAACCCCAGCACATTAGTTTGCTAATTCCAGATGTATGAAACGCAGGCCTAACTGTATCTAGTATATTGAACGCCAGATAAACTAACTTGGCCTTTTTAAATAAAAAAAATTCCCTCACTGGAATACTTTCAGTCTTTTGACTGTATGGATTACAGATGGAATGACTGTTATATGTGAGTACCGCTTTCTTTGACAGATTCTAGTATGGGTACATATATGTTTTCCCAACCCCAGCACATTAGTTTGCTAATTCCAGATGTATGAAACATGAGGCCTAACTGTATCTAGTATATTGAGCATCAGATAAACTAACTTGGCCTTTTTAAATAAAAAAAATTCCCTCACTGGAATACTTTCAGTCTTTTCACTGTATGGATTACAGGTGGACTGGTATTAGTAGGGGTGACACAAGCACACCCAAGTCCCTGATGTAGGATTTCTATGGCACAGACCACTATTACAAGTGATTAATGGACGTTGGGAGAGATTGTGCTGCAGCACTAGTCCCAAGATGGCCGCCGCCTATCAGCCCAGTAACATGTGCCACAAAATGGTCTGCACAACCTTTAAAAAAAATAGCCTTGGACTGTGCTGCTAAATCGCTATTGGTCTGAATCCCAGGTGTAGATGTCTGACTTGTTTGGAGCTTTGGAATGCACACTGTGGCAGCTTCTGCTGCAGCACTACAAGTCGCAAAATGGCGGCCGGCGGTCAGCCCAGGTACATGTGGATGGTGTGGGGAGTCGCTCTGGTAGACAGCGGTGCGGGTGCAGTTTAGAGGCAAAACCAGGAGTCCAGATGGTGCATCAAACAGTGTTTTATTCACACTTGCACGCCATAAATGAAAAGCAGTCTCTTGGTGACAGTTCACACACAACGGAAATACTGTGGCAAAACAAAAACAGGTCAACACAGGGTCCAGTCACCTTGGGTGGTTTAGGTGCAGGTTCACACCTAGCAGTCGGCTCAGCCGCAGGCGATTCCACCTTCAGGTCGCAGGGAAACACCACCTTGCTGAGCTCCTTCCTCCAGGACCGAGAATTCCTCAGCCCTGTTTGCAGGCTCCAGGATAATCACACCCTCAGACACAGCTGCTGGCTGCGTTTTATACCCAGCCCAAAACATGGACTGGACCGTGGGAGCAGCCACCCACCCTACTCTTTAGCTGCTCCCAGTAGAGCCGGCCCGGATCGGCTTTGCAGCCATGCTATTTAACAGAGCAGCACTAGCTGCTGCAGACAAAAACCCGGCTCTCACCTCACCGAGGCCAGCAACCTCGGTGACACGTACCTGCTATCAAATACAACACCTTGCACCCTCTTACACCCCCTTTGTTCAGCCCTGAGGGGTGAACACACGTGAGGCAGTGGACGCGGGACAGGGCATCTGCGTTGCCCTGCAAGCGGCCTGCCCTGTGTTCCACGGAGAATTTGAAATTCTGAAGAGATAGGAACCACCTGGTGACCGAGCATTCCTCTCCTTGGCCTGACTCATCCATTTGAGGGGAATGGTCGGTCACCAGACGGAACCTCCTCCCTAACAAGTAGTAGCGGAGAGATTCGAGTGCCCACTTGATAGCCAGGCACTCCCTCTCCACTATACTATATCTGGACTCGGCGGGATTGAGCTTACGGCTCAGGAAGACAACGGGATGTTCTTCCCCGTTGACCTCCTGAGACAGTACCGCACCGAGGCCTACCTCCAGGCGTCGGTCTGTACGACAAACTCCTTGTTGAAGTCGGGTGTCACCAAAACCGGGGACCCACACAGGGCCGACTTCAACGCGGCGAAGCCTCCTCCGCCTTCTCACTCCAGCTAACCCTCCCAGACTTTCGCCCCTTCAACAGGTCTGTCAACGGCGCTGCTATTGTGGCAAAGTGGGGCACAAACCTCATGTAGTAACCTACAATCCCCAGGAACGACTTTACCTGCCTGGTGGTGACCGGTCGGGGCCAGTTACTGAATGGCCTCTACCTTGGTTACCTGAGGTTTGATGACTCCCGCCCAATTACATATCCCAGATATTTTGTCTCCTCTAACCCTATGGAGCACTTCTTTGGGTTAGCGGTCAGTCCGGCTTTCCTCAGGGCATCCACTACCGCCTGCACCTTGGGTAAATGGCTTTCCCAGTCGGTGCTGTGGATGACTACATCATCTAAGTAGGCCGAGGCGTACCGACGATGTGGTCGCAGCACTATGTCCATTAACCTTTGGAAAGTGGCGGGGCGCCATGCAGGCCAAAGGGTAACACCTTGTAGTGATACAGGCCCTGCGAGGTAACAAATGCGGTTTTTCCTTAGCCGACTCCGTTAAGGGTACCTGCCAGTACCCTTTGGTGAGGTCTAGCACAGAAAAATAACGGGCTTGCCTAAACTCTCAACAAGCTCGTCTACCCGGGGCATGGGATACGCATCAAACTTGGACACTTCATTTAACTTGCGAAAATCGTTGCAGAACCGCAACGTCCCATCCGGCTTAGGTATTAGGACTATGGGACTGGCCCACTCACTCTTCGACTCCTCAATGACATCGAGCTTCAACATTAACTGTACTTCCTCCGCGATGGCCCGTCGCCGAGCCTCAGGTACCCGGTATGGTTTTAACCGGATCTTGGCCTGAGGCTCAGTGGCGATGTCATGTTGGATGAGAGGCGTGCGGCCAGGGAGGTCGAGAACACATCCGTGTTCCGACTGATGAACTCCTGACTTCCTGAACTTGTTTGGAAGACAGGCTGTCTGCAATTTTACCGTGGTTACTGCTTCACAGGCCTCGAACTGTGGGGCTGGACCCTTTCACCTAGAAGCCCTGGCCGGGGCTGTGGTCGTCGGCCGTGTCCCTATCTTTCCAAGGCTTAAGTAAATTCACGTGGTACACCTGCTCCGGCTTGCGCCGCCTGGCTGGTGTGCTTTGTAATTACTTCCCTACCTTCTCGATCACCTCATAGGGGCCCTGCCACCTAGCTAGGAATTTGCTGTCAAGGGTGGGTACCAGAACCAACACTCGATCTCCCGGATTGAAGCCCGTGCCCGAGCCTGACGATTATACACCCTACTCTGGGCTTGTTGTGCTGCCTCCATATGCTCCCGGACCAGCGGCAACACCCTTTCTATCCGTTCCTGCATCTGGGTGACATACTCAATGACACTTTTGTGGGGGACAGGCTGTTGTTCCCATGCTTCCTTGGCGATATCCAACAGGCCCCGAGGGTGTCTGCCATAAAGCAGTTCGAAGGCGAGAACCCAGTAGAGGCCTGGGGTACCTCTCGCACTGCGAACATGAGATAGGGCAGAAGCAGGTCCCAGTCCTTCCCATCTCTAGACACCACCCTCTTTAACATATTTTTAGAGTTTGGTTAAACCTCTCAACAAGACCGTCTGTTTGCGGATGGTAAACGGACGTCCGTAGCTGCTTTATACGCAACAATTTACACAGTTCCCTCATTACTTTGGACATAAAGGGGTCCCTTGGTCTGTCAGAACCTCTTTTGGCAGGCCCACACGGAAAACATCTCCATTAACTCTTTGGCAATGAGCTTAGCTGAGGTATGTCGCAGAGGCACCGCCTCCGGATACCGAGTGGCATAGTCGAGAACTACCAGAATGTGTTGGTGGCCCCTGGCGGACTTTGGTACAGGCCCAATTAAATCCATAGCGATTCGCTCGAGCGGTACTTCAATAGTTGGCAGAGGTACCAGAGGACTACGGAAATGTGGCTGGGGGCTAGTTATCTGACAGGTCGGACAGGACTTACAATAATTCTCTACCTCCTTGAACACACTGGGCCAATAAAACCGCTGCAGTATGCGGTCCTGGGTTTTCTGCCACCCCAGGTGTCCCCCAAGAACATGTTGGTGGGCAAGCTCCATGACAAGCTTGCGATACGCTGTGGGCACCACCAACTGTTCAACAGGTTCACCTCGGATTTGGTTCACCCGATACAACATATCCTGCAGAACAATAAATCGTGGGAACATTAATTCAGCCCCTGGTTTCTGGGGTTTACCATCAATTTCCAGCACATTCTCCCAGGCCCTGGTTAGGGTTTGGTCCCGTGTTGTGCGGTCCCAAAATTTTCCCGGAGACATTGAGGTCTGCCAACTCAGGCCCGGTGGCAAGTCCTCCGTGTCTCCCACCATTACACTCAGTGGGGTTGTCTCCCCCACTACCGCTGCAGCAGTGGTCACCCCTACCGCTGGCCCTTCAGACTCGGGCTCCCAGGGTTCTGGCCTTCCAGGGTATCAGGCCACTCTGCTAGGGTTACCCTGTCTCAGGGCTATTAGTCACTTTCATCTCAGGCCACAGTGACGGAAAACCAGGAAGTCTCTCCCAATTATTAGTTCATAGAGCAGCTTTGTGGAGATCGCCACTTCACAAGTCCAGGTGCCGGCCGCCGTGGACAGAGACATTACAGCCGTGGGATAGTCCTTTAAGTCTCCGTGTATACACACCACACCAACTTTCCGGCCCGTATACTGGGTGGGCTGTACCAGGGCAGCACTTACCAGGGTTACCAGGCTCCCTGAGTCCAACAGCGCCACTGCCAGGTTATCCCGATTTGCACCTGGCACAGATGTCGATTGTCTATTGTCTCGGGGTGCCGGTTGCACACAGTCTCCGGGCATACAGGAAGCCCGGTACCCATAATTATTCTCCATGGGTTCCCCCACTGTGGACAGTCGGCCCTTACGTGGCCAGGCTCGTGACACCGCCAGCAGACTACTGGGGAGGGATCTGCAAGGGGTACATCCCGGGCGGGTTTGGCCGGCCGCCGGGACTGGGGTGGAGGTTTCCGGGGTTTGACTGGCCTCCTCCCAAAGAACCCCCTGCAGGTTTCTGGTGGCCTCATATCAGCTCCACCAGGTCGACCATCTCAAGGGCATTGGTGGGGATACCTGGCCGATCCAGTGCTGGAGAGGGTATGGCAAAGACCTCCAGAATACATCTGCTAACAGGCGGTCGAGCATAGCAGTGGGAGTCAGTATGTCTGGCTGCAGCCATTTTGCAACCGATGTAGCAGGTCATAGTATTGTGGTCTGGCGGGTTCAGCCGGGTTAAATTCCCACTGATGCACCCGCTGGGCCGGACCAAAACATTCACCCCCAGTCTTGCTAGAATCTCACCTTTCACGGTCGGGTAGTCAGCTGCCTGGACATCTGCCAAATCGAAAAAAACTTGCTGGGGTCCGGCTGCCAGGAGCGGAGCAACCACCTCGGCCCACTGGTCACGGGGTAACTTTTCCCTCACGGCGACCTTCTCAAAGACGGCTAGGTATGTCTCCACGTCGTCTGCGGGGTCATCTTTGGGATCGCCGCACGGACCGCTTTCCGGGCATCATGGACGTGGTGGGACGCTCCTGCCGCCTGTAATGCCATCACATGTTGCAGCAATAACTGGTTGGTCTCCCGCTGCTGCACGTTAGCCTCTATGAGGGCTTTCACAGCAGCCTCCATGTTGCCAGAAATCACAGGCTGCAACTTTGCCGGCCTAATATAGGACATACACTTTTGCTCAGCAAACAAAGTTCGGCGTTCACGCCAGCCTCACTGCGCATGCCCGCATCCGACACCAAATGTGGGAGTCGCTCTGGTAGACAGCGGTGCGGGTGCAGTTTAGAGGCAAAACCAGGAGTCCAGATGGTGCATCAAACAGTGTTTTATTCACACTTGCACGCCATAAATGAAAAGCAGTCTCTTGGTGACAGTTCACACACAACGGAAATACTGTGGCAAAACAAAAACAGGCCAACACAGGGTCCAGTCACCTTGGGTGGTTTAGGTGCAGGTTCACACCTAGCAGTCGGCTCAGCCGCAGGCGATTCCACCTTCAGGTCGCAGGGAAACACCACCTTGCTGAGCTCCTTCCTCCAGGACCGAGAATTCCTCAGCCCTGTTTGCAGGCTCCAGGATAATCACACCCTCAGACACAGCTGCTGGCTGCGTTTTATACCCAGCCCAAAACATGGACTGGACCGTGGGGAGCAGCCACCCACCCTACTCTTTAGCTGCTCCCAGTAAGAGCCGGCCCGGATCGGCTTTGCAGCCATGCTATTTAACAGAGCAGCACTAGCTGCTGCAGACAAAAACCCGGCTCTCACCTCACCGAGGCCAGCAACCTCGGTGACACGTACCTGCTATCAAATACAACACCTTGCACCCTCTTACAATGGAAAAATCACTCTGGCCACTCTAAAAATAGCCAATCCCTATCAAAAAAGCAGCTCAGCTGCAGTTGTTCAGATGAATCACAGGTGGAGGAGAGAAATTTGCTTCCAGTTATTCAATTATCCCTGCCTATTCTCGCCCTAGCATCAGCTGCGTCTATCCCTGTTCTATTCACATCGGGAGTGAGCACGTCCCGACGTGCGCACAAGCTTATAAAGAGGCTGAGTCACATGCTGCACTCGGCCAATCACAGCCTTGCCAATAGTAGGCATGGCTGCGATGGCATCTTAGGGCAAGTAGTATGATGCATGTTGATTGGCTGCTTTGCAGCCTTTCAAAATGCGCCTAAATACATGCCGAACGACAAACCCGAACCCGAACTTTTTTGAAAATGTCCGGGTTCGGGTCCGGGTCCCGGACACCCCAAAATTCGGTACGAACCCGAACGATGCTCGAACTGTTCGCTCAACACTACTCCCAGCATGTCCAGACAACCTACAGCTATCAGGCTACAGCAGGGCATGGTGGGAATTGTAGTTTTACAACATCTGGAGGGCCGCAGTTTGAGGATGCCTGTTTTAGTGTCTCCAAAGTCTGAGAGTCATACATATTGGGCATAGCCGAGTTCGTAAAAATCTGCTCTATAAAAATAACCTTTGACCCAACCCCTCGGATGAACAGCGTTAAAAATATAAAATAAAAACCGTGTAAAAAAAGCCATTTTTTGTCACCTAACATCACAAAAAGTGTAATAGCGAGCGATCAAAAAGTCATATGCACCCCCAAATAGTGCCAATAAAACCGCCATCTCATCCCGCAAAAAATGAGCCCCTAAGTGTCTCAACCAAGTTTTTCAGAGGACGATTGGTGCTCACTCCTCTGCACCCCCAATGGCTGTGGCAGAAGAAAAAGTTGAATGATAGCTATAGATGGAGGGCACTCAATAGCTGGCAGTAAACGGATATGATTTGGCGCAAATAATGGGCGAAACTATTTATTACTTGAAATATATACAGAAATAATTACTATTAACAAATAAATATACAACAATATTGTGTGGCTACAAAACCAGCAGGTAAAGGGAACAATGGGATATATAAAAAGTAAGTCTAATACATGCAACTATAAAATAATGTGCACAATAAAATAAACAGCAGCAGAAATAGACAAATGACAAATAAAATCTCCACAATAAATGACTACAGAAAGCCAGAATAAAATCGTAAAAGTTCCAGTAGAGTATCACATAGAAGGTATTGCCTGTGATAATAGCTCTGGTGTTTATATTTGTAGGGAGATCGACCTATATGAGAGTCACTGGTTTATAGTCACTTTGAATCAGTGTATCCTTGAATCAATGAACATTCTCATCATGTATCTTTAATAACAGTAAATGAGGTTGTTATAGAGCAGGGCCACAGTTTGGACATGCCTGTTATAGAGGATCAATAAACATTGTTCTTAATGGTCCACTTTCCAGCGTCAGGCAAAATGTCTATATATGCTTTTGAATAAGAAAAGATGGCACTTTACCAATTGATTTTTATTCTCCTATATAGGCTGGCGGCAGGCCGAGTTGGTGAGCTGTCGGGACCTGTGATTCTCAATACTCACTTTAGGTTTTGCCCAGCAAGGACCTGTGTAGCTGTATCACCTGACTCACGGAGCGCTCACGTGATTGATCAGGTGGTGTGGTGAGGGCGTTCAGTCCCGCATCCTTTAACTTGTATTCAAATTCATTGAGGTCCAAATGGAAAGATCATCAAATTTCTTTGGAGCTTTCCAAAACATAGAAAAATTGCAAAATTGCAATTGTGAAATCACAATGTGCAAATCCCTCACTGTTTGATACCAGACGCATTTTAGGGTTGAAAAACACCCCTTCCTCTGTAGCCACTGAACGCCCTCACCACACCACCTGATCAATCACATAAGCGCTCCGTAAGTCAGGTGATACAGCTACACAGGTCCTTGCTGGGCAAAACCTAAAGTGAGTATTGAGAATCACAGGTCCCGACAGCTCACAAACTTGGCCTGCCGCCAGCCTACTGTATACAGGCGAATGAAAATCAATTGGTAAAGTACCATCTTTTCTTAAAAGCGTATATAGACATTTTGCCTGAAGCTGGAATAGGGACCATTAAGAACAATGTTTATTGATCCTCTATAACAACCTCATTTACTGTTATTGAAGATACATGATGAGAATGTTTATTGATTCAAGGATACACTGATTCAAAGTGAATATAAACCAGTGACGCTCATATAGGTGGATCTCCCTACAAATATAAACACCAGAGTTATTATCACAGGCAATATCTTCTATGTGATACTCCACTGGAACTTTTACGATTTATTCTGGCTTTCTGTAGTCATTTATTGCGGAGATTTTATTTGTCATTTATCTATTTCTGCTGCTGTTTATATTATTGTGCACATTATTTTATAGTTGCGTGTATTAGACTCGCTTTTTATATATCCCATTGTTCCCTTTACCTGTGCTGGTTTTGTAGCCACACACTATTGTTGTATATGTATTTGTTAATAGTAATTATTAGTGTATATATTTCAAGTAATAAATAGTTGCGCCCATTATTTGCGCCAAATCATATCCATTTATTGCCAGCTATTGAGTGCCCTCCATCTATAACCATCATTCAAATTATATAAAGTAGACATATTATGTATCGCCGCGCCCGTAACAGTCTTCCCTATAAAAATAACATTTGACCCATCCCCTCGGATGAACAGCGATAAAAAAAAAAAAATAAGAACCGTGTAAAAAAAGCAATTTTTTTGTCACCTAACATCACAAAAAGTGTAATAGCGAACAATCAAAAAGTCATATGCACCCCCAAATAGTGCCAATAAAACCGCCATCTCATCCCGCAAAAAATAAGGCTGAACATTAGACAGTCACCCAACAAAAAAAAAACCTGTAGCTCCCAGGCTATGGAGATACTAAAATTAAAATCTAAACAAAATTGTATAAAGTAGACATATTATGTATCGCCGCATCCATAACAATCTGCCCCATAAAAATAACATTTGACCCAACCTCTCGGATGAACAGCGTTAAAAAAAAAAAAAGTGTAAAAACACAAATTTTTGGGCAAAATTTCCATTTGAATCAATTTTTTCTAGTAATAAAGCAAGGGTTAACAGCCAAACAAAACTAAAAATTTATTGCCCTGATTCTGTAGTTTGCAGAAACACCCCATATGTGGTCGTAAATAGCCACGCGGCAGGGCATAGAACGAAGGGAACGCCATATGGTTTCTGGAAGGCAGATTTTGATGGACTGGTTTATTTACACCATGTCCCATTAGAAGCCCCCCTGATGTAGCCTAGACTAGAAACTCCAAAAAAGTGACCCCATCTAAGAAACTACAACCCTCAAGGTATTCAAAAATTACTTTACAAACTTTGTTAACCGTTTAGGTGTTCCACAAAACTTAATGGCAAATGTAGAAACAATTTTAGAATTTACAGTATTTTTCGCCCTATAAGACGCACCTAGGTTTTTGAGGAGGAAAATAAGAAAAAAAATATTTTGAACCAAAAGGTGTGCCTAATGGTCTTATGTGGGATCTGTGGATGGCACTGTTATGGGGGGGTCTGTGGATGGCATTGTTATAGGGGTCTGTAGATGGCTCTGTTATTGGGGTCTGTGGATGGCACTGTTATTGGGGACTGTGGCTGGGGACTGTGGCTGGGGACTGTGGCTGGCACTGTTATTGGGGACTGTGGCTAGCACTGTTATGGGGGTCTGTGGCTGGCACTGTTATTGGGGACTGTGGCTGGCACTGTTATTGGGGACTGTGGCTGGCACGGTTATGGGCGTCTGTGGATGGCACTGTTATTGGCTACTGTGGCTGGGGACTGTGGCTGGCACTGTTATTGGGGACTGTGGATGGCACTGTTATGGGGGTCTGTGGATGACGCTGCTATAGGGGGATCTGTTGATGACACATAAATAGCATTTTATGCTATGTGTCACCCACAGATCCCCCATAACAGTGTCATGCCATCCACAGACCCCATAACATGCCATCCACAAATTCCCATAACAGTGCCATCCACAGAATGACCCCCCAATAGTGTGAATGATCCCCAATAGGGAGGAGGGGCCGGCATCTAGCTCTGTAATTACAGCGGGCCCGATGCAGTCACAGTATCCTGATACACCGGGCCCGCTCACTGTAGGAAACCTAACTGTAGGGAATGCTGTAGGCTGATTAAGTTAACAGTAGTCTTTTATCCAGGCTTTACTTACTGTACTACCGTAACTTTCCGGCAGGCATAAGGCAGAAGTCAGGAGGCTGGCCGGCGAGCGGGCCCTGACTACGTTACTCACTATGTCCCGCGCCGGCTCCCCCACTTTATGAATGAAGAAGGCGGAGCAGGCGAAGTACGTAGTGAGTTACGTTGTCAGGGCCCGCCCGCCAGCTCAGCCTCCTGCCTTCTGCCTGCCGGAAAGTTAATATAGTAAGTAAAGCCTGGATAAAAGACTACTGTTAACTTAATTAGCCTACACCATTCCCTACAGTTTCCTACAGTGAGCGGGCCCGGTGTAGCAGAATAAAGTGACTGCACCAGGCCCTCTGTATTTACAGAGCTGGATGCCGGCCCCTCCTTCCTGCTCGCTGATACACCCACCGACCGCACTGCGCAGCATGTGATCGGCGGTATACAAACTGCACCATTCACCCCATAAGACGCACTGCCTCCCCCCCCCACTTTTGAGGGGGAAACAGTGCATCTTATAGGGCGAAAAATATGGTCAATTTTTTGTTACCTTGCCTCAAAAATGTGTAATATAGAGCAACCAAATATCATATTTACCCTAAAATAGTACCAAAAACACTACCACCTCATCCCGTAGTTTCCAAGATGGGGTCACTTTTATGAAGTTTCTACTCTAGGGGTGCAGCAGGGGGCTTGAAAGGGTACATGGTGTAAATAAACCAGTCCTGCAAAATCAGCCTTCCAAAACCCATAAGGCGTTCCCCTCCTCCTTGTTTAGCAGTTAACCCTTACTTTATTACTGGAAAAAATGAATTAAAATGGAAAATCTTCTAAAAAAACTAAATTCTAAAATTGTTTCTCCATCTGCCATTAACTCTTGTGTAACACCTAAAGTGTTAACAAAGTTTGTAAACCCAGTTTTGAATACCTTGAGGGGTGTACTTTCTTAGATGGAGTCACTTTTTGAAATTTATATTCTAGGGTGCATCAGGGGGGCTTGAAATGGGACATGGTGTAAAAAAAAACAGTCCTGCAAAATCTGCCTTCCAAAACCCATATGGCGTTCCCCTCCTTCTATGTCCTCCCGTTTGGCCAAACAGTAGTTTAGGACCACATATGGGGTGTTTCTGCAAACTACAGAATCAGGGCTACCCATAGTAAGTTTTGTTTAGCAGTTAACCCTTACTTTATTACTGGAAAGAATGGATTATAATAGAAAATTTTCCAAAAAAATTGAAATTCTAAAATTGTTTCTCCATCTACCATTAACTCTTGTGGAACACCTAAAGGGTTAATAAAGTTTGTAAACCCAGTTTTAAATACCTTGAGGGGTGTACTTTCTTACATGGAGTCACTTTTTTGGAATTTCTATTCTAGGGTGCATCAGGGGGGCTTGAAATAGTACATGGTGTAAAAAAAACAGTCCTGCAAAATCTGCCTTCCAAAACCCATATGGCGTTCCCCTCCTTCTATGTCCTCCTGTTTGGCCAAACAGTAGTTTAGGACCACATATGGGGTGTTTCTGCAAACTACAGAATCAGGCAACCCATATTGAGTTTTGTTTGGCAGTTAACCCCTGCTTTGTTCCTGGAAAAAATGGATTATAATGGAAAATTTTCCAAAAAAAATCGAAATTCTAAAATTGTTTCTCAATCTGCCATTAACTCTTGTGGAACACCTAAAGGGTTAGCAAAGTTTTTAAACCGAGTTTTAAATACCTTGAGGGGTGTAGTTTCTAAAATGGGTTAATTTTTGGGTGGTTTCTATTATGTAAGCCTCACAAAGGGACTTCAGACCTGGACTGGTCCATAAAAAATGGGATTTGGAAAATTTCTTAAAAATTTCAAAATTTGCTTCTAAACTTCTAAGCTATGTAACATCCCCAAAAATGGCATTCCCAAAATGATCCAAATTTGAATTAGACATATGGGGAATGTAAAGTCATCACAATTTTTGGGGGTATTACTATGTATTATAGAAGTAGAGAAACTGAAACTTGCTAAATTTTTCAAATTGTTGGTAAATTTGGTATTTTTTTAATGCAAAAAGATGAAGTTTTTTGACCCCATTTTAGCAGTGTCATGAAGTACAATATGTGATGAAAAAACAATCTCAGAATGGCATCGGTAAGTAAAACCGTTTTAAAGTTATTCACACAAAGTGACACTGGTCAAATTTTAAAAAAATGGTCTGGTCCTTAAGGTGAAATAGGGCCATGTCCTTAAGGGGTTAAACCAAAAAAACTGCATAACCCCTTCACGCATAATGACTAAAGATGAGCAAATTTCTCAAAAATTCGATGCGGTCGGTTTGCCGAATTTCCCAAAAAGATTTGATTCGATCTGAATATATTCGTGGTGAATCGCATTAAAAAACGCTATTTTCTGGCTGTAGAGAGCCTGTATAGTGGTGTAGAACACTGTGCCTTGCAAAAACACACATAGGAAGTCTGCTGTGGTAGTGAAACAATACTGTGAGTCAGTTTGACAAGCAGATGGCAGGCACTGCTCTTAGAATCGCTGCGCACTTCTCTTATTTGGGCAGTTAGGGCCAAAACTGACCAAATAATGCAAGTGTGAACTGAGCCTTACAGGTCAATGTTAACTCAGGGTATAAAGAACCGTGCAGTGGCCTAAAATCTTACTATAATATGAACAAGCGCACTACTTTTACACCATTGTCAGCTCGTTCTACATGGATATCTACAGAACCTGTTCTATTAACCACTCATACAAGTAGAGCCCCCAACCCCCGACAGAGTGGAGAGGGTCTCAGCAGTAAGTTTATGTCTATGTCACTGATTTTGCCCTTTCTCTGACCCCTCAGGACAATAACCGCCAAAAAACGGATCCTGTCTGTTGAGCATCTGCCTTCACTCGGTTAGCATTTGGTCAGTAATCCATCAGTATTGCTAAAGCCCCCCCAAAAAAAACCAAAAAAAAAAACAGGAGTGGATCCAAAATAGAGATGACACGTGAATGGAATATTTGCATGTCTTCTGTGTTTTGTACCCACTCCTGCTTTAGGCTACCAAATCATAAGCCAATTCTGATGTAAAATAGGTTCCATGTCATACAGGCCTTACAGCTACTACCTAGATAGGATCCGTTGCATCTCATTTTTCCTTCCTTCTGACAGATCAGAAGAAGGGTCAAATAAATGATGATGCCAACCAGGGCAAAAAGGCAAAATAGTGGCCCAGTCATGGAGTGGGGAGGGTGGCAGCAGCATGAGGAGACCACAGAGTGGCCCAGTGACAGTGGTGAGGTTGCAGCAGCATAAGGAGACCACAAAGTGGCCCGGTGACATAGTGGTAAGGTGTCAGCAGCATCAGGAGACCAGAGAGTGGTGATGTGGCAGCAGCATTACACCACAAAGTGGCCCAGTGACAGAGTGTTGAGGTGGCATTAGCATGAGAAGACCACAAAATGGTGAGGTGGCAGCAGCATGAGGAGACCACAAAGTGGTGAGGAGGCAGCAGCATGAGAAGACCACAAAGTGGTGAGGTGGCAGCAGCATGAGAAGACCACAGAGTGGTGATGTGGCAGTAGGAGGTATATTTTCTATTAATACACCCCGTAAATAACTGTAGTGCAATGTAATTTCACCGCAGAACGGCAATTAAGAGGTATTATTTTTACAATTAATAAACCCCCCCCAAAAAAAGTAAAACAATCAAAATTCACCTCAGAACGGCTAATAGGACGTACGTATCTTTCCTATTAATAGACCCCGTAAATGACTATATCACACGGAACTTGCACCCCAATAACAAGCAAGGTATGCTGGAATTACTGAGCTATCATGTAGTGCAAACAGCCTAAAAGCAGCAGTATACTGTAAGTGCAATTTGGATCCCCAATTAGTGCAGCAAGGTGTAAGAGAATAGCTCCTATTACTCAGGCTGTACACTCTCCTATTGCATCCTGTTCTCCTTTTATAGTGTATATGATGGCTCCCTATCCTTTCCCTACACCTTGAATAATCGTTCCCTGAATTCCTAAATCGATTTTTCAGCACAATAAAGTGCTTTAAAGTGCAGCACAATAAACTTTCCTAGCACTGTCCCTAGCGCCTTCTGACGTCTTTCCCTCCACGAAGTACACTGGAAAATGGCTGAATTCAAGATGGCTAAGGCTATTTATATGGCTGTGACATCACAGGTGCTAGCTGGCTCCTGATTGGCTGCATGCATGGCACTGTGGGTGATCCCTCGTTCCCAGAGTTCTTTGCTCCATGTCCTAACACGTGCAGCAGCCATTTGAGGAAAAACTTACCACGTAGTGCGAGGAAATTCGGCTTTGGTACAAATCGAATTATTCCTGAAATTCGGATAGAATTCCACTTCATCAACTTTGATTCACTCATCTCTAATTATGACGTATCTGTGCTTCGGCCTCCTGCTGTGCCCAGCTCCGCCGTGTCTCCTCCTCCCCCTCCAGCTTCCTCTGCAGTTGCCTCACACCCCGGGATCCCCATCATGATACCCATATTACACTCCAACCCCCATCATTGCACACACATTACACTCTAATGAGGGCTATAGTGTAATGATGAGGGTTGGAGTGTAATATGTGTACAATGATGGGGGTTGGAGTGTAATCTCTACTAATAAAAGCCCTGTGTACATGCTCAGGGCTGGTGTCCGTGTGTGTGTGTGCTGTGGGGATCCGCTCTGGTAGGCAGTGGTAGCGAGTGCAGTATAGATGCAACACAGACAGGTCTTGGTGTTAAACGGTGCTTTCTTTATTCACACGGTGAACACAAGTGAAAAAGCAGTGCAGTTCATAGGGAGGGTGGTCACACACAACGGCAAAACAATAGTTCAGTCCCAAACCAGCTGCAGGCTTCTTGAGGCCTGGATCCATCACAACAAGAAAAGTCTATTCAAAGCCAGGAGTAATGTCACCTCTTTCTCCTTGGGGAAGCAAGCCCCTGGGTCCGGCTTCTAGCCATGGAATACGGATCCCTCCTGGCTTCAGCTGGGGTTCCCCGCACAGTCCTTTACAGGCCTCAGTACACAGCACAGCCCAGCTCACCTTCACCTCTCACTCTCACAGCAAGAGAGCAACAGCTTCCACACCACACCCTTGCTGCTGGTCGGGTTTTAAACCCTCCCTGCAAAACCTGGCCTGGACCGTGGGGAGACAGGCACCCACCCGCATATCTGCCTGCTCCCAGTAAGAGCCGGCCCGGATCCGCTGTGTTAACAGCATAACCGCTGCAAAACACACTTTTCCGGCTCTTACTCCACCGGGACCAGGACCTCCGGTGGCACGTACCTACCGTCAATTACCACCCCAGGTACTCTCCTACATATCCCCCCCCTTTGTTCAACCCTGCAGGGTTGCACACCCTGTTCAATCCTGAGAGGTTGGACACATGTACAGCAGTGTACCCGGGACAGGGCATCTGCATTCCCCTGTAAGCGGCCTGCTCTGTGCTCGACACTGAATTTAAAATTCTGGAGGGACAAAAACCATCTGGTGACCCGAGCACTCCTCTCCTTGGCCTGGCTCATCCACTGGAAAGGGGAATGATCAGTCACCAGACGGAACCTTCTCCCTAACAGATAGTATCTAAGGGACTCGAGGGCCCACTTGATGGCCAGGCATTCTCTCTCTACCACGCTATACCTGGTTTCCGCTGGAGTGAGCTTGCGACTCAGGAAGACAACGGGTGTTCTTCCCCATTGACTTCCTGAGAGAGTACTGCCCCTAGGCCTACTCCAGAGGCGTCCGTCTGAACAATAAATTCGCGTGTGAAGTCGGGTGTCACCAAAATCGGTGACCCACACAGAGCCGACTTCAAACGGGAGAACGCCTCTTCCGCCTGCTCATCCCAGCGGACCATTACCGACTTCCTCCCCTTCAAGAGTCCTGTCAATGGGGCCGCTACCGTGGCAAAGTTGGGGATAAAGCGCATGTAATACCCTATCATGCCTAGGAACGAACGTACTTGCTTCGGTGGTAAGAGGTCTGGGCCAGCTCTTGATCGCCTCAACCTTGTCTACCTGGGGTTTGACAACTCCCGCCCAATCACGTATCCCAGGTACCGGACTTCCTCAAACCCGATCGAACACTTTTTGGGTTGGCCGTCAGTCCAGCTTTTCTAAGTGAATCAACTACGGCCTGAACCTTGGGCAGGTGACTCTCCCAGTCCTGGCTAAACACAATGATGTCGCCCAGATATGCCGAAGCATATGGACGATGGGGCCGTAGGATGACGTCCATCAATCGCTGGAAGGTGGCTGGAGCGCCATGTAGGCCAAAGGGCAAAACTCGGTACTGAAACAACCCCTCGGGGTGACAAAGGCCGTCTTCTCCTTTGCCGCCTCCGTGAGAGGCACCTGCCAGTACCCTTTGTAAGGTCGAGGACCGAGAAATAGCGAGCTTTCCCCAGCCGTTCTATGAGCTCGTCTACCCGAGGCATGGGGTAGGCATCAAATTTCGACACCTCGTTGAGCTTTCTAAAGTCATTGCAGAAGCGCAGAGTACCGTCAGGTTTTGGGATGAGGACTATGGGGCTGGCCCACTCGCTTCTGGACTCCTCAATGACTCCTAACCTCAACATGGACGTTACTTCTTCTGAAATGGCCTGTCGTCGGGCCTCCGGTACCCGATATGGCTTCAACCGTACCCTGACGTGGGGCTCGGTGACGATGTCATGTCGGACTACTGAAGTTCGACCAGGAAGATCAGAGAACACGTCCCTATTTCGACTCACAAACTCTTTGGCTTCCTGGAGCTTGTTTGGGCGACAGTCCACCAGCTATCTTTACTGTGGAGGTGCCCTCCAGGCCCTCCCGGTGGGCGGGATCTTCCCGCAGTCAAAACCGTGCTTGGGCCGCCCTCAACAAGATTCTCCCTATCTCTCCACGACTTCAGTAAATTTACATGATATACCTGTTCTGGCTTCCGCCGTCCTGGCTGGGATATCCTGTAATTTACTGGCCCTACCTTCTCTTTCACCTCGTAGGGACCTTGCCACCGTGCCAAAAACTTACTGTCAATGGTGGGGACTAGTACCAGTACCCGGTCACCCGGGTTAAATGTCCTGACCTGGGCACTCCGGTTGTATACCCGGCTCTGTGCCAGTTGGGCGGCCTCCATGTGTTCCCGGACGATTGGTAGGACTGTCTCTATGCGGTCCTGCATCTTTTCTATGTGCTCTATGAGGCTCTTGTGTGGGGTGGGCTGTTGCTCCCACGCCTCTTAGCGATGTCCAGCAACCCCTTGGACGTCGACCGTATAATAGCTCGAAGGGCGAGAACCCCGTAGATGCCTGGGGCACTTCTCGCACTGCAAACAATACGTACGGCAGCAACAGGTCCCAATCCTTTCCGTCTTTGGCTACGGTTCTTTTGAGCATAGTTTTTAAGGTTTTGTTAAACCGCTCCACCAGTCCGTCGGTTTGAGGATGGTACACGGACGTGTGCAACCGTTTAACCCCTAAAAGCTTGCAGAGCTCCCTCGTCACCTTAGACATGAAGGGGGTCCCCTGGTCGGTCAGGATCTCTTTCGGAATCCCCACTCTTGCAAACATACCCATGAGCTCTTTGGCTATGAGCTTAGCCGAGGTATGATGTAGGGGGATCGCTTCAGGATATCTAGTGGCGTAGTCTAGGACCACCAAGATATGCTGATGCCCTCTGGCCGACTTGTTTATGGGGCCTACCAGATCCATCCCTATTCTTTCAAAGGGAACCTCAATGATGGGCATGGGCACTAGGGGACTGCGATAGTGGGGCTGGGGGCTTGTCATCTGACACACTGGACAGGATTGACAAAACCTTTTGACCTCCTCATAAACCCCGGGCCAATAGAACCTTTGCAGAATCCGCTCTTGGTTTTTTTTTTACACCCAAATGTCCTCCCAGCACATGGGAGTGGGCTAAGTCCAGTACCATACGGCGGTATGGCTGGGGTACCACCAGCTGCTCCACTACCTCCTGCTTCACCTTGTTCACCCTGTACAGCAGTTCCTGGTTAAAAGCCAAATGGGGAAACACCAAGTCGGCACCTGGGTGCTGAGCCACCCCATTTACCACTGTAACCCCTTCCCTCGCCCGCAATAATGTCGGATCCTGGAGCTGGGCGGTCCCGAACGTGTCACGGGATACCTCCAGGTCCGGGATGGACGGGGTTTCCACAGATTCGCCTGCCAACACCTCTAGGGGAAACCTATCGGGATGACACTCTACAGGTGATGTGGTGACCCCTACGGCTGGTACCCCCGCATCGGGATCTTCGGGCACTGGGCCCGATCGTTCTCCGCCCCTAAGGTAAGGCATATCACTCTTCCATAGAGCCCAGAACAACGGAAAATCCCTTCCCAGTATGGCGGCATAAGGGATCTGGCGTCCCACACCGACGACGTGCTGCACCTCTCGGCCCAACACGGACATGGTAACCCTGGCGGTGGGGTACTCTCGGCGGTCCCCATGGACACAGACAATGGAAAGGGTTTGCTTCTCTGGTAGGGTCTCAGACACTAAGGACTCATGCACAAGGGTCACAAGGCTCCCAGAGTCCAGCAACGCATTAATCGGATGCCCATCGATCGAGACTTGGCACAGGGGTGGCATATCAGCGGCCAGTAGGGGGTCCACGGTACATACAGGCCGGGCAAAGAAAGAGGACCGGCGAACGAACCCGCAGTCCATGGGTTCAGGGGCTTGAGGACAGTTCACGGCCCTATGTCCCAGTCCGTGGCAGTGCCAACATTGAATCCCCGTGGTCCCTCCCCGGTCTCTCTTCCCCGGAGTAGGACTAGCCTTCCCCCCCCTTTGTGGTTGGGACCCTTTTTCCGGATCCCTAGCCTGAGGGGGAGCCTGACGGGTTTCCCGTGCCTGCGTGGAGTCCCGCACCAAATCCTGGGTCGCCACATACCTCTCGACTAGGCTTACCAGCTGATCGAGGTTGCCAGGGTCTCCCTGACCGACCCAGCGCTGTATGGCCCTTGGCAGTGTCCGCACAAAACGGTCCACGACCACTCGCTCGACCACTTGGGAGGGACTCAAAGCTTCCGGCTGGAGCCACTTCCTCACCAGATGCACCAGGTCGTATGCCTGAGACCGGACGGGTCTGGACTCGGAAAAGGCCCACCGATGAACTCTCTGCGCCCGACATAAGTGGTAACACCCAAGCGTGCCATTACCTCATCCTTTAGCTTCACATAATCCTGGGCATCCTCACGGCTGAGGTCGGAGTATGCTTTTGGGCGTCTCCGACTAGGAATGGCGCCACCACTTCTGCCCACTGTCCCGACGGTAAGTTCTCCTGTTCCGCAGTCCTCTCGAACACCATCAGGAAGGCCTCTACATCATCCTCCGGAGCCATTTTCCTTAATGCAGACCGGACTTTATCCCTGGGAGCTGGCGGCGAAGGAGTCACTGCCGGTGGGGTCTCTCGCTGGGATGCACTCAGAGCCTCTTGCATAAGCGCCAACTGTTGTACCAGCAAACTGTTTGTTTGTTGCTGTTGTGCATTGCTCTGCACCAACTGCTTAACCAGCTCCTCCATTTTGTCAGGGATGACCAAGCTTGCTGGTTTAATGTATGACATGCAGCCGTGCACCACCCGGATAAATATTCTTTGCCAGCCTCACTGCAGTATGCCCACTGCAAGCCACCAATTGTGGGGATCCGCTCTGGTAGGCAGTGGTAGCGAGTGCAGTATAGAGGCAACACAGACAGGTCTTGGTGTTAAACGGTGCTTTCTTTATTCACACGGTGAACACAAGTGAAAAAGGAGTGCAGTTCATAGGGAGGGTGGTCACACACAACGGCAAAACAATAGTTCAGTCCCAAACCAGCTGCAGGCTTCTTGAGGCCTGGATCCATCACAACAAGAAAAGTCTATTCAAAGCCAGGAGTAATGTCACCTCTTTCTTCTTGGGGAAGCAAGCCCCTGGGTCCGGCTTCTAGCCACGGAATACGGATCCCTCCTGGCTTCAGCTGGGGTTCCCCGCACAGTCCTTTACAGGCCTCAGTACACAGCACAGCACAGCACAGCCCAGCCCAGCCCAGCCCAGCTCACCTTCACCTCTCACTCTCACAGCAAGAGAGCAACAGCTTCCACACCACACCCTTGCTGCTGGTCGGGTTTTAAACCCTCTCTGCAAAACCTGGCCTGGACCGTGGGGAGACAGGCACCCACCCGCATATCTGCCTGCTCCCAGTAAGAGCCGGCCCGGATCCGCTGTGTTAACAGCATAACCGCTGCAAAACACACTTTTCCGGCTCTTACTCCACCGGGACCAGGACCTCCGGTGGCACGTACCTACCGTCAATTACCACCCCAGGTACTCTCCTACAGTGCCGATTATAGAAGTGTGCATGTGCAGCGGACGGACACACACAGGCCAATCCAGGTAGCAGAGCCGGGTTCGGGGGCACAGCGGCGGGATAGCAGCGCTCAGGGAGGAGGACGCCGGGAGCCGGGCACAGCGGCTTTCAGAGTTATACTCTACCCGGAGCACATGTGACAGCGCAGCGGCGCAAACGTCACAGATCCCGGGGAGCCGTCCACACTGAGAGCTGCCTATTTTACTCATTATGCCGCACTGTGCATGCGCCCGCTTCCCCACACGCGCAGTGCGGCCAGACGCCGCTCCATCGGCACACACTCCACGGACACTACATGTGTGGCATCCTATTGTAATGGCAGCAGGGGGCAGTCACTGTATTGCACCAGCCCCACTCACTTACTATATGGTGAGGCAGGAGGCCGGGCGGGCGTCCAGGCACTGCTAGCGTAACTCACTGACGCCCATGCTCCGCCCACTGCATGAATGAAGCAGGCGGCGAAGGCGCATGACGTAGTGAGTTACGCTGCCAGTGCCTGGCCGCCCGCCCGGCCTCCTGCCTCACCATGTAGTAAGTGAAGAAGTGAAGATCATTATTATTATTAGTTATTCATAGTATTACTACTCTGAGCGGGGCCGGTGCAATACAGGGACTGCAGCGGGCCCCACTGCCATTACATTCACACTAAACAGCGACACTGTTATGGGGGGATCTGTGGATGACACATAGAATAAGATGCTATGTGTCATCCACAGATACCCCTATAGCAGTGTCAGCCACAGACCCCTATAACAGTGTCAGCCACAGACCCCCATAAGTGTCAGCCACAGACCCCCATAAGTGTCAGCCACAGACCCCCATAAGTGTCAGCCACAGACCAGCCCCATAAGTGTCAGCCACAGACCAGCCCCATAAGTGTCAGCCACAGACCCCCATAAGTGTCAGCCAATGACCCTCATAAGTGTCAGCCACAGACCAGCCCCATAAGTGTCAGCCACAGACCAGCCCCATAACAGTGTCAGCCACAGCACCCCCATAAGAGTGCCATCCACAGATCCCCCCATAAGAGTGCCATCCACAGATCCCCCATAACAGTGCCATCCACAGATTCCCCATAACACTGTCATCCACAGATACCCCCATAACAGTGTCAGCCACAGACCCCAATAAGTGTCAGCCACAGACCCCCATAAGTGTCAACCACAGATCCCCCATAACAGTGCCATCCAAAGATCCCCCATAACAGTGCCATCCACAGATCCCCCATAACAGTGCCATCCACAGATCCTCTCATAACAGTACCATTCACAGATACCCCCATAACAGTGCCATCCACAGATCCCCCCATAACAGTGCCAGCCACAGATCCCCCCATAACAGTGTCATCCACAGATCCCCCCCATAACAGTGTCATCCACAGATCCCCCCATAACAGTGCCATCCACAGATCCCCCATAACAGTACTATTCACAGATACCCCCATAACAGTGTGATCCACAGATCCCCCATCACAGTGCCAGCACTACTGTTCTAGCGCCCGTTATTGTAACGGGCTTAATGTCTAGTATAATATAAGGGGGTATTGTGGAAATTAGTGCCATGAGGGACCCATAATCAGAACAATGTTCCCCTCTAGTAATTATAGTGACATGTAAAAGGTCGGGGGCAGAATGAAAATTTAAAGTGTCCCTAGAAAAAACCTAAAAGTGACCCCTTGAATCAGAAGAAGTGAAATTCGATCCGAATTTCAGGAAAAATTTGATTCACAACTAATGCGAATTTTCTTGTGCTTCGTGGTAACGAAACGCAATTTTTCCTAAAATGGCGGCCACACGTGTGAGGACTAAGGACATAGGGCAAGGAACTCTGGGAAGGCGGGATCACCAAGATTGACATGCATGCATGCAGCCAATCAGCAGCCAGTCAGCTCTGTGATGTCACAGCCCTATAAATATGGCAGCCATTTTAGATTCTGCCATTTTCCAGCGTTCTGAATGCAGGGACAGACGTGAGAAGGCGCTAGGGACAGCAATTGGAAAAAGCTAAAAATAAAAAAACGATTGATAAGTGCAGTGAAAGAATAGGGAGGAATCTTTTCACAGAATCTTAGTGCAGGGAGAGACGTCAGAAGGCGCTAGGGACAGTGCTAGAAAAGCAATTTACAAGTGCAGGGAAAGATAATTTGGGGATCCAAATAGCCATTAGTGCTATGTTGAAAAGCCTTTAGTGGCTTAAATCTGTGGAAAAAGAAAAATATATACACAGTTCACTTTTGCAGCTATATGTGCTGAGAGAATTTTGTGACGTATTTCTGTACTACAAGAAAAATATATACGCAGTTCACTTCTGTAGTTGTTTGGGGTTAAAAGCATTTAGTCAGGTATTTCTGTACTACAAGAAAAATATATACGCAGTTGACTACTGCAGAAAATTATATTTGTTGCTTTTAGGGGTGTTTTAATTTGCTTTTAATTTATTTTGTTCAGCTAAAAGTATGTCTGACAGAAGTGCCAGGCCATTCACAGAGGAGTGGCAGAAGCCTAATTGTTTCTGACGCAGGCAGGGGTCGCAGCGAGAGGCCCGAGCTCCCGGTGTCATCTAGTGGTCGTGTCTGGACCAGCAACCCAGCGGTTCTTGATTGGTTGACTTGGTCATCCACTTCATCCCAAGTGACATCAGACACCCCCAGCCAACAATCGATGGGTTCGTCAGACACAACCATTAGTTGGCATGGCCCGGGAGCAGGCCCTGTGCCCTCACCTGTCCTCAACCTGCCTCTGTCCTTTTCTGTTCCCTCACCGTGAGAAGTAGTATATGCTGTAGGCTCAGCTACACTTTTCAGCGAGGAAGAGCTACTAGAGGACAGTCAGCAGCTACTGCCCAGCCAAGATCCGGAGAAGACATCCGCCGCTTCCTCCGCTAGGTGGACAAGTAGTGATGAGGAGAATGGCATGGGTGGTGGTGTTGCGAGCGGTCAGGCTCCTGACCCAGAGGCCATTGAGGAGGACATCAGTGATGTGCAGACACTACGCGATGATGATGAAGCCGATCACACTTGGGAGCCGAGTGCAGAAGGGGCTTCATCATCATCAGGAGAAGAGGGTGGCAGCTTGCCCATCAGGCAGCAGTGCAACATGCAAGGTGGTAACATGGCTGGGAGTCCTCAGGGTGGCAGCTGCGGGAGGTTGGGAGCTAAGCGTGCCCGGGGTAGACCACCTGCTTCGCAGCAGCCTACCTTCCCGGGAAGTAGTGGTGCAGGGGTTCACGGAGGCAGCGGTGGTAGCAGTCAGTTAGTGCGGACTGTTTGGGGAAAAATCACCTACTCGGCGGTGTGGCAGTTTTTTTTCAAAGCGATAGAGGAAGTGAACGTGGCAATATGTCGTATCTGTGGGCACAAAGTGAAGCGTGGCCAGGTTGCCAATGTTGGCACTACGGCCCTGCGTCAATAAATGCAGCGTCGCAATACAGTGGCCTGGGAGAACCGTGGCTCCGATCTGGTGGTCCAGCCTGCCGCATCACCCAGTGGCACGCACCAGGTTTCAGGCAGTCAAGGCTCCACCACCTCAGCCGAAAGGAGCCGTCATTCCCATCTTCTGCTGGTCCAGATGCTCCTGCTCCTCCTCGTCAGTCATTCCGTCAGCAATCGATCACTGAAGCGATTGTCAAGAGACAGCAGTATACGTGCATGCATGCAACGGCGCAGAAGCTAAACGTGCTCCTGTCCAAGTTGCTGGTGCTACAGTCCCTCCCTTTCCAAGCGGTGGACTCTGCACCTTTTAGAGAACTGATGGCTTGTGCCGAGGTGGAGAGTCTTTGCGAAAAAGGCAGTACCAGCCCTGCACAAATATGTAGAACAGAAGGTGGGCCAGTCCTTGAGCCTGTCGGTGTCTGCCAAAGTGCATGGCAGCGCTGACGTGTGGAGCTGTAACTACAGTCCGGGACAGTACATGTACTTTACAGCCCACTGGGTTAATGTGGTTCCTGCACAGTCACACCAGCAACTTAGACAGCTTCCGCCTCCATGTTCTCACACCGATGGTCCAGCAACAATGTCCGCCTCTGCCTCCTCATCCTCCACCATGTCCTCAGCCTCCACTGCAGGGAAAAGTCACAGTGCCCTTCCAACATACCACATGTGCAGGGCACGGCGGTGTTACGCTGCTCTGCACCTCGTTTCCCTGGGCGAACTGAGTCACACAGGGGAGGAACTGCTCTGTGTGATTCATCAAGAAATCGAATCCTGGTTTACTCTGCGACAACTGAAAATCGGAACCATGGTGACCGACAATGGGAAGAGCATGGTGTTGGCGCTGCGTCAAGGAAGGCTGAGCCATGCTCCCTGCATGGCACACATGTTCAATCTGGTTGTCAAGCGGTTCCTGAAGTCTTCCACCCATCTGCAACACATCCTAAAAACTTTGCATGCACTTCAGCATAGACACCGTACACCGCAAAGCACACCCTCCTTGAGCTGCAGCGGCAGAACGGCATCCCCCAATATAGGCGACGTTTCCACCCGTTGGAATTCCACCCTCCATATGTTGGACCGACTATACGAACAGAGAAAGGCCCTCAAAAATGTCTTGATGATGCAAGTGGACAGGAGTACTCCCCTGTGTAACTTCATTGTCAGCCAGTGGCAGCTCATGCGTGACACCTGCTGTTTGCTCAGGCCCTTTGAGGACACATCGTTATTTGTAAGTCGCCAGGACTACAGGATGAACAATGTCATTCCACTGCTTCATGTCCTGAAACAGATGCTGGTAAATCTGGCTGGTCAGGGGACTGGAGACGTGGTGCCTAGATCTCATGGCCACATGAGCCCAGTGGGGGCTGAACTGGAGGAGGAGGACATTGGAGAACAAGTAATGTGTAGCGAAATTGATGGTTTTTACACACACGTGAAAGGAGAGTAGGAGCAGGACCAGCCAGAGAAACTACAGGGCAATGAGGAAGATGAGGCAGAGGACCCAGACACACCAAAGCAGTATGCAGTGCAGATGGAGGCAGGGAGTCCCTCCTAGTCACTTGCACAAATGGCCTGATGCATGCTCAGTTTCTTGCATAGTGACAGCCGAATTGTCACCATTCGGCAGAGGGATGACTTCTGGCTCTCCACCTTGTTGAACCCTCTCTACCGGTCCAGAATGGGGGCCTTTTTTACACCCACTAAGAGAGAGGACAAACTGAACTGCTACAGGGACATCCTATGTAGTCAGTTAGCCGCTGCCTATCTGTGCCATCGTCCATCCTCTTGCAGGTCTGACCGGGGGGGTGGTGGGAGGGCCCTCTGCAGTCACATTCCACTGCCATGGCTGCTGGGGAGGGGTGGGGTGGCAGGAGCAGTACCAGCTCCATCAGCAGCAGACTGAGTCTACAGTCACTGATGAGTGGCTTTCTTCATCCACATAGTGAAGAAACTATTCACCAGCAGCAGCAACAGGTAGACCTGGAGCAAGACCTGAACCAGCAGGTGGTGGCATACTTGGACAGCACCCTGCCAACCCACATTGAAGATCTGCTGGACTACTGGGCAGCCAAACTGAATTTGTGGCCGCAACTGACCGAGTTTGCCCTGGAAAAACTGTCCTGCCCGGCCAGTAATGTGGCATCAGAGCGGGTGTTTAGTGCAGCCGGGGCCATAGTGAAGGCCCAAGAAGGACTCCCAAAATGTGGAGAGACTGACCTTTGTCAAGATGAATCAGGAGTGGATCAGCCAGGATTTCCATCCACCAATTCCTGATACATCTGATTAGATCATCCATGCCGCCTCCCCCAATCCTTGACTACCTGCCTCAGCTACTACTCTGATGCTATCACCCGCCTTATGCCACACATCTGATGCCAAGTGCTCCTTCTTTTACCCACCTTCGTCAGTGCGTACTGGTATTGCCACCCACTGCCCCACTCTGTCACCGGGTCACTTTGTAGTATCCTGCTGCTGCCATCTCCACACTATGTCACCTTGCCATTTTGTGGTCTCCTGATGCTGCTGCTGCCATCTCCACACTATGTCACCTTGCCACTCTGTAGTATCCTGATGCTGCTGCCACCTCCAGACTCGGTCATTGTGCCACTCTGTGGCCTACTCATGCTGCTGCCACCTCCAGACTCTGTCATTATGCCATTCTGTGGCTTCCTCACGCTGCTGCCACCTCCAGCCTCTTTCATTCTGCCACTCTGTGGTCTCCTCATGCTGCTGCCACCTCCACACTTGGCAATTATGCAACTCTGTGGCCTCCTCCTGATGCTTCTGCCACCACCTCCAGACTTGGTCATTGTGCTGCTCTGTGGTCTACTCATGCTGCATCCACCTCACCACTATGTCATAGGTCAACTCTGTGGACTTCTCATGCTGTTCCCACCCTCCCCACTTCATGACTGGTCCACTAATTTGGCTTTTGGCCTGGCTGACATCATCATTTATTTGACCTTTCGTCTGATCTGTCAGAAGCAAGGAAAAATGAGAAGCACAATGGATCCTGTCTGTATAGCAGCTGTAAGGCCTTTATGGCCCCATCAGAATTGGCTTATGATTTGGTAGCCAAAAGGAGTGGGTACAAAACACAGAAGACATGCAAATATTCCATTCACGTGTCATCTCTGTTTTAGATCCACTCCTTTTTTTTGGCATTAGCAACACTGATGGATTATTGAGCAAATGCTGACCGAGTGAAGGCGTATGCTCCCCAGACAGGATCCATTTTTTGGGGGATATTATTCTGACGGATCAGAGGAAGGGCAAATTAATCAGTGACGTCAACACAAACTTACTGCTGATACCCTCTCCACTCTGTCAGGGGGGCTCTACTTGTATAAGCATTTAATAGAACAGGTTCTGTAGACATCTATGTGGAATCAGCTGACAAGGTTCTAAAAGGACTGCGCTTCTTCTTGATGATAACATCTACTTGTAAGGCTGAGTTGATACTTTAGTTATTTGGTCAGTTTTGGCCCCGTGACTGCCCCAAATAAGTGAAGTATGCAGTGATTCTAAGAGCGACCCGTCATCTGCATGTCATACTGACTCACAGTATTATTTCACTACCACAGCAGACTCCCTCTGCGTGTTACTGCAAGGCACAGTGTTCCACACCCCTATAAAGTCTCTCTGCAGCCTGGAAATAGCCGTTTTTTATCGCGATTCACCGTGAATAAATTTGGTTTGAAGCTAATTTTCCGGAAAATTCGCTCATGTCTACCGAGAACATCAGATCTTTATGCACCCAGCCAGGAGCT
This sequence comes from Bufotes viridis, assembly GCA_033119425.1. Classification (NCBI taxonomy): domain Eukaryota; kingdom Metazoa; phylum Chordata; class Amphibia; order Anura; family Bufonidae; genus Bufotes; species Bufotes viridis. Next base: position 201,541,799 of record CM065591.1, on the reverse strand, counting down.
ATAAGGAGAGAAGGTCCCCTGGGCATCAGCTCACTGGGAAATTTCCCTGTAGGGTCTATGGCCAGTCCACAATTGTAAAAGGATGGGAAGAATGAAAAGAGGATATCCACATTTGCCACACCTGCATGATAAGTTCTACCCTCCTAAATTGTCATCCTAAATTGCTGCTATCCTTTCAAATATAGCCATTTTATCCTGGTTTTGACCAGCCATTGTAAAGGTAAGGGTTTTCCATCTTGTTGTTATATGTACGTTAGCCGCCAGGAGGAAAAACTGAACCAGTTTAAAAGGGGCATGCTTGATCCCAAAATTAGCTCTCAAAAGACTGTAGAGAATTTATGAAAGATTGTACCCAATATATCAGTCAAAATAGAACAAATGAAGCTCCAGATGTCAAGGTTGAACCGTGAGGAACAGCAATCGATTCGGAAATAAAACGCAATCAATCGATTTTCTGATTGTCGCGTGTGGGAATTGCTAAGGCCATTCTCAGGGGTCCAGCAGATAACAGATTCTATTCCTGTGATTACAGCTGTTTTCTTTAGCTACATCAAAGGGGCTTCCCATCTGCAGAGATCTCCCAATTAGGTGTGAAAACTATGACCATTTGGTCTGTCACTGCCATTGAGACATGCCGACACCATGGTCCCAGATTGAAAATGAATGTGTCGTATGATTTTTGCCTGATTTAGGAAAACCATACTTAGGATAGATATGGAACTCATTTTGTTGGTCAGGATCCACTGAGTATTCTAATTTTAAAAATATGCCGCTGGTATAAGCAACATCCAGGTTATTAAACTTCTCAGTAACCGAATATTATATAATCCTCGTGTCTAGTGTCAATGAGATTGATATTTTCTGAGGATTGTAAATTTGTTATTATTTGTGTGCGGCGGACGTGCTCTGAAATATGAAAATGTCATATCTTTGGGACTTGAGTTTCCCGACGAAATAGAAGCACACCCAAACCCCAGCCCAGGGGCTGAGTCTGAAATCCCGCCCTAAAAGCTGGATCATTCATAAGGCAATGACTGAAATCTTGTGTAACATCACCTGAACAGAAGCCAGCCAGAGGACCACGTGGCTGGCAGCCATTTTGCCGGACTTTTATTCTGGAACAAAGGACTTTCTTGGATCTTCCACCAAGGACATATTTCTTCTGAAATTAAGTATTCCCTTTCATTTGTTTTCCTTTTATTTTACACTGAGCTATTTTTCCCTATAATTGTTATTTTTAATAATTTTCTGTATATGCTAACTATTTGTATTGTATTTATAATAAATAACGTTAAAGTCATTTCCTTCAGCTTTATACCTGCTTTGAGCACTGCAGAACAAATTCTAGCCTTCTGAAGAGTCGCTACCCTGAAAAGTTGTCTTGTTTAGTCAGAACGGGTTTCCTTTTTCCCGGTTAAAAGGGATGGTGGCAGTCCGATAACTAAATATTGTGTGGTGTGGGTTCCTGTAGTTAGCACGCTCCCTTCTAGCCTGTCTGCTGCGCAAAGTCCAGTGGTTTCAGCTCACTGATTGCATCCACGAAGCTGGATGGTCTGTGGGCTGAAACGGATTGGAAGGCATTGAGCGGTCCGGCCACTAGGGGGCATGTGACACCAGGAGCCCACCAAGTGTTATACATAGATCCCAATGTAGTGCAAACCCTTAAGCACAGCGGGGAGACTGAGGGATAAATATGATGTAGGCAGTCAGGGACATAATATGTTCTGTGAAATACCAGGGTAACCTGTCTGCTGCCTCTAGTAGTAGTAACAGGCTCACCACTTCGCCATAGGCATTTGCAGATGGAGATCCTCTTCCCATTTAAACATATAAAGTAACTTTTGATAAACTAATGGCATATTCACTGCACCACACTTATCTTCCAAGCCTAAGCCCTTGTGATAAATCTGGGGCAGATCTAGACAGCCTAAGTTAACACCATTTATAGAATTTGTAAATCTGGGCCATTGCGCGAACCTTGACTAATACTGGTCCACAGATCTCATCTACTAACATTGTCAACATAATACAGAGTAGATATGACCTAAAATGTAGACACAGAGAGAGGTCTAATGCATGTTTGAACCCACCAATGCCTTAAAGAGGACCTGTCACCTCTACTGACATGCCTTTTTTAATAGCTTAATGCATTCCCTGTGTAATAACAATTCTGGAGCATCTATTCTTATTGCTCTATGTTGTACCATTCCGTTATCATTTCTACTAGAAGTTATGAATGAACTTCTAGCAATCTGCAGTAAGGGTACAGAGGGGTGTTAACAAGTTGGGGGTGTGTACCTGCACAGTCTGACAATGGCAGCACTGATTGGATAGAGTCAGACTGTGTACGTATACAACCTCAAGTTGTTAACACCCCTATGTACCCTTACTGCAGATCGCTAGCAAATCATTCATAACTTCTAGCAGGAGTAAAAAAGAATGGCACTACATACAGGCATAAAAATAGATGCTCAAGAATTGTTATTACACGGGGAATGCATGTAGTTATTTAAAAAAAGTCATGTCAGGAGAGGTGACAGGTCCTCTTTATGTGAAAAACAAAAGCCTAACTTTAACAATTCAACAGAAGTGTGCTAGTGGTTGTTACTGTTATTCCTGCTGTCCACCACCCAGAATCTCATTGTGAGTCATACTGTAAAAATGTGTACTTTAACTGAATGATTACTAGTAGATGACAGCTATGTACTCCAGCCACAGTCAGCTGTTGGACACCTCTGTCAGCTCAAGACTCATTAACAGTATTGTATGACCAGCTTAACATATTAGAAGCAAAGCTGGTCTCAAAGGAAAAAAATATTTGAAATAAACTTTACCTTCGGTTTCTTCCTCAACTCTGTAAGAAAAAAAAAGTTAATAGAGTAAATTAATATTAAAAACAAATGTATATGTAGTAATATCTACAAAAAATCAAAATGTCAAATATTTAATCAAATTATCAAGATAATTAATAATACTTTAATGTTAATTAAAAACTTGCCAAAAACCACGTGTCATGAAATAAATAATACGTCTATTCTCATCCATAGCTCTAGGCCTCCTTGCCGTGTTTGTGTACATGGCTGAGGCATAGATATAGCCAGTATACCTCATGTTAAGACTGCAGCCAATCATTGACTTTAAAGGGGTTAGCCGAGACAAAAAAATGTCCCCCATATGCCCCACACTGAATATACTTACCTGGCTCCTTGCGCCACTCCTGGTCTCAGCACCACCTCAAATGCGTCTCCCGATGCGCAGATGAAAACATCTGGTGTCGGGAGAGAACAGCCAATGGCAGGCGGTGATGGGGACATGCCTCCCTAGTATCACCCGCGATGCTATGGAGGCTCTGCACAGGGGTGAGATCTTACTGCAGCAGTGGAATCGCAGCAGCTTTATGGATCCTGTTTCATTAAATGGCTCATATGTAGCTTGTATGTCTGTGTGAGCAAATTAATTTGTGGTCAGGGCCATGGTACTCTGAGTTAGCTGCCGACACCTACAACAAACCCCGACGTACTTGAATGGTCTGAAATGTGCCATAACAGTCTCGTTGAGAGTACACCTGAAAGAGGGCATAGCCTGCCTGTGTAATGTAGACAAAAGAGGGTGGGCAGGGAGGGTACTCTCGAAACGAAGCGCTGACCCCCGTGGTATGAAAATGGTTTATAAGGGCAATAGGCCCCTCCCACAAATACAGGCCAACATGTTGGCCTTAAAACTTGTGGTTAGGGCCATGGTACTCTGAGTTAGCTGCCGACACCTACAACAAACCCTGAAGTACTTGAATGGTCTGAAATGTGCCATAACCGTCTCGTCGAGAGTACACCTGAAAGAGGGCAAAGAACCAGCATGCTATCCAGAAAACTTTATTCAACAAATTATAAAACCAAACTCTGAAAAGCACATGAAATTTCTCATTCAGGAGTAGGGATATATCTATTAAAACAAGATGAGCGGCCTAACTTACGTATTATGTGAGCGGGTACTTTGTTTTTGCTATCCTAAAGGAATGCCCGGAAATGGAGGCTGGCTCAATACCTAAGCTGGTGGCCAGTAGACGCACATGAGACACAAACTGAGATGTGGACAGCGGTACTGAGGGAAATGGCAACAATGGACTATCTGGACTATGGTCTGGCAGAGAAGTGGTTAACTGATGTAACACCTGAACTGGACACCAGTGGTGGGTCGTACGAAAATATCTGACATGCGTAGGTGGACCGACCTGAGAAGTTTTGGTGACAGGTAAAATCAGAGTGTACCCTTCGGAATCAGGAACCAGCTGTTTGACAGTGAGGAAATAACTGCTGAGTGTTGTGCATGTGAACTCCCCTGGTCTTAGGAAACCATAGAATGCTAGGTAAATGGACGCTTTAATAACCAGACTATAAAGTACTCCAAAAGGGTTCCTATCCATTAAGTCAGAAATCTGTCTGAAGACTTTCCCTGAAATTGGTAGTCTACGACAGTTGACACTAACACTGCTATTTCTTAACCCTCGTAACGCGGCTTTAATTAAATGCACAGAGAACAATAAACCCCTATCGGGACGCGACATAGAGGAAAAATGCTGAACACCCATTAAGTAAGAGCTATGACTCAGATGTACCTCCCTGTGACAATATCCAATAAACGCGAGTATATGATTAATGAAAGACATATTCCACTGGGGATGTACATGCTTAAACTCAAGAAACAATTGCCACCCAGTGTTGTAAGCTCTAGTGGTATTGGCTGAAAGAGATTTAGCTACTAACTGGCGGGCAGTGGCCAGGTGCCTATTCAAACCAGCGTTAATTCCGAATGAGGAAAACTCTGTGTTGGCCCAACATCTGCTCCGGTCATGACCTGTGAAAAAAAATAGAAATTAGCCCTGGACAAGGCGTCGGCTGCAGTATTAGTCGAAGCACATATATAGGAGCAGCTGAAATAGAAATTACACTGTAGAGAAAGCTGTACTAGGTGGCGCATCAATGACATCACGTATGCTGATTTAGACTTGCCACTAATAATAATATCTGCAGTAGCCGGATTGTCAGAACTGAACATTACCATTCGACCAGACCAGGAACTACCCCAAACTTAAGCTGCAGCCACTACGGGATATAAAACACGAAAATCTGGAGACTGAATGAAACCTGAAAGTGCTGCTACTTCAACTGGCCATGCCTCTGCCAATCAATGCGTATCGAAAATAGCTGCAAAACCATCACTAGTAGCTGTTACAAAAACCACCAATGAACTTCTTGAAGTCACCGGAATGAACATAGATACCGTTCCACTGATCCAAAATATGTTGCCACATCACGAGGTCTGCCTCAGCTTCTCTATCCAAATAGACTGGACTGTCCTGACAAGGGGCTGTCGATAAGAGGGCTAACAACCATGCAATAAAGGATCTACCTTGCGGAATTACGCGCATAGCAAAATTTAACATGCCTAACAACGATTGTAACTCAGCCTTACAAGATACCCTACTGACAGTAAATTTGTGTATAACCTCCCTAATCCTAGATAACTTCTCTTCGGGCAGTCTAGCTGTCATGCTTTGCGTATCTAATGTAATACCTAAAAAAAAGTAAGGACCAAGGATGGTCCTTCAACCTTGTTAGGGGCTACTGGAACACCCAACTGAGCAAAGCAATGTAATAGTTTTCGCAAATTGGTGGTTCGATCAAGAGGAAATCATCCAAATAATGGATGACATGCTGGCAAAGACAAGTATGCTCTAATATCCAATGCAACGCTTTCGCCAGTTGATCAAAGAACCAGGGACTACTCCGGGAACCGAAGGTGAGTTTGGTGGCGAAGTAATAACTATCTTTCCATTTAATTCCATGCCATTGCCAAAGTTCGGGTTTGAAGACGGATTTTTACCCGCGAAATGTAAATTTTTACATTCAAAAGTAAGCTATGGTAGGGCCACGAGGCCAGTGTGATACCCTGAACTAAGACCAGACACAAGGAAATCAATACAACATGGATCTGGATGCTTTAGTAAAAGCGACTGCAAGGAATCCACATTAATAACACTCATGTAACTTTTATCTGCCTTTAATGTATATGTCACTTTGGGGTGCGCTCTGAAACAGTTAAGACATATATGCAGGAGCCGACATTGACCATGATTACAATTTGCAAAATTGTAATTATTGCAAATTTGCGATCTCCTTAGATACTTGACTGGATGACCAAGCTTATCCACTGAAATTACACTTCTACTGCTGTTCGATGGACCAGCTAACGGAGTAGTCGTATTAAGAGCAGCACTGGTAGCTACATTATGACACTACTCTGACGAATGAAAAATAGATTGGCATGACGAGCATGCAGATGCTTTAAGCCCTGCAAAATGCCTGCAGAATAATTCAGTATCTAACGTTGCCCAATTGACGTTGCACCTTCTCCATATTTGTATCCTAACTCAGTAACTCTAATCATATAGAGATACAATTCCTCTCTCCTCTCAGGTCGGGTACAGCAAATTACATCTCTGAATAGGCTAAAAGCAAAGCCAGTACAAATTTGGGGATGGACAATTTCCTATTCAATCTATAATCACAACCCTTGAGAAGAACAGACACATCACCACAAGCAACGACTCTGTTCTCAGACAAGTCGCGAGTGGCGATTAACAGGGACGCCAGAATCACATCCTTACCCTCCAAGATATCTTTCTTGATACTGGGAGGGATAAAATGTGCCTGAATGATATTAGGCGAACTAGCACCAGACGTACTTGCTACGGGTACAACCGCGGTTGATACTTCCGGAGATGAGCTGGACGTGGCCGTCACCCTAGACTCTACTGACTCCAGCCTTACTTGAAAACTTGTTATGGAATCTGTGACATTATTCAACATAGCATGCAGCTGTGATAACGAAGTCTGGACCGTGGCCATAGACACCTCCTCCTGATTTAACTGAGCGGGAGCCGTGACTAAAAGACGATAAAGTTCTGCCTTTCGTGCAGTAGCTGGGAAAGGAATACCACTCCTAGTTAACTCTGACATGAGTCTTGGGATAGTCCAGTTCCGTAGTGAAGGAACGCTGCCAGATTCCGACATCCTAGATCCATTTTCTTCCACAGAAGCATCCACAATGTCAGACCCGTGAGACATAATAGCTGTAGAATAAAACACGTGTTTAATGGTATATTGGGAACAGTGACTGACTGATATCATCACCACACCTCTGTGAACAAACAAAATACACCTGGGCTGAAATGTAATGTGAACCAGACATGTTTAAGCGTCGAAAAGACGCCGCGACCAGTGAAAGTGTATGATAATCAGAAGGCTTACCAAATGTCGCCCGCAAAGATACTTTGAGAAATCCAAACAGACCAACCGAGAAAACCTGCCCATATTAAAACATATATTTCCTTACCATAAGGAACAAACTGAAACATACGAGATTGTGCATGAACCTAATGTACGAATGACATGATACATTTTTTGTAAGCACAGTGTCCCCTACTTGACTAGAAGCACGGCGGCCTGTGCCAGACATTAAGGAAGGACAAAACGTATAAAAATTATTATTATTATTATTTTTTTTTAACAGAGACCAGCTTTGAATCAGGACAAAATAATCAGTTCATGCAGCACTGAACAACATAAACAATGCAGCCAATATTGATCCAGAAAAGCCAGCGCAGCCCCAGTGCCCCCCAGAGATAACCCAGGCTCATGAACTGTGCCCTGTATCTCCCCCCCCTGTGAAACACCCCACCTCTCTGCTCCCCCCACAGTACAAAATCAACTCAAGCGGCTCTGGTACATTATAAACACAAAAGACAATTTCGCACCTTAAATTGCCCCAGCAAAGCCAGCGCAGCTTCCGGGCCCCCTGAGATGACCCGGGCTCATAACCTGTCCCCTGAGTTCTTCCTCTTTCCTCTGAAGCAGCCCCCCTTTCCATTGACAACCGTCCCCCCCACCTCGAGCGTGAACTACTCTACTATGCAGTGAAACTAATCTTAGACACGGAGTCTCGCTGACTCCTGCACCCTAACGTGCCGGTCACGTGGGAAGCTGAACGAGACTTCCAGACCGGCTGCTCTGGTGCAGTGATGCTCCATCTTACCATAGGAGCCGGCACTGCCGGCCGGACTAGGGGAAGGAAGGGTGTTTTCATACCGGCTACTCACCTCCAAGGCTGCTCACCGCCGACTGCGCACAACGCCGCTACTCACAACCACGTGACCGGAAGATCAGGCCGAACGCTCGAAACGAAGCGCTGACCCCCGTGGTATGAAGATGGTTTATAAGAACAATAGGCCCCTCCCACAAATACAGGCCAACATGTTTGCCTTAAAACATGTTACAATTACAGAACTCTGCAAAGAATCCCATAAAGCTAATGGTAGTATGTGGACAGCCTGTTCCTAGAGACAATGTAGGAGATGTCTGCACCATTGCCTCCCAGTTGAAGTTCTCCAGTGCAGACATAGTGCAGAGGTTGTGGAATGGTTTACTTCTCAGCAGTCAGAAGCTTTCATTCAGGTGCTTTCTGCTCATATATCTATAAGACCTCGCTTATCTACAAATACTTTCACCTTATCTTCTGCCTCATCTCATCTGGATGTGGACTCTGTGTCGCTGTGATCACTAGGATTCTGAAGATCTTTGTTTCATGACCTTCATTTACTTGCTAGCTCACCTTGAAATGGTTGCACCTAGAGAGGATAAGCCCAAAAGGGATGAAAAACAAAACAAAAAGATCCTGCAGTCTCCGCGCAGTGGAGAAACCCCCCGAAGATAAATAGTCCAGGGGCCAGTCTGGCTAGGAAGACTTTTTTTCTGACAGTTGGTTATTCGCTGTTTGTGAATTTCTAGTCAGAAAGATTGTTTCCCTGTTGAAACATAGGGCCAGATTTATCAATACTCTTGCAGTTCACTCCACTTTCAAAGAAGGCGTATGTGTATTTGAGTCAAGTCAAATTTATCATGGGCTCTTTCAGAGGTTGATAAATCTGGTGTATTTCTGGTTCCTAGTTGTATTTTGGCTTTGTCTTTGGAAAAGTCGCAATTTTAAAAAAGTGATTTTGTCAAACATAAGCATGGTCATGAGTGGAGTGAGTTTGCGCAATTTTTTGCGACTTTTTTGCGACTATTTAAAAAGTCGCAATAATAAATCTGTCTTGCAAGTGATTTACATACGACAAAACGCCCATAAACTTGGTTTTGGAGTGAGTGGCGTAAGTCTCCAAAAAGTCGCAAAAAATTGCGCAATTTGGCTTTTTGCGCAATTTTTTGCGACTTTTCAACTCCAGAAAAGTGACTTAGGCTAATGATAAATCTGGCCTATAGTATTTCCTTGTCTATGGCAGAGTGTAAACGGTCTTTGGCTTTAGTTTTCTAGGGACAAAGGGATAGCTTCCCCATGAAGTTTCGCTTAGTCACTAAGATTGGGGGTCCATTCACGAACCAAATCCGATTTTGCGGACCACAAATTGCAGATCCATAGGACACAGATGCCGCCATGTGATTTCTGCATTTACGGATTAGAACATCCTGCCCTATGATGGCAATGCCTATTCTTGTCCGCAATACAGACAAGAATGAGACATTTTCTATCTTTTTGTGGGGCCGTGGAATGGAAGTACTGAAGCTTATAGCTCACATTAGGCTGTCCATAACTCTGCGTCCCTTTGAAATTAATAGGTCCGCATGAGATCTGCAGATTGCGAGACGTGTGTGGAAAGAAAAAATACATTTGTGTAATGGGCCCTGAATGTGCCCTGCGTTCTTTGATCCCAATAAGCACTCTCAGAGGGAATTCAGAGGAACATTCTAGTTGCACCATTTCGTTCCTTACCATTTCATTTGTCTAGGATGTTTTGTCACCAAATATCGCCTAAGATGGGTTAAGAGGGGACAGATAGAGAAGAGTAAGTTCAATGTTCAGACTCTCCAAGCACTAGAAAGTAGAAATTTTGAACAGGAAAACATCAAATTTGGGACGCCAGGCTTCTGGTGGGAGCAAGAATATGAAACCTTTTGTCAAATTGTGCAAAGATTACATTAGACACCTGGATAGAATCTTGTACTCAGGTAACTCCCTTAGGTTAAAGAAATTGCCCACAAGGCAAATAAAAGTCAACCTTTCCAAAGCCTCATATAGTGGTGGTTTCAGGCCTTCACAGAAAAACCTTGATCTCTTTCCCAGAAAATTTCAGGGGTCTTTTCAATAATGGATGCAGTGCCAAAGCCACAGTAAAGATGGAGGCTAGATCTGACGTGTCTAAACAAATACCTTCTCAGAAGAAATTCAAGATGGTGAATTTCCGTTCTGTCATTTACATTCGCCAGCAGGATGATTTTATGGCCAAGATCTCATATATGCTTATATGCATGTCACTGCCAACACATCGCAGGTTCTCAGGTTGACCATCACTCACCAGGGTATCTCATCTTCAGTTTACTTGCCTTTGGTTTATCATCATCGCCTGGAGTTTTCACTAAGTTAGTTGTGGCACTAACTGTAGCACTTAGCTTCCAGTTAAACTCCAGAAACTGGTTGCTTAAAGGGGTGGCCGAGTTATTTTTTTGTTCTTTTTATGTTCCTAACTAGGCAACTGTAACAACTTTACAATTAACTCACTTTATCTGCAGTGCCTGGTTTCTCAGATTTTACCGAGGGTCACATGACCTGTGATGTCAGCTTCTCTCCCTGCTCTGATAATGTTTGTGCACAAGCCTAAGAGATCTGTACACAAAACATCACTGTGCTTGCCACACCCCGCTTCACTGCCTGCTGTCTGCTCTCTTCTAGGATTCTTAACCCCTTCAGCTGCACAGACTGTGTAGCTGCAGGGAGTGAGGAGACAAATGTTTGGCACAGGAGCTGACAGACTAGAGAAAGCATTGCACAATTACAGGTAGGGGGGAGAATCCTGTGTGTATTAGCAGTGTCATTATACAGCTAGGGCTTGTAGTTTTACACATACAACATGCTGCTGAGTCTCCCAGCACTCAGGGCAGCTCTTATATTCACTCCCTTAGCAGTATCATTATACAGCTGGGACTTGTAGTCCTAGACATACAACATGCTGCTGATTCTCCCAGCAGACAGACATGTCACTCAGGGCAGCTCTTGTATCCACTCCCTTAGCAGTGCAGGGGGAGGGGCAGAGATTGTTGTTATTGCATGTAAGCAAGGGCCAGAAAAGAACCAGGGAAATGAGGAAATATATATATATTTTTTGCCTAAAGCTTGCTTAGCTTATATATATATTTTTTTATAACTTGGACATCCCAGGAGCGGATCAAAAAAATCAAGGTGGATGGGAGGTCTAAGGTCCCATCACCAAGTGCCAGTCAGGACCCAGTGGCATAACTAGAAATAACTGGGCACCACAGCAAATATTTGAACAGGGCTCCCCCCAGCAACTTACAGTATTTGCAACCCCCATGTGAGAGATTGTAAAGTATTTTAGTTGTCATTCTGCATTTTGGCCACTAGATGCCGCTAGTATTCCATAAAAACTTAGTCCTGCTGAGATGAGAATGTGCTTGAGAGGAGGAGTCAAGGAGCTTGAGAATAACCAGGAAGAGCCTCAGAAGTGAAGATTGTGAGTGATGGTGTCTGCAAACCCAATCCAGTGACATCTGAGCTACGTGGAGCCCCAGGGTGATTGGAATCACCGGAGAGAGGGGCTGTTAGCTGTTTCTCATACAAAGCTGGCACTTTGAAAAGCATATTGATTTCAATAAAATCTCTGCAAGCTGTGAAGTTTCACATCAGCCATCCAGCAAGGCCACAAGTGTGATTACAGGCCTGGGAATTTCCTGATGAGAGGCATCCGCTGTTACCAAGTGGGATCAGGTCAGTGAATCCAGGTTCTTGTGTGGACATTCATACTGTTTAGTGTTACAGTACTTGAACTACCTGAGACTGAGACTTAAGCCTGCATTAGTTAGTTAGGATCTGTTATTGGCAGGCTGCTTAGGATTGAACTCGCAGTACAGTACGACTTGCAGGCTCTGTTGTATCTGCCCACGGCTAGGGTTGATCCTGCAGTGCAGAACGACTTTCAGGCTCTGCTGTATCTGCCACCGGTTAGGGGTGTTTGGCTGGACACCAGTGGAGACTCTGGGGTCTGTGGTATAGGGTACCCTGTGTAATGCAAATTCTGTTATGTTTATAACTACTGTTATTGATACTTAATTAGTAAAGAACGTTTTGGTCGCATATAAGCTGGTGTCTGTGTCGTTTTCCCTGTTCCGTGACTTCGCTGTATCCTGGGGGTACCCCCCGGTTCACGGTCTTACAACTTGGCGTAGTCGGCAGGATACAGCGACCATTATGGACGGGAACGCGGTGGGAGACCACCCCCTGGTGCCAGTGGCCCCGGATCAGGACCCAGCTCAGAGTGCGCAGGCGCATGTCCAGCTTGCCCCCAACAACATGGCCGCCCCAGTAGGATACATCCCTGTAGGGGCACTGCTGCGTCATCTGCCAAAGTATGACGGTACAAACATGACGCTGCAGGACTGGACTGAAAGGGTGCAGAGTGTAGTCAAAATGTGTAACCTGACCCCCAAACTGCGGGCCGAGGTTGCATTGGGAGCCCTAGAGGGCGATGTCAGACGGGCAGTGATGGTGCGGCCCGACTCCGAGAGAGACACCCTGGAGAAGATATTCTCACTGCTAGAGAAAGCTCAAGGGGGGTGTGCCAAAGTGGTACAGTTACGGAGTCTCTTCTTTAACTGACCCCAACGGGAGGGCGAGACCCTGATGCAATACTCCAATGCTGTACAGGAGACGCTAAATGAGATACAACGACGAGACCCCGAGGCCATGGGTGCCTTTCTGGGAGTGGATCGCCTGCTACGAGATCAGTTCATAGTGGGGCTTTCCAATAAGGTCTTACAGGATAAGCTACAAGAGATGACCCAAACAACGGCCGACATGACATTCTACAGCGTTTACCTAGCCGCAGTAGAGAGAGAAGAAGAACCCCTACCTGCGGCGGTGAGAGTTGTGAATAGCATGCATGTGACAAGGGATCAGTCGGGATCTGAAGAATCAGAGTCCTTAAAGGATGTGGTCCAGGCCCTGCGGGCGGAATTGAAAGAGCTTCGGCTGGAAGTGTCTCAGATGAAGGCAGAATCGCCCTGGCCTCCAGAACCTGTCCCGGCACCTCGTGCCACTCCACCCAGAACAACCCCGGTGAGGGGGCCAGGCAGAAGAGGGCCCTCTGTTGGGTTTGCCGAAAGTACGGCCATATGGCCAGAGAGTGCCCAGAACAGGTAGCTTCTGAGCCGACGTTAAACTTCCGACCGCTGCAGTAGCTGGGCGTCCTGCGGCGGTACACCCGAAATTAAGCCCTCTGCATGAAGAACGTGATCTGTATGCCAGCAGCCCTGTATTAGAAGCCGAGTTGGAAGGCCGAAAGGTTTGGTGCCTAGTTGATACCGGGTCAGAATGCACTCTTATGCCTTTGGAGTTCTTCGAGTTTCACTTCGGACATATGATGGAGCCCGAAGACGGGAACGTCATTAGGCTGACGGCTGACGATAATAGAGAGATGGATGTTCGAGGGATAGTCTGGATGTGGGTCCGACTGTTTGGGCAAGACATCGGCAAGAAAGGGGTCGTGCTGGTGGACCATTCGTCCCGGAAAGGAATGGACGTGACCCTGGGCATGAATATACTGAGAGACCTAGATCATCAACTCTATGCCAAGGAAGGGCCAAAGTACTGGCAAAGGGCCACCGCACACCGGCCTACCCAGAAGGTCTTGCAACAAATGGTGAGGAGCTGTAGCCTGCAAAGGAGTAACCTGTCCGGACAGGCCATTGGAGACGTGAGGGTGCTACGGAGGACTCCGTTGAAGATCCCACCTCGACAGGAGCGAATATTGATGCTGTCAGTGGGGGCTGGACGACGACTGAATGGACTGGAGGTCCTGATGGAGCCCGCTTATCAAGAAGAGACGCAGGTGCGCCCACTGGTAGCCCGGGCCCTTGCCGTTGTGAAGGACGGATGTGTGCCTATACGCTGCTGTAATGTTGAGGACTGCGAGTTAACCGTCCCCGCAAACACCCTGCTGGCCAAAGTTTATATGTCCGAAGGGGGTATCGCTCGACGAAGGGGCTTTACACTGCAGCCAGATAGGAGATCAGCCTGGACCTATGCTGTGGAGATCCATTCAAGGGAAACCCCGACAGCGGAGTGGAACGGTCGAGTGATCATGGCCCGTATGGGAGTGGACTGCAGAACCCTGACCCCGGGGGAACAAAAACTGCTGGAAGACACCCTCTGGGAATTTCAGGAGGCCTTCTCAAGACATGATGAGGACTTTGGGTGTACTACTGCCATCGAACATGAAATCCCAACCGGCGATGTTGCGCCGATCAGGGAACGCTACCGGCAGATCCCACCTAAGATGTATCAAGAGGTGAAAAATATGGTGGCCAGCATGTTGGAGAACCGGGTGATCCAGGAGAGTCAAAGTCCGTGGGCTGCTCCGGTAGTCTTAGTGCGGAAGAAAGATGGGAGTCTCTGGTTCTGCGTGGATTATCGGAAGCTGAATGCCCAGACCGTCCGGGATGCCTACCCCCTTCCGCGGATTGAAGAGTCATTATCCGCCCTAAGCCAAGCAAAGTTCTTCTCAACTCTTGACCTGGCTAGTGGATACTGGCAGGTGCCGGTGGCCAAGAAGGACAAAGCCAAGACGGCCTTTATTCTACCTATGGGGCTCTACGAGTTCAACCGACTGCCCTTCGGCCTCTCCAATGCTCCGGGGACATTCCAGCGATTGATGGAACATTGTCTGGGGGACCTCAACTTCGAATCAGTATTGATATACCTGGATGACATAGTGGTGTTCGGAGCTTCCTTTGAAGATCACCTCCAAAAGCTACGACAAGTCCTAGGACGACTACGAGATCATGGGCTCAAGATCAAGCCCAAGAAATGCCAACTGTTCCAACGGCAGATAAAGTACTTAGGACATGTAGTCACCTCGGAAGGGGTGAAGCCGGCCCCCAGCAAGGTGGAGGCCGTCCAGAAGTGGCCCCGACCCAGAACACTGCGAGAGGTGCGGGCGTTCATAGGACTGGCTGGCTACTACAGGAGGATTATACCCAAGTTTGCTCATTTGGTGGGCCCGTTGAATGAGTTACTAAGGGGCACTGCGGAGGGCCCGAAGAAGCGTCCCGTTGACTGGGGACCCCGGCAACAAGAGGCCTTTGAAGCTGTGAAAGAGTCGCTGACCAGTGCTCCGATCCTGGCTTATGAACGGTTTGACACCCCATTCCTGTTGTACACTGACGGAAGCCTACATGGCCTGGGGGCCGTACTATCCCAAGTTCAGGATGGACGAGAGAGAGTCATTGCTTATGGGAGCCGGTCCCTGAGAGACTCAGAGCGCAACCCTGATAACTATAGCTCCTTCAAACTGGAACTACTGGCGCTAGTGTGGGCCATGACCGAAAGGTTTGCCGAGTACCTAACAGGTGCAGAAGTGACCGTGATGACGGATAACAATCCGTTGGCACATTTGAAGAATGCTAAGCTCGGTGCACTTGAGCAGAGATGGTTGGCTCGCCTTTCAAAGTACCAATATCGCATCAAGTTCCGGTCCGGTAGGGAGAATGGCAACGCTGATGCACTCTCCCGAGTACCAGTAGGGCAGTCGACTCAGAGAACTGATGAAGAGCTAGAGGACACTGAAACTCCTGACCTTGGTCGCTTACCTATGCTCCAGGATGTGGCACATTCAAGTGGGGTGGCGTCCGGAATGACCCTGGTGCTGGGGAAAACACTGGCTGATTGGGAGAGAGTCCAGAATGGCTGCCCGGACTTGTGGAAAGTGAGAGAGTGGGTTCAGAGCAAAATCTGGCCTCGGCCAGAAGAACGGGCTCCTCTGACCCCAGAGGGCCAGAAGTTGTTGAGGCAGTGGGATAAGCTGACAGTTACCCAGGGCCTTTTGTGCCGGATCATATACTTACAGTCAGAACTGCAGCACCGGCAACAGATTGTTATACCCATGTCACTGGGGCCGGAGGCCGCCAAGGAAGCTCATGAAAAGGGAGCTCATTTTGGGAGCGAGAAGACGTTCAAGTGGCTCCAGCGCCTGGTATACTGTCCAGATCTGGCCAACATGGTGGCCACGGCATGTCTTAAGTGTCGACTCTGCGGGCTGAGTAAGAGCACTGAACAGCGAGCTCCTGTACAGACCATCCGCACCTCAGCACCTCTAGAACTTCTGATGATTGATTATGTAAAGATTGGATACTCTACCTCGGGACACTCTTACTGTCTAGTCATGACAGACCACTTCACCAAGTATGCAGTGGCCGTGCCCACCAGAGACCAGACCGCAGAGTCGGCCGCTGAAGCCATCTGTAAGCACTTTATACAGGTGTTCGGATGTCCACAGAGGATACATTCTGACCAGGAAGCATGCTTTCAGGGTACTTTGATGAACGAACTATACCAGATCTATGGGATCGAACGCTCCCGCACCACTCCATACCACCCACAAGGGAACGGAGCATGTGAACGCTTCAATCGCACCTTGCTCCAGATGCTACGTACTTTGGAAGATAGCCAGAAGGCTCAGTGGCCCGTATACTTACCCGAACTGATGTGGGCTTATAACAACAGGGTACACAGTACCACCGGATACTCTCCACATATGCTCATGTTTGGAAGAGCCGGACGGGAAATTGAAGATCTCCATATGCCCAATCCAATGGAGCCTCCACTGAGGAGTACTACTGCATAGGTGCAAGAGCACTGCCGACGTCTGAGAGCGGTCCACAAGGTTGTAGGGGAACGCCTGGGGGAGGTGGTACACCCCAATCCAAGACCAGTGCAGAGAGACGGATATGCTCCAGGTGATCGAGTGATGGTGAAAGCTAAACGGCCGTCTGGAAAGTTAGATGGGCGGTGGGAGGCGGTTCCATATACAGTGAAGAGAAGGGTTGACCCCACTATTCCGGTCTATGAGGTAGAGCCCATAGGGACAGGGGGACCTTCACGAAACTTGCACCGTAATATGTTGAGACGTTGCCATTTTGACGAGCCAGTGCAGGTGGAGGAGGCGCCTCCTCACGTTCAAAGTATGGGGGAAAACTCCTCAGATGAAGAGGGAGAGGAATGGTGGGTTGTCCCTGCTCAAGGGTCTGCAGAGGGTCCGGCTGTGGCAGGTTTACCACCTCGGTGTAAGGCTCCATTCACACGACCATATGTTGTCCGCAAAAAACGGATCCGTGTCCGCAAAAAAAACAGATTGCATTCCGTTTTTTTGCTGATCCATAGACTTCAATAGGGCCATGTCCTATTGAAGTCTATGGATCAGCAAAAAAACGGAATGCAATCCGTTTTTTTTGCGGACACGGATCCGTTTTTTTGCGGACAACATACGGTCGTGTGAATGGAGCCTAATGCTGAGCAGTCACCAGCACCTTCCTTGTCAAATATGCCTGACAACCCCGGTGTTTCTGAGCCTCTCACTCTGAGAAGGTCAGCGAGGTCTAATGCTGGTGTACCTCCACAACGTTATTCACAGGATGAGTTTGTGTGGGGAGGGTTGCCGAGGACAGCAACCTCTAGTGGGGTGGCATGTGAGAGATTGTAAAGTATTTTAGTTGTCATTCTGCATTTTGGCCACTAGATGCCGCTAGTATTCCATGAAAACTTAGTCCTGCTGAGATGAGAATATGCTTGAGAGGAGGAGTCAAGGAGCTTGAGAAGAACCAGGAAGAGCCTCAGAAGTGAAGATTGTGAGTGATGGTGTCTGCAAACCCAATCCAGTGACATCTGAGCTACGTGGAGCCCCAGGGTGATTGAAATCACCGGAGAGAGGGGCTGTTAGCTGTTTCTCATACAAAGCTGGCACTTTGAAAAGCATGTTGATTTCAATAAAATCTCTGCAAGCTGTGAAGTTTCACATCAGCCATCCAGCAAGGCCACAAGTGTGATTACAGGCCTGGGAATTTCCTGATGAGAGGCATCCGCTGTTACCAAGTGGGATCAGGTCAGTGAATCCAGGTTCTTGTGTGGACATTCATACTGTTTAGTGTTACAGTACTTGAACTACCTGAGACTGAGACTTAAGCCTGCATTAGTTAGTTAGGATCTGTTATTGGCAGGCTGCTTAGGATTGAACTCGCAGTGCAGTACGACTTGCAGGCTCTGTTGTATCTGCCCACGGCTAGGGTTGATCCTGCAGTGCAGCACGACTTTCAGGCTCTGCTGTATCTGCCACCGGTTAGGGGTGTTTGGCTGGACACCAGTGGAGACTCTGGGGTCTGTGGTATAGGGTACCCTGTGTAATGCAAATTCTGTTATGTTTATAACTACTGTTATTGATACTTAATTAGTAAAGAATGTTTTGGTCGCATATAAGCTGGTGTCTGTGTCGTTTTCCCTGTCCCGTGACTTCGCTGTATCCTGGGGGTACTCCCCCGGTTCACGGTCTTACACCCACTCCTGTGGCTAGTCAAGATCGCTGTCTGTTTCCTACACATATACATGTGTGTATAGATGTCATGTCACTATATATTACTCTTGAAGTGGCTCTGGCAATAAAATCTTTTAGTCCTCCTTCTGGATGGGACCCTTCCAAGTCTGGGCCCCAAAGCAGCCGCTTCCCCTATAGCCATGCCCCTGTCAGGAACAGCTAGGAGAATTCTAGGGAATCTGACCTCTTCAATAGAAGCCAATACATGGGCATTAGTGCACATTGCAAACCAACATTGCTTCAGGATGAAACCAATGTTTATCAACTCTGGTTCGTCTTGTTGAGATCAAGACAGAAACTCGGGAAGACCTGTTTTGATGGCTTTGTCTGAAAAATACTGAAAAGGCAGATTATTTTAGCCATTCCAATAGTTCTGGTCAGGAAGTACACTTCTACATTCTTTGAGTTCAGGGGTGGTGGTGTCCTCAAGAGATGTATCTGTGATCCAATATCAAAGACCTTGGAGCAATATATCTAGCTCTTCATTTAGGGCAGGCTCAAGAATCAGACAGTGGTGGAGCAAACAGAAAAATATCTCCGCCATGTGCCATATCAACAATTGGCACAGGACATGCTCTGCTCCATGGAACAGTCAATGCAGTCAAATTATTACTTGGGCAGTGGAATGTTAAACCTTATACAGCCATCCACATTCAGAGTACTCTAAATGTTCAGGCAGATCTGTTAAGTAGGTTACAGTTGAAGTGTCAACAACTGTATTTTTAAAGAGGACCTTTCACTTCAGATTGAGGTAGTAAACTACTTGCACTACCTTCTTGGGCGGCCCCCGCTGCGGTCCAGGCAATAGTTTTTTCTTTCAAAATATCCCCATTTTATCCGCTCTGGGCCCCGTTAGTTCTCACATGTGGCGATTCTTTGTATGAGCCAATCATAGTGCTTGTCTCACAGCCAGGGAGAGGAAAACCACTCCCCAGGCAAAAGAGTCCGCGTCTCATACAAAGAATCGCCGCATGTGAGAACTAACAGGGACCAGAGCGGATGAACCGGGCGATATTTTGAAAAAAAAAAATGTTGGCTGGACCACAGCGGGGGCCGCCCAGGAAGGTAGTGTAAGTATTTCACTACCTCAATCCGAAGTGAAGGGTCCTCTTTAAGCAGATGGTGTGCAGATGAAGTACCCCCATTTAGATCTAATGTTGACAGCCTCCAATACAAAGCTCGAGAAGTTCTGCTCCCTGAATCCAGCAGATCAACCAGTAAGAGTAGATAGCCTGTCTTTCAGTTGGGAAGGAATTTCAGATGAGAGTCTCAGCCATAACCATAGTGCTCAATGGAAAATAATGCCAGATCCGGCATTCCAGTAAGTGTTCCAGAATTATAGTCGGAGAAAATACCGCAACATGCTGAGGTATTTTCTTCGGCCAAATACCGTAAAAGTGACTAAACTGAAAACATCCTGATGCATACTGAACGGAATGCTTTCTATTCTAAATGCATTAGGACAAAACTGAAGCATTTTTTTCCGGTATTGAGCCCCTAGGACGGAACTCAATACAGGAAAACTTTAACGCTAGTGTGAAAGTACCCTTTTTTTTTTTACAGGAAGGTTTCTTGGGTTAAAATCTGTAAGAGTACATTTCATGGCTGCCACTGCTCACATAGATGGGGCCTTCATGCATGTTTTACATTCCTTTTTCAATTGAAATTAATCAGTTAAGCCTCCTATTCCAGCATGGGATTGAGCTGTTCTCCTCAAGACCCTGGTTGAATCTCCATTTCAGCCTCTTACAGAAGCACCACTAAGGTTTGTATCTTGGTAGGTTTTATTTCTGGTGGCAATTGTATCAGCCATGAAGGTGTCAGACTAATGCAAGCTGTATCATGTTAAAGGGCCATATCTAAAAGTACATCAAGAAGACTTGATTTTTAGGTTGATGCCCTATATCCTACCAAAGGTCTCATCTGGCATGAATCTAAGTTAAGAAATTCATCTTCAATCTATCAGAATCCTCAATTAACTGAACAAGACAAGCTTCATCTACTATTTATTCATTTTAGGACTGGGGTCCCTCAGGTCGACTGACCAGCTGTTTATAGAGGAGTATAAAAGGCAGCAAGACCACACTGCTTGGATCAAAAATACTATTAACTCTGCTTCTAAATCTCAAGTACTCCAGTTACCAGATGGAGTTACAGCACACTCCACGCTGTCCACTTAGTCGCTTGGGCAAGGGGAAAAAAAAGGCACTGGATCAAATGTGCAGGGCCGCTACATTGTCTTCTCCATGTATCTATCTCTCCTATATATGTCTATCTACCATTTATCTATTATTTTATATCTGTCCACCTACATAGACCTATTTTAGATTATTGTGTTGCTGACTGAGGATATTATTTACTGATCAGATAACTCCTGTCCATATGCCCATATGCATTAAAGGGTTATTCCAGTTAGTAAAAGTTATCTACTATCCAAACTATTAGATTGGAGGGGGTGCTATTACTAAGACCCCCACAGATCATGAGAATGGGTGCCGCGTACCTCTGTTGCTCCTCTGAAATGACCAGAGTGGCCTGTTGCACTTATGCGCAGCCACTCTATTCTCTTCTATGGGAGTTCCGGAGCGCTGTACTAAGCTGTCTCCGGAGCTCCCATAAAAAAGAATAGAGCCGCCACACAAATGTGCAACCGGCCACTCCGGTTATTTCAGGGGAACAGCAGGGGAACTGAGCCCCTTTTTCTCATGATTGGTGGGGGTCCCGGCAGTAGGACCCCACCAATCTGATAGTTATACAGTTGTACCTACCAGAATACACCTTTAACCCCTTAGTGACCACCGGTACGTGTGCAAGACCGTGAACCGGGGGGGGGGGTACCCCCAGGATACAGAGAAGTCACGGAACAGGGAAAATGACACAGACACCAGCTTATATGCAACCAAAACTTTCTTTACTAATTAAGTATTAAAACCAGTAGTTATAAGCATAACAGAATTTGCATTACACAGGGTATCCTATCCTGTCCAGCCGAACACCCCTAACTGGTGGCAGATACAGCAGAGCCTGCAAGTCGTACTGCACTGCAAGTTCAACATAGGCAGCCTGCCAATAACAGATCCTAATTAACTAATGCAGGCCTAAGTTTCAGTCTCAGGTAGTTCAAGTACCGTAACACTAAAACAGTATGAATGTCCACGCAAGAATCCGGATTCACTGACCTGATCCTATTTGGTAACAGCGGATGCCTCTCATCAGGAAATTCCCAGGCCTGTAACCACACTTGCGGCCTTGCTGGATGGCTGATGTGAAACTTCAAAGCTTGCAGCGGTCTTATTGAAATCAATACTCTCTTCAAAGTGCGAGATTTGTATGAAAAAAAGCCAACAGCCCCTCTCTCCGGTGATTTCAATCACCCTGGGACCCCACGTAGCTCAGATGTCACTGGATTGGTTCTGCAGACACCATCACTCACAATCTTCACTTCTCAGGTCCTTCCTGGTTCACCTCAAGCTTCTTGACTCCTCCTCTCATGCACATTCTCATCTCAGCAGGACTAAGTTTTCACTGAATAATGGCGGCATCTAGTGGTCGAAATGCAGAATGACAACTGAAATACTTTACAATCTCTCACATGCCACCCCACTAGAGGTTGTCGTCCTCAGCATCCCTCCCCACACAAACGAATCCTGTGAATAGCTCTGTGGAGGTACACCAGCATTAGGCCTCGCTGACCTTCTCAGAGTGAGAGGCTCAGAAACACCGGGGATGTCAGGCATATTTGACAAGTAAGGCGCTGGTGACTGCTCAGCATTACACCTGGGTGGTAAACCTGCCACAGCCGGAGCCTCTGCAGACCCTTGAGCAGGGACAACCCACCATTCCTCTCCCTCCTCATCTGAGGAGTTTTCCCCCATACTTTGAACGTGAGGAGGGGCCTGCACTGGCTCGTCAAAATGGCAATGTCTAAACATATTATGGTGCAAGTTTCGTGAAGGTTCCCCTGTCCCTACGGGCTCTACCTTATAGACCGGAATAGCGGGGTCAACCCTTCTTTTCACTGTGTATGGAACCGCCTCCCACCACCCATCTAACTTTCCAGACGACCGTTTAGCTTTCACCATCACTCGATCACCTGGAGCATATCCGTCTCTCTGCACTTCTCTTGTGTTGGGATGTACCACCTCCCCCAGGCGTTCCCCTACAACCTTGTGGACTGCTCTCAGAAGTCGGCGGTACTCTTGCGCCCATGCAGTGGTACTCCTCGGTGGGTGCTCCATTGGATTGGGCATATGGAGATCTTCAATCTCTCGTCTGGCTCTTCCAAACATGAGCATATGTGGAGAGTATCCGGTGGTACTGTGTACCCTGTTATAGGCCCACATCAGTTCGGGTAGGTACACGGGCCACTGGGCCTTCTGGCTATCTTCCAGAGTCGGCAACATCTGGAGCAAGGTGCGATTGAAGCGTTCACACGCCCCGTTCCCTTGTGGGTGATATGGAGTGGTGCGGGAGCGTTCGATCCCACAGAGCTGGTATAGTTGGTTCATTAAAGTACCCTAAAAGCATGCTAACTGGTCAGAATGTATCCTCTGTGGACATCCGAACACCTGTATAAAGTGTTTACAGACGGCTTCAGCGGCCAACTCTGCGATCTGGTCTCTGGTGGGCACGCCCACCGCATACTTGGTGAAGTGGTCTGTCATGACTAGACAGTAAGAGTGTCCCGAGGTAGAGTATCCAATCTGTACATAATCATCAGAAGTTCTAGAGGCGCTGAGGTGCGGATGGTATGTACAGGAGCCTGCTCTTCATTGCTCTTACTCAGCCCGCAGAGTCGACACTTAAGACATGCCGTAGCCACCATGTCGGACAGATCTGGACAGTATACCAGCCGTTGGAGCCACTTGAATGTCTTCTCGTTACCAAAATGAGCTCCCTTGGCGGCCTCCGGCCCCAGTGACATGGGTATGACAATATGTTGCGGATGCTGCAGTTCTGACTGTAAGTATATGATCTGGCACAAAAGGCCCTGGGTAACTGTCAGCTTATCCCACTGCCTCAACAACTTCTGGCCCTCTGGGGTCAGACGAGCCCGTTCTTCTGGCCGAGGCCAGATTTTGCTCTGAACCCACTCTCTCACTTTCCACAAGTCCTGGCAGCCATTCTGGACCCTCTCCCAATCAGCCAGTGTTTTCCCCAGCACCAGGGTCATTCCGGACGCCACCCCACTTCCCCACTCCCTACCGGACCGGAACTTGATGCGATATTGGTACTTTGAAAGGCGAGCCAACCATCTCTGCTCAAGTGCACCGAGCTTAGCATTCTCCAAATGTGCCAACGGATTGTTATCCATCATCACGGTCACTTCTGCACCTGTCAAGTACTCGGCAAACCTTTTGGTCATGGCCCATTCCAGCGCCAGCAGTTCCAGTTTGAAGGAGCTATGGTTATCAGGGTTGCACTCTGAGTCTGTCAGGGACCGACTCCCATAGGCACTGACTCTCTCTCGTCCATCCTGGACTTGGGATAGTAAGGCCCCCAGGCCATGTAGGCTTCCGTCACTTTAAAGCAGGAATGGGGTGTCAAACCGTGCCTAAGCCAGGATCGGGGCACTGGTCTGCGACTCTTTCACAGCTTCAAAGACCTCTTGTTGCCAGGGTCCCCAGTCAATGGGACACTTCTTCAGGCCCCCCGCAGTGCCCCTTAGTAACTCATTTACCAGGCCCACCAAATGAGCAAACTTGGGTATAAATCTCCTGTAGTAGCAAGCCAGTCCTATGAACGCCCGCACCTCTCGCAGTGTTCTGGGTCGGGGGCCACTTCTGGACGGCCTCCACCTTGCTGGGGGCCGGCTTCACCCTCTCCAAGGTGACTACATGTCCTAAGTACTCTATCTGCCGTTGGAACAGTTTGCATTTCTTGGGTTTGATCTTGAGCCCATGATCTCGTAGTCGTCCTAGGACTTGTCGTAGCTTTTGGAGGTGATCTTCAAAAGCTGTCCCAAACACTATTATGTCATCCAGGTATATCAATACTGACTCGAAGTTGAGATCGCCCAGACAGTACTCCATCAACCGTTGGAATGTTCCCGGGGCATTGGAGAGGCCGAATGGCATCCGGATAAACTCATAGAGTCCCATAGGTAGAATGAAGGCCATCTTGGCTTTATCTTTCTTGGACACCGGCACCTGCCAATACCCACTAGCCAGGTCAAGAGTCGAGAAGAACTTCGCTTGGTTTAGGGCTGACAATGACTCCTCAATCCACGGAAGGGGGTAGGTATTCCGAACAGTCTGAGCATTTAGCTTCCAATAATCCACGCAGAATCAGAGACTCCCATCTCTCTTCCGCACTAAAACTACCGGAGCAGCCCAAGGGCTCTGACTCTCCTCAATCACCCGGTTTTCCAACATGCTGGCCACCATATCTTTCACTTCCTGGTACAACTTAGGTGGGATCTGCCGGTAACGTTCCCCGATCGGTGCGGCATCGCCGGTTGGGATTTCATGTTCAATGGCAACAGCGCACCCGAAGTCCTCATCATGTCTCGAGAAGGCCTCTTGGAACTCCCAAAGGGTGTCTTCCAGCAACTTTTGCTCCCCGGGGTCAGGGCTCGGCAATCCACCCTCATCCGGGCCATGATCACTCGACCGTTCAACTCTGCTGACGGGGTTTCCCTTGGATGGGTCTCCATAGCATAGGTCAAGGCTGATTTCTTATCAGGCTGTAATGTGAGACCCCTCCGTCGACCAATACCTCCCTCGAAGAGATGGACTGTGGCCAGCAAGGTGTTTCAGGGAACAGTCAACTCACAGTCCTCCACATTGCGGCAGCGTACAGGTACACATCTATCCTTCACAATCGCAAGGGTCTGGGCTACTAGTGGGCGAGTTGGTGGTACTTCCTGGAAAGCAGGCTCGATCAGGACCTCCAGTCCATTCAACCTTTGTCCAGCCCCCACCAGCAGCATCAATATTCACTCTTGTCAAGGTGGGATCTTTACCGTGGATCTCCGTGGCACCCTTACATCCCCAATGAGCCGTCCGGAGATGTTACTCCTTTACAGGCTACCGCTCCTCACCATCTGTTGTAAAACCTTCTGAGTAGGCCGATGCATGGTGGCCTGTTGCCAGTACCTTGGCCCCTCCTTGGCATAAAGTTGGTGATCTAAGTCCCTCAGTACATTCATGCCCAGGGTCACGTCCATCCCTTTCCGGGACGAATGATCCACCAGCACGACCCCCTTCTTGGCGATGTCTTGGCCAAACAGTCGGACCCGCATCCAGACTATTCCTCGGACATCCATCTCCCTGTTATTGGCAGCTGTTAGCTGGATGACGCTCCCGTCCCTGGGCTCCATCATATGCCAGAAGTGCTTTTCAAAGAACTCTAGAGGCATAAGGGTGCACTCCGACCCTGTATCTACTAAGCAGCAGACATTTTGCCTTTCCAACTCTGCTTCCATAACAGGACTGCTGGTGTACAGGTCATGTTCTTCAGGTGGAGGGCTTAGCTTCTGGTGTGCCACCGCAGGATGCCCAGCTACTGCGGCGGTTGGAAGTTTAACGTCGGCTCAGATGCTACCTGTCCTGGGCACTCTCTGGCGATATGGCCGTATTCACGACAAGCCCAACAAAGTGGCCCCCTTCTGGCGGGCCCCCTCCTCTGAGTTGTTCTGGGCGGAGTGGCACAAGCAGTAGGAATGGCCTCCGGAACCCAGGATGACTTTGTCTTCATCTGGGACACTTCCAGCCAAAGCTTTTTCAATTCAGCCCGCAGCATTTGGACCACCTCCTTTAAGGTCTCCGATTCTTCTGGCCTTGTAGTATGTGTGCTATTCACTACTCTCACCGCCGCAGGTAGGGGTTCTTCTCTCACTACTACAGCTAGGTAAATGCTGTAGCATGTCATGTCGGCCGTTGTTCGGGTCATCTCTTGTAGCTTATCCTGTAAGACCTTATTGGAGAGCCCCACTATGAACTGATCTCGTAGCAGGCGATCCACTTCCCAGAAGGCGCCCATGGCCTCGGGGTCTCGTCATTGTATCTCATTTAGAGTCTCCTGTAGAGTCACATGAGAGCTGCAGCCCTGCTCTAACAGCCCGGACCAGCAGGAGTGCCGATCCGGGCTGTTTAACACTTTACATTCTGCGGGCAATGGAGCCCGCTGCATGTAAAGCGGACTCCCTCTGGCTAGGCCCCAGTCCTGGCTGTAGTAATTTCCAACAGGCTGCGCCTCTCTGGCACAGCCTGCTGGTCAATGTTGAAATAGCACTAAACCCTGCTCCACCTGTGCAGTTCTTACCGTGTCCGTGCAGGGCAGGCTATATCCAACCACCAAAGATCCCAGTGCCTGGCAGAGAGAGAGAGTGGCGATGCGAGGCAGCCGATGATGGGGTGAGTGGCAAAGTTAGAGCTGGGCAACGGCAGAGAAGTGCTGTCATTGTGACTGGCAGCACCGCCGCCGCAGCAGTCCGCAGCTGCACACTTGTGATGGTCCGGTCCCAACGCGATTCGCTCCCCTCAGTTCCCGACTAGTTCCCGTCAGGCTCCAACACAAACCAGAATTAATTGGCCCGTGCATCTTGACGTCACATAAGCGCGCAGCCAGTCAGTGTGATCCAAATGTGGCCTGGAAGGTCGGGAGGTTAGGTGCACCCCTGGCTGCATCACAGACTCGGTGGATGGGAGTTGCTGCTTGATTTTTCCCTCTGCTGGTGATTTTTCATATAGTGTACAAGCACGACCACTGCTGCTGGATTGCAGGGTGGTCCTAACCGTGGAAACGCGCAGTGTATAATGTGATGGAAAAATGAGTCCAACTAGCAAAGGAGGCAGTATGGATGATAACAATACATTAGAAAGTGCCTTGTATTAACTTTATGTACTTGATAAATGCTATTTGCCGAAATGAGAAAACCCCTTCAACACCTCAACATAAAAAAAGGAATGAAAAGAAAACATATAGGCTGCGGCCCTTATGCTGCTCTATTCTCAGTTGCCTTCGGTCCCTGCAGGACCTGGAAGTGGTTGGTTTCTGTGACCCCTGTGGCCAATCACAGGCCACAGGTGCACCAAAGCCAGACAATCCCTTTAAGAGCTCATGCTCCCAGCTGTAGCTGTTTTTGTGGTCCCTAAAATGCGAATACCGCCCATATGCGTTCTGCATTTTGCTGAGAGACAAATTAAGTTTTACTATATGCAAATGAACCTCTAGGAGCAACGGAGGTATTGCTGTTACACCTCTAAACTCTCTCTGCAACTGCCACGCCATCTGAACTTTAATAGGGCCAGGTGTGATAACATTTACACTGCTTGGTCCTGTCAAAGTGTTGAGGGTGTAGCAGTTGCAGAGAGAGCAGAGCCTCTAGGTGTAATGGCAACGTCCGCGTTGCTCCTCATTTGCATAATAAAACAATTTTTCTCAGCAATGCAAGCACATATGAACATGAGACCAATACAGATGCCTTCAACTGCCAAACGTGCATGCAACAGCTCAGCCAGTTTCATAGGTACAAATCTGCTGACAGATGCCCTTTAATACAATGTAGATTTTTCTTTTAGAAATTCACACAGAAAATCCACGACAAATAAGCTGTGTGCAAGTGGATTTATAGGAGTTGTCCAAGCCTCAAGACCTGTCCTCTAGTCATTAATATCAGACCTTAGTGGGTCAAACTCCCAGCACCCTGCTGATCAGCTGTCTGAAGGGCTGCAGCACTTGGAGGAATGTTACAGCCTCTTCATACTATACCAAGTACAGTCTAGTAGTTGTGCCTGGTATTGCAATTTGTCCCATTAACTTTACTAGGTATGAGCTGCACAAAGGCCATGGTGTAACTTTGGGGGGGGGGGGGGGGGCACCAAAAAGACTTCCTGCACAGGATGCCATATAGCCTAAGGCCGGAGTTTTTTCCTATACAGTGCATACAAGGCCGCACCTGTTGGATTGCAGGGTGGTCATAACCCCTGGATACGAACAGTGTATAATGCAATAAAAAAATTCAAGCCAGCAAAATAGGCAATATGGATGATACATTAATAGGTGCCTTGTCCCTGTATTAAAGTTGTCTACATGATAAATGCCATTTGCTGAAGTTAGACAAACTCTTTAAGTTTTACAGGTGTTTTTTTTTTCTGTGGTGTATGATATACTGTTTAGAGGGAAAATCCAAATGTAAATTTTAGACACCCTATCCTAAATTAAGAAAACATAAATAGTTGTTTGTTGAAGACCCCCTGGTCTCCCATTTCCCAGGAGAAATGTCTTTCTGGCTTCCCTTCTTATGAAATCACAATTAAGGGTTCCCATTACTAGCTCAATGCGTTTGAATCCCATGACATGAGATGGGGTTGTCTCTAGGTTTACATCACTAGCATGATCTATGATCCTCCTTTTGAATCCCCTTATGTTTTTCCCACATATTATGAACCACATGTGCAAGTTTCAAAATAAACAACCCCCTTTTTGTTTTTAAAAATTATTTTATTTTGATAACCTCTTTCATGGTGCTGCTCATAAATGTGTTGGCTGTTTTAATAGAACTACAGGGTATGCATAACCCACATTTGGAGGTTTCTTTAATCCATTATGCTACCCTTCAGTTTGACTGGATGAAGATGGCTATGCACCAACCTATCCTTAATTTTCCATCCCCTTCTGTAGGTAATTGATGGCCTGCCGTATACTAGAGTACCAACATCTCAGTTGACCTTCAAGATCTCCAAAGTATTTGATACTGTGTCACATAAAAGATTAGTGCTTATAATTAGTGTTGAGCGAACAGTTCGAGAATCGTTCTGGTCCGTACCGAATTTTGGGGTGTTCGTGACACGGACCCGAACCCGGACATTTTCAAAAAAGTTTGGGTCCGGTGTTCGTCGATTACTTCCCGCTTTCTGAAGGGCTGCACAGCAGCCAATTAGCTAGCGTTTTACTTCTTGCCCTAAGAGCCCATCACAGCCATGCCTACTAATGGCATGGCTGTGATTGGCCAAGTGCAGCATGTGACCCAGCCTCTATTTAAGCTGGAGTCACGTAGCGCCGCACGTCACACTGCTCTGATTAGTGTAGGGAGAGGACGCAGCTTCTGTGAGGGCGAGATAGGCAGGGATAAAGAAGTGAATGATCTACCTTTCTACACCTGTGCATCAGAACAACTCAGCTGAGCTGTTCACTGAAAGTCACTATTTTGGTAAGACTGGCCAGAGCGATTTTTACTAGCACATGTAACTGGGCTGACCGGCGGTGGCCATTTTGGGACTTGTGGTGCGCCAGAACAAGCTGCCACAGAGTCTAAACCAAAGCTCCAAAGAAGTGAAAAATCTACACCTGTGAATCAGAACAACAGCGATTTAGCTGCTCAGTCAAAGTCAATTATTTTTCTGGCTGGGCAGACCGTTTTCTGGCACATGTTACTGGGCTGATAGGCGGCGGACATTTTGGGACTTGTGGTGCTACAGCAAAAGCTGCCACAACGTCCATTAATCTCATGTAATAGTCAATTTTTTCATAGATATACTACATCAGGGGTTTGGCTGTGCTTGTGTCACCCATACTAACTGCAAAGATATTTAATATATCAGTGGTGAAACTGAAAGTAACCCACTTGGATAGCAAATCCCATGAATGTCCTGTTCCAGCTAGGCTAGCCAGTGCCACTACAGCCGAGTCCAATACTGTCAGTCTGAAATATTTTTTTTTTTATGTGCCAGAAATATAAATTAAAAAAAGCTTTCACCGTAATAATAAAATTATTCTGGTGTTAGACCAGAAGAAGCACTCCTGTTGTAATTAATACTGTAAAAAGGCTTAGGCAATATTTCTCCCAGTGTGGGAAATTTATCTAGCAAAACTAGCATTTTAAAAATTCCGGTGTTCTGAAATACCAGCAGTCCTCTTGTAATTAATACCGCAAAAAGGCATTATATCGTCCAGTGTTGTAATTTTGGTGAAAAAAAGGCCAATTTAATCAATCTGGTGTTAGGTACACCAGAAACAGTAGGCCTCACGTTTTTACTCCTGTAAAAAGGAATTAATACCGCAAAAAGGCATTACATTGTCCAGTGTTGTAATTTAGGTGAAAAAAAAAGCCAATTTAATCAATCTGGTGTTTGTTAGACCAGAAACAGTAGGCCTCACGTTTTTACTCCTGTAAAAAGGAATTATATCTCCCCGTGTGGGAATCTATGTACCAAAACTAGCATATTAAAAATTCTGGTGTCCAATTTGCAGCAGTTTTCTTGCAATTAATACCGGAAAAAGGAATTATATCTTCCAGTGTGGGAATTTATGTACAGAAACTAGCATTTAAAAAATTCTGGTGTCCAATTAGCAGCAGTCTTCTTGTAATTAATACAGCAAAAAGGCATTATTGTCCAGTGTTGTAATTTTGGTGAAAAAAAGGCCAATTAAATCAATCTGGTGTTAGGTACACCAGAAACAGTAGGCCTCACGTTTTTACTCCTGTAAAAAGGAATTAATACCGGAAAAAGGCATTACATTGTCCAGTGTTGTAATTTTGGTGAAAAAAAGGCCAATTTAATCAATCTGGTGTTAGTTAGACCAGAAACAGTAGAACACACGTTTTTACTCCTGTAAAAAGGAATTATATCTCCCCGTGTGGGAATCTATATACCATAACTAGCATTTTAAAAATTCTGGTGTCCAATTTGCAGCAGTTTTCTTGTAATTAATACCGGAAAAAGGAATTATATCTTCCAGTGTGGGAATTTATGTACACAAACTAGCATTTTAAAAATTCTGGTGTCCAATTAGCAGCAGTCTTCTTGTAATTAATACCTGAAAAAGGCATTACATTGTCCAGTGTTGTAATTTTGGTGAAAAAAAGGCCAATTTAATCAATCTGGTGTTAGGTACACCAGAAACAGTAGGCCTCACGTTTTTACTCCTGTAAAAAGGAATCAATACCTGAAAAAGGCATTACATTGTCCAGTGTTGTAATTTTGGTAAAAAAAAGGCCAATTTAATCAATCTGGTGTTAGTAAGACCAGAAACAGTAGGCCGCACGTTTTTACTCCTGTAAAAAGGAATTATATCTCCCCGTGTGGGAATCTATTTACCAAAACTAGCATATTAAAAATTCTGGTGTCCAATTTGCAGCAGTTTTCTTGCAATTAATACCGGAAAAAGGAATTAAATCTTCCAGTGTGGGAATTTATGTACACAAACTAGCATTTTGAAAATTCTGGTGTCCAATTAGCAGCAGTCTTCTTGCAATTAATACCTGAAAAGGGCATTACATTGTCCAGTGTTGTAATTTTGGTGAAAAAAAGGCCAATTTAATCTATCTGGTGTTAGGTACACCAGAAACAGTAGGCCTCACGTTTTCACTCCTGTAAAAAGGAATTAATACCGGAAAAAGGCATTACATTGTCCAGTGTTGTAATTTTGTTGAAAAAAAGGCCAATTTAATCAATCTGGTGTTAGTTACACCAGAAACAGTAGGCCTCACGTTTTTACTCCTGTAAAAAGGAATTAATACCGGAAAAAGGCATTACATTGTCCAGTGTTGTAATTTTGGTGAAAAAAAGGCCAATTTAATCAATCTGGTGTTAGTTACACCAGAAACAGTAGGCAGCACGTTTTTACTCCTGTAAAAAGGAATTAATACCGGAAAAAGGCTTACATTGTCCAGTGTTGTAATTTTGGTGAAAAAAAGGCCAATTTAATCAATCTGGTGTTAGTTACACCAGAAACAGTAGGCCACACGTTTTTACTCCTGTAAAAAGGAATTATATCTCCCCGTGTGGGAATCTATGTACCAAAACTAGCATTTTAAAAATTCTGGTGTCCAATTTGCAGCAGTTTTCTTGTAATTAATACCGGAAAAAGGAATTATATCTTCCAGTGTGGGAATTTTGGGGCTAAAAAATAATATATTTTATTGTGGTGCGAGTTGAATCGCAACAATGAGGAAACATTCTATTAAGGGACGAGGACGCGGTCGTGGTGGTGTCCGTGAAGCCTCTGTTGCTGGCAGAGGACATGGCCATTCGGCCTCAGGCGCACAAAGTAGTAAACCAACTCCCTCAAGTAGCCGGCAGAATTTACAGCGATATTTGGTGGGGCCCAATGCCGTTATGAGGAGGTAGGTACAGGCATTAGTCGATTGGGTGGCCGACAGTGCTTCCAGCACGTTCACCACATTGTCTTCCGCCCAGTCTTCTGCGGAAAGCGCACAGGTGGCACCTGAAAACCAAGCCCATCAGTCTGTCACATCACCCCCATGCATAACAGGGAAACTGGCTGAGCCTCAAGTTATGCAGCAGTCTCTTATTCTGTTTGAAGACTCTGCTCCCACGGTTTTCCAGAGGCGTCCACCTAGCCCTTCCCCAGCGGTGGAAGACATTCCATGCACTGATGCACAACCACTTATGTATCCAGATGATGAGGACATGGGAATACCACCACAGCAGAGTGACCGAGTCTCTGATGATGACGAAACACAGGTGCCCACTTCCGCGTCTTATTGCAGTGTGCAGACTGAACAGGAGGAGGTCAGGGAGGAAGACTGGGTGGAAGACGATGCAGAGGGCGATGAGGTCTTAGACCCCACATGGACTGAAGGTCGTGCCGCTGACTTAAATAGTTCAGAGGAAGAGGCAGTGGTGAGACCGAGACAACAGCGAAGCCAAAGAGGGAGCAGGGGGCAAAAGCAGAACAGCCGCCGTCCAGAGAGTTCGCCTGCTATTGGCCAGCGCCAACAGGGACTCAGCACCCCAAAGGCATCTTCAAGGAGTTCCCTGGCATGGCACTTCTTCAAACAATGTGCTGACGACAAGACCAGAGTGGTTTGCACGCTGTGCCATCAGACCCTGAGGCGAGGCATTAACGTTCTTAACCTGAGCACCACCTGCATGATCAGGCATCTACATGCAAAGCATGAACTGCAGTGGAGTACACACCTTAAAAACAAGGAACCCGCTCAGGCTCCCCTGCTCCCTCTACCGCTGCTGCCTCGGCTTCCACCTCGAGAGGAATGTTGCCACCTGCCGAGCAGCAAACAGAGGATGTGCCACCGACACCACCACCACCACCGCCACCGTCACCTAGCGTCTCCACTATTTCACACAGCAGCATTCAGCTCTCCATCTCTCAAACCTTTGAGAGGAAGCGCAAATTCCCACCTAGTCACCCTCGAGCCCTTGGCCTGAATGCCAGCATTTCTAAACTACTGGCCTTTGAAATGCTGTCATTCCGGCTGGTGGACACACACAGCTTCAAACAGCTGATGGCCATGGCTGTCCCCCAGTATGTGGTTCCCAGCCGCCACTACTTCTCCAAGACAGCCGTGCCTTCCTGCACATGCAAGTGTCCGATAAAATCAAGTGTGCACTGCGCAACGCCATTTGTGGCAAGGTCCACCTAACCACAGATACGTGGACCAGTAAGCACGGCCAGGGACGCTATATCTCCCTAACTGCACACTGGGTAAATGTAGTGGCGGCTGGGCCCCAGGCGGAGAGTTCCTTGGCGCACGTCCTTCCGCCGCCAAGGATCACAGGGCATCATTCTTTGCCTCCTGTAGCCTCCTCCTCCTACTCGGCTTCCTCCTCCTCCTCCTCTGCTTCCACCAGCTCATCCAGTCAGCCACACACCTTCACCACCACTTCCGGCGTTCACATCCTGCCGCTGCTCGCCTGTCAGCGCTACAGCGGAACTTCGGCCTTCCCGCTCACCGCCTAATATGTGACGTGCCCTCCCGGTGGAACTCCACCCTGCACATGCTGGAGAGACTGTGCGAGCAGCAGCAGGCCATAGTGGAGTTTCAGCTGCAGCACGCACGGGTCAGTCGCACTGCGGAACAGCACCACTTCACCACCAATGATTGGGCCTCCATGCGAGACCTGTGTGCCCTGTTGCGCTGTTTAGAGTACGCCACCAACATGGCCAGTGGCGATGCCACTGTTATCAGCGTGACGATACCAATTCTATGTCTCCTAGAGAAAACGCTTAGGGCGATGATGGAAGAGGAGGTGGGCCAGGGCCAGGAGGAGGAGGAGGAGGAGGAGGATGACGGGTCGTTTTTAGCACTTTCAGGCCAGTCTGTTAGAAGTGGCTCAGAGGGAGGTTTTTGCAACAGCAGAGGGCAGGTACAAATGTGGCCAGCCAGGGACCACTACTGGAGGACAAGAAGGATGAGGAGGAGGTGGAGGAGGATGAGGATGAAGCAGGTTCACAGCGGGGTGGCACCCAGCACAGCGCAGGCACATCCCTGGTGCGTGGCTGGGGGGATACAGAGGATGATGACGATACGCCTCCCACAGAGGACAGCTTGTCCTTACCTCTGGGGAGCCTTGCACACATGAGCGATTACATGCTGCAGTGCCTGCGCAACGACAGCAGAGTTGCCCACATTTTAACGTGTGCTGACTACTGGGTGGCCATACTGCTGGATCCACGGTATAAAAGACAATGTGCCCACTTTACTTCCTGCACTGGAGCGTGATAGGAAGATGCGCGAGTACAAGCGCACACTGGTAGACGCGCTCCTGAGAGCATTCCCAACTGTCACAGGGGAACAGGTGGAAGGCCAAGGCCAAGGCAGAGGAGGAGCTAGAGGTCGCCCACGCAGCAGTGTCACGGCCAGCTCCTCTGAGGGCAGGGTTAGCATGGCAGAAATGTGGAAAAGTTTTGTCTCCACGCCACAGCTAACTGCCCCACCACCTGATACGGAACGTGTTAGCAGGAGGCAACATTTCACTAACATGGTTGAACAGTACGTCTGCACACAACTCCACGTACTGACGGATGGTTCGGCCCCATTCAACTTCTGGGTTCCCAAATTGTCCACGTGGCCAGAATTAGCATGTTATGCCTTGGAGGTGCTGCCCTGCCGGCGGCCAGCGTTTTATCTGAACGTGTATTCAGCACAGCAGGGGGCGTCATTACTGACAAACGCAGCCGCCTGTCCGCAGCCAACGTGGACAAGCTGACGTTTATAAAAATGAACCAGGCATGGATCCCACAAGACCTGACCCTCCCTTGTGCAGAGTAGTCCTTAATAACTGCCTTAAACCATGTTGTCTTGTACTCCTGGCCACTTCTTCATTGAAAAATCAATTTTTGAAATTAAGTAGGAACTTGGGGTGCAACCCAGAGTTGAATGAACCTTCCCTCTGTCTGGGTGCCGGGGCCAAAGTACATGAAAGTGTCCTTCTCCTGTGCTGGGTGATATGAATGTTATACTTGTGCTGTCTGACATGTCTCCTTTGTGTGGGTGCAGGGAGCTAAAGTCACTGAAAGCGGCCTTCTCCTGTGGTGGGTGATCGAAATGCCTGATTCTCTGCTGTGGGACCTCTCTCCTCTTTCTGGGTGCAGGGGTCAAAGAAACAAAAGGTGGCCTACTCCTGTGGTGGTTGACATGATGCCTGATTCTCTGCTGTGGGACCTCTCTACTCCGTGTGGCTGCAGGGGTCAAAGTCTCTAAAAGTGCCCTTCTCCTGTGGTGGTTGATGTAAAACTGATGCTTGTGCTATCTGACCTGTCTCCTCTGTGTCGGTGCTAAGGCCTAAGTCACTGAAAGCGGCCTTCTCCTGTGCTGGCTGATATAAATGCCTGAATCTCTGCTGTGGGACCTCTCTCCTCCGTGTGGCTGCAGGGGTCAAAGTCTCTAAAAGTGCCCTTCTCCTGTGGTGGTTGATGTAAAACTGATGCTTGTGCTATCTGACCTGTCTCCTCTGTGTCGGTGCTAAGGCCTAAGTCACTGAAAGCGGCCTTCTCCTGTGCTGGCTGATATAAATGCCTGAATCTCTGCTGTGGGACCTCTCTCCTCCGTGTGGCTGCAGGGGTCAAAGTCTCTAAAAGTGCCCTTCTCCTGTGGTGGTTGATGTAAAACTGATGCTTGTGCTATCTGACCTGTCTCCTCTGTGTCGGTGCTAAGGCCTAAGTCACTGAAAGCAGCCTTCTCCTGTGCTGGCTGATATAAATGCCTGAATCTCTGTTGTGGGACCTCTCTCCTCCGTGTGGCTGCAGGGGTCAAAGTCTCTAAAAGTGCCCTTCTCCTGTGGTGGTTGATGTAAAACTGATGCTTGTGCTATCTGACCTGTCTCCTCTGTGTCGGTGCTAAGGCCTAAGTCACTGAAAGCGGCCTTCTCCTGTGCTGGCTGATATAAATGCCTGAATCTCTGCTGTGGGACCTCTCTCCTCCGTGTGGCTGCAGGGGTCAAAGTCTCTAAAAGTGCCCTTCTCCTGTGGTGGTTGATGTAAAACTGATGCTTGTGCTATCTGACCTGTCTCCTCTGTGTCGGTGCTAAGGCCTAAGTCACTGAAAGCGGCCTTCTCCTGTGCTGGCTGATATAAATGCCTGAATCTCTGCTGTGGGACCTCTCTCCTCCGTGTGGCTGCAGGGGTCAAAGTCTCTAAAAGTGCCCTTCTCCTGTGGTGGTTGATGTAAAACTGATGCTTGTGCTATCTGACCTGTCTCCTCTGTGTCGGTGCTAAGGCCTAAGTCACTGAAAGCGGCCTTCTCCTGTGCTGGCTGATATAAATGCCTGAATCTCTGCTGTGGGACCTCTCTCCTCCGTGTGGCTGCAGGGGTCAAAGTCTCTAAAAGTGCCCTTCTCCTGTGGTGGTTGATGTAAAACTGATGCTTGTGCTATCTGACCTGTCTCCTCTGTGTCGGGTGCTAAGGCCTAACTCACTGAAAGTGGCCTTGTCATGTGCTGGGTGATTAAAATGTGATACAAGTGCCATCTGACATGGTTGAAGCTATCAAATTAACTAAAGGTGGCCGACTCCTGTAGTGGGTGATCAGTAAAACTGATGCTTGTGCTATCTGACCTGTCTCCTCTGTCTCGTTGCTAAGGCCTAACTCACTGAAAGTGGCCTTGTCATGTGCTGGGTGATATAAATGTGATACAAGTGCCATCTGACATGGTTGCCGGGTCCCATTAAATGATGGCCTACTCCTGTGGTGGGTGATCTAAATGCCTGATTCTCTGCTGTGAAACCTCTCTCCTCCGTCTGGCTGCAGGGGTCAAAGTCTCTCAAAGTGGCCTTCTCCTGTGCTGGGTGATGTGAAACTGATGCTTGTGCCATCTGACCTGGTCTGCTCTGTGTCGGTGCTAAGTCTAATCACTGAGTGGCCTACTCCTGTGGTGGCGTGATCATAAATGCCTGAATCTCTGCTGTGAAACCTCTCTCCTCCGTGTGGCTGCAGGGGTCAAAGTCTCTCAAAGTGGCCTTCTCCTGTGCTGGGTGATGTAAAACTGATGCTTGTGCTATCTGACATGGCTGCCGGGTCCCATTAATGGTGGCCTACTCTGTGGTGGGTGATCTAAATGCCTGATCTCTGCTGGAAACCTCTCTCCATCTGGGTGCAGGGTCAAAGTCTCTCAAAGTGCCTTCTCATGTGCTGGGTGATGTAAAACGTGATGCATGTGCCATCTGACATGGTTGAAGCTATCAAATTAACTAAAGGTGGCCGACTCCTGTAGTGGGTGATCAGTAAATACCTGATGCTTGTGCTATCTGAACCTGTCTCCTCTGTCTTGTTGCTAAGGGCCTAACTCACTGAAAGTGGCCTTGTCATGTGCTGGGTGATAAATGTGATACAAGTGCCATCTGACATGGTTGCCGGGGTCCCATTAAATGATGGACTACTCCTGTGGTGGGTGATCTAAATGCCTGATTCTCTGCTGTGAAAACCTCTCTCCTCCGTCTGGGTGCAGGGGTCAAAGTCTCTCAAAGTGGCCTTCTCTTGTGCTGGGTGATGTGAAACTGATGCTTGTGCCATCTGACATGGTTGCCGGGGTCCCATTAAATGGTGGCCTACTCCTGTGGTGGGTGATCTAAATGCCTGATTCTCTGCTGTGAAACTTCTCTCCTCCGTCTTGGTGCAGGGGTCAAAGTCTCTCAAAGTCGCCTTCTCCTGTGCTGGGTGATGTAAAACTGATGCTTGTGCCATCTGACATGGTTGCCGGGGTCCCATTAAATGGTGGCCTACTCCTGTGGTGGGTGATCTAAATGCCTGATTCTCTGCTGTGAAACCTCTCTCCTCCGTCTGGGTGCAGGGGTCAAAGTCTCTCAAAGTCACCTTCTCTTGTGCTGGGTGATGTAAAACTGATGCTTGTGCCATCTGACATGGTTGCCGGGGTCCCATTAAATGGTGGCCTACTCCTGTGGTGGGTGATCTAAATGCCTGATTCTCTGCTGTGAAACCTCTCTCCTCCGTCTGGGTGCAGGCGTCAAAGTCTCTAAAAGTGGCCTTCTCTTGTGCTGGGTGATGTGAAACTGATGCTTGTGCCATCTGACATGGTTGCCGGGGTCCCATTAAATGATTGCCTACTCCTGTGGTGGGTGATCTAAATGCCTGATTCTCTGCTGTGAAAACCTCTCTCCTCCGTCTGGGTGCAGGGGTCAAAGTCTCTCAAAGTGGCCTTCTCTTGTGCTGGGTGATGTGAAACTGATGCTTGTGCCATCTGACATGGTTGCCGGGATCCCATTAAATGATGGCCTACTCCTGTGGTGGGTGATCTAAATGCCTGATTCTCTGCTGTGAAACCTCTCTCCTCCGTCTGGGTGCAGGGGTCAAAGTCTCTCAAAGTCGCCTTCTCCTGTGCTGGGTGATGTAAAACTGATGCTTGTGCCATCTGACATGGTTGCAGGGGTCAAATTAACTAAATGGTGGCCTACTCCTGTGGTGGGTGATTTGATGCCTGAATATGTGCTGTGGGGCCTCTCTCCTCTTTCTGGGTGCAGGGGTCAAAGTAACTAAAAGTGGCCTTCTCCTGTGCTGGATGGTATAAATGTAATGCTTGTGCTATCTGACATGTCTCCTCTGTCTGGGTGCTAAGGCCTAAGTCACTGAAAGTGGCCTTCTCCTGTGGTGGTTGATATGATGCCAGATTCTCTGCTATGGGACCTCTCTCCTTTGTCTGGATGCTGGGGTCAAAATAATAGTAAGCGACCTTCTCTATTGGTGGGTGATTTGAAGCCTGATTCTGTGCTATGGGACCTAACTCCAATTAATATTGGTTAATTTTATTTTATTTTATGTTGTCATCATTTCCCTATCTACATTTGTTTGCAGGGGATTTACCTACATTTTGCTGCCTTTTGCAGCCCTCTAGCCCTTTCCGGGAGTCTTTTACAGCCTTTTTAGTGCCCAAAAGTTCGGGTCCCCATTGACTTCTATGGGGTTCGGGATGAAGTTCGGGTTGAGTTCGGATCACGAACCCGGACATTTTCCGGAAGTTCGGCCGAACCTCTCGAACCCGAACATCCAGGTGTTCGCTCATCTCTAGTCGCAACGTTTGAGGGAGCATGCAATTGGAATGCTGACTGCACTCTGAAATATATATATACAATAAATATATATATATATATATATATATACACACACACATTTCAGAGTGCAGTCAGCATGTCAATTGCACGCTCCTTCAAACGTTGCGACATCTGTGTGTATATATATATATATATATATATATATATATACACACATACATACGGTATTTATAAACACACACATGTAGTGTTGGACTGGGGGCCCACTGTACAGCGACATACAAATATTACCGGCCCACACAGAGCCAGACAGCAACAAGATGATTGATTATGGGTTTGTCTGCAACAACTTCAAAAGGTGGGTCCCAGGGAAGAGGATACTGGCTGGCCCACATCTATTCCTAGAAGCTATCTTACCCTTCTAATGCATCTATAATAATAAACTGGATAGTCTACCCAGTATTTTATATTGATATGGGTTATTTAGGATGCTGTGCTGGTGAACAGGGGGCTCACTTTTCTCAGGGGCCCACTGGGGGAATCCCCTGTTCACCTGTGGGCCAGTCCAGGCCTGTATATATACACACTCCTCACAAAAAGTTAGGGATATTTGGCTTGTGGGTGAAATTTAAGAATTAACCTAAAATGCACTCTAAACTTTACAGGTGAACTTAATATGACCTTCTCTAAAGTTTGGAATGCACATTGTCACGAACCCACTGTGCCACGTGTCCTACCTCCTCTAAGGCCGTAGTTTAAGTGAACCCTTGGATCTTCACAGTACCCCTGATGGTGGGGATAGACTTTCCTGAGGGGAAAACCAGGTCGCTACCTCTTGAGGAGGATAGGCACACAAGGCAGCTGGTTCAGGCAGACCAGGAGGTACCTGAGAAATTTATCAGAGGTGCAGGACCGAAGGATGAGGCAGAGGCATAGTCAGACAGGAAATGGTCAGGGCAGTTGGCACAGGTACAGGTCAGGAAATCCGGGTTGGCAACAGGAGAGTCAAGGCAAGCAGATAGGGATCTAACAGGTAGCAGAATCCAGGAATACAGATATGAGTCAGAAACACTAGAAGAAAACAGGAACCTTAGCAGGACACAAGGACCTTGACACTGAGGCATCTTAAAAGGGGACTTATATATGCACAGGAGGGCTAGGATTGGTCAGCGAGGTCACATGACCTAACCCATAAAGCCCAGGAAGTGACACGCGCCGGCCCTTAAGGGAGTGCTGCAGAAAACAAGCAGCAAGCATGCCGTGGCCAGAGCTGAGAGAATACTGTGGAGCGGATCCCAGAACCACAGTACCTACACAGTCAGAGCCCAGGACTGCAGCGGTAAATGGGAAGCACTGGCCGCAGATCACCGCTGGACATGGTGCCCGGGACCACGGTGGTAAGCAGGGGAGCAGTGGCGCACAGCAGCCGCTGTTACACACATATCCAACTGTTCAATGTTTCAGTACTTTTAGTACAACTTTCTGATTTCTAACAAGGAGCTTAATGGCAAAATTCACAACAGGTGTTTGATCCATGAATCGCCCAATACATTTTTTGTTTTAAAATTCTTTATTTAGGTCTCCAAGACAATAAAGCAGGTAACATAATATTGCACAAATGTATAGAGTATTTGTTGTACAATTCCCATTGTTTGTAACAAATAAATAACATTTAAACAGGTTTTATTTAATGTCATGACCAGACCAGTAGCGGCATAATTGGTATAAACGGATTCATGCTCAATAAAACAGCCCTTGTCTTCAGGCAGATTATAAGGCTCACAAGCAAGTATCAAAATGCAATAATAATTAAAGTAAATGCAGAACATTAGAACCTTGATATTGTAACGTTTGACGTTGGAATGCGGGTGGGGGGATCTTTTCAGGGTAGAGGGGACGTCAAGCGTCCACCTCACTCCATAAAGAGGTGGTGTTTCTCTGGTTTTCTAGCAAAGCTCCACCAAGTTTCACATTGTTTGTTGTACTTGATCATAGCCCTATGGGTGAGAACACTCATCTCCTCCAACCTGCCTACTTGGTTTAGTTTGTTCAGCCAACGAGATAGGGGTGGGAGTCACCATTTGTGTCCAATAAAGAGCGATCATGCTTTTTGCTGTTAACACCATATGTTTCCAAAGGGTAATGTTGAATTTAGTTGGAGAATATGGGGTGATGTTTAAAAACAACAAGAGCAAAGTGATATTAATGGATCCTACGCATACTTTCTGTAAACAAAATTCCACTTCATTCCAGAATGGGACAATTAGCGGGCATGTCCACCATATGTGAACATATGAGCCAGTGTCAGAGATGCATCTCCAGCAAGAAGACGGTATGAGTGGGTTCATAGCATGTAAGTACCCTGGTGTTTTGTACGACCTATTGACAATTTTATAAGATGTTTCTTGCATTGTAATACATCTGGATGGGCCACATGCATTTTTATATACCATCGCAATGTTTTATTTGGTTAATTTTAAGTTTAATTCTTTCTCCCATGCTTCTATGTATGAGGGGGCAGGGCCATCTTCCGGACACACCAGCAATTTATATCTCAACAATCCATGTTAATTCCAGGTTGTGAGGCACCAAAATACAAAAAAAGTCAATGGGGGTTGTGAGACAGTGACAGGTCTCACTCTGCTTACTGGTAAGGAAGGGGTGGGTAGTTCTGTCCACACCCCTATTTCACCACAGGTGGGAGAGCTGGAGGTATCAGGATGGGATAAAGCACCTCCCTGTTTGAAACAGAGGCCTGGGATGGCTCTGTGAGGTGGCCTCAGGTGGGCAAGGCTGAGGGACCAAGAGAGGCTTGGTATAGCCTGGTCTTGGGGATCGAAGCAACGCCTGGTAGTGGGTTGCATAGGTCCTAGTCAGGTGGACTAGCGATCCCAAATCCCCCAAGGGACTTTGTTGCTGCACAGGCTAGGGCCTGGAGGACTACAAGGTGCATGAGTTCCAGGTGTGAACTGTGACTAATAGCGAGATGGGGACACGGTATGTTTAGTTAGGGCCCAGCCGGGCAAGGTGTTTATTTTCTGTACAGTTTATGTGGTGCTGGAACCAAATAAATGCACTGTTTGGAGATTGATACCGTGTGTCCTGAAAATACTTGTTAAAGTGACCCCCGAACAGGGCCGGCGCCACCTGTAAGGCGACCTAGGCAATTGCCTAGGGCGCAATTTATCAGGGGGCGCCGGAACCCTGCGATTGAAAAAAAAAAAAAAAAACTTATGTGGTAACGGGGCGGCCGGCGCGCTGCCCCGCTATCATGTTGCACTGCCTGAGGGGGGGCGGACCGTACCGGGTGACACCAGTCCCTGGGGTGACACCCGGTGCGGTCTCCCCGCCCCCAGGCACCAGAGCAGAGTCGCGGCAGCGGAGCGTGCAGGAGGAGGGCGGGCCGGAGGCGTGTCCCGTCCTCCCCTGTTCATCTGATAGGCTGCCGGCCTAGTGCTGGCAGGCAGCCTATCAGAGGCCGGTTCAGGAGGCGCGATGACGTCATCGCGCCGCCTGAGCCGTACAGCGCGGGACACAGGCCGGAAGAGGCCTGCATCGCATTGCTGCCATGGAGGTAAGTATGTGTTTTTTGTTTTTTTGTGTTTTTTTTACTCAAATCAGGGTGGAGCACATATGTGGGGGCTACTGGCACATATGGGGGTCACTGGCGCATAAGGGGGCTACTGGAGCATAAGGGGACTACTGGCACATAAGGGGGCTTGCTGGCACATAAGGGGGCTTGCTGGCACATAAGGGGGCTACTGGCACATAAGGGGGCTACTGGTACATGGGGGGCTACTGGTATATAAGGGGCTTGCTGGCACATAAGGGGCTACTGGCACATAAGGGGGCTTGCTGGCACATAAGGGGCTACTGGCACATAAGGGGGCTACTGGCACATAAAGGGGCTTGCTGGCACATAAG
This sequence comes from Bufotes viridis, assembly GCA_033119425.1. Classification (NCBI taxonomy): domain Eukaryota; kingdom Metazoa; phylum Chordata; class Amphibia; order Anura; family Bufonidae; genus Bufotes; species Bufotes viridis. The sequence goes on along the minus strand of CM065591.1, from coordinate 201,498,175 downwards.
GGGGCTACTGGCACATAAAGGGGGCTTGCTGGCACATAAAGGGGCTACTGGCACATAAGGGGCACTACTGGCACATAAGGGGCACTACTGGCACATAAGGGGCACTACTGGCACATAAGGGGGCTACTGGCACATAAGGGGGCTACTGGCACATAAGGGGCACTACTGGCACATAAGGGGGAGCTACTGGCACATAAGGGGGAGCTACTGGCACATAAGGGGGCTACTGGCACATAAGGGGGCTTGCTGGCACATAAGGGGCACTACTGGCACATAAGGCGGGCTATTATTATTGTTATAAGGCCGCCTCTGTATATTATTATTATAATGGCCCCCTCTGTACTATTCTTATCTTTATAGCCCCCACTGTATTAGTATTATTATTATTTATACAGAGGGGCCGTTATTATAATAATAGTACAGAGAGGGCCTTTATATTAATAATAATACCGAGCTGTGTTGCCATGTTGGAGGGGGAGAATTGGGATATACCCTATATACTGTGTATTATATTATGGGGGCACTAGGAGGAAGGCGGTAGAGGAGCACTATGGGGGCATTTACTAGGGGCACTATATAGGGGTATTTCATACTGGTACATTATGGGGACATTAGCTGAGCTGGGGTATTACAAGGGGTATTTTTGCACTGTATATTAAAAGGAGAATTATTACTACGGGGGTATTATGGTGGGCTTTATTACTCCCCATGTTATGACCCCCAGTAGCAGCACCAGCCTCTCCCAGATCTGCTATCCCTCTGATCCTTCTCCAAATCCTTATTCTGATATCTTTCTCTTTAGGATAAAACACATCATCAGCTCCGCCGATCCCCACAGTATACCTCTACACCGATCCCCCGGCCAAAGTGTGAAGTGGTGTCCGAGATCCCCAAGGGCCAAGCAACTGTAAGTTTTCATGTGAAATATGTTTGTTATACACATATAGCATACACTGCGCACAGCGTCATTGATTACTATGACGCCGTGCGCTTCGTGTCGCCGCTACAGTACCGTAAGGGCAGATCATCTGATGGGGGGGGCGTCAATTTTTATCTTGCCTAGGGCGGCAAAAATTCTTGCACCGGCCCTGCCCCCGAAACCGAGCTAACCCACTACATTTTGGTGTCGGATGCGGGCAGTTGTCACTGCTGGAAAAAGGCAAAGTGTTGCTGGGGGCAACGACAAGTCAGAAAGAGCAGGTGCTGTTGAATTTTGCCATGGAACTGCTGTGTTGCTGTACAGTGATTTAAAGGGCCGGAAGCACAGTAAAAGAAAATGACCAGTCAAAATGGCTGCAAAATGGTGGAGCCCGTGGGAAAAGTCCTGCGAGTTGGAGATCGGGGGGATACCACTGGGGGTTACACTAGACTACCGCCAGCAGGTGTCTCGGGTCATGCCGGAAGTACTTGACTTTCTAGAGAGGGGGCCAGAGACAGATGCCACAGAGTCTCTGACCTTTGCAACAGAATATGGCTCTGTGCAATGGGAGCTCTTAAAATGTGAGACCCTGGAAGTGGAATTTGCGCTTGGCAAGGACTTTCCGTTGTTTCGGCAGTTGTGGTGCGGAGTTCCGGATGAACAACAGAAGTACGCCGTTGCCAAGAGCAACCGTCAGGAAGACAAAGAGGTGGAGAGCGGTGAGGTTCTCAGGAGTACATATCTTCCCTGCGACAGTATCCTAAAGGGTGCGGCTGGAGTGACAGTCCGGAAAAAACAGTAGACAAGTCCAAGGCGTCTCCCGTGGCAACTATTACATTGAGGAGAAGGGTGATGACTGTGCTGGAGATATTCCTGGACTACCCTTATCTTCCATGAGTGTTGAGTAAGTGACTACAAAGGGTAAGACTGTTCCTGTTATTAATTATGTGGCAAACACAGTGACAGTGAGCCGACGGCAGTTGCTACCTGCCGGCCCGGTGACTGATAAAGCGCTACGGAGAGAAAATGTCTAAAAAATGAGTGACTATCGGTAAAATGCTGTGTCTGAACAGGCGGGTAAGCCTGTTGCAGTTGCTCCCTCGCAGGAATCTGCAGGGGAGAAGGTCACTGTGTATAAAGTGCCTGTTATCAAGGGTAGATTTGGGATGGCGAAAATCAGAGATCCCATGCTAGCCTGGGTAAGAGGTAGAATAATAAATGTTCGGGACAATTATGTGAATACTGTGGACCAGTGGCGTAACTAGAAATCACTGGGCCCCACAGCTAATTTTTGAATGGGGCCCCCTTCCCCAGTAAGTTTTTCACAACCCGTTCCTTTCATGCGGCCCCCTTTCCTGTGGCTAGTAAAGATCGCTCTCTCAGACCAGGCCCGGCAGCTGTTCCATCCATTTTCTACACTGTCTATACTGCCACTGTATATCATTTCATTGTGTAATAATGTTGAGGGGCCCTGACAAAATCTTTTAGTACTTCTCCTCCTCTTGGATGGGCCCCTTCTGGGTCAGGGCCCCAAAGCAGCCGCTTCCCCTTCTTCCCCTATAGTTTTCCCCCTGTTGTGGACTATCCGGTGGTCCTCACGGAGGGTGAGACCATGGTGAGAACGGAGACTGATGGACTTGGTGTTGCAAATAGGCTTATGCATGCGGTAATGTGTGGCAATGGAAAAATTTCTGTAGAAAGTGACGAAGCTTCTGCCAAACCTGTACCTGTCCCTTTAAATGAAGGTGTAAGGGAGATGCAGATAGAAAGCAAGGGTTTAAGTGAAATGTCCATTGAAGACAGTCAAGCAGATGAAGTGCATAATGACAATGTGGACATTTGTGAAATATATCATGATGGGGATAATGATGATGATGACATACCTTTTCCCTTTCAGGTTGTGATCAGGGGAGAAGTGCCCCCTGTTGGGAAACATGTGTCTAATGTAAAAATGCTGTTAAATGTTGAAAGAACACCGCTGGGAGAACCCACTGTAGACAATGTGGTGGGGCTAGAGTATGTACCACACGTACTAAAAGTGATATGCAGTCTCCACAGGGTTCTATGGTTCCTGGGAGGATGTCCGAGGTGGGGATTAGCTCATCTGTGCCCCCAGAGGTCAGCGTTAATAATGACATGAGCAGTATATGTGACATATGTGCTGTGACCGATAACTCAGAGAGTGAGGCTACAATGTCAAGACCCTGCAAAACTAAGGTGGTTACTAATAGCGACCATATGACAGTTATATTTGAAGAGATGAGAGTTCAGTTGGGTGACGTCAACCTAGTGTCTGAAGCTCATATCCAGATAGTTGTAGATGACCTGACAGGACAGTACAGCTACAAACTTGAAGATGTTTTCGCTCGCTCCGCACAGTCCCTTGATGCGCTTGAAAAGGGACTAGCAGTTCTTGCAGAGCAACTGCAGGAATCTCCAGAAGAATCACAGGAAGAAACTCAGAAAGAGATAAATGAACTGAAGGATCTAGAGTCACAAATAGAAGCGGAAATTCTCTAACTTAAAGAGGAACTTGCAGCTTCTGAGCGATCCAGACTTCATGCAGAGCAGGAAAGAGATGAACTGGCTGATGAGGTCTTAAACTGCGCCTCAGAAAAATCTGCTCTCTTGGAGGAGAAAACACATTTGGAAGCCAGGATGGCTCGACTTGATCAAGAGTTGCGTGATCGGATGGTGGACCTGGACCACCAGAGACAAACTGTGTCTAAATTGGAGAAGAAACAGAAGATGTTTGACCAGCTCTTGGCTAAAGAGAAAAACAACTCGGCCCGATATGCCAAAGAACGTGACTGAGCGGAGACTGATGCTCGGGAGAAGGAGAACAAGGTCCTCTCCTTGGCTCCAGCCTTTGAAGAAGCACTTGAGAAGTGAGATGAATTTGAGAGGCTGAACAGGCAACTCAAAGCAGAGATGGAAAATCTCATGAGATCAAAAGATGACGTCGGGAAGAAAGTCTATGAGTTAAAGTCTAAGCGCGCTCTCGAGCAGCAGGTGGAAAATGAGAAACCTGAAAAGGAGAGTCCTCTGCAAGAATTCAAGAAGTCTAAGCCAGAGCCTGTTAAGAATGGGTCTGGAGATGGTGGCGCCGTGGTGCCGGCCGAGACAGAGAAGATGGAAGATCTTTCTGCTGAACCAGTTGATGGTGCTGATGTGGATGCAGAAGCCAAGAGTCTTGTGGAGGTGCGTGGCCTGGTCATGAAAGACATTCCCTCTGCTGTCAAAGCCTTCCAAAAAGCCAGCGGTCTGCCGGGGAAAAAGTACGGGGAAACAGACGACCATTATGCAGATCCTGTCTACTACAATGGGCTGGCTCTCCTGAATCCTGCCCGAAAGGAGAACAATATCCTGCGTGAGCCTATGGAGAAAATACCAGAAGACGACGAGTCTAGTGAAGATCCCGGCATCCCCAGTACCTCCAACCTTGATGAGTAAGAGGAGGAGGGGTTCAGTATGGAAGTATATGATGCCATGTCTGAGAAGGATGAGAAGTGAATGAAGACTCCAAAGGAACTCAAAGGTTGAAGGAGCTAAGACCGATGAGTTGGAGTGGCAGAAATCCTTAGTTGTTCCAGAGACCAAGGATAAGGCTAAAGAGGGGTCTGCCGAAGTGAGGAGAGCCACTGAAGAAGCAGAAGACTCTGAAACTGAAGCCAAACCTGAGGTAACCCCTATGGGGACTAAAGAAAAACAAGAAGTGCTATCTGTTTATAGAATAAAGAAACAAAGCGAGTGTGAACACGACCATGACTGGGAGCAACTATGCGAACAGTCCAGTCAAGAGCTGCAGCAGTACAAGAAAAGGCCTGAGCATGAGCACAAGAATCAAAGAGTGCAAGAGCATGTTGTTGTCACTCAGAAAATAGTAGAAAAAGAGTATCTAGCTGTTAGTTGGGCACAGAAGGCCTTTAGACAGTTTCTACTAGGTAGGAAGACAGCGTTTGTGATAAACTGGGCTCTGCTGGCATGGATATGGCAGAACAAAGGGAAAACTGTAATTAATGGAGATGCCCTCTCACCAGCCTCCCATGTTTATGCATCTGTTCACCCTCACAGATTTGAACAAAGGGAGGGGGTATGTGAGACAGTGACAGGTCTCACTCTGGTTACTGGTAAGGAAGTGCTGTCCACACCCCTATTTCACCAGAGGTGGGAGAGCTGGAGGTATCAGGATGGGATAAAGCAGCTCCCTCTGTCTCATTCAATGGAGATGCTTTGAAAGAGAGCCAGGGAGGCTCTGGGAGAGAGTTTGAAACAGAGGCCTGGGATGGCTCTGTGAGGTGGACTAGCTGGGCAAGTCTGAGGGACCACGAGGCTTGGTATAGCCTGGTCTTGGGGATTGAAGCAACGCCTGGTAGTGGGTTGCCTGGGTCCTAGTCAGGCGGACTAGTGATCCCAAATCCCCCAAGGGACTTTGTTGCTGCACAGGCAAGGGGCTGGAGGACTGTAAGCCTGGGAGGGCTGGAGGACTACAAGGTGCATGAGTTCCAGGTGTGAACTGTGACTAATTGCGAGGTAGGGACACTGTGTATGTTTAGTTAGGGCTTAGCTGGGCAAGGTGTTTATTTTCTGTACAGTTTATGGGGTGCTGGAACCAAATAAATGCACTGTTTGGAAATTGATACCGTGTGTCCTGAAAATACTTATGAAAGTGACCCCCTAAACCAAGCTAATCCCCTTCAGACTGAATACTTTTGCAAGGCACTGTAAGTGGCCACTGGGCTTAGAGTTTCACAGAGTGTCATCAGCTGTTTGAAACAGAGACTGGAAAAGTCACAGAAAGGCATAGAAGTGGACGTCATTTGGTCACATTCTGCCCTGTGTAACCAGATAATGAATGCCACACAACTCCAGGCACATTTAAGGGTGTTGAGAGGCATCCAAGTGTCATGTCAGACTATTCCAAACATTCCAAATTTACATCAGCGTGGTCTGCCTGCAAGGGTACCTGACCACACCAGCGTCATCATCTTGCATGGGCCAGGGAGCATCTATGTACATCATGTACTTCATGACAGTGGTAAAATGGAGTCAAAAAATGTCAGTTTTATTTATAAAAAAAATACCAAATTTTACAAGTTTCAATTTCTCTACTTCTATAATACATATTAATACCACCAAAAAAGTTATTGATTTACATTCCCCATATGTCTACTTTATGTATCGATCATTTTGGGAATGCCATTACATTTTTGGGGATGTTACAAGGCTTAGAAGTTTAGAAGCAAATCTTGAAATTTTTCAGAAATGTCCAAAAAAACACTTTTAAGGGACCAGTTCAGGTCTGAAGTCACTTTGGGAGGCTTACATAATAGAAACCACCCAAAAATTACCCCATTCTAGAAACTACACCCCTCAATGTATTTAAAACTGATTTTACAAACATTGTTAACCCTTTAGGTTTTCCACAAGAGTTAATGGCAAATGGAGAAACAATTTAAGAATTTCGATTTTTTTAAAAAAAAATTCATTTTAATCAATTTTTTTGCAGTAACAAAGCAAGGGTTAAAAGCCAAACAAAACGCAATATTTATTGCCCTGATTCTGTAGTTTGCAGAAACACCCCATATGTGGCCTTAAAATGCTGTATGGCCAAACGGCAGGGCGCCGAATGAAGGGAACACCATATGGTTTTTGGAAGGCGGATTTTGCTGGACTGTTTTTTTTGCACCATGTCCCATTTGAAGCCCCCCGATGCACCCCTAGAGTAGAAACTCCAAAAAAGTGACTTCATCTATGAAACTACACCCCTCAAGGTATTCAAAACCGTTTTTACAAACTTTGTTAACCCTTTAGGTGTTACACAAGAGTTATTGGGAAATGGAGATGAAATTTCAGAATTTCTATTTTTTGTTACCTTGCCTCAAAAAAAGTGTAAAATAGAGCAACCAAAAATCATATTTACTCTAAAATAATACAAACATAACTGCCACCTTATCCCGTAGTTTCCGAAATGGGGTAATTTTTTTGGAGTTTCTACTCTAGGGGTGCATCAGGGGGGCTTCAAATGGGACATTTGTCAAAAAAACAGTCCAGCAAAATCTGCCTTCCAAAAACCATATGGCGTTCCCTTCCTTCTATGCCCTGCCGTTTGGCCATACAGCAGTTTACGACCTCATATGGGGTGTTTCTGCAAAGTAGAGAATTTTTGTTATTTACATCGTTGAACTGACAGGTTAGATTGTGTGCTATTTTTATAGAGCAGGTTGGTACGGACGCGACAATACCAAATATGACTACTTTTTTTTTTTGTTTCAGTTTTTCATAACAAAGTATTTTTGAGAAATTATTTTTTAGTGTCTCCACATTCCGAAAGCCATAATTAAAATTTTTTTTTTTGGGCGACTGTCTTATGTAGGTGCTAATTTTTTGCGGGATGAGATGACGGTTTGATTGGCACTATCTTGGGGTGCATATGACATTTTGGTTGCTTGCTATTACACTTTTTGTGATGTAAGGTGACAAAAATGACTTTTGAGACGTTATTTATATAAAAAAAAATTCTGTGTTCACCTGAGGGGTTGTCTGTGTCCACTGTTATTTTCCATGGGAGTTTTGCCATGGATTACCCTACGGCATGCCACAGTCCAGGTGTTAGTCCCCTTGAAACAACTTTTCCATCACTATTGTGGCCAGAAAGAGTCCCTGTGGGTTTTAAAATTCGCCTGCCTATTGAAGTCTATGGTGGTTCGCCCGTTCACGTTCGCTGTTTGCAAACGGAAAATTTTATGTTCGCGACATCACTAGTCCCTAACTCCCTAAAATCGTTTTTCTGGCAGACCCTGTAAGACCCAACCACCCTTTTTCACAGCCCAGCACAGAATGGCGTTCTGCTTATTCTGTTTGGGCACCTCACTGCCTGCTGCAGCACTGATTGGCTCATCCAGGCTGTTTGTCAGCCTGAGAGCCAATCAGGGTAAGACCCCCTCCCCTCTTCTTCCTCCCCAGTGCTTTTTTACTGCCAACATGAGCACTAACTCCATTTTAGTGGATTGGTTGAAAACTAACCTGGAAAAATTCAGGTTCGCCTGCCGTCCGAAAAATACCAAAGTTCGGACTGATCTCGGTTTGGTCAGAACTGGTTTGCTCATTCTTACTGATGATGTTACTGGATTTAATTCTGACAAAAACAGTTTTTGCTTCGGTTCTTACTAATATCTTCAATTGCAAGGTTCATCTATGGGGGCCTCAATGGCTCCCAATTGTGCTAATCCGCTAGTCCGCTTTAAAAGCAAAATATGTTTGGGATAGCCAGTATAAATATTCTTGTGAATGCTGGCTATGCTTCGTGAATGATGTCTTTGTCCTATGGCAGAGTACACTTGAAGAACTGTTAATGTTTATCCAATACTTGAATAGTTGTAGTAATGAATTAATTCAGTTTAAAGCAGAATTTGATCCAGTTCATATATACTGTCTTGACACTGAATTGACTAAGGAGAACAACACTTTAACTACAAACCTCTATTCTAAACCTTACCCCTATTCTAAAATAATAAACATAAATACTGTAATACTCTGAGGCATGATAGTAAGTAGGTACCTGTCATCAAAGGGTAGGAAACAGTGTAGCCCTGTACTCCACCCGCACCACTGTCCCTACTTATGCACCATGTGCCCTAAGTGATGACCTAGCTAAGCGCATAAGCCTAAACCAAAATTGGAAAAAAGAACACAGACAGAAAGTGGCGAAAACCAGACATGCAAAACCAAGATCGGATCAGGATCTACAATCAGATACAAATGCACAGCAAAGTGAAACCAAGAGTAAACGTCAAATACTATGTCAGCAAGCAAAGGCCAGGTCACAACAAGCAGAGTCAAATACCAGGACATCACGTCAGAAGCAATATCAGTAATCAGAAGCAATGTAAAAAAAATGTCAATGATCCAAAGTAGAAAACAACTAGCTAGTGAGGCTTAGAAAGCCAATCTCAGGCACCTGTAGCCAGCAGGTGCATGTTTCAATAGCCCGCCTTAGGTAGCATGTGAAGACTGATTGGTCCAACATCCATGCTCCCTAATTGAGTAGCCCCACTGTCAGTGAGGGTGGTTGCTGTAGAAACACAGCATCGTCAGCAACACTGCCATATTGCAGCCTGACTCGCCTCAAGGGCACAGACAGGTAAGTGCATGGAAGTACCTCAGATATTTAGAGGAATGTCAGGAGGGCACTTTATAAGGGCTAAGAGAATATGTATGTAGTTCCGATCAGCAATATGATAAACAAAAACATATGATTGCTCAAAACTTGATTGAGAAAGGATTTTTAGAGACAGAAATGACAAATGTTGGTACCTCGAGATAAGCAACATTTTTTATTTGCTTGTAGGTTTGATTGTCATTCTCAGCTAATCCGGAATGCTAGTTTTACATACTGGGTGAAATATGACATAAGGTTTGAGACACTGTTTCAGGATCGTCCTAAGTGCTTTTACAAGAGACGCAACGCACTAGCTAATTATTTGATGAGGGCTGCAAACGAAAAGACCAAGCAAACAGTCTTTTTTGTGAACTAGAGATAAAGATACATTTGGTTGCTTGAACTGTCAGAACTGTAGTAGTATTATGGCTTTGAAATCCATAAGGCTTCTAAACGTACAAAAGTTCAAATGTCATCTACTTATTGAAATGACTATGTGGCAAAGCTTGAAGGGGTTGGCCACTTTGTGGTTATTGTTGACCAATGTGTATATAAGATAATTATATGACACTTACTATTATAGCCTTTGTTAAATTCTGTACCATTTTCTGTATTTTATAAGGTACACAACATCTTCTGTTCTGTCCACACAGAGATTTTGTCTATAAAATGGCTGTTGATACAGGATCAGGTGACCAGGCAAATCACCTCTATGTGATGTCTCCTCCATTCAAACACACTGCATCTGCACCAAACTCCTAACAGAATAAGTATAGATGGCAGTGGCAATGTATCTGAATGGAGGAGTGTAGCTGGCCAGCTAAGACCTGTCCTAGGTTGCTAATATGACTTACATGTTTATATAGCTAGACCTGCTAATAATGTTATTGCAGTTCCTATGTTTATATATTAGAGAGAAAGAGTTATTTACAGTGACTTAATGTTTCTGGATGTCATAACAGTTATATATTGCGTTCACAAAGGCAGGAAAGATAATATGCCTTTACGATTCAGTAAATGAATGTAAGGTGAGCTTAATAACACAGCAGAATTAACAACAGAAAGCATAGAGTTAAACTGTTGTTACTGCCCAGGAGTCTTGACTAATCACTGCCAGTCTCATACTGAGTATGTGTGGGAAATCCCCTAGCAGAATCGTCTGGAGTCAGTATAGACAAGAGAAGAGGAGCTGAATAGTCACATCCAGTCAGTGCAGTGTTTTATGGCAACAAGAGGCCAAATAGGTATTTAGAACAGTTATATGACGCTTATATCATTAATATTGTGATTAGAACTATATACTGAAACAGTTATATGTTTGTTTACAGTTCCACCAAACTGCGCAAATCATATCTCAAACCAAACTATGCACAAACTGCAACTAAACTACAAACAAACTACCATAAAAGCAATCAATTATCAAATAACTGCATACAAACAAACTAATAGCAAATCTCAGATATGCCTCTCAGAGAGAATATAAAGTGCTTAAATAACTTAAAGTGAGAGTACAGATACTGAAGAGAGAAATATATCCACCAATTATTTTGAATGACAAAATTGAACAGTTAAACCACCATCTTATGCATACCGCCATTTTGTGATACTTTATTCAACACGTGTTTGTACATGGACTATCTTCTGCGGAGGTGGCAGTGTTATATATATAAAAAAAGTTGAAGTTAATAAACTTATTTCAAGCATTTGGTGTGCTCTTTAAGCCTATTGTTGCTATAGAACGGTGCTAGAATAATTAAAGCAGAGTAACGGACAGTCTGGTTAAAATAAAAAGTTATTTAGAGACATCAAATTCTTCTAATGCCACAGCGCAAAAGGCACTTTATTGTGCTGCGCCTGTCACAGTGGAACTACAAACCTCAGAGGGTGAAGCGATAACACTCCTCAACTTGCACAGTAAAGAGTGTATTAGAGCAGCGGAGCGCCAGCATATACCGACGCGTAGCAACTGTTCCCTGAGTTAGCAAGCAAAGACACCTTAGCGGAGATACCATAGCTGCCATACAATGTGTGTATTAGTCAAACTGCAGCCGACCCTTAAAGTGGCAGAACGTCAAAGTCAGAGAAAGAGCGCCAACCCTCCTGCGATCCTTAGAGAGAAAGAGATGCATGGTGGGAGGCCAAAGTCCAGAGTTAGATGCCTGTAGTGCTACCCTCGAAGAGACCACATACTGCAGCCAGCTAGTTTCCCGCCATTAGGCCCAAAGTCTGGAGCAGCGTATCCAAGCCAGCACCGAGCATCGCAAGCCAGCACCGAGCATCGCAAGCCAGCACCGAGCATCGCAAGCCAGCACCGAGCATCCCAAGCCAGCACCGAGCATCCCAAGCCAGCACCGAGCATCCCAAGCCAGCACCGAGCATCCCAAGCCAGCACCGAGCATCCCAAGTCAGCACCGAGCAGTATACAGACTCTAAAGTATTTAAAGTGAAAGTCATTTATTGCCTGCATTTATTACTATTGCATTTAAAATAAAAGGTCCTTTAATATTCATATTGATTGTTATAGCATTTAAACTAAAATGTCTGAACCTGGTATTACCATGCCACTGTTAGAGGATACAAAGATAGATAGGATAGAAGGTGAAGAGCAAGAGAACCTGTCTGAGTTAAAAGAGTCTAGTCTTGCCTCAAAACAAATATAGCCCAAACAAATGAAATAAGACGTTCATCACGTGCCAGCAACCCGACCTCAAAGATGCTGGAATAAGTTCGCCAGGATGTATGATAGGTGCAAATCATACATTAAAGACATTCGTAGAAAGCTAAAGCACAAAAGTATAAAAAAGTAACTTGAGTGATATGTTAGAGACGGTAGAAGAATCTGAGTTTATGGCAGCATATGTCAACCTGCGGTCATTTACGACACCTTCCCAGGACATTGTAAGGAACATGGACACATGTACTGCTATTATCTGCAGCAAACTATGATGAAGTTAAAGCAAGAAGGAGATTGAAGGAGCTTTTTATAAGAGACTATGCTAAGTCCTTAGGTGGAACCACAATCTCAAGTGGGACTTTCTTCGCTATCAGAAGTTTCAGCCCTATATCAGAGTCCTCAAGTACTTCAGCCAAAAGAAAGGAATTAGCTGAACAACTTGCTGTCAAGAGAGCAGAAATTGAAATGGAAGCTGCCATCAAGACGCAGCACCAACTAATAGCTGAAAAGGATGCACAACGATATTAACTGGAAGCTGAAATGGAGGCACGGCGCCAACAGATGAAAAGTCTGGAAAGGCAGAAAGGCAGTTAAGATCATGGAAGCCAGCCTCAGAGTACATGAGGAGGATATGAATCAAAGTAGTCTTAGGTTCAAATCTGTACTAAGTGAAGAAACAGACTCCTATTTTCCTCCATACGCCCAGGAGAATGTAAGGAAATCTCCACTTAGCGAGAAAATAAGTCATTATCCTTCCATCCCTGCTCAGAAAGACAAAGAGAGGCTTAGTCCAGTGTCAGGAAAAAGGTATGTCAATTTACCTTCTATCTCTACCGGAAAAGATGAAGGGACTCGCCTAATTCAGAACTAAGTGAGAAAATAGAACCGTGCAATTCTATTCCTAGATGTCACGGCAACGGTCCAGAAAATGTTACAACTATTGTCCCAGCTGGACAACAGAGAACAGTCCTCGCTAGACTTCCCGTTCTGGAACCCACTGTATTTTCAGGAGACGTACTGAAGTTCATAGAGTGGAAGGCAAGTTTTGAAATGATCATCGAGCATCATTGCTTCAGTCCAGTAGTCAAGTTATTCTATCTTCAGAGATATGTTGGTGGAGAAGCAAAGCAAGTTCTTGAAGGTAACTTCTATAGAAAAGACGAAGAAGCCTACAAGCAAGCTTGGTAAAAATTGAATGCAAGATATGGTAGTCCTTTCTTAGTACAAAGAGTTTTTAGAGAGAAATGTAATAACTGGCCTAAAATAGGTCCTAGAGAACACTTCAGACTCCAAAAATATGGTGACTTCCTGCAAGCATGCAACAATGCCATCTCACATGTTCAAGGACTAGAAGTACTGAACTACTATCTAGAAAACCACAGGATGCTAGCTAAGCTACCTGAAGAAGTGGCTTCTAGATGGAATCGCTGTGTGACTGAACAGTTAGATCTAGGTAAGAACTTCCCAAGTTTTAAAGAGTTCTCTGAGTTCATCAATAAGGAAGCACGAATAGCATGTAATCCAGTAACAGCATCTTATGTCTTAAAAACCTTAGAAGAAATCCCTATCCCAGTTTTGCCATATACAAACCTCTGCTCTGCATAGGTGATAGGGAGGTAAATTTGTAAAAATCGTCTGTTCCATTGGTGGGTGACTTTAACCCAGTTTTGCCGGTGAAAAACCCCTGCTCTGCATAGGTGATAGGGAGGTAAATTTCTAAATATAGTCTGCTACCATCTTGGGTGACATTAATAAAGTTTTGACATATACAAACCCCTGCTCTGCGTAGGTGACAGGGAGCTAAATTTGTAAAAATTGTCTGTTCCATAGGTGGATGACATTAACCCAGTTTTGCCTGTAAAAAAAACCTGCTCTTGCATAGGTCACAGGAAGGTAAATTTGTAAAAATCGTCTGTTACATTGGTGGGTGACATTTTACTATTTTTGCCGTATACAAAACCCTGCTCTGCATAGGTGACAGAGGTAAATTTGTAGAAAATCGTCCATTACTTTTTTAAGTGACATTAACACAGTTTTACCATATGCAAGCCCCTGCTTTGCATAGGTGATAGGGAGGTAAATTTGTAAAAATCGTCTGTTCCATTGGTGGGTGACTTTAACCCAGTTTTGCTGGTGAAAAACCCCTGCTCTGCATGGGTGACAGGTAGGTAAATTTCTGAAAATCGTCTGTTACATTGGTGGGTGACATTTAACCATTTTTGCCGTATACAAACCCCTGCTCTGAATAGGTGAGAGGGAGGTAAATTAGTAAAAATCGTCTGTTACATTATTGGGTGACATTAACCCAGTTTTGCCATATAAAAACCCCTGCTCTGCATAGGTGACAGGGAGGTAAATTTGTAAAAATCGTCTGTTCCACTGGTGGGTGACATTAATCCAGTTTTGTCGGTGAAAAAGCCCTGCTCTGCATTGCTGACAGGAAACGAAATTTAGTAAAAACTTCTGTTATTTCGGTGGGTGACCACAAAAAAGGAGGAGAGCGTCAAATAAGGGACGTGGCCCTGGTCGTGGTGCTGCTGGTGTTGGTGGAGCTCCTTTTGCAGGGAGAGGATGTGGTCAATCTGTGCCAGCTACACGCCCAAATGAAACACCTTCCTCAGATGCACGTAGACGACAAAGCCTTCAGCATTATTTAGTAGGCCCGAATGCCGCTCTACGAATGGTGAGGCCAGAACAAGTACAGTCATGGCCAAAAGTTTTGAGAATTACATAAATATTGGATATTGGAAAAGTTGCTGCTTAAGTTTTTATAATAGCAATTTACATATACTCCAGAATGTTATGAAGAGTGATCAGATGAATGGCATAGTCCTTCTTTGCCATGAAAATTAACTTAATCCCAACAAAAACTTTCCACTGCATTTCATTGCTGGCATTAAAGGTCATTGCTGGCATTTCAGCAATCGTCTTGTTAACTCAGGTAAGAATTTTCACGAGCACAAGGCTGGATATCATTATCTCAGGCTAATTGGGTTAAAATGGAAGACTTGACATGTTAAAAGGAGGGTGATGCTTGAAATCATTGTTCTTCCATTGTTAACTATGGTGTCCTGCAAAGAAACACGTGCAGCCATCATTGCGTTGCATAAAAATTGCTTTACAGGCAAGGATATTGTGGCTACTAAGATTGCACCTCAATCAACAATTTATAGGATCATCAAGAACTTCAAGGAAAGAGGTTCAATTCTTGTTAAGAAGGCTTCAGGGCGTCCAAGAAAGTCCAGCAAGCGCCAGGATCATCTCCTAAAGAGCATTCAGCTGCGGGATCGGAGTGCCACCAGTGCAGAGTTTGCTCAGGAATGGCAGCAGGCAGGTGTGAGCGCATCTGCACGCACAGTGTGGCGAAGACTTTTGGAAGATGGCCTGGTGTCAAGAAGGGCAGCAAAGAAGCCACTTCTCTCCAAAAAAACATCAGGGACAGATTGATCTTCTGCAGAAAGTATGGTGAATGGAATGCTGAGGACTGGGGCAAAGTCATATTCTCCGATGAAGCTTTTTTCCGATTGTTTGGGGTATCTGGAAAAAGACTTGTCCGGAGAAGAAAAGGTGAGCTCTACCATCAGTCCTGTGTCATGCCAACAGTAAAGCATCCTGAGACCATTCATGTGTGGGGTTGCTTCTCATCCAAGGGAGTGGGCTCACTTACAATTTTGCCCAAAAACACAGCCATGAATAAAGAATGGTACCAAAACATCCTCCAACAGCATCTTCTTCCTACAAACCAACAACAGTTTGGTGAAGAACAATGCATTTTCCAGCACGATGGAGCACCGTACCATAAGGCAAAAGTGATAGCTAAGTGGCTAGGGGACAAAAACGTTGACATTTTTGGTTCATGGCCTGGAAACTCCCTATTGGGAACTTGTGTTCAATCCTCAAGAGGCGGGTGGACAAACAAAAACCCACTAATTCTGACAAACTCCAAGAAGTGATTATGAAAGAATGGGTTGCTATCAGTCAGGAATTGGCCCAGAAGTTGATTGAGAGCATGCCCAGTCGAATTGCAGAGGTCCTGAAACAGAAGAGCCAACACTGCAAATACTGACTCTTTGCATAAATGTCATGTAATTGTCTTTGAAACGTATGAAGTGCGTGTAATTATATTTCACTACATCACAGAAACAACTGAAACAAAGATCTAAAAGCAGTTTAGCAGCAAACTTTGTAAAAACGAATATTTGTGTCATTCTCAAAACTATTGGCCACGACTGTACAGTCGCTAGTAGATTGGGTGGCTAACAGTGCCTCCATTACCTTCACATTGTCTCCTACCCAATCCACTGATGAAATCTCAGAGTTGGCACCTGCAGGCCATGGGCATCTATCTAGCACCTCACCCCCTTGCAAATCAGAGAAGCAGTCTGAGCCCCAAGTAATGCAGCAGTCTCTTATGCCTTTTGATGACTCTGCTGGCAAGGTTTTACAGGGCCATCCACCTAGCCCTGCCCCAGAAGTCGAAGAGACTGATTGCACGGATGCCCAACCACTTATGTTTCAGGATGTAGACATGGGAGGACCACCATAGCACATGTCTGATGATGACAAAACACAGGTGCCAACTGTTGCGGCTTTCTGCAGTGTGCAAACCGACAAGGAGAGCAGGGGTGAAAACTGGGTGGAAGATGATGTGGAGGACGATGAGGTCCTAGACCCCACATGGAATCAAGGTCATGCTAGTGACGGGTGCAGTTCGGAGGGAGAGGCGGTGGTCGCACAGAGCCACTAGCACAGCAAAAGAGAGAGCAGGGTGCAAAAGCAGAGCGGCCGTCCCCTAGACAGTACGCCTGCTACTGCATACTGCACCCAGGGACCGAGCACAACAAAGCCAGCTCCAAGGAGTTCCCTGGCGTGGCAGTTCTTCAGACAATGTCAAAATAGCAAAAGCAGATGCAACAGTACTAAACCCTCACACTGATAAAATTGAGGGGTTAGTTCGACATATCCTACTAGGAGAGCATGCACCTGCTTTTGCTCAATTTTATCAGTGTTAGGGTTTAGTACTGCCGCAGAGTGCACCTGCTTTTGCTATTGTTATGTTTTTGTTTGTTCTCCACATCCACAATATCGCTATCGTATGTAGGATGGTTATTGTGGTACTTGTAGTCCGTTGCTGGCATCTTCCATTGTATTCATTTTTTGCTGTTGATTGCCCCTAGCAACGGACTACAAGTGCAGGATGTGCTCCCCTAGATACATGCACAACTGCATATGGGTTGAGCATATCCTGCTTGTTAAACACCACACCACGTTTTCTAATGATCTTCAGACAATGTGCAGACAAGACACGAGTGATTTGCATACTGTGCAATCAGAGCCTGAAGCGAGGCATAAACGTTCTAAACCTGAGCACAACCTGCATGACCAGTCATCTAAGTGCAAAGTACGAGCTGCAGTTGATTAAACACCTCCAAAACCAAAAAAGGTCTCAGGCTCCTCTTTCTCCCTCTTCTACTGCAGTCTTGGCCTCTTTCTCCACCTCTGGAGTGACAGTGGCAAACAGAGGATGTGGCAGCAACGCCACCACTTCTGTCACCTTCAACAAGCAGCACCACAATGTCCCATGGCATTCAGCTGTCTATCTTCCAAACAATGGAGCGAAAGAGGACATACACCCATACCTACCCGTGATCCCTGGCCCTAAATGCCAGCATTTCAAAATTCCTGGCCTTTGAAATGCTGTCATTCTATCTGGGGGAGTTTTAAAAACCTTATCGCCTTGGCCGTCCCACAGTACATTGTTCCCAGCCGCCACTACTTTTCCAGGCGAGCCATCCCTTACCTGCACAAACAAGTGGGGGACAAAATCAGGTGTGCACTGCGAAACGCCATCTGTGGCAAGCTCCACATAACTACCGATACGTGGACCAGTAAGCACGGGCAGGGACGTTATATCTCACTGACAGCACACTGGGTAAATGCAGTGGTGGCTGGGCCTGAGGTGGATAGTTGTTTGGCACATATCCTTCCACCACCCAGGATTGCAGGGCATTTCTCTTTGCCTCCTGTTGCCTCCTCCTCTGCCTACTCCTCTTCCTCCTCTAACACCTCCTCATCCGGTTAGCACAACACGTTCACCATCAACTTCAGCACAGACAGGGCAAATGACAGGAGGCAGTTTTTAAACTCATCTGTTTGGGGGACAAACCCCACACCGCGCAGGAGCTGTGGACGGGCATGGAACAACAGACTGATGAGTGATTGGTGCCACTGAGCCTCAATCCCGGCTTGGTGGTGTGCGATAATGGGCGAAATCTCGTACCTGCTCTGGGCCTAGCTGGTTTGACCCCCATCCCTTGCAGGGCACATGTGCGGAATTTGGTGGTGCAGAAATTCCTGAAAAACTACCCCGATATGTCAGAGCTGCTGCATAAAGTGCGGGCCGTCTGTGCGCGCATTCGGTGTTCTCACCCTGCTGCTGCTCGCTTGTCTGCGCTGCAGCGTAACTTCGGCCTTCCCGCTTACAGCCTCGTTTGCGATGTGCCCACAAGGTGGAACTCCACCTTGCACATGCTGGAGAGACTGTGCGAGCAGGTGAAGTTTCAGCTGCAGAACGCACAGGTGAGTTGCTCTGCGAAACAGCACCACTTCACCGCCACTAAGTGGGCCTCCATGCGAGACCTGTGTGCCTTATTGAGCTGTTTTGACTACTCCACTAACATGGCCAGTGCCGATAACGCCGTTCTTAGCATTACTATCCCACTTCTATGTATCCTTGAAAAAATGCTTTGGGCGATGATGGAAGAGGATGTGGCACACGAGGAAGAGGAGGAGGAAGAGGGATCATTTCTACAGTTATCAGGCCAGCCATTCACAAGTGGCTCAGAGGGTGGGTTCCTGAACCAACATAGGCCAGGTACACAATTGTCCAGCCAGGGCACAGTTCTGGAGGATGAGGATGAACCGTGTTCACAGCAGCTCAGGGCCATCACTGCAGCGTGGCTGGGGGGATACCGAGGACAGTGATAATACACCTCCCACAGAGAACAGCTTGTCGTTGCCTCTGGGCAGCCTAGCACACATGAGCGACCACATGCTGCAGTGCCTGCGCCACGACCGCCTAGTTGCCCACATTCTAACTTGTGCTGATTACTATGTGGCCACCCTGCTGGATCCCCATTACAAGGACAAAGTGCCGTCCTTAATTCCCTCAATGGAGCGTGATCGTAAGATGCGTAACTACAAGCGCACGCTGGTAGATGCACTGCTGATGGCATTCCCACCTAACAACGGGGCCTCAGTGGAAGCACAAGGCGAAGGTAGAGGAGGAGGAAGTGGTCGCCAACGCAGCCGGGGCACTGCCAGCACCTCAGAAGGCAGGGTTAGCATGGCCGAAATGTGGAAAAGCTTTGTCACCACGCCACAACAACCAGCACCACCAGCTGATATGCAACATCATAGCAGGAAGCAGCATTTCAGCAACATGGTGGAGTAGTATGTGTGCACATGCCTACACGTACTGAGTGATAGGGTCTGCCCCATTTAACTTCTGGGTCTCCAAATTGGGCACATGGCCTGAGCTTGCCCTTTACGCCTTGGAGGTGCTTGCCTGCCCTGCAGCCTGTGTATTGTCTGAACGTGTATTTAGCACGGCAAGGGGCGTTATCACGGACAAACGCAGACGCCTGTCCACAGCTAATGTGGACAAGCTGAAGTTCATTACATTGAACCAGGCAAGGATCCCACAAGACTTGTCTGTACCTTGTGCAGTATAGATATTTCATACCAGCCTCAACCATCCATTCTTGTACGCAAGTGCACTTATTTTTTGTTTTATTTTATATGTCCCAATATTTTGGGGGCTACCAAAACAGTGTTGGCTACCTCCTCCACCCCCGTGTCCACCTACACCGCCACGGTCACTGCCTCCTCAACCCCCCACTCCACATCCACCTCCTCCTTTTAGTTCAAGACTGTTATTTTTATTTCCCTATCCACATTTGTTTGCAAAGCACTTACCATGCTCTTAAGCACATTTTGCTGCCTTTTGCAGCCCTCTAGCCCTTTCCATGACAGAAGAGAGCCATTTTGGTGTCCAAAAGTTCGGGTCCCCATTTACTTCAATGTGGTTCGGGTTCAGGGTCACGTTCGGGTCAAGTTCCGGTCCCGAACTTGAACTTTGTGAAGAAGTTGGCCTGAACCCGGCGAACCCGAACTTCCAGGTGTTCGCTCAACTCTAGTTATAACTTTAAAACGCTTTTATTTAGTCATTCTGAGATTGTTTTCTCGTCACATATTGTACTTCATGACAGTGGTAAAATTTGCAACTTTCCAAATTTCAATTTCTATACTTTTAGAATAGTAATACCTCCTAAAATAGTTGGTTTAACTGCAGCCTGCCAGCGCTGATCATAAGCTGGCAGGCTGTAGTAGTTAAAAAAAAAAAAATAATCGCATATCAGACGCTGTTTTGTTAACAGCGTCTGATATGCCTGCTGCCTGCTCCTCCGGTGGTCCCTTTTGCTTGGGACCACCAGAGGAAACATATGTAAGTGCACCAATCACCACACAGACCCCCCCACCCCCCCGTCACTGATTAACCCCTGATCACTCCATGTCAACCCCCTGATCACTCCATGTCAACCCCCTGATCACCACCTGTCATCCCTCCGTCACTAATCACCCCCTGTAAGGCTCATTCAGACATCCGTATGTTTTTTGCGGATCCAAAGATCCACAAAGCACGGACACCGGCAATGTGCTTTCCGCATTTTGCGGATCCTCACATTGCCAGAACCATATAGAAAATGCCTTTTCTTGTCCGCAATTGCGGACAAGAATAGGACATGCTCTATCTTTTGCGGAGCTGCGTCCTGAGGTTTCGGGGCCGAAACGCGGAAGTTCGCGGCCGCAGCTCTGCAAATGCTGACGTGGAGAGCACATAATGTGCTCTCCGCATCACCGCCGGCCCCATTCACAC
Organism: Bufotes viridis; assembly: GCA_033119425.1. Classification (NCBI taxonomy): domain Eukaryota; kingdom Metazoa; phylum Chordata; class Amphibia; order Anura; family Bufonidae; genus Bufotes; species Bufotes viridis. The sequence goes on along the minus strand of CM065591.1, from coordinate 201,477,483 downwards.
TGAATGGGTCCGCATCTATTCCGCAGAATTGCGGAATAGATGCGGACATTTTTGCGTACGTGTGAATGAGGCCTTACTTCGTAAGCACTCCTATGTCCTTTCCCCTCTTTTTTTTTTGCATATTTTTTGGGCAGAGGTTTTTTCATCCACATTGATTGATGCGAATGAAGAAATCTGTGCTGTTCATTTTTTCTTTCAGCCCAGAGGCTGAACGGAAAAAAAAAATCTCATTACCGGTATGCTCAATATAAGGAGAATAGCAGAAACTCCTCATGCTGGCCATACATGTAATGATTGCGGAGACCCTCAAATGCCAGGGCAGTACAAACACCTCACATGTGACCCCATTTTAGAAAGAAGACACCCCAAGGTATTCCATGAGGGGCATGACGAGTTCATAGGAGATTTTTTTTTTTGGCACAAGTTAGCGGAAATTGTTTTTCTTTTTGTTTTTTTCTTACAAAGTCTCATATTCCACTAACTTGTGACAAAAATATAATTTTACATGAACTCACCATACCCTTCACGGAATACCTTGGGGTGTCTACTTTCTAAAATGGGGTTACTTGTGGGGTATTTATACTGCCCTGGCATTTTAGGGGTCTCTAAAGCGTGAGAAGAAGTCTGGAATCCAAATGAGTAAAAATGTCTTGTGAAATCCTAAAGGTACTCATTGGAATTTGGGCCCCTTTTCGCATCTTGGCTGCAAAAAAGTGTCACTCATGTGGTATCGCCGTACTCAGGAGAAGTAGGGCAATGTGTTTTGGTGTGTATTTTTACATATAACCATGCTGGGTGTGAGAAATATCTCTGTAAATGACAACTTTTTAATTTTTTATTATACAAAGTTGTCAGTTTACAGAGATATTTCTCTCACCCAGCATGGGTATATGTAATAATACACCTCAAAACACATTACCCTACTTCTTCTGAGTACGGCGATACCACATGTGTGCCACTTTTTTGCAGCCTAGGTGCGTAAAGGGGCGTAAAGTCCAACGAGTACCTTTAGGCTTTACAGTGATGCTCACAATTTAGCCCCGCCCAAAATGCGAGAACAGTAAACACACCCCACAAATGACCCCATTTCGGAAAGTAGACACCCCAAGGTATTCACTGAGCGGCATAGTGAGTCCGTGGGAGATTTTTTTTTTTTTTGCCATAAGTTAGCAGAAATGGAAACTTTATTATTTTTTTTTCCTCAGAAAGTGTCATTTTCCACTAACTTGTGAAAAAAAATGAAATGATACATGAACTCACCATGCCCCTCCACGAATACTTTGGGGGTGTCTTCTTTCTAAAATGGTGTCATTTGGGGGGTATTTATACTATCCTGACATTCTAGCACCTGAAGAGCTGCTTCAAAATGCGAAAATTCACTTTTTTGCACCATAGTTTGTAAACGCTATAACTTTTACCCAAACCAATAAATATCAACTTATTGCAGTTTTTTTTATCAAAGACATGTAGAACAATAAATTTAGAGAAAAATTTATATAGAAATGTATTTTTTTTTTTTTAAATTGCAACAGAAAGCGAAAAGTGTCATTTTTTTGCAAAAATGTTGTAAATTTTTTTATTAATAGCAAAAAATGTAAAAATGTCAGCAACAGTGAAATACCACCAAATGAAAGCTCTATTAGTGAGAAGAAAAGGAGGTAAAATTCATTTGGGTGGTAAGTTGCATGACCGAGCAATAAACCGTGAAAGTAGTGTAGTGCAGAATTGTAAAAAGTGGTCTGGTCATTAAGGGTGTTTAAGCTAGGGGGGCTGATGTAGTTAAGGACCAGTTCAGTTATGAAGTCACTTTGTGGGGCATACATATTAGAAACCACCCATAAATCACGACACCCCTTAAGCTATTCAAAACTGATTTTACAAACTTAGTTAACCCTTTAGGAGTCCCACAAGAATTAAAGGAAAATAGAAATAAAATTTCAAAATTTCACATTTTTTTTAGCAGATTTTCCATTTTAATCCATTTTTCCTGCAACACATCAAGGGTTTACAGCCAAACAAAACTCTAAATCTGATGTATGGGCACACAACAGGCTTCAGAGTGGAAGGAGCACCATAGAGAGCAGATTTAGCTGGAATGGTAATTGGGAGCTATGACACATATGAAGACACCCTGAGGTGGCCTTAAACCCCCAAAAAGTTATTTCCCATTTTGGAAACTAAACCCCTCAAGGAATCTTTCAAGGTCAGTTTTGAGCATTTTGACCTCAAAAGTGTTTCCTAGAATTAGGAAACACTTGGCAGTGAAAATGAAAAACTGCAATTTTTTCACTAAAAAGTTGTTATACACCAACATTTTTCACTTTCCCAAAGGGTAACAGGACAAAATGCACCCCACATTTTGTTCCCTATTTCCCCCCTAATACGACAACACCCCATATGTGCTCAAAAACTGATGTATAGGCGCACAGCAGGGCTCTAGAGGCAAACAGTAAAATATGGATTTTGCTAGCCTGAATTGGCAGACATGACTTTTAGGTGCCATGTCGCATAAAAAAAATTCCTGAGGTCCCCAGAAATTAAAAACCCCAAGAAGTGACCCCATATTGAAAAGTGAACCCCCGTACGAACATTTTAAGGGGTGGAAAGGGTACTTTTCAGCAAACAGGTGTCTCACAGAAGGCAGAAACACTTGTCAACCGATTTAAAAGTACATGGCAATGAAAATGAAAAATTACTAGCAGACCCCAATTTTTCACTTTCACAAGGGGTTAAAGTAGAAAATGCACCCCACATTTTGTTCACCATTTTCTCCTCATTCAGGAAACACCCCATATGTGCTTGTAGCCTGCTATATTGGTGCACAGCAGGCAAACTGCAAAATATGTATTTTGCTGATAGGCCTGAATTGGCAGACATGGATTTTGGGTGTGATGTCGCATTAAAAAAATTTGTAGGTCCCCAGAAAAAAAAAAATAAAGTGACCCCATTTTGAAAAGTGCACCCCCATCCAAACATTTTAAGGGGTGGAAAGGGCACTTTTGACCTAACAGGTGTTTCAGAGAAATGAATATGTAGTGGTTGGTAAAAAGTGGATATATAAGCTATGCCGACTAAATCAGAGATATAAGGTGGTAAAGCTACAGGTTACATAAAGGATGAAATTAAATTAATACTCCATGGATGAGTGGTAGATTCTGAAACAATCCTGCATGCACAGGCCAGATTTTTCAGGGCAGGTTTCGCAGTGATAAATGTTGAATTTGCTTATCCCCCTTTTGGAACACACCCTGCATCTTTTTTGGGTCCTTCCCTTCCTTGCTGTCTGGGGGACTTTACCTGGAAAATGTTGCCCTGGTACAACACGGGCACCATGACTTTCTGAAGTACTGGGGCCCTCCCCAGCCTGGCTTTGAAAAATTAGGGCCTTGATAACCACCTTTTGGAACTAAAGGAAAGTTCCTGTGTGGCCTGCAGATTAAAATAGCATGTACACATTGCACATTGCCATCTGTACAATGTGTATGTCCAGCTTTTTGTACCACACTTTTGTTTTTTGTGAGGCACTGTAGGGCTTCAGAAGTTGATCAAGGATGCTAACTGGTTTGGGGATAGTGGTGGTGGTACCTTGTACAGCGGCAGTGGAGCTGTGAATCGTGGTCAGTAAAAGGACATCCCTCTTGTCCTTGTATGTAACTGCCAGCATGTTCTCATGGAGGAGAGCCCTGCTTTCACCCAATCTCAGGGATTGCCCTACCAGGGATCTAGGGAGGCCTCTCCGATTTTTGTGCACTGTGTCGCAAGCCACAGTATCTCTGGCAGTTAGGGACATGAATAGGGGTATGCTGGAATAATATTTATCCACATAGAGGTGGTTACCCTTATCCAGCAGTGGGTGCAGTAAGTCCCACACTATCCGGGAATCTTTCCCTTCGTAAATGCGGAACTTGTGGGTGTACCTGGAGTTACTCTCACAAAGTTTGTAAATCTTAAGGCCATACCTTGCACGTTTGCTAGGCAGATACTGGCGGAATATAATCCTCTCTTTGAAAAGTAATAGGAACTCATCTACACAGACATTTTTATCAGGGGTGTACAAATTAGGTGGTGTTAAATTGGTCAAGGACAGGCTAACCTTGAAAAGACAGTCAAATGTCGGGTCGTTATGGGGTGGGCACTGTGCATTGTCGTTGTAATGTAGGAATTTCCCAAATTGACTCAAAACGCTTCCGGGTCATGGTCTTACTGTAAATTGGAGTCTGGTAGAAAATGTCCAAACTCCAATATTGTCTAACGTTTGGCTTCTTAACAACGCCCATATGCATCACGAGTCCCCAAAACTTCATCATCTCTGCTGTATTTACTGGGGTCCAACCTAGGGGTCTAGCATATGGCGATGTGGGGTTCTGAGCAATACATTTTTGGGCGTATAAATTGGTTTGGGCAACCATTAAATTTACAAAATCTTCAGAGAAGAAGATTTAAAAAAAAAAAATCAGTGCAGCCTGCACTATCTATCTGTATTCTGGAGCTGCCCACAAAATCCAGAATTTGGGGCTGATAATCGTCAGGTAGTGGGGTTCATAGGGTTCACTTTGGGGGCTGCCTCTGCTACTACCCTGGGCGCCTTCTTGAAGGTCCCTCATCACTGGATGATGATGATGAGGGGGTAGAGGAATAGAGGAAAGTGGCAGCCTCTTCTCCCTCACTGGCAGACTCAGTATCGGAGGCAAGGATGGCGTATGCCTCTTCAGCTGAGTATACTCGTTGGGACGGACAGGCCATTTTTATTTTATTGGAGTGTGACGTGTGAAATGTGTAAACCTTTATTTATTGTGAGGGGTGTGTATGTTGTGTTTTCACACGTGAAGGAGCTTGTATTAAATTTGAATAGAAAAAAAAGTAAAAAAAAACGAGAAAAAAAAATGTGCACAGTAAAGTGAGCAGACCGGTCAGAAAAATGGATGTTTCTGATCAGCGCTCAGTAGGTGCAGGACGCATGCACAAACACAGATATTATGTGCGTGCAAAAATCTACACTAACACTACCTAAAATTGATACCATAACACAAAATATATTTTTTTCACCAAAAAAAAGAAAACTGAGCACAAAAGTGACCAGTAAACAAATTGTACTTAATGGTGCTCAGGGTTGCAGAACACATGCAAGCTGACATTTGGTGCGTCCGTGTAGACACTGCAGTATAAAGATTTACTGCAGATACAAAAAAAAAAGAACACTAGCTAAATATTAACTTATAGATATATAAGCTCCTAACTATTAGTTCTTAAAAAATAAAATGAAGGCACAGATGAAAAAAATAAAATCTGCACCAACTGTCGTAATAGAGGAACAAAAAACGGTCATAGTGCCCAATTCCACGGTGACTGGGGTAAGATGAGTTCGGTTGAGGGAGCAGGGAGGTTTTACCGTCCACTGCAGCCTTGATCACTGCGATTGGCCAGCTAATCGCAGCTCCAGCACTGTATAAAAACACTAAGGGAGCTGCAAGGAGTGTCAGATGGGGGTTCCTGGTGCTGAAGCAGACAGCACCAGTCTCTCCCGCGGTCAGGCAGGGGACACCAGTGTTTGGCACTGCCTGCCAGCACAGTTATTAGCCACCACAAAGCTTCAGCCAATGGCAGCGCTAAAGTGGCAGAGGGAACTTAAGAACCCTTATACATATATAAGACAGTGACTGGAAAGGTGCTATGTGGGGTATATATTCCACCTAGGGGTGAAGTAAGGGAACAAGACATGTTTGGGTGCTCTGTCTCTTTAAATGCAATGTTCTGGGTAGAATGAGTCCAGAGTCCTGAGTCCAGACCTACTCTAATTCCTAGGATTCTCTGCAAAAGGCCTGATTAGCAGGTGCAGCTGGGCTGAGGCTACTTTTAAATCCTTAGGTACATTTGGTGCTCTATCCCTGGACCAAGCATGGAGACTGCTCACAAACATACAGGTTTCTGCTTATTGTTGGTAAGACAGAGAGGGAAGGTATGCTGGTTAGTGCTTGGACTAAGCAGGATTTTGTTTATTATATGTGGTACTATTTAGCATCTTGTAACCTTTATACTTGTCTGTTTATATGCTTCCAATAAATGCCAGAAAAAAAACAAGCTTTGGACATTTGAAGCCTGGCTGTGTCTCTATTAGGGCTCATGCACATGACCGTATGCATTTTGCGGTCTGCAAAAAACGTATCCACAAAAAATACGGATGACATCTGTGTGCATTCCGTATTTTGTGGAACGTAACAGCTGGCCCTTCATAGAACTGTACTATCCTTGTCCGTAATGCGGAGAATAATAGGACATGTTCTATTTTTTTGCGGAATGGAAATACGGACATACGAAAACGGAATGCACACAGAGTAACTTCAGTTTTTTTTTGCACACCCATCGAAACTAATGGTTCTGTAAACGGTCCGCAAAAAAACTGGAATGGACACGGAAAGAAAATATGTTCGTGTGCATGAGCCCATAGGCTGAGTGAATCGACCTTCGTGTCTATGATTCATTCAAATACTTTGATTTTAATGCTGTCTCCATACAGCATTAGGCCTCTTGCACATGAACGTGTGCACCCTGTGCCCGTATTGCGGACCGCATTTGCGGATCCGCAATACACGGGCACCATTTCGTGGCCATTCCGGCATCACGGATGAAGACCCATTCATTTCAATGGGTCCGCAAATCCGGAGATGAGGAATGAAATGACGTAACGCAACACTACGGAAGCACTACGGAGTGCTTCCGTGGGGTTCCGTTCTGTACTTTCGTCCCGCAAAGAGATAGAACATGTCCTATCTTTTTCCGGAACGGACAGATCGCGGACCCATTCAACTGAATGGGTCCGCGATCCACTGCGGCTGCCCCGCGGTCGGAGCCCGTGCATTGTGGGCCGCAGTTTGCGGCCCGCGGCACGGGCACGGGCCTCACACGTTCGTGTGCAAGAGGCCTTAAAATGTATTTGCTCTGTGGAGCCAAAGTTTATTTCGCCCGAAGTTATGTGAGACTTCTGTTATGTCTTACTGTATGCATACAGTATCTGCATATTGAAAACTAATTTAAAATGGCAATCCAAACTGGGCTTTGGTACTGGCTGGGGCTATGCCCAGCTTGGATTGCTACCGTATTTTCCGGCATATAAGATGACCCCCTACTTTTTCATTTAAAATATGGGGTTTGGGCTATACTCACCGTATAAGACTACCCCTCTTCCAACACAGACCAAATTAAAATTAAACAGACGATCCGAGCATGAGAAAACCACTGAGAGCAGGGAGAGGGGGCTGCTTCAGGAGCGACTGGCCGGGATGCAGCGCACGGTGGCTCAGCTAGAGGGCGCCTGTCCCTGAAGCTGGAGAAGGACAGCTTCTCCATTCCGGCTTGGAAGTAAAGAGGACCTTTCACTGGTCCAACAATTGTTAGATAATGATATATACTGTATGTGTAGAGCGGCGCCCAGGGATAATAGTAAGTGCAGGGAGATCCCTGGGCGCCGCTCTACACATACATATCATTATCTAACAATTGTTGGACCAGTGAAAGGTCCTCTTAAGTTCCAGCACGCAGTATACCGGCATATAAGACGACCCCTGACTTTTGAGAAGATTTTCATGTGTTAAAAAGTAGTCTTATACGCCAGAAAATACAGTATTTTAAATTGGTTTTCAATATGCAGATATGACTACAGTAGGAGTTAACCAAAGTCTCGCACAACTTTGGCCAAGAAGAACTTTGGATACAGCATTAAATTCTAAGTATTTAAAAAAAAAATCAACTTTTTTTGTTTTGTTTTTTTACTGTAGTAAATTTTGATACAGTACTACAGATTTTGCAAGCATTCTATACATCTGTACTCAGTTTTCAATGCAGGCTTTTTCTTTTTTTTGGCCATTCCGTGCATTGAGGATCGCAATTTGCGGTTCCCAATGCACGGGCAACATTTGTGCAGCGTCCGGAACGGATCTAAACCTATTCAACTTGAATGGGTCTGTGATCCATCCGCACCGTAAAAAAATAGAACATAGAACTCTGTAGTGGTTCCGTGCATCCGTTTCGCAACGCAGCTCCAGATTGCAGGCAACAATATGGCCACGGCCGGGCAACGGCTGTGTGCATGAGGCCTTAACTGTAGGACTTTTTTTTAACTAAATAATATATTATTCATATTTTTTTTTTGTTACTAAATTTTTCTCCTAAAAGCTATTTCAAATTTATAATAGCCCCTTCATGTGTAGAATCACTACATACATAAATCCATGGATCACTTTCACAACGGGGCCCCATGGATTGTGTGTACACCACTATTCAGGACGTTGATTAACTACTGAAAGCAGTTAGAGATAAAGTGATGAAATACAATGAATGTTGACTGAACTTACTTCCTTGGGGTCAAGGAAGTAAGTTCAGTTCAGGACGTAATGTTTCAGGGGTTGGAAGGAGGAAAAAAGAAATCTTTCTTTATTCACAAAAATGTGGCAGCCATGATAACGAGTGGAAAATCCAGACAAACACAATTTAATTCCCGCGTCAGTTAAATGCAAATACCCCTTTGACGCTGCGGATTCAGTACTCTGGGACCGCACACCAAAAATTGATGTACCGATTGCTAAAGTGGCACGCAGATCAATTTTGCCTTTTGATGACCTAGGGCAGCTTAAAGATACCATGGACAAGAGAGCAGATAGCTACCTAAGGCGAACATAGGAGTCAGCAGGGGTTTCCCTTAAACCAAACATATAGCTTTTACTGCTAGGGCCCTTATCTTATGGTTTAAGCAATTAGAGGACCAGATTAAGGAGACTCCTAGGGTCCTAGGGACCAGCTATTAGAATCTATCCCGGTTATTGCCAAAGCAGCTGACTTTCTAGTGGATGCTTCTGCCGATGCAGTTAGATTGTCTGCGTGTTCATCTTCCCTGGCTAATTCGGCTCACAGAGCCCTTTGGCTTAAGAATTGGTCAGGGGATGTGGCATCTAAAGATAGACTATGAAATATTCCATGTGAAGGAAAATACTTGTTCGGGTCTGACTTAGATGATATTCTTGAAAAAGAAGGAGATAGAAAGAAAGTGTTTCCCTCTTCCTATCGTAAGCAGAATCCCTCCTTTTGCCAGAATAGAAGATCCTCAGGTACAGAAAAGAGCCCGAATAAGAGATTCCAAGTGGAAATTCTCTTCTTCCAAATCCGAAGGGTTCTTGTTCAGAGGCCGTAATTCCATCACTGCCAAAAAAGACAACCCCCAATGACGCCAGGGTTGGAGGGAGGTTGTTGCACTTCCTCCCAGCCTGGTCAAAGATTTCCAACAGTACCTGGATTCTTCAGTACTTGCAAGAGGGATTAAGACTGGAATTCAAGAGTCTTCCCCCAGAAAATCTTTTGGTAACAGAGGTATTCCCGAGGGCTCAGGAGGCTCTAGAAAAGGAGGTAGAGAAACTTATTTTAAGAGGGGCGCTTATCTCTTGTCATCCATCAGAAGAAGGTATGGGGTTCTCCGCCGACCTTTTTCTTGTAAAAAAAAACTAAAACAAATGGAGAGTTCAGAACCATCATACATTTAAAGAAGTTCTTGGTATACAGAAAATTCAAAATGGAGACATTGAAGTCAGTAATGGACCTCCTGTACAGGGACTGTTATATGGTGGTTCTGGACATAAGGGACGCATATTACCATCTCCCAATATACCAGGCTCATCAGGGGTTCTTGAGAGTGGCACTGAAGATGCAGGGATGTCTGAGACATTTTCAGTTCTAGGTGCTACCCTTTGGAATCTCTATGGCACCGCGGATCTTCTTTAAACATAAATCGCCTCTTGGCGGATACAAATACTGAGGAAGTCTATAGACTACATAATACTGAATTACCTTCCAACATTAAAATATAGCTTTTAATAGATAATTTTAAAAGACGTAACGTAAATAATCTGAAGATAAACTTCAAAAACCTTCTTTTCTCTGATACCAGGTCAAATCTTGATAAATGCGGACCCAAATATAGAACAATAATAAGGCTATACCAGATGAAGGGTTAAGCCCTCTTTACTTACAGTTTGTAGACAAATTTAGGAACCGTAGGGAATTGATGTCATATGTTGGATAACCTGGCAGGGTAAAAGATATAAATTATCCCTATTAAACCCTGGCTTCCCTATCTCTCCCTTAGCCCAGGGAAACCCCTCGATGGTGAGGGTCCCCTGTCCACGTTCCTAATACTGCTAATTGCCCTAAAATGACCCTTACCAAAGGAATAGGGTAGATAAGGAAAACAATATATATTGTCTACAAACAGATATATAATAAGTAAAGGATAGCCCGCAATAAAAAACGTCCCGACGCGGCGTTTCCCCAGCAGCACACTGGTTCGTCAGGGGATTGTATACCAGGACAAAAATCCGGGCATATAGGATTTTCTTGGTTCAGGGTATTTGATTATAAACCCTGACTCAAGATACCCAGTACAAAATATAATAAATATCTGGAGTATAACGTCCCTAAGTAGGGAAATGAAGACAGACCTGTGTGTGGATGAAGGCACTGAGATGAAGGCGTCTCACTGATGCTTTGAAAACTGGCGCCTTATATTGGTCCATTAATTGATAGCCACCTCCCCTCTACTTCCTCCTCTATGTAGTGTGGGGAGTCGCTCTGGTAGACAGCGGTGCGGGTGCAGTTTAGAGGCAAAACAAGGAGTCCAGATTGTGCAACAAACAGTGTTTTATTCACACTTGCACACAAAATGAAAGACAGTCTCTTGGTGACAGTTCACACACAACGGAAATAACGTAGCCAAACAAAAACAGTCCAACACAGGTTCAGTCACCTGGGAGGTGTAGGTGCAGGTTCGCACCACGCTGTCGGCCCAGCCGCAGGAGAATCCAGCTTCAGGTAGCCAGGAACAAAATACCTCCTTGCTGAGCTCTTTCCTCCTGGACAGAGAACTCCCAGCCCTGTCAGCAGCTCCAGGATAATCACACTCCTCAGACACAGCTGCTGGCTGCGTTTTATATCCAGCCCAAAACATGGACTGGACCGTGGGGAGCAGCCACCCACCCTACTCTTTAGCTGCTCCCAGTAAGAGCCGGCCCGGATCGGCTTTGCAGCCATGCTATTTAACAAAGTCAAACAGCACTAGCTGCTGCAGACAAAAACCCGGCTCTCACCTCACCGAGGCCAGCAACCTCGGTGACACGTACCTGCCATCACATATGACACCTTGCACCTTACCACATACCCCCCTTTGTTCAGCCCTGAGGGTGAACACACGTGAAGGCAGTGGACGCGGGACAGGGCATCTGCGTTGCCCTGCAAGCGGCCTGCCCTGTGTTCCACGGAAAACTTGAAATTTTGAAGAGATAGGAACCACCTGGTGACCCGAGCATTCCTCTCCTTGGCCTGACTCATCCATTTGAGGGGAATGGTCGGTCACCAGACAGAACCTCCTCCCTAACAGGTAGTAGCGGAGAGATTCGAGTGCCCACTTGATAGCCAGGCACTCCCTCTCCACTATACTATACCTGGACTCGGCGGGACTGAGCTTACGGCTCAGGAAGACAACGGGATGTTCTTCCCCGTTGACCTCCTGCGACAGTACCGCACCGAGGCCTACCTCCGAGCGTCGGTCTGTACGACAAACTCCTTGTTGAAGTCGGGTGTCACCAAAACCGGGGACCCACACAGGGCCGACTTCAGCGCGGAGAAAGCCTCCTCCGCCTTCTCACTCCAGCTAACCCTCCCAGACTTTCGCCCCTTCAACAGGTCTGTCAATGGCGCTGCTATTGTGGCAAAGTGGGGCACAAACCTCATGTAGTAACCTACAATCCCCAGGAACGACTTTACCTGCCTGGTGGTGACCGGTCGGGGCCAGTTACTGAATGGCCTCTACCTTAGTTACCTGAGGTTTGATGACTCCCCGCCCAATTACATATCCCAGATATTTTGTCTCCTCTAACCCTATGGAGCACTTCTTTGGGTTAGTGGTCAGTCGGCTTTCCTCAGGGCATCCACTACCGCCTGCACCTTGGGTAAATGGCTTTCCCAGTCGGTGCTGTGGATGACTACATCATCCAAGTAGGCCGAGGCGTACCGGCGATGTGGTCGCAGCACTATGTCCATTAACCTTTGGAAAGTGGCGGGGCGCCATGCAGGCCAAAGGGTAACACCTTGTAGTGATACAGGCCCTGCGGGGTAACAAATGCGGTTTTTCCTTAGCCGACTCCGTTAAGGGTACCTGCCAGTACCCTTTAGTGAGGTCCAGCACAGAAAAATAACGGGCTTGTCCTAAACTTTCAACCAGCTCGTCTACTCGGGGCATGGGATACGCGTCAAACTTGGATACTTCATTTAACTTGCGAAAGTCGTTGCAGAACCATAGCGTCCCATCCGGCTTGGGTATTAGGACTATGGGACTGGCCCACTCACTTTTCGACTCCTCAATGACCTCGAGCTTCAACATTAACTGTACTTCCTCCGCGATGGCCCGTCGCCGAGCCTCGGGTACCCGGTATGGTTTTAACCGGATCTTGGCCTGAGGCTCAGTGAGCGATGTCATGTTGGATGAGAGACGTGCGGCCAGGGAGGTCCGAGAACACATCCGTGTTCCGACTGATGAACTCCCTGACTTCCTGAACTTGTTTGGAAGACAGGCTGTCTGCAATTTTACCGTGGTTACTGCTTCACAGGCCTCGAACTGTGGGGCTGGACCCTTTTCACCTAGAAGCCCTGGCCGGGGCTGTGGTCGTCGGCTGTGTCCCTATCTTTCCACGGCTTAAGTAAATTCACGTGGTACACCTGCTCCGGCTTGCGCCGCCTGGCTGGTGTACTTTGTAATTTACTTCCCTACCTTCTCGATCACCTCATAGGGGCCCTGCCACCTAGCTAGGAACTTGCTGTCAAGGGTGGGTACCAGAACCAAAACCCGATCTCCCGGATTGAAGTCCCGTACCCGAGCCTGACGATTGTACACCCTACTCTGGGCTTGTTGCGCTGCCTCCATATGCTCCCGGACCAAGGGCAACACCCTTTCCATCCGGTCCTGCATTTGGGCGACATACTCAATGACACTTTTGTGGGGACAGGCTGTTGTTCCCACGCTTCCTGGCGATATCCAACAGGCCCCGAGGGTGTCTGCCATAAAGCAGTTCGAAGGGCGAGAGCCCAGTAGAGGCCTGGGGCACCTCTCGCACTGCGAACATGAGATAGGGCAGAAGCAGATCCCAGTCCTTCCCATCTCTAGACACCACCCTCTTTAACATATTTTTAGAGTTTGGTTAAACCTCTCCACAAGACCGTCTGTTTGCGGATGGTAAACGGACGTCCGTAACTGCTTTATACGCAACAATTTACACAGTTCCCTCATTACTTTGGACATAAAAGGGGTCCCTTGGTCTGTCAGAACCTCTTTTGGCAGGCCCACACGGGAAAACATCTCCATTAACTCTTTGGCAATGAGCTTAGCTGAGGTATGTCGCAGAGGCACCGCCTCCGGATACCGAGTGGCATAGTCGAGAACTACCAGAATGTGTTGGTGGCCCCTGGCAGACTTTGGTACAGGCCCAATTAAATCCATCGCGATTCGCTCAAACGGTACTTCAATAATTGGCAGAGGCACCAGGGGACTACGGAAATGTGGCTGGGGGCTAGTTATCTGACAGGTCGGACAGGACTTACAATAATTCTCTACCTCCTTGAACACACTGGGCCAATAAAATCGCTGCAGTATGCGGTCCTGGGTTTTCTGCCACCCCAGGTGTCCCCAAGAACATGTTGGTGGGCAAGCTCCATGACAAGCTTGCGATACGCTGTGGGCACCACCAACTGTTCAACAGGTTCGCCTCGGATTTGGTTCACCCGATACAACATATCCTGCAGAACAATAAACCGTGGGAACATTAATTCAGCCCCTGGTTTCTGGGGTTTCCCATCAATTTCCAGCACATTCTCCCAGGCCCTGGTTAGGGTTTGGTCCCGGTGTTGTGCGGTCCCAAAATTTTCCCCGGAGACATTGAGGTCTGCCAACTCAGGTCCCGGTGGCAAGTCCTCCGTGTCTCCCACCATTACACTCAGTGGGGTTGTCTCCCCCTCTACCGCTGGAGCAGTGGTCACCCCTACCGCCGGCCCTTCAGACTCGGGCTCCCAGGGTTCTGGCCTTCCAGCGGTATCAGGCCACTCTACTAGGGTCACCCCTGTCTCGGGTCCCTCAGATACCTTTATTGCCGGCCACAGCGCCGGAAAACCGGGAAGTCCCTCCCAAGTATTAGTTCGTGTGGGAGTTTAGTAGCGACAGCCACCTCGTGGGTCCACCTACCAGCCGCTGTGGACAAAGTCACTAGTGCAGTGGGATAGTCTTTCAGGTCTCCGTGGATGCACAGGACCCCGACTTTACGGCCAGTATACTCCGCAGGCCGTACAAGTGCAGCCCTTACCAGGGAGACTAAACTCCCGGAGTCCAGCAGAGCCACCGCCAGAGAGTCTCCCACCTCTACCTGACACAGGTGGTTATGGTCCTGCACCTCACGGGTGCCAGTTGCGCACAGCTTCCGTGCATACAGGGAGTGACGACCCCGTAGTTCATATCCATCGGCTCATCCCGATGCGGACAGTCGGCCCTGATGTGGCCTGGCTCCTGACACCTCCAGCATACCACGGGAGGCGGACTCGCAGGGGGTATATTCCGGGCAGGCCGCTCTGTCGCCGGACGTCGGAACTGGGGCAGAGGCCTCCGGGGTTTGACTGACCCCTTCCCCGCAAGAGTCCCCTGCAGGTTTCTGGTGGCCTCGTAGCGCTCCACCAGGTCGACCATCTCCAGGGCATTGGTGGGCGATACCTGGCCGATCCAGTGCTGGAGGGGATAAGGCAGGGCCCTCCAAAAGATGTCCGCCAACAGCCGATCCAGCATGGCAGTGGGACTTAGTAGATCGGGCTGCAGCCACTTTTGCAGCCTGTGCAGCAGATCGTAGAACTGCGGCCTAGCGGGTTCAGTCATTTTAAAGTCCCACTGGTGGACTCTTTGGGCGCGGACCAGCACGTTCACGCCCAGTCTGGCTAGGACCTCTCCTTTCACAGTGTCATAATCTGCCGCTTGGTCGTCCGACAAGTCGAAAAACACCTGCTGGGGTCCGGAAGCCAGGAACGGAGCGACCACCTCAGCCCACTGGTCACGGGGTAACTTTTCCCTCACGGCGACCTTCTCAAAAACCGCCAGGTACGTCTCAACGTCGTCTGCGGGGTCATTTTTGGGATCGCCGCACGGACCGCTTTCCGGGCATCTTGGACGTGGTGGGACGCTCCTGCCGCCTGTAACGCCATCACATGTTGTAGCAGTAGTTGGTTGGTCTCCCGCTGCTGCACGTTAGCCTCTATGAGAGCCTTCACAGCAGCCTCCATGTTGCCAGAAACTCCTGCTTGCAGCTTTGCTGGCTTAATATATTCCATACACTTTAGAAAAACAAAACTTCGGCGTTCACGCCAGCCTCACTGCGCATGCCCGCATCCGACACCAAATGTGGGGAGTCGCTCTGGTAGACAGCGGTGCGGGTGCAGTTTAGAGGCAAAACAAGGAGTCCAGATTGTGCAACAAACAGTGTTTTATTCACACTTGCACACAAAATGAAAGACAGTCTCTTGGTGACAGTTCACACACAACGGAAATAACGTAGCCAAACAAAAACAGTCCAACACAGGTTCAGTCACCTGGGAGGTGTAGGTGCAGGTTCGCACCACGCTGTCGGCCCAGCCGCAGGAGAATCCAGCTTCAGGTAGCCAGGAACAAAATACCTCCTTGCTGAGCTCTTTCCTCCTGGACAGAGAACTCCCAGCCCTGTCAGCAGCTCCAGGATAATCACACTCCTCAGACACAGCTGCTGGCTGCGTTTTATATCCAGCCCAAAACATGGACTGGACCGTGGGGAGCAGCCACCCACCCTACTCTTTAGCTGCTCCCAGTAAGAGCCGGCCCGGATCGGCTTTGCAGCCATGCTATTTAACAAAGTCAAACAGCACTAGCTGCTGCAGACAAAAACCCGGCTCTCACCTCACCGAGGCCAGCAACCTCGGTGACACGTACCTGCCATCACATATGACACCTTGCACCTTACCACAGTAGACATATCAAAAAAAATGTGCATGTACTGAAGGGGCAGATCTATATTGCCACTGATGGTTACTCATATATGTCCTATAAATATAAAGGATCTATATAAGCCCGGGGTCCAATTCTTTTGTAGTAACCACTACTTAGTTGGTGAAAGAACGCTATGTTGGAACGCAAATGCGTTCCACAGCCAAACCGGATGTTGTAATATGACGCGGTATGGAACGCAAATGCGTTCCACCGCTGAACCGGATGTTCTCATCTGCGCTCCACCGCGGATCTTCACCAAGCTCGTAGCAGAGATGACAGCCCATATAAGAGAAAGAGACATCCTGTTTGTTCCGTATCTGGACGATTTCTTGATTATAGCCCAATCCGAACAGACCTGTCTCACCCAGATGACACAGGTAATCTGCATTCTGAACTCTCTGGGGTGGAAAATCAATGCAGAAAAATCCAGAATGGTTCCTCAAAAGGTTCAACAGTTCCTGGGCATATTACCGGACTCTACATCTCAGAAAAGGTGCAGAGAATAAGGTCAGTGATACATCAACTTATTCAGAATCCTACTGTCAATCAGAAAGGGCATTTCAGCTCTGGGAACTTTAACCTCCTGCATTCTGGCTGTTCCATGGGCTCAGGTTTACTCCAGGAGCCTTCAATGGGAGATTCTCCAGACTTGGTCAGGAAAGGGAGAAGAGTTGGACCGAAAAATGTCTATATCCAGTCAGACATGCAATTCCCTAACTTGGTGGTTGTATCCAGTCAATCTTGTCCAGGGGGTTTCCTGGAGGATTGTGGATCCAATAGTAGTAACCACAGATGCCATTCTAGTTGGCTAGGGTGCTCACGTCCAGGGCAGGGTTCTGCAGGGCCCCTGGGAGGGATCGATATGTGCAGCTTCTTCAAATGTAAAATTGTTGATGGTGGTTCTTTTAGCCTTGCAGGAGATTTTGCCCTTGCTTGAGAACCATCATCTAAAGGTTTTGTCAGACAACGGTTCGGTTGTAGCTTATCTGAATCACCAGGGAAGGACCAGGTCCATAGAGTTACAACAAATAGCTGCTCAGATTTTTTTCTTTACTGGAAGGGAGAGTCCTGTCATTGTCGGCCCTTCAGGGTTCTCAAGAAGATACGAGAGGACAGGACTTCGGTGATCATGTTAGCACATTTTTGGCCCCATTGTGCTTGTCTCATGTGACTGAGGCTTCTTTCAGTCAGGGAGCCTTGGGTGCTAACAGAGATCCCCGACTTATTAAGCTAGGCCCCTCATCCACCCTCCAGTAAAGAGCCTTCACTTGACAGCCTGGTTTTTAAAAGGTCACTGCTAATGTATAGGGGATTGTCTGAATCCGTTATTTCCACCTTTCTTAAAAGTAGGAAACCGGTAACCACTAGAATTTATGCTAGAACCTGGGCAGCTTTCTTTGCTTTCCTGGGAATTGATCCTGTCCCACAGTGTAGTCTCTCTATTCCCTAGATTTTTAAATTTCTTCAGAGGGGTCTAGAGAATGGTCTTTCCCTTAGTACTATAAAGGTGCAGATTTCGGCTTTCAGCGTTTTGTTTGAGGTTAAATTAGCTGTTCATCCTGTTATCATGAGGTTTTGTAAAGCAATTGCAAGGGACGTTCCGTCTAGGATTTTCCAAGTTCCTCCTTGGAACCTAAATTTAGTGTTACAGAGTTTGATGAAGAGACCCTTTGAACCATTTTCTGAGATCTCTATCAGAATGTTGACTCTTAAATGTGCCTTTTTAGTAGCAATCACGTCAGCTAAAAGGATAGGGAAGATCCAGGACTTGTCCATCAATAACCCATATACTTCCATCCAGGAGAATATAATTGTTCTTAGACCAGACCCTTTTCTCCCAAGGTAGTGTTAAACTTCCATAAATCTCAGGAGGTACTGCTTCTGTCCTTTGGTACCAATCCCAGATGTCAGAAGGAGTTGGAGTTTGGTTGCTTGGACATTAGGAGATGTGTTCTAGCTTAACTGGATGCTACTAGAGAATGGAGGAAGTCAGGGGGCCTTATTTGTCCAGTATTCAGGTCCTAATACAGGAAAGGCTTCTAGCAAAAGTTCCATAGCCAGGTGGATTAAGCAAGATATCTGTCTAGCTTATGTTTCCTTACAGAAACCGGTACCTATGGGTTGGATGGCGCACTCCACAAGAGCAGTATCTACTTTGTGAACAGAGGTTACTGTTTAGCTTGCATTAATGTGGCACTCATTCGTACTGGATCCCGTCTTGTGGTGTCCGTTCAGGAATGACCATTACATGTCCTCCCTGGCTCCCCTTATCAGAGTTTGATGTCCAAGAATGTTATGTTTTTGTTTCTCAGTTTCGCAGGAACTTCTTAATTAGAATTCTCTTAGTATAATGCGGAAGTATTACCTTTTATGAATAACCAATCGAATCATTCGTTTCGATTTCCACCCCCTTGGCAGTGTGCTAGATTTGTCTATGATTATCTGTATAAAGATATATGCTTGTATGGAATAAAGTATGAGAGTGTATCTAATTCAGCGATGCGCCTGTGTCAGCTCTCTGAATTCTCATGAGAACATTTCAATTGGGCCCCCCAACAATTAGAGGTGTGGGTTTTGCCCCAACACCCCCCTAGAAGAGATCACCGATCCTCGCCTTAGGCTACTTTCACACTAGCGTTTTAGTTTTCCGGTATTGAGATCAGTCATAGGGGCTCAATACCGGAAAAAAACGCTTCAGTTTTGTCCCTATTCATTATCAATGGGGACAAAACTGAACCGAATGCTCCAAAATGCATTCCATTCCGTTTAGTTGCATTCACATACCGGAAAGGAAAACGCAACACGTTGTAGTTTGCTTTCCATCCTGGGATGCGGAGCATGACCCCGAATGCAAATCGGGACGGATTCGTTATCTCTGCCACAATAGAAAACAGATCCGTCCCCCATTGACTTTCAATGGAGTTCATGACTGATCCGTCTTGGCAATGTTAAAGATAATACAACCGGATCTGTTCATAAGGGATGAAGATGGTTGTATTATCAGTAACAGAAGCGTTTTTGCTGAACCCTGCAAGATCTTAGAAAAGCAAGAGCAGACATATGCTTTCTCCAAGAGATGCACCTGCGGTGTGGACATATCCACAAATTCCCTCAACACCATTATAACCAATGGTTCCATAGCACCTTACTTCAGCTTCTAGAGACACCAGCATAGGGATAGCCAAACACCCCCCCCCCCCCCATTTGCCCCAATAACTGTCCTCCAAGACATAGATGGTAGGTTCCTGTTTGTAAAGGGCAAATTGAGTAACGTGACATTCGCCCATGCTTGTCTTTATGACCCGATCAGAGGCCGGTCTAGGTGGATTAAATCTACTTAAATCCACTAAGCTCTTTGCAGAGGGAATGATTCTTATCCCTTAGTTCTGTACACAAAGCCTTGCAAGAGTTGCAAATGGTAGACACTTGGAGACTACACAACCCATCCTCCAGAGACTACTCCTTTCAGTCTACAGCCGACTGGTCATACCAGAGACTAGATTACGTCCTTGTCCCAGACAGCTTTATACATTTGGTCAAAAGGATCGATATTGGAGCCGTAACAGTTTGCAGACGAGCATATCTCCTGCATGTTATCCGCAGCGAGAATGAGAGCCAAGCTGCGCGGTGGACATCAGAGCCACGAAGCAGTAACATTATAGATACTGCTCCGTGCCTCTCCATGAGCCTTTCACTACAAAATCACTGTGACAACTTTATCTCACAGTGATTTTGTAGTGAAAGGGTCACCGAGAGGCACGGAGCAGTATCTATCATGTTACTGCTTCGTGCCTCTGATGTCCACCGCACAGCTTGGCTCTCATTCTCGCTGCGGATAACACACAGAAGATCTGCTCGTCTGCAAGAGCCCAAACATTCTCCAACTTGTTCAACCCATTTCAGCTGATGAGATCACTGCGACATTGGCATCTATGCCACTGGGGAAGGCACCAGGACCAGATGGCCTTCCAGTCGGGTACTATAAATCCTTCTCCCCTATCCTGATTCCTAGATTGGTTGCTTGGTGCGTCATGCTCATGTCTGGAGATCCTCTTACAAAATGAGCTTTCAACTCCACATTTACCATTTCGCTGAAAGAAGCGAAGGATCCTGAATTATGTGTTTCGTACCGCCCCATATCACTTTGCCCAGGTCCATAGGAGGATTTGGTCTACCAGACCTCTGACTTACTATAGAGCAATCCAGCTGAAGTGTTGAATCTCCTTCTGTGTTACTGGCAATGACGTACTAGAAGGGGACATTTAGCATGCTGCGCTAAGTGACCAACAACTTGCTAGCTTATGGGGCCTGACAGTGCCCAAGACTACGATAACTGGGCTGACTTAAGGAATCTATAACAATTTCCAATCCCTCAACAATAGCTCTCCCCTTCTGTCCCGACTCCCGTTTCTCTCCCTGACCAGTTAATTCCATACTATGTCCTCCCCTCTGCCCCCACGCTCCGAGTTTCTGGGTTAAGCTAAAGGATAAATCAGTTGAGGAACTCCTAACAGATATAGGATCTGCGGAGAATATTTTGTCTCACTGTTCCACAACACTCCCATCTGGTAACTTTCTAGAAAAACATGAATTCTCCCACTCCC
Source organism: Bufotes viridis (assembly GCA_033119425.1). Lineage (NCBI taxonomy): Eukaryota > Metazoa > Chordata > Amphibia > Anura > Bufonidae > Bufotes > Bufotes viridis. Next base: position 201,456,795 of record CM065591.1, on the reverse strand, counting down.
TCACAGCTTTGTTTGTGGCAAAAGGAGACTCTGTAGAACCCACCTGGTTAGAAAAATCAATCAACACTTCACCCGCCCACCCTAGGTGGATCTCCTTTCTCTATCATACCCTCTAAAACAGATTCCTTGCCCCGGTGTACATAGGTGGCTGTGAAAAAGAACTACAAAGATCATTTACTGAACCCGAAATTGTAACAATTAGCCTTAGGTCCCATGGGTTTTCTAGATGCGTTCGTATTCAAGAACACTCCTTCAAGGTCCTGACTAGATGGTACAATTATCCAAAAAAACTATTCCAACTGGGCCTCTCTCAATCAGACCTGTGCTGGAGGTGCCACTAAGACTCTGGTTCCCTCTTTCATATATTTTGGATTTGTCCAACTATACAGACATATTGGCAACAGATAGAATACAGGATCAATGCGCACTCAGATCCGATTGTCCCCAGAATCGGTTCTACTATGGTTACCAAATGATTTGTGGTCTCTATTAGCCCACAACCCACCCACTCTACTAGTACAGGTTGCACACATTTTAATTCCCCTGAAATGGCTCAGTAAAGATCCACCAACAATTGACTAGTGTTGAACGAACAGTTCGAGAATAGTTCGGGTTCGTACCGAATTTTGGGGTGTTCGGGACACGGACCTGAACCCGAACATTTTCAAACAAGTTCGGGTTCGTTGTTCGGCGATTACTTCCTGCTTTCTAAAGGTCTGCACAGCAGCCAATCAGCTAGCGTTTTACTTCTTGCCCTAAGAGCCCATCACAGCCATGCCTACTAATGGCATGGCTGTGATTGCCCAAGTGCAGCATGTGACCCAGCCTCTATTTAAGCTGGAGTCGCGTATCGCCGTACGTCACACTGCTCTGATTAGTGTAGGGAGAGGACGCAGATGCTGTGAGGGCGAGATTAGGCAGGAAAAAGTCAGCAAAAGCACCTAATGAAGTGATCGATCTACAGCTGTGAATGATTCAACTTCTGCTAGTTACTTGCGCACTGGTTTTTAGGCTGCACAGAGCGTTTTTCTGTCACTTTTTTTCTGGGGTGATCGGCGGCCATTTTGTGACTTGTTGTGCACCAGAACAAGCTGCCACCAAGTCCATCAATCCATCAATACTAGTTTTTTTTCTTGCTATATCCTACATCAGGGGCTTGGCTGTGCTAATTGTCACCCCTAGAAACAATTTCTATATTTTATTAAGGGGTTAAATACAATTGCCCAAATACCAATCCCCTAAATCTGGTGTTCCAGCTTTGGCTAGCCAAGTATAATACTGTCTGCTATCTGGCAAAGGATAGATTATTTTCTGTGGTGAAATTCTATTGTCAAAATAGCAATCCCCTAAATCTGGTGTTCCAGCTTTAGCTAGCCAAGTATAATACTGTCTGCTATCTGGCAAAGGATAGATTATTTTCTGTGGTGAAATTCTATTGTCAAAATAGAAATCCCCTAAATCTGGTGTCCCAGCACTGGCTGGCAAACTATAATAGTGTCAGCAAAAACATATATTTTGTTCTGGGGTGAAATTCAATTGCCAAAATGGCAATACCATAAATCTGGTGTCACAGCTGTGGATGGCAAAGTATAATAGTGTCTGCCAAAACATATATTTTGTTCTGGGGTGAAATTCAATTGCCAAAATAGCAATACCCTGAATCTGGTGTTCCAGCTGTTGCAGGCCAAGTGTAAATCTGTCCATAAAAGGATACCTTTCATCCAGGGCCTAAATACTAGCCCTAAAAGAGATATTCCCCTAAATCAGTGGTTACTGCTGTGCCTGGATTAGTGTAATACGCTACATAAATAAATAGGCAGATAGTGTTAGGTGCCTGTAAAAAAAAGGCCTGAATTTGAAATCAATACATTGGGCCAAATATTTTTTTTCTTATTGTTATGCTTGGTGAACGGTAACAATGAGGAAAACATCTAGTAAGGGACGCGGACGCGGTCGTGGTGGTGTTAGTGGACCCTCTGGTGCTGGGAGAGGACGTGGCCATTCTGCCACAGCCACACGTCCTAGTGAACCAACTACCTCAGGTTCCAGTACCCGCCAGAATTTACAGCGATATTTGGTGGGGCCCAATGCCGTTCTAAGGATGGTAAGGCCTGAGCACGTACAGGCGCTAGTCAATTGGGTGGCCGACAGTGGATCCAGCACGTTCACAACATTATCTCCCACCCAGTCTTCTGCAGAAAGCGCACAGGTGGCGCCTGAAAACCAAGCCCATCAGTCTGTCACATCACCCCATGCATATCAGGGAAACTGTCTGAGCCTCAAGTTATGCAGCAGTCTCTTATGCTGTTTGAAGACTCTGCTGGCAGGGTTTCCCAAGGGAATCCACCTAGCCCTTCCCCCGTGGTGAAAGACATAGAATGCACTGATGCACAACCACTTATGTTTCCTGATGATGAGGACATGGGAATACCACCTCATCGGAGTCCGACGTCTCTGATGATGACGAAACACAGGTGCCAACTGCTGCGTCTTTCTGCAGTGTGCAGACCGAACAGGAGGTCAGGGAGGAAGACTGTGTGGAAGACGATGCAGGGGACGATGAGGTCCTAGACCCCAAATGGAATGAAGGTCGTGCCACTGACTTTCATAGTTCAGAGGAAGAGGCAGTGGTGAGACCGAGCCAACAGCGTAGCAAAAGAGGGAGCAGGGGGCAAAAGCAGACCAGCCGCCGCCAAGAGAGTTCGCCTGCTACTGGCCACCGCCACCAGGGACCGAGCACCCCAAAGGCAGCTTCAAGGGGTTCCTTGGCATGGCACTTATTTAAACAATGTGCTGACGACAAGACCCGAGTGGTTTGCACGTTGTGCCATCAGAGCCTGAAGCGAGGCATTAACGTTCTAAACTACTGGCCTTTGAAATGCTGTCATTCAGGCTGGTGGACACAGACAGATTCAAAAAGCTGATGTCCATGGCTGTCCCACAGTATATTGTTCCCAGCCACTACTTCTCCAAGACAGCCGTGCTTTCCCTGCACAACCAAGTATCCGATAAAATCAAGTGTGCACTGCACAATGCCATCTGTGGCAAGGTCCACCTAACCACAGATACGTGGACCAGTAAGCATGGCCAGGGATGCTATATCTCCCTAATTGCATACTGGGTAAATGTAGTGGCAGCTGGGCCCCAGACGGAGAGTTCCTTGGCGCACGTCCTTCCGCCGCGAAGGATCGCAGGGCATCATTCTTTGCCTCCTGTAGCCTCCTCCTCCTACTCGGCTTCCTCCTCCTCTTCTTCCACCAGCTCATCCAGTCAGCCACACACCTTCACCACCAACTTCAGCACAGCCCGGGGTAAACGTCAGCAGGCCATTCTGAAACTCATATATTTGGGGGACAGGCCCCACACCGTGCAGGAGTTGTGGCGGAGTATTAAACAACAGACCGACGAGTGGTTTCTGCTGGTGGGCCTCAAGCCTGGCCTGGTGGTGTGCGATAATGGACAAAATCTCGTCGCAGCTCTGGGACTAGCCGGTTTGACGCACATCCCTTGCCTGGCGCATGTGCTGAATTTGGTGGTGCAGAAGTTCATTCACAACTACCCCGACATGTCAGAGCTGCCGCATAAAGTGCGGGCCGTCTGTGCGCGCTTCCGGCGTTCACATCCTGCCGCTGCTCGCCTGTCTGCGCTACAGCGGAACTTCGGCCTTCCCGCTCACCTTCTCATATGCGACGTGCCCACCAGGTGGAACTGCACCTTGCACATGCTGGAGAGACTGTGCGAGCAGCAGCAGGCCATAGTGGAGTTTCAGCTGCAGCACGCACGCGTCAGTCGCACTGCGGAACAGCACCACCTCACCGCCAATGTCTGGGCCTCCATGCGAGACCTGTGTGCCCTGTTGCGCTGTTTCGAGTACTCCACCAACATGGCCAGTAGCGATGACACCGTTATCAACCTTACAATACCACTTCTATGTCTCCTTGAGAAAACGCTTAGGGCGATGATGGAAGAGAAGGTGGCCCAGGAGGAGGAGGAGGAGGAGGATGAGGGGTCATTTTTAGTACTTTCAGGCCAGTCTGTTAGAAGTGGCTCAGAGGGAGGTTTTTTGCAACTGCAGAGGCCAGGTACAAATGTGGCCAGCCAGGACCCACTACTGGAGGACGGGGAGGATGAGGAGGAGGTGGAGGAAGATGAGGATGAAGCAGGTTCACAGCGGGGTGGCACCCGACACAGCTCAGGCCCATCACTGGTGCGTGGCTGGGGGAATACGGAGGATGATGACGATACGCCTCCCACAGAGGACAGCTTGTCCTTACCTCTGGGGAGCCTGGCACACATGAGCGACTACATGCTGCAGTGCCTGCGCAACGACAGAAGAGTTGCGCATATTTTAACGTGTGCGGACTACTGGGTTACCACCCTGCTGGATCCCTGGTACAAAGACAATGTGCCCACCTTACTTCCTGCACTGGAGCGTGATAGGAAGATGCGCGAGTACAAGCGCGCGCTGGTAGACGCGCTCCTGAGAGTATTCCCAAATGTCACAGGGGAACAGGTGGAAGCCCAAGTCGAAGGCAGAGGAGGAGCAAGAGGTCACCAACGCAGCTGTGTCACGGCCAGCTCCTCTGAGGGCAGGGTTAGCATGGCAGAAATGTGGAAAAGTTTTGTCTCCACGCCACAGCTAACTGCACCACCACCTGATACGGAACGGGTTAGCAGGAGACAGCATTTCACTAACATGGTTGAACAGTACGTCTGCACACCCCTCCACGTACTGACTGATGGTTCGGCCCCATTCAACTTCTGGGTCTCCAAATTGTCCACGTGGCCAGAGTTAGCATTTTATGCCTTGGAGGTGCTGGCCTGCCCGGCGGCCAGCGTTTTGTCTGAACGTGTATTCAGCACAGCAGGGGGCGTCATTACTGACAAACGCAGCCGCCTGTCCACAGCCAACGTGGACAAGCTGACGTTCATAAAAATGAACCAGGCATGGATCCCACAGAACCTGTGCTTCCCTTGTGCAGAATAGACATTTATAACTGCCTCACCCTCAACCATGTATTCTTGTACTCCGGGGCACTTTATTGAATCCTCATTTTTTTAACTTTACCATGATCTTGCGGTGCAACCCAAAGTTGAATGAACCTCTCCTCTGTCTGGGTGGTGGGGCCAAAATAACTGAAAGTGGCCTTCTCCAGTGGTGGGTGATATGACGACGTATTCCTTGCTGTGGGACCTCTCTCCTCTGTCAAGGTGCTGGTTTTGAAATAACTGAAAGTGGCCTTCTCCAGTGGTGGGTGATATGACGCATGATTCCTTGCTGTGGGACCTTTCTCCTCTGTCTGGGTGCTGGGCTGAAATAACTGAAAGTGGCCTTCTCCAGTGGTGGGTGATATGACGCACCATTCCTTGCTGTGGGACCTCTCTCCTCTGTCTGGGTGCTGGGGCCGAAATAACTGAAAGTGGACTTCTCCAGTGGTGGGTGATATGACGCATGATTCCTTGCTGTGGGACCTCTCTCCTCTGTCTGGGTGCTGGAACCGAAATAACTGAAAGTGGCCTTCTCCAGTGGTGGGTGATATAACTCATGATTCCTTGCTGTGGGACCTCTCTCCAATTGATATTGGTTAATTTTTATTTATTTTATTTTATTTTAATTAATTTCCCTATCCACATTTGTTTGCAGGGGATTTGCCTACATTTTGTTGCCTTTTGCATCCCTCTAGCCCTTTCCTGGACTATTTTACAGCCTTTTTAGTTCCTAAAAGTTCGGGTCCCCATTGACTTCAATTGGGTTCGGGTTCGGGATAAAGTTCGGGTCGAGTCCGGATCCCGAAGCCGAACATTTTCGGGAAGTTCGGCCGAACTTCCCGAACCCGAACTTCCAGGTGTTCGCTCATCTCTACAATTGACCAATGGTTTGGCAAACTTCACCAACTATATAGAATGGAGGAACTTGCCAGTTGGGCCTCCAGACAACATGCCAAATTTCTAAAACTATGGTATGCGTGGAAGCATTATAGAGTGGCCCAAGGGACCTAAGGCTTCAGTAACGATCCAAGTGCTTTTGTAGTAGTTATACCTCCACTATACTGTTTATTGTATTATTTATTATGTTTTATCATTTTATTTAAATATACTATTTGATATCTTTGGCATTAACCTTACCCTGGCTGTAACAGTGGCTGCTGTGTGCCGCTGTTTCCCTGCTTACCGCCGTTGACTCGGGTGCCGTGTTCAGCGGTGATCTGCTTCCTGTGTTTCTTTTCAGACCTGGCCACAGCATGCTTGCTGCTTGTTTCCTGCAGCATTTCACTAAGGGCCGGCATGTCACTTCCTGTGTTTTATAGGTTAGATCATGTGACCTTGCCAACCAATCCTAGCCCTCCTGCACATACAGTTGCAAGAAAAAGTATGTGAACCCTTTGGAATTATATGGATTTCTGCACAAATTGGTCATAAAATGTGATCTGATCTTCATCTAAGTCCCAACAATAGACCATCACAGTCTGCTTAAACTAATAACACACAAAGAATTAAATGTTACCATGTTTTTATTGAACACACCATGTAAACATTCACACTGCAGTATGCGAATCCCTAGACTAATAACATCTCCAAGAGCTAATTGGAGTGAGGTGTCAGCCAACTGGAGTCCAATCAATGAGATGAGATTGGAGGTGTTGGTTACAGCTGCCCTGCAGTATAAAAAAAACACACACCAGTTCTGGGTTTGCTTTTCCCAAGAAGAATTGCCTGATGGGGATGATGCCTTGCACAAAAGAGCTCTCAGAAGACCTACGATTAAGAATTATTGCCTTGCATAAAGCTTGAAAGGGTTATAAAAGTATCTCCAAAAGCCTAGCTGTTCATCAGTCCATGGTAAGACAAATTGTCTATAAATGGAGAAAGTTCAGCACTGCTGCTACTCTCCCTAAGAGTGGCCATCCTGTAAAGATGACTGCAAGAGCACAGTGCAGACTACTCAATGAGGTGAAGAAGAAACTAGAGTGTCAGCTAAAGACTTACAAAAGTCTCTGGCATATGCTAACATCCCTGTTAGCGAATCTACGATACGTAAAACACTGAACAAGAATGAATTTCATGGGAGGATATCACAGAGGAAGCCACTGCTGACCAAAAAAAAACATTGCTGCATGTTTACAGTTTGCACAAGAGTAGAGTTGTTTCGGTACCAAAATTTTGATTCGGTATCGATACCATAAAAAAGTATTGCAATACTCGATACCATTCGATACCACGCCAAAAAAATAAAAAACGCCAAAAAAATCCGCGTGCATTCCACATTTTATGAAACCGCCGGCTCATAATACAACAGTCCTATCCTACTTTTTTGTGGGGACAAGGCAACGAAAAGAAAATGACGAATCGTGCATTTTTTCTTTTTCTTTTTTTTTTCTTTTACGGCGTTCACCGCATAAAAGTGGATTTTTTAATAGTTCGGACTTTTGAGACGTGGCGATATTTAATATTTTATTTATGTATTGTTTATATATTTTATATGTAAAATTGGGAAAGGGGGTGATTTATAATTAATATTTTGGTGTACTTTAAGTTTTTTTTTTTTTTTTACAGTTTATTTATTAACTATTTCCCCCCTTAGGGGCTAGAACCTGGGATATTCTCATCCTATTCACCCTAATACAGCTCTATCAGGGTGAATAGGATCTCACCCTCTCCCTGCTGCCCTGTGCTCAGTGCACACAGCAGCAGGGAGCAGACCAAGGCAGCCAGGACTTCAGAAGCATCTTGGTTACCATGGTAACCGATCGGAGCCCCAGCATTACACTGCTGGGGCTCCGATCACTGCCACTGCCACCAATGAGGAGGAGGTGAGGGGACCCTGTGGCCAATGCCACCAATGAATTTATTACTGGGGAAGGGGGACGGGGGGCACACTGCCCACCAATGTTTTAATACTAGGGAGGGGGTGGAGCACTGGCCAGCCTAATAATGTTCATATATAACTGCAGGCAGAAGACACAGGCTGCCGGCACCTGCCTGTGACCGGCGCTGCGATCAGAGGCTATTAACCCCTCAGGTGCCGCACCTGAGGGGTTAATTGCCTCTGATTGCAGTGCTGGGTCACATGCAGGTGCCGGCAGCCTGTGTCTTCTGCCTGCAGTTATATATGAAACTGTACTCGGCATTGCTGGCCAGTGCGCCCGCCCCCGCTCTGCCCCTCTCTCCCTCTATTGGTTGCAGCGGCAGCACAGGGGGAGGGAGACACTGCCTCCTTCTCCCTGTGCTGCCGGGGAGAACATGGCCGCGCTGAGAGCAGCGCAGCCATGCTCTCTTATACTGGGCTGTGCAGTAGCGCAGCCCAGTATCGATAAAATTCTTTTCCTGGTATCGAGTGCGATACCAGAGAAAAGTATCGATTGGGTATCGAAAGTTCGATACCCGAAACAACCCTACACAAGAGCACCTGGATGTTCCACAACAGTACTGGCAAAATATTCTGTGGACAGATAAAACCAAAGTTGAGTTGTTTGGAAGAAACATACAACACTATGTGTGGAGAAAAAGAGGCACAGCACACCAATATCAAAACCTCATCCCAACTGTGAAGTGTGGTGGTGTGGGCATCATGGTTTGGGGCTGCTTTGCTGGGTTAGGGCCTGGGCGTATTGCTATTATCGAAGGAAAAATGAATTCCCAAGTTTATCAAGACATTTGGCAGGAGAACTTAAGGCCATCTGTCCACCAGCTGAAGCTCAACAGAAGATGGGTGTTGCAATCAGGACAACGACCCAAAGCATAGAAGTAAATCAACAACAGAATGGCTTCTGGAGTGGCCCAGTCAGAGTCCTGACCTCAACCCGATTGAGATGCTGTGGCATGACCTCAAGAAAGTGATTCACACTAGACATCTGAAGACTATTGCTGAACTGAAAGAGTTCTGTAAAGAGGAATGGTCAAGAATTACTCCTGACCGTTGTGCACGTCTGATCTGCAGCTACAGGAAACGTTTGGTTGAAGTTATTGCTGCCAAAGGAGGTTCAACCAGTTATTAAATTCAAGGGTTCCAATAGGTTTTCCACCTGCACTGTGAACGTTTACATGGTGTGTTCAATAAAAACATGGTAACATTTAATTCTTTGTGTGTTATTAGTTTGGTAGAGCTTGTGCATGGTCTCATAGCCCCCTATTGGCTAATAGGGCTCGTTTGATCACCTTATTTAATACCTGCTCACCCATACAGTATGCACATTATCGCAACCTATACCTCTACAAAAAGGATGTACCCCTACAAAGTATTGATGAACCCCGGGATTGGGATAAAAAGATATCCCATTTCCCATTGTTTGGCCATCATTTGCCCATGACATATTAGATTTGAGTCAGAAAGTTATATGACACACTTGGCAGACGCATACTACTATTTGCACTGCTATCACTGCCATATCTATGCCGCTGATTTATTCCTGCTATTACAAACTGTGTTTTGACTCAGCTGAGACACACCTCCTATGTGGGTGGCACCAGGACACGGAGGTACATTGCGATGTCCGCACCTCCTGTGCCCTGATTGGCCGGCTGGTGGTTTGGTCTCCACCTTAGGGGAGTGGTTTAGTAGTTTTAAACCTCTGAGTACGGCGCCCGCGTCACGGCCTCCCTAGCGCTGACGCTGCTGCTGTTGAATCACACGGCAGTCAGCACTTCTGTGCTTGTTTGTCCGCATGTATCCATAGATTTTGCCTTTAGCTCCTGATGAATGTCTATACGGGAAAGGTGTCGAGCTACAAGGGCCTCTGACTATGAGAGTGGGGCAGACGGAGAAGCTAGGTTAGAGCTTAGTGCTGTCCTGCACGCTGTGTTTGTGTATGCATGGAGGGAATGGGTCGCAGAGAATAAGTAGGGGTGAGCACACATTAGAGAGGCACAGGAGAGGTACAATTAGTCCACTCTGGCCCGATGTTTAGTGACTAATCCCCTTGAGCTTAGACTCCAGGATCCCTTCTCAACACAGCGTCTTATTGTCCTGCAAGCAAGGACCTCCTAATTTTAGGAAGGGCTTGACAGGTCTGTTTTTATGTGTGACTGAGTAATTGAGGAGCATGGGTAGCGTATGCAGGTTGTAACTTGCCCATGTCTTGTACCGGACAGACCTGTTTCCGCATATTTATACCCGGCTCACCAATATCACTGAGTGTGGCAATATGTGTGGTTTGTAGTTATACATCAAGTGGTGGAGGAGCTAATAATGGGTAAATCTGACCACACAGCCTAGTAGCTCCCTTGACCATCCCATACCCACAGAATAGATCCCATCCATTAGAGGCCTGTATGTGGCCACCAAGTGAGGGCTCTCACACTGCCATTGGTGGCGCTCACTGGATGGTATACATCACATAGTCCACTATCATAGTGATACCTGGTACAGTACTCAGCATACAGCATAGTTTCTAATTGCCTTCTACTCCTCATTTTCTTAAAATCATGTTAATAAAGGCTATGTTTTAACCAAGCACATTAACATTCAACGTCCACCTACCCTTTCTCAGTGATTTGTCTATTGTTGTGACTTAGATAAAGATCAGATCACATTTTATGACCAATTTGTGCAGAAATTCATATCATTCCAAAGGATTCACAAACTTTTACTTGCAACTGTATATAAGTGGCTCAGCCCCCTTCTCAGATGCCTCAGTGCCAAGGTTCTTGTGTCCTGCTAAGGTCCCTGATAGCCACTTGTATTCCTGACTTGTACTTGTGTTCCTGGACTCTGCTACCTGTTTGATCCCTGCCTGCTTGCCTTGACTCTCCTGTTGCCGAGCCGGATTGCCTGACCTGTTCCTGTGTTTCCTGCCCTGACCTACTGTCTGTCTGACTTCGCCTCTGCCTCATCCTTCGGTCCTGCACTGTTGCTCCTGGTAATGAAACAGCCTGCTGACAATGCCTGTACCTCTGGTACCCTTCTCAGGTACATCTTGGTCCGCCTGGACCAGCTGCCTCGTGTGCCTATCCTCCTCAAGAGGTAGCGACCTGGTGTTCCCCTCGGGAAAGTCTATTCCCACTATCAGGGGTACTGTGAAGATCAAGGGGTACTCTTAGACAAGGTAGGACATATGGCACAGTGGATTCATACCCACTTGTTCGTGACACTGGCTAACGTAAGATGTCACTCCATTGATGTCCTCCCTCTGATTGGAGGATTGGAATGAGCCCTCCCATCTTCTTCTACACCAAAGCATCCATTTTGGATAACACAGCTATTATTTTTTGCTTCATGAGCAATTTTAGATCTGTATTACTGTCTTAAATGATTAAATGTACACTTGTCTATGTACCACCTGAATATGGCCTCCCTTACCCCGATGAGACCTTTATCCTTTTATCGCTCGCTTTGTTTCTGTATGGTTTGTTTAGTTTATTCTCAACCTTTAATTTTATGGAGTGTTGTGTATTTGTATCTACGGTGATTATATACTGGCCCCAAAATGTGCGAATTGGGAGGAGCATGTGAGCACAAGTGACGTAAGACGTGTGCCTCCACCTCCCATGGAGCTATTCCCTCGGGACCTGCTCCTGTTCGGCGTTGTGTGCTGCCTGCCATGAGCGTCTTATGCAGACACATTGGGAAACTTTCCCGCTGATGCCGGCGGTCGCTCTAGAGAGAGGAGTGAGAGGAGTGAGCCAGGAGCCAGCTACGTTACCTTCGGTGCCCTGCCTGATTCCCCCTGCTTGCCAACTCTGAGAGCCAACCCGGCCTGATTGAGAGCAGCGTGAGTATACGGGAGCTTCTCCTCATGACTAGCTCCGACATTCACAGACAACTCCAAGACTTGCGGTAACCGCTCTAAGAGCTGGGGGGTTGATAATTTGTATGACGGGGGGGGGGGGGGACCCTAAGCCAGGTTTCAAGAGTTAAAAACCCGGCAAAGGCGTGGGGAGTGACCGAGAGACCGAGGGTGCGTTACTGTTTAGGATTGTGGAGATATTGCTGGTAGCAGTTATGTCTCGCTGGCATTTTTTCATCTAACCACCTCTACTACTGTTATCCCACTTTTATAAGGAGGATTGCTTAATGCTGCATCTTTACTCTATTACCTTTAAAATAAAATAAAAAGAATTGAGAGAAATTAAATGCGGCGGAATCTCGCTCGTCAAAGGTGGAACAAGAGTAATGGGTTAGCCGGCAAAAAATCTGGCAAAAGTGTCTGAACTGTTAAACTGAAAGGAAGGAGAAGAGAGGGAAAAAAGTTATTATTTATCATTATCAACTGAAGATGCTTTATACCGGATTTAATTGCTGGCTATGACAATTTGTTTCCATTGCACCGCCTTTTTTACGGATTCTCTTGGATATGGACTCGGAGCCATTCATGTATTAGTGCAACTATATCTGCTCACGATTTAATTTGAAGAACAGTGACAAAGTGCAGTGTTGCCGCTGAGCCATTCCGAGACATAACATGAGGGACATCACTCAAATGTTTCCTTGTTCGTACCTTTAATTCATTAGTGGTACAGCCTACATATTGCAGCCTACACGCATTACATGTTATGACATGCACCACATAGTCTGTACCACAATTAATGTATTGTTTCAAAGCATGCCTTTTTCCATTGGCCATAGATGTAACCTCCTTTGAAATGGACATGTATCGACAGCAGATACATTTTCTGCTACCACATTAAGGCCCCTTTCACACGGGTGAGTTTTCCATGCGGGTGCAATGCGTGAGGTGGACGCATTGCACCCGCACTGAATCCGGACCCATTCATTTCTATGGGGCTGTGCACATGAGCGGTGATTTTCACGCATCACTTCTGCGTTGCGTAAAAATCGCAGCATGCTCTATATTGTGTGTTTTTCACGCAACGCAGGCCCCATAGAATGGGGCTGCGGGAAAATCGCAAGCATCCGCAAGCAAGTGCGGATGCTGTGCGATTTTCCCGCATGGTTGCTTAGCAACGGGACCAGATCTTTATTATTTTCCCTTATAACATGGTTATAAGGGAAAATAATAGCATTCTTAATAAAGAATGCTAAGTGAAATGAAGATGAAGGGGTTAAAAATAATAAAACTTAACTTACCTTAGCCACTTGATCGCGTAGTTGCGATCTGTCTTCTCTCTTCCTTCTTCAGCTAACAACTAAAGGACCTGTAATGACGTCACATCACATGGTCCAATCAAATGGTCCATCTTACCATGGTGATGGACCATGTGATTGGACCATGTGATGTGACGCCATCACAGGTCCTTTAGTTGTTAGCTGAAGAATGAAGAGAGAAGACAGATCGCAACTACGCGATCAAGTGGCTAAGGTAAGTTAAGTTTTATTATTTTTAACCCCTTCATCTTCATTTCACTTAGCATTCTTTATTAAGAATGCTATTATTTCCCCTTATAACCATGTTATAAGGGAAAATAATAAATTCTACAGAATACTTTACCCGAAACCGGACTTCAGTGATGAAGTCCGGCTTCGGGTCTGGGTACCAAACATGCCGATTTTTCACATGCGCGTGCAAAACGCATTACAAACGTCTGCACCCGCGCGGAAAAATCGTGCATATTCCCGCAACGCACCCGCCTCTTATCCAGGCGTCAAACATGACGCCCGTGTGAAAGAGGCCTTATAGTTTCCACAGGTTTTAGACCAGGTACATATTTTTGTTTTTTTTTCCACAAATAAGCTTGGATTTATTTTCTGTCCCACCGTGGGGGCTCTTTTAGCTACACATCTTATCCCTGCAGAGACTATATTTTTCCACTCCTCGTTGAAATTCAGAACCGGAAGATGTTTCCGTATAATTCTGCATATCCTAAAATAGTCCCTGCTGTAGTTAGTAACAAAAGTGATAGGTTTGTCATTATCCATTTCATTCTTATTGCGATTTTTATTGCGGTTATTTTTATTTCTTCTGTTTCTGCTTTTGTTATTAATCTCCTTCTTTTTGTCTTTCCGTTTAGAGAAGATTAAGGTTTCCCTGTCCTTAGATCTAGCAAAATGTATAACCCCAATAATACTGGCCTGAGTATATCCTCTCACTTTTAATCTGGCTGCAATGATCTGGGCTTCTCTTTCAAACAACTCCTCGGTAGAGCAATTCCGTTTTGCTCTTACCATTTCTCTCTTTGGAATTTTGTTTATTACATGTGGTGGGTGGCAGGAGGAGGCAGAAAGAACAGTATTACCAGACGTGGGCTTCCTGTGGGTATATGTAACCACCTTGTTTCTGCCCTTATCCACCTCCAGGCACAGATCCAAGAAGACTGGCATAAGTTAGTTTAATAGATGTAGTACAGTTATTTAAGTATTCTATACATTGTACTATTCTTTCTTTCTCCCCCTGCCACACCCACAGCATATCATCGATAAATCGACCATACCATTTGAAACACTCTTTATAAGGGTTGTTTTCAGAAAAGAGAAACCTGCTTTCCCACCATGCCATATATATGTTTGCAATCAATGGTGAGTATTTCGCCCCCATGGGGATTCCAGATTGCTGGAGATAATATCTCTTGTTAAACATAAAAAATTATGTCTCATCAAAAAGTCTATACATAGACATAAAAAATCCTGCAACTCTGGGGTGTAATTGCTGAAACATTCTAAAAACCACTTCAGGGCTATAATGGCTGACTGATGTGGAATATTAGTATATAACGCAGTGATATCTGCTGTCACCCACAGAAAATTTACATGCCAGTCAAAGGAGAAAACATTTTCTAATACTGTGCCTGTGTCCCTCAGATATCCTGGTATTAAGGGTACAAGTGGTTGTAGCAGGGAATCAGCCCACTCCGACAAATTTTCGGAATAGGAGCCGATACCTGCCCCAATCGGATGTAGCGGAGGGGGGAAACCTTGTTTATGAACTTCAGGGAGCGCATGAAACACAGGTGTAATTGCATGCTCGACATAAATGAATTAAGTTTCCCTTTTAGACAGAAAACCTAGGAATACCCTTTTTCTAGGATATCGTAAAGTATTTTCTGACAATGGAGGAGGGGGTTATAATCGAATTTTTGAAAACTTCGCTCATCTCTAGCTAGTATTATGGTAACATTTAATGGCACAGTTCAAAGTATATAATATTCTCTGCATAAGGGCTCATGTACACGAA
The DNA here is from genome assembly GCA_033119425.1 of Bufotes viridis. NCBI lineage: Eukaryota > Metazoa > Chordata > Amphibia > Anura > Bufonidae > Bufotes > Bufotes viridis. The sequence continues at coordinate 201,441,730 of CM065591.1, read as the reverse complement.
CGTATGCTGGCCGTGGTCGTATTGTGGCCCGAGCGCTGCGATTGGCCAGCGCTCCAGGCTTGGGAGAAGGAGACACCCAGGGCAAAAGAAGATGCCTCCGCCCCAGGCAAAAATAGGAAAAGCGCGTGCACCGGTATCGGGAGCTACAGCGGGCGAACGGAGCGGCACCCAGGGATACAAGTAAGTGCAGGGTCATCCCTGGGTGCCGCTCTGCATGTATATACATTTGCCTCATAAACTGTGGACCAGTGAAAGGTCCTCTTTAAGTTCAAATCATGTGACAAGTAATGATTATACCCCCCCCCCCCTTACGCATAGAACCGAAAAAAAAAAATTCTCTCCCTCTATCATCCCTACTCCCAGTCTCCCCCCCCCCCCCAACCTCAAAGTTTCAACCTAGCCTACACATATGCGTGTAGGCTGCAATACGTAGGCTGTACCACTAATGAATTAAAGGTACGAACAAGGAAACATTTGAGTGATGTCCCTCATGTTATGTCTCGGAATGTCTCAGCGGCAACACTGCACTTTTCCACTGTTCACAAGGGCGATGTCTCCGCATTTTCTGTGCAAGGTATAGAAGTGGTTTTGGCACCGATTAGAGGAGGGGATCGAAAACAGAAGCTTCTCAGCAGAGAAACATATTGGATGTTTGTGTTGGAAACATGCATACCGAGAGGTCTGAATAGAAAACATGATTTAATATTACAATACTTGTAGAATTTGTGAAAATGTTTTCTTGAATATGTGGATTTAAGTTTTTCTCCACCTCTCCCCCTCTACATGTGCCCTGCTGAGAGTATCACCTAACTCAGGAACACCTGAGTTGGGGTGTGGTTTCCAGTGAAGCAAAGGGGGAGGAGTATACCCTATGCTGTATAAAAGTTTTGTTTTTAGTGCACAATGTATTGTCTTGATGAAGGGCTCAATACTATAGCCCGAAACGCATCACAGTCACATTTTGTCTCTCCATGTGATGTATGTCGGATCTTAAACTTTGCAAGCCTAATAAAGAATCATCCATTTTTTACGCAAGAAGCTGGAATTGACCTTTTGTTTGTGGATTGCATTAAGCGGCTGGGTTCAAGCCCCATCTTCCGTGCTTAAGAAATGTGACTAGAGGTGAGAGCTGCACTTCCTTCTTCCTATCGTTTACATAATACACCTGAAAAATTAAATAAGTTCTATAAAAACAAGAATTTCTGTGTGAACGATATTCATATTCTCTATGGCTGTCCTTTTATACAGGATTATTGGAAAGAGCTATTAAGTAAAATTAACGAACACCATCAGATTGAGATACCCGTTAGATTTGAGACCATTATTTTAGGCAATAAGTGGAGTGGGGAAAATGGACAACTACAGGAAATGATATTGAAACTTTTGTTTCATGCCAGAAATAATATATTGAAGAATTGGATAGATAAAAATCCTCCAAAAAGAATTAGTTGGGAAAGAGAGGTTAGAAACGCAACTTTTTGTGAACATCATTACATCAAGTGAAGTAAGAATAGACTTAAATTTGAAAGGGTATGGAGTAGGTGGCTAGGTTTAAACTTTGAGATTGGGGTGTTGGGAGAGGGGGGTGGGAGACTGGGAGTGAGGATGATAGAGCGAGAGAATTTTTTTTTTTTTGTTCTATGGGTAAGGGGGGGGGGGGGTTATAATCATTACTTGTCACATGATTTGAACTTAAAGAGGACGTTTCACTGGTCCACAGTTTATGAGGCAAATGTATATACATGGTTTCTGGTAGCAAAACAGTTACTGTGTGTCTGAATGACAGGCAGGCCACATATATAGACATGCACTTAATCGTACAGGCCACCAACATTCCTAGCTAACCCCTAGCTAAACAAAAAAAAGCATACAACATCCTTCAGTAAAGCAAAAAAAAAAAAAAAAAATGCTGTATGGCCCTGCAGGTGTTGTAAGGACTCTTTAATGAAAACAAATAAGAACATGGAGGCAGCTCCAATAAAGTAGTTGTGAAAAAAAGGTTATTTTAATCCATGTTGTGGTAGTGCTTCACTATTAGGGCTCATGTGTGCTGGCTGGGCCTGTTTTGTGGCCTGCAAACAGCTGGTCGGCAATATACAGGCACCGGCCGTTTGTGCACCGCATCATGGATATGGATCCATTAACTATAACATGTTCTATTTTTTGAGGTGCAGACGGATCACGGGCCTATTCAAGTTGAATGGGCCTGCATTCGTTTGCAGCAGCCACACAGATGGTGCCTCCTTTCTTTTCCGGTTTTGAGATCTGACAGATCAGTTTTGTCCCCATTCATATTCAATGAGGACAAAACTGAACAGACCAGAACTGAGTGTACCAGAATGCATTTCGTCCCGGTTTGTTGCGTTCCCAAGCAACGTTTTTGTGTGGGCATGGGAAACTGAACGACAAACCATGCAAGTCAATGGTGACATATCTAAATTTTAAGACATGAAAATTCCGGATTCGGCACCTATTGACGTGCAATGGTTTTAGTGACGGTTGTATTGTTCAAATGGATGTTTTTTTCTGTGATTTTTGAGGTCCCATGCCGGACCTTCATGCATATGTGAAAGTAGCTTAAAGCTGTACCCCTTCAGGAAAGAAGTCAGAAGCTCATCCTTTAGCGGAACGCCTCATGTAGGGACCTAATTTGTGTTTTCCCGATCGAGACTGCTTTTTGTTGAAAAGGGCTTCCCAGTTGATGCATCGCTGTTAGATGAGGTTAACTCAATCAGTGATGTAAGTACCTTTAGTTCTCTTGCACACGACCGTATGGCTTTTTCAGTATTTTGCGGTTTGCAAAGTACGTATCCGCAAATAATATGGATGACGTCCGTGTGCATTCCGTTTTTTGCGGAATGGAACAGCTGGCCCCTGATAGAACAGTACTATCCTTGTCCATTATGCGGACGACAATAGGACACACAAGTTCTATCTTTGAACGGAAATGGTACCTTCAGTTTTTTTGCAGATCCATTGAAATGAATGGTTCCGTATATGAATATTGGAGAAAACGGTCGTGTGCAAGAGGCCTTACTCTGAATGTAGTCAGGACTCCATTTGAAGTGCTGATTTAATTGTGTATTATGTTTTTTATCCTTTGTTTATAGATACGTGCAAAAGAAGGACATTATATCACTATATGTATATACTACTTATTATATTTAATAAAATGATATTATAAAACTTTCTTTGAAGTATAGTTGAAGTTTCAGTTAGGCCTCTTTCACACGGCCGCTGCGGAAAAATATGCGATTTTTCTGTGCGAGTGCAAAGCGCTTTAATGCGTTTTGCACGTGCGTGGGAAAAATCGGGATGTTTGGTACCCAGACCTGAACCTGGACTTCATCACTGAAGTTCGGGTTTGGGTTGAGTATTCTGTAGATTTTATTATTTCCCCCTATAACATGGTTATAAGGGAAAATAATAGCATTCTCAATACAGAATTGTTTGGACCATGTCATGTGACGTCACCACTGGTTCTTTAGCCGGCAGCTCACATGATTAAAGAAGAAAGAAGAGATCGCAACTACGCGATCAAGTGGATAAGGTGAGTTATTTTTATATTTTTTTTAACCCCTTTATCCACATTTTACTAAGCATTCTGTATTGAGAATGCTATTATTTTCCCTTATAACCATGTTATAAGGGAAAATAAAGATCAGGTCCCCATCCCGATCGTCTCCTAGCAATCATGCATGAAAATCGCAGCGCATCCGCACTTGCTTCCCGCAGCCCCATTCACGCACAAGTGATGCTTGAAAATCACCGCTCATGTACACAGCCCCATAGAAATGAATGGGTCCGGATTCAGTGTGGGTGCAATGCGTTCACATTACGCATTGCACCCGCGGGGAAAGCTCGCCCGTGTGAAAGGGGCCTTAAGAGTCTCTCTTTAAAGGGTATCCGAACTTGAAGTCTTGCTCTTATCAGCAAAACATTAATTGGCATAGTTGGCAGGATAATCAGAGAGAAGTAGAGCTGATTTTTGATAAAAGTCAGATAATCCGGAATTTAAAGGGGTAAATTCAATAATCTGGAAAACGTGTATATTTAGTGGAAATGATGTCCTATTTGAGAAAAGATGTTTCTTTTGTGTCAGCAGCTGATTTGGTATGGGAAAGAGCCTCCTACTACATTATAGGCACAAAGTGGTCCTGTTGGGCTGGATAGTGTGGAAACTGGTTGTCAACATTGCAAGGAGCAGACCCAGTAAATGTTGTAAATTGTATGCAGAAAGTGAGAGTTGGAAAAGGAAGGGAAGTGTTTGCCCTGAGAAGGAGAATGGGGGTGTTAACTGAACAAAAGTACTGTATGTTGATAAGGGACAAGGGATATTCTTAAATTAGTTATGTAGATGATTAAACTAGGATTTGAAATGCTGCATTGTTAATTGTCTTTCTTTGGTTTAATACAGATTGTGGAGTATAAGTGCAGATAATTAATTAGTTATTTGTTTTGTTTCCTATTTTGCAGGTAAAAGCCCTATTATCTTTAAGAAAGTATGTGTGGCATATGAAAAAAAGAGAATACTGTTCTTATGTATATATTTATCACCATGGTATTTATATTAATTGACTAAGGGTGCCTTTCCATTAAACAATTTAACGGTACAATTGAGCGACAAAGGAGTCGTTTCTTGGTGTAATGAGCGTTTCAACAATGACCCTTTAGACGCGCCGATTATTATCCACAAAGTCGTAATTTCGATTGCATATTCCATCATTTGTAAAGCAGACTGTTTCATTGTGTTACATGGTGTAACGAGTGAAATAGTTAACGTCCAATGATGATTTTTGTGCCCTAACAAACGATCGAATCAATGAGAAATTGTTCATTGCTCCTACACTGCTCGATAATCGTGCAGTTTCGGTCAGTTTAACGATAATTTACACGATAACTGTCTCTTGTAAAGTTACCTTAAATGTTTTTAACGACTATTTGCATACGATATGGTATATCCCTCACATAATGATTAAGTCCACGTGGCATTGTATTGAGTATGTTATTCTGTTATATGCACTTTTCGTGTTTTGTCTTGAATAATTGGATTTGCATGTGTTTGTATTACTTTCTGTTTGCAGGAAAGAAGATTTGATGAATGTGCATTATTTGCAGAGAAACGGGCAATTGAGTTTACAATATGTTTATCTCTCGTGCAATTGTAGGTGTGATTATGAATAGCTGTATATGATTGTGTTGGTGAGTTACAGGAAAGCTGGTTATTTGTATGATAGCAGACAGCGGTGGCTGCCTACCTACGCAAGATAATAGGAACATAGCAGGGGGCTGTTGAGTGTCTGATGATGCATTCCAAGGATTGTGATTGACCAGACATCGGGATAGATATGTTGAAGCTGTCTGTGGAGTTTGTCCACGTGGCTATGACCTGTGTGGGATATATGAATATATGAAGCTGTTGCAAGAAATGAAAATGTAATTTGGATGATCATTTAGTCCACACTTCCACTTTTAGAAAGGAGACTTCAGGCAATACTACTCTTCTGGCTACTTCATGTCATCCCTTCCATGTAATATAGTATATAAAGCTGAGTGTATGTATGTGTGTATGTCCGCTAAAGGAATCCGCATAGACGCATTTACAATCACGAAATTTGGCACACAGGTACTCGGGAAGGTTTTAGACGGGTCTCAGCTCTCTAGCACTTACTGTTCCTGAGATATTCCCAAAAATGCATTAGCCAATAGAAGCCTGGTCACATGACCCTTATCAGCCAATAGAGGCTTGCGGGCCCTTAGTCTCCACATACACACAGTTTTACACCAGGTTTCCATAACAACAGCCATTTTTCTTCACTGCTGTAGGTCAGCTTTAAAGGGGCTGGGCGCTCTGGAGGACACTGTTAAGGGGGTGGAGTGCTGTGGAGATCACAGTTAAGGGGACAGGTAGGGTGGCCATTGAGGCCACCCTCAAAAGACAGACTTAAAACCCCCACCCCAGGCCCCGCTTAGCCACGCCCGACCCTGTTAGGCCATGCCCCCTCCCACTGCGCAGCCAACGGGGATTGAAAAAATGAAGGTAAAAATCAACTGTCAGCTGCAGGGGTGGGAGAGAAGGAGACTTTCTCCCTGCAGCTCACGCTCAGACAGCACAGTGCTTCTGTCTGAAGGGGAGCTGTTCAAAAAGACATGCCTGTGTCCAGGCCCCGCGCCGGATGGAGGACAGGGAGTCTGAAAGCCAGGCTGCTGGGGAGGTCACAGTTAAGGGGACGGTCCACTATGGAGGGAAGTGTTAAGGGGCAGATTGCTGTAGAGGCCACTGTTAAGGGGGTGGGATGTTGTGGAAATCACTGTTAAGGAGATGGGGTACTGTGGAGGTCACTAATAAAGGGGTGAACCACTGTGAAGGTCTCTGTTAAGGGGATGTTCCACTATGGAGGTCAGTGTTAATGGCAGGGCATAGAAGGAAAGGAACGCCATATGGTTTTTGGAAGGCTGATTTTGCTGGACTGGATTTTTGACCCCATGTCCCATTTGAAGCCCCCCGATGCACCCCTAGAGTAGAAACTCCAAAAAAGTGACTCCATCTAAGAAACTATACCCCTCAAGGTATTCAAAACCGATTTTACAAACTTTGTTAACCCTTGAGGTGTTCCACAAGAGTTAATGGCAAATGGAGATGTGATGTAAGGTGACAAAAATGGCTTTTGACACCGTATACATATTTTTTTTTTGTGTTCATCTGAGGGGTTTGATCATGTGTTATTTTTACAGAGGAGGTCGTGATGGACGCGGCGATACATAATATGTATACTTTTTATTTATTTAAGTTTTACACAATATTATAATTTTTTTAAAACAAAAAAAATCAAGTTTTAGTGTCTCCACAGTCTGAGAGCCAAATTTTTTTTGGGCGATTGTCCTATGTGGAGTATCATTTTTTGCAGGATAAGATGACGGTTTGCATATAACTTTTTGATCGCTTGCTATTACAGTTTTTGTGCTGTGAGGTGACAAAAATGTTTTTTTTTTACATTGTTTTTATTTTATTTTTTTAACGGTATTTACCTGAGGGGTTATATCATGTGATATTTTTATATAGCAGGTTTTCACGGACGCGGCGATACCTAATATGTATATATATTTTTTTATTTATTTTACTTTAACACAATAATAGCATTTAAGAAAAAAAAATTATGTTTTAGTGTCTCCATAGTCTGAGAGCCATATTTTTTAATTTTTTTGGGCAATTGTCCTATGTAAGGACTCATTTTTTGCGGGATGAGATGGCGGTTTTATTGGTACTATTTTGGAAGGCATTCACCTTTTTGATCACTTGGTATTCACTTTTTTTGATGCAAGGTGACAAAAAATGGCTTTTTTTGACCATTTATTTTTATTTTTTTACCCAGTCCCACTTGGTTCTTGTAGATCCAGTGGAACTGGTGTCTATAATACAGTAAGTACACTATATAGTCTACTTACTGTATTTTGTACTTTACAAAAGCCTATTCAGAGTTTCAGTACCATGGAGAGCAGGACGCTTCTGAAAGCGTCCTGCTCCCATGGCAACCATCACCCACTGCCAGAACAGAGCAGCGGGTGATGGATGGAGAGGGAGGAGAGCTCCCTCCCTCTGCTATCCCATTCTGTCGGGGGGCTGCAAAGGCACAGTAGCCCCCCTATGGGAGAGGGAGGGAGCTCCCTCCCTGTTAACCACTTCCATACGGCGGTTCGTACGGACCACGGTGTGGAAGGGGTTAAACTGCTGACATCTGCAGCACAGATGTCAGCAGTTTATAGCAGGGGGTCAGCAATGTCCTTACCCCCTGCTATACCCACTAGACACCAGGTAAAGCATATGAAAGGAGGCAATTGCGATCCCGCCTGCCACACCGCCCGTCTCCCACCCTGCCCACCCGCAATTCCCCCCCCCTGCACCGCCCGGGGGGACACTAATATGGCGGGGTGCAGGGGGGGTTAAAATGTATAAGTTTGGGGCATTTTTTAGTCTCTGATTAGAGACTGCAGAAAGCGCAGCAAACCGCAGGTCTGAATTGACCTGCGGTTTGCTGCGATCGCCGACATGGGGGGTTGTCACAGGACCCCCCTGGACATTGTGCCAAGGTGCCTGCTAAATGATTTTAGCAGGGACTGGGTTCCGATCACTGCCACGTGCGCCGCGGTGATCGGATATTCGCATGGTGTACATGTACGCCCTGCGTCCTTAAGTACCAGGACACAAGTGCGTACATGTACACCCTGCATCCTAAAGAGGTTAATGGGGCCGGGAATGGTGGAGATCAGTTAGGGGATGTAACCTATGGTCAGTGTTAAGGGGTGGGTTCTGTAGAGGTCACTGTTATGGGGGCCTGTGGAGGTCACTGTCAAGGGGGTGGGGTGCTCTGGAACTCTCTGTTAAAGGGGCAGGCTGCTGTGAAGGTCAAAGTTAAGGAGGTGGGCTGCTGTGGAGGCCTCATATTAAGGAGGTGGGGACTGTGTGTGTGTGTGGGGGGGGGGGGGGTCAGTGTTAAGTGGTGAGGGCTGTGGAGGTCACTGTTAAAATTAGTCCTAGCCTTTTCTGTGACTGCACCACTCCTAAGCCAGTGTGGTTATCCTGCAAAGGCAGTTGTAGGAGTGGCCACTGAAGATCCATTTGCTATGAACACATGAGTGTTTTTCAGGTTTTTACCTCTACAGCTAATGGCAAGAGTTACAATTTGAAACAATATATAAACTACAATACAGATTTGCGGTTTATTTGATTACCTGTAGAAAGTGTTCATTACAATAAGTGGGATGTACAAAAAAATAATTTAAAACAAGAATACGCAAGCATTTGTTTGACATCCTGCATTATAAAACCTTCAATGTGTCAGAAGCAAGTTTACATTTTGAGATTGTTCACAAGGGGGACGTCTCTGCTTTTTCAGTGCAAGGTGTGGAAAGAAAATAACACAACCAGGTCGCTATAGTCAAAGCCTTATATTCTCATCAGTGACCATATTCAAAATAGTAATTCACATAGGGTAGGTGACCGCAATTAAAACTTGGCATTTAATAATTAATTAAAAAATATAAGCTCATATACCGGTATATTAATTTAACAAATGTATATCCACAAAGGTCGCACCAACAGAGATGCAACCGCTAGTTAGCATGCCATAGTATGAGGTATACTTAAGTGAAGACAACAGGAAGTAGAGGAGGATAGTGATATTAAAGGGACACAGATAGAGACCCTAAGTGTCCCTATATCTATCTACTGATTCCGCTCTCTCTAAGTGTCCCTTGGTGTCCCTCTTCAAAGGCGACAGTGACTGCCCAGCTTCGTCAAACAGCTCAGAAGAGAGAACAACCACTCAAAATGGATGTACCTACGCGTTTCATTGGCCCCCACCAAACCCTCTGGGGACCATTATGCAAAATTATATAATGATGCTCACAAATCAAAGATAATGCTTTTAAAATGTATACAAAGCGATAATCAATCGCTATCAATGTCTACTTAGCTGTCCATTGGTTCTCCGGTGTGGGTCAGCAGTAGCTATTCGTCTGGCATCCTGCGTATGGCAGCGCCGGTATAGGTCAGCAGTAGTTATTCATCCGGTATCCTGCATTTGGCAGTGCCTGGCATGGCATTCTGCATATGGCAGCAGCAGTCTGAGCGTCCCACCGGTCCCATTTAAAACCCGCGCTAGACCGCTACATGGCCGCCCTCTAGTATCACATGACCGATCACGTGAAGAATCCCCTGACCAGGTACGTCACGTGATCGGAGGATATCAGCGAGGGAGCACAACCATCACATGTGGACCTGCCCCCTTGTATGATGTCAGAGCTGGGCGGATACATACATGCCCGCCTTTCTAACAATAATATGATACTCCGAGCGTGACCAACTATGTGAGTGTCCGCTCTAGGCATTGAGGTTTAATTAAACTTTAGCAGGTTCTAAGTTCAAACACAAGTGGAGATGTATACCGTGGCTTAAGTTGATACAGGAAGTAATTTAAAATGACTCTAAGGTGACTAGTAGGTATATAGATGCCCATATAGACTTCACAGAAGGCCGGTAATCCAGTTGAAGCACTAGAAAGGGTCCAATATAACATGAAAATGTAAAAAGAGGCTTGAATCAACCAGTGGGTCAATGTCCATATGCAAATGACTATATTTGTCTTGAGTTCGTACATGCGGATATGTAAAAATACACATCCATAGGTCCAACAGTATGTAAGTAGGCTAGTAATTATATACCTATATGGGCATATGAAATCGTGGACAGGAAAGAGACAAACCTACAGAATTAGTCCAATTGTGTAAAGATGGAATTTCACATAATTTATATGTAACAGCCAAACAATAATTGTTCATTAAGACCCCTAGGGTGGACTGTTTTAGGTTGGAAGATCCACCAAGTTTCTCTTTGCAGTACTTTTGTCTCCCAAACTCAAGGTGTGGAAACGTTCACTGCCCCAATTAGGGGAGGTGACCACAAAGAAAACTACTCAGTAGAGAAGCTTTTTAGATGTTTCAGCTGTGTAGTTGCTTTCACGCCAGATTAAACAAAAAGCATGATCTCATTTTACAATATACAATGTGAGTATTTATATGTTTGTTTTCACATTTTATAGTATGGATTTTTATTTCCACTGTGGGGAATTGCTCTGGTAGACAGGCTTGCGGACGCAGTATAGAGGCAAGGTACACAGTTCTCTGGGTAAAGCAGAAGTGTTTTATTCACACTCGGCAACACAAAAACAGTCTTGGTGCTTGTTCACACAAGGCAAAACAGAAACAGTCTTAGTGCTTGTTCACACGAGGCAAAACACAAGGCAAAAACATCAGTCCCACAGCAAGGTCATCTGAGTGGTCGGTGTTAGTTCACACCTGGCAGTTAGCTCAGCCACGCAAAGTTTCCATCAGAGGCTTCTAGGTAGACTGCACGCCTGTTTGCAGACTCTTGCTCTCAGCCCTGAGAGCTCCACAGCAACACCAGCAGCTTCCAGGATAATCACCTCTCACCTGCTGAGGTGGCTGCCTTTTAAAGGCCCGGAAAAAGTCCGGCCTGGACCGTGGGGAATAGTCTCCCACCCAGCACTTGACTATTCCCAATAAGAGCCGGCCTGGATCGGCTTTGTAGCCATACTAAATATCAATGTGTCAAGCAGCACTAGCTGCTGCTGACACACAAAAAATCCGGCTCTTATGTCACCGAGGCCAGGAACCTTGGTGACACGTACCTTCCGTCGACGACGGAACCTTGCGCCCTCTTACACACCCCACATGAGACTGTGGACGCGGGACAGGGCATCTGCATTACCCTGCAGGCGGCCTGCCCTGTGTTCTACTGAGAACTTGAAGTTCTGTAAGGACAGGAACCATCTGTTGACCCGAGCATTCCAATTCTTGGCATGGCTCATCCACTTGAGAGGGGAATGGTCGGTCACCAGACGGAACTTCCTCCCTAACAAGTAATAGCGGAGAGACTCGAGTGCCCACTTGATAACCAGGCACTCCCTCTCCACTATGCTATACCTGGTCTCGGCTGGGTTGAGCTTACGGCTCAGGAAGACAACGGGATGTTCTTCGCCGTTGACTTCCTGAGACAGTACAGCACCAAGGCCTACCTCCGAGGCATCCGTCTGTACTATGAATTCCCTGTTGAAGTCGGGTGTCACCAAAACCGGGGACCCACACAGGGCCGACTTCAATGCAGAGAAAGCCTCTTCTGCCTTCTCACTCCAGTGAACCTTTCCGGACTTTCGTCCCTTCAACAGGTCTGTCAATGGTGCTGCTATCGTGGCAAAGTGGGGCACAAACCTCATGTAGTACCCTACAATCCCCAGGAACGATTTTACCTGCCTGGTGGTGACCGGTCGGGGCCAATTACGTATTGCCTCTATCTTATTTACCTGAGGTTTGATGAGTCCCCGCCCAATGACATACCCCAGATACTTGGTCTCTTCTAACCCAATTGCACACTTTTTTGGATTAGCGGTTAGTCCAGCTTTCCTAAGGGCATCCACTACCGCCTGCACTTTGGGCAAATGGCTTACCCAGTCGGTGCTGTGGATGACTACATCATCTAAGTAGGCCGAGGCGTACCGACGATGAGGTCGCAGCACAATGTCCATTAACCTTTGGAAGGTGGCGGGGCGCCATGCAGGCCAAAGGGTAATACCTTATAATGATACAGGCCCTGCGTGGTAACAAAAGCAGTTTTTCCTTGGCCGACTCCGTTAAGGGTACCTGCCAGTACCCTTTAGTGAGGTCTAGCACAGAAAAATAACGGGCTTGCCCTAAATTCTCAACAAGCTCGTCTACCCGGGGCATGGGATACGCATCAAACTTGGACACTTCATTTAACTTACGAAAATCGTTGCAGAACCGCAACGTCCCATCTGGCTTGGGTATTAGGACTATGGGACTCGCCCATTCACTTTTCGACTCCTCAATGACATCGAGCTTCAACATTAATTGCACTTCCTCCGCGATGGCCCGTCGCCGAGCCTCGGGTACCCGGTATGGTTTTAACCGGATCTTGGCCTGAGGCTCCATGACGATATCATGTTGGATGAGGGAAGTGCGGCCAAGGAGGTCCGAGAACACATCCGTGTTCCGACTGATGAACTCCCTGACTTCCTGAACTTGTTTGGAAGACAGGCTGTCTGCAATTTTTACCGTGGTTACTGCTTCACAGGCCTCAAACTGTGGGGCTGGACCCTTTTCACCTAGAAGCCCTGGACGGGGGCTGTTGTCGGACGAGTCCCTATCTTTCCACGGCTTTAGTAAATTCACATGGTACACCTGCTCCGGCTTGCGCCGCCCTGGCTGGTGTACTTTGTAATTTACTTCCCCTACCTTCTCGATCACCTCATAGGGCCCCTGCCACCTAGCTAGGAACTTGCTGTCAAGGGTAGGTACCAGAACCAAAACCCGATGTCCCGGATTGAAATCCCGTACCCGAGCCTGACGATTATACACCCTACTCTGAGCTTGTTGCGCCGCCTCCATATGCTCCCGGACCAGCGGCAACACCCTTTCCATCCGTTCCTGCATCTGGGTGACATACTCAATGAAACTTTTGTGGGGGACGGGTTGTTGTTCCCACGCTTCCTTGGCAATGTCTAACAGGCCCCGAGGGTGTCGGCATAAAGCAGTTCGAAGGGCGAGAACCCAGTAGAGGCCTGGGGCACCTCTCGCACTGCGAACATGAGATAGGGCAGAAGCAGGTCCCAGTCCCTCCCATCTCTAGACACCACCCTTTTTAACATATTTTTTAATGTTTGGTTAAACCTTTCGACGAGACCATCCGTTTGCAGATGATAAACGGACGTCCGCAACTGTTTAATACGCAGCAATTTACACAGTTCCCTCATAACCTTGGACATAAAAGGGGTCCCTTGGTCTGTCAGAACCTCCTTAGGCAGGCCCACCCGGGAAAACATTTCCATTAACTCCTTAGCTATGAGCTTAGCTGATGTATGTCGCAGGGGCACCGCCTCCGGATACCGAGTGGCGTAATCGAGAACGACCAGAATGTGTTGGTGGCCCCTAGCGGACTTCGGTATGGGCCCTATTAGATCCATAGCGATTCGCTCAAACGGTACCTCTATGATTGGTAGAGGTACCAGAGGACTACGGAAATGTGGCTGGGGGCTATTTACCTGACAGGTTGGACAGGATTTACAATAATTTTCTACCTCCTTGAACACACTGGGCCAATAAAACCGCTGCAGTATGCGGTCCTGGGTTTTCTGCCATCCCAAGTGTCCCCCAAGAACATGTTGGTGGGCAAGCTCCATAACGAGCTTGCGATACGCTGTGGGCACCACCAACTGTTCAATATTTTCACCCCGGATTTGGTTCACCCGATACAACATTTCCTGGTGAACAATAAAACGGGGAAGCATTAACTCAGCCCCAGGTTTTTGGGGTTTACCATCAATTACCACAACGTTCTCCCAGGCCCTGGCTAGGGTTTGGTCCCGGTGTTGTGCAGTCCCAAAATTTTCTCCGGAGACGTTGAGGTCTGCCAATTCCGGTCCCGGTGGCAAGCCCTCCACGTCTCCCACCATTACACTTAGTGGGGTTGTCTCCCCCTCTATCACGGAAGTAGTGGTCACCCCTACCGCTGGTGTCTCTGCTTCGGGGTCCTCAGGTTCGGGACCCGGACATTTTTCTTCCCCACAGGTAGGCAACCCGTTCCGCCACAAAGACCAGAACAGGGGAAAGTCCCTCCCCAATATTGTGGCATAAGGGAGCCGTCTCCCCACTCCCACAACATGTGGCACCTCTTTCCCACCCACCATCAGGGTAACCTTAGTAGTGGGATACTCCCGGCGATCCCCATGTATACAGACAATGGTAAGGGTTCGCCCTTCTGGGAGTTTTTCCGTTACCAAAGACTCATGGACCAGAGTTACCAGGCTCCCAGAGTCCAGCAGGGCCTGCACGGAGTGTCCATTAACCATGATGTCACACATCGGAGGGGTGTCCGCGGCCATCAGGGGGTCAGCTATATACACTGGTTGGGCAAAAAGAGAGGACCGGCGAGCGAACCCACAGTCCATGGGTTCGGATGCCCTAGGGCAGTTGGTGGCCACATGTCCCCAGTCTTGACAATGCCAACACCTGACCCCCGCAGCCTCCCTCCTCCCCAGGGTATTCCTCCCACGGACTGGAGATCCACTCCCCTCCTTATGAGGTAGGATCCCTTTTCCAGGATCCCGGGTCAGCAACTGGGGCTGACGTAACTTCGGTAGTACCGCAGAGTCCTTCAACAAATCCTGAGTGGCCATATACCTCTCCACCAGGCTAACCAGTTGTTCCAGGTTGCCTGGATCGCCTTGTCACACCCAGCGCTGTATGGCTCTCGGGAGGGTATGCACAAACCTGTCGACAACGACCCTTTCAACCATCTGAGAAGGGCTCAACAGTTCAGGCTGGAGCCATTTTTTTACTAGGTGAAGTAAGTCATAGGCTTGTGACCGGACGGGTCGGGACTCTGAAAACACCCACTGACACACTCTGTGCACTCGCACATAGGTGTTTACCCCCAACCTGGCCAACACCTCACCTTTTAGCCTCTCATAGTCCTTTGCCTCCTCGCAGCTGAGGTCAAAATAGGCCTTTTGTGCGTCCCCCACCAGAAAAGGCGCCACCACCTCAGCCCATTGCTCCAACGGCAGCCTCTCTTGCTCCGCGGTTCTTTCGAACACCGTCAGGAATGCCTCTATATCGTCTTCCGGACCCATTTTCCTCAGGGTGGATCGGACTTTGTCCCTGGCAGAAGACACAGTCAGGGCGTCGTGGTTGCAAAACCTTGCTGGGACGCTCGCACCGACTCCTGCACGGCTATCAGCTGCTGCAATAGGAGATTGTTCGTCTGCTGCTGTGCACACATAGCCTCCTCATGTCTTTTTTGTTGTAGCTCATTAGCCTGTTGTTGCTGTAAAAGTAGCTGATTGGTCTCCCGCTGCTGCACATTAGCCTCCATGAGAGCTTTCACAGCAGCCTCCATGTTGCTAGAAAACACAAAACTTGCAGGCCTGATATATGACATGCAGTCCAACACAGCAAAAACAAAAACTGTCGGCGTTCAGGCCAGCCTCACTGCGCATGCCCGCATCCGACACCAAATGTGGGGAATTGCTCTGGTAGACAGGCTTGCGGACGCAGTATAGAGGCAAGGTACACAGTTCTCTGGGTAAAGCAGAAGTGTTTTATTCACACTCGGCAACACAAAAACAGTCTTGGTGCTTGTTCACACAAGGCAAAACAGAAACAGTCTTAGTGCTTGTTCACACGAGGCAAAACACAAGGCAAAAACATCAGTCCCACAGCAAGGTCATCTGAGTGGTCGGTGTTAGTTCACACCTGGCAGTTAGCTCAGCCACGCAAAGTTTCCATCAGAGGCTTCTAGGTAGACTGCACGCCTGTTTGCAGACTCTTGCTCTCAGCCCTGAGAGCTCCACAGCAACACCAGCAGCTTCCAGGATAATCACCTCTCACCTGCTGAGGTGGCTGCCTTTTAAAGGCCCGGAAAAAGTCCGGCCTGGACCGTGGGGAATAGTCTCCCACCCAGCACTTGACTATTCCCAATAAGAGCCGGCCCGGATCGGCTTTGTAGCTATACTAAATATCAATGTGTCAAGCAGCACTAGCTGCTGCTGACACACAAAAAATCCGGCTCTTATCTCACCGAGGCCAGGAACCTCGGTGACACGTACCTTCCGTCGACGACGGAACCTTGCGCCCTCTTACACCACATATACTGTGTTGCCCAAAGATTACCACCTGGTAACATGTGACAACTAAAGCTTGAATTTGATTGGTGGGAAGAAGGTATTTATACTGGGGGCATCACTCAGCAATTGTGTCATGAGTAAGGATCTTTAATCCATGATTTAAAATGCATTGATTTTGTGCATGCACTGTGTTTATTGGATTTTTCCTCTGATAAAATAAAGGTAATTTTTATTGGGAACTGGATCTATCATATTTTCTTCAAGTTCTATACATGCCAAGTCCTTGGCTATTCCGTGCTTCCTAAATGAACAGCAGATGAGCACTGCTCTAATCTCTTGGTGTCAGTATACACTGCACCTCAAGAATTTTATTCAATATATTCAAAAAAACACACATCAATCACATTATTATGCAGAGATTACTATATACTTGCCATAAAATGTTAAACTGGTACACACTCAAACACAAGCTTTAAGCACTTTTCACGCACTATGTATTTTATTCATGAAATGCACATCTAGTTATTATCTGTATAGTGCATCATTATTTCATAGCACTGCAAAAAGATAATTATCACTCATATTGATGCCTGTCCTAATTGGGGCTAACAATTTAACTTACTTATATATTATAATCACACATAATATAATCACTTTTTTGGATTATTAGAGCGGGAAATTAGGCAAGTATGCTATAGCATTGCTTATAAAAATGGGATGCATGTTGTGCAAGAGGAATTAAAACAAAACCAGCAAATACATACTCATATTCTGTTATGTCCTCTGTATCAGACATGTTTGGTTCTGGAAAAGAGTAAAGAAAAAGCAAATAAATAATTAATTAGACTTTACTATTAGTACTATTTTGTGTATATTTTTTCCTAAATGTTATTTCACAAAATATTTTGCTAGGAAAAGGAATAGCAAAACTTCACGGACCAATGTCTAGAATGTATACATTTCACTTATCACCAGTCACTGCCTAAACAAAAGTTAAAAAATAAAAATGAAAAGATTTTATTGATAATAATTTGAGATCTTCGAACCTGTCAACGTTCAGGTACATCAAATGTTTTTTAAAAGTTCATTTCGAACTTAAACCGATTTGGGCTGAACCAGATTGGCTCCAATTGGCCTGGAAATTGGAATATAACACTCGCTAGTCTCCTAGGACTTTTTAGAAAAACATGTTATGTGACTTGTCTTTTTGTAAATTATTTTTTATTTTTTAATAGAAGTTGGATAGAGTGTGCACTCTCAACATTCGTACCAAAAAGAATACATATTTGAGATAAAATATATCAACTTTATTGTACGGACATATATTCTACCTCCTACCACCCATATACAATAATATAAAGGAATAAAATTGCAAACAGTATAAAAAGGATTACATCTAGGAATCCTACACGGTATAGTATATTGTTTTTACCAGTGTCCGTGTTTTATCTAAAAAATTCGGAGAAAAATACAAGGTGAAAAAATGTATATCCCGTTTGAAATATGAATCCTGGGTATTGACTTAAATGTAAAGAGTCCCACAATCCCGGTTCCCGGTAAGTACTGCAATCTTTATGGTGATTGGGAATAACAGGTTTCCATCAAGATGGTAAATGAACCACAATATAGTTGATCACAGTTCCTTAATTGTGATAGTAATATTCTTTGCAATAATAATCTCTGCAATAATAATCTTGCGATAATAAACTTTGCGAGTAAATTGTAATTCTTTACAATAATAATATTCTTTGCGATTATGTTGTTAGTCTTTGTTAGCCTTTGTGGAAATGTCGATCTCAAGGACAATCCCGTGTTTGCGAGAATATTAGGATTTTTATGTTTAGGTAAATACTCATTTAGGTAAGATGATTATTCGTTCTTACCTTCTATTCATAGTTCATGTGTTACGATCGCAAAGAGAAAGTTATCCAGGAGCCCTGTGTTGGCGTCTCGCACGTACCCTTCTCAATGCTTTTCAGAGCGGTGACGTCATATCATCGCGGGATCTCGATCTCCTAGTTTCGATTTCCCTTTTCTCAATACTGTCCCAGTTTTTGCTAGTTTGTGGACGAACCTGTATTTCGGAGGTTCTTTGTTAACACTTAATGCATGGCCATGCAACGGAGGCGTGTAACGGGTGCTTGCTGGACCAGACGCGTTTCGGGGTGCTCTCCACCCCTTCCTCAACCACCTGCACCCGCCCGATCAGCCCGCCGTACATTTATGGTGTGGTCCTTAAGTCATGTCCACCCGCGCGGTCCACCCGAGGATCCTTAAGAGGTTAAAAACACACCACGCCGTGGCATGAGTCATGCTTTTTTTTTCTATTCCAAAGCTTCCAAAAATTGTCCCTTATCGGAAGCAGTTGCTATTTAAACAAACATAGTGTTATGGAATAAAAATAGAAAAAATAGTGGCTTGTTGCGGGACCAAATGTTGAAAATTTACGCCTTGATGGGCTTGGAATGTCTCACAAGCACAATTATTAACTGTCAGAAGCAAAAGTGGCTCATTGTGAATGAGCCTAGAAAAATTCTTCCTTTTTAACTGGGAGCAGCAGCAGAATAGTTTGAATGTGGAAAGGGTACGGTATTAGAGACACGTGGATGCAATAGTAAAAGCAGCAGAAGAAACATAACATGGAACATACAAGTCTGTCTATAGGTAGTAGAAGTATAAGTGGTAGTATTAGTAGTGGCAGATGTGTAGTGTTCCTATTGATGGCAGAATAGGATTAGCAGCAAGGAGCAGTAGCTGAGGCGGTGGCGTCAGTAGCTGTCATAAATGTTGGCAGGAAGCAGCATGATGGAGACAGCAGCAGCAGCCACATGAAACATGTTGGTAGGCAGGTAGCAGCAGTGGCATGATGGCAGCAGTGGCATAATGGAGGCACCAGCAGCCTTACGGAACATGATGTTAGGCAGGCTGCAGCAGTAGCATTATGGCGGCATAATGGAGGCAACAGCAGATGACATATGGAAAATGATAGTATGCAGGCAACATGATGGCAGACAGCATCAGTGGCAAGATGTGGCACTGTCAGCAAGGCCAGATCTATTTCAAGCCTGAATCCAGGCTTGTTTTTTTTCTGCAAAAGTGATGTTTTGGACACTGGTGGAGGACAACTTGGTCGACTTGAGTGTCACCACACCCCCTATAGTGGTTAAGACCGTCTCTGAGATGCTACTGGAGACTGGGCAAGAAAGAAGAGAGAGTGCACAAAGGGAGGGTTTACTTTGCCTGGGGCAAAGAAGGAGAAGCCATCTTTTCAGACACTTTTGGGGAGAAGCCATCTTTTCAGACACTCTGGCGGCAGGCAACTACTCACCGAAAGTTGTGCCAAGCTGTGTACAGTGTTTCCTGGTAATAATGTAATTTGTTCTCCTTTTTGTAGGGAGGAAAATATTCCCTCTTTTTGCTTTGATAGCGAGGGTCTAAAATCGTGGCTATCCAGTAATCACCAGACTGCTTAATATCAATGACATGCCTGCCATGGGAGCAAGCAAACAAGCATACAGCTCTCCATTCTTGTCAGCATGCCCAAGCAGCCACTTCTTTCCAACTCCGCACTAAACTGAGACAATTCAGTGTTGTGGCCAGTGTCACCGTCATCCTCATCATCCTCTTGCTCCTCAAACTCCTCCTCCTCCAGTGGTAACACCTCTTCCTCCTGCTCCTCCTCAATGGGAGTTTCTTCTCGTGGGTCCCCAACAGCTACAAGACAGACAGCAAGATGTGTAAGCTGTTCTTCTTCCTCCGTTGCACCCTGCTGCATGAGCGTCAGCGTGTGTTCTAAGATACATATGAGGAGGATGAGAGACAACTGCCGCATGAGCTGCTCCAGCAGACCTGGAAACAACTTTTTCCTTGCTGATGCAGTCTGGTGCATGACAACGTCGTTCATGGCCTTCCACTGATCATAAAGACATTCTAGCATGTGCAATGTTGAACTCCAGCGAATCGGAACGTCACAGATTAAATGGTGTAGACCGCTCTGTCGCTGCAAGTCTAGGAGAGTGTTCCATGCCACATAAGAATGGGGACAAGGGGACTGTCTCTTGGATATTGCCAGCACCTTGTACAAGCCAGTTTACTTTATTAAAAAGTGTTGCACGACTAAGTTAATGACGAGCGTCATGCAGACAACATATGTTATTTCCTCCAGGTTCAGGGTGGCCACGATGTTGTGTCCATTGTTGCTAACCACCTTGCCCAGTTTGAGTTAGTAGGATGACAGCTAGTGGGTTATTTTCTGCTTAATGTACTTTAGCAACTGCTCATCTGTGTAGCTCATCTCACCCAGGCCGATCGGCTCCAAAGCATGTGATAGGAAGGAGGGGAAGCAACGCTGTGTCCTGCTGCTGTTCGGGATGAGAGCATGTGCATGGAGAAGGAAGTGGTGTATGTGGCTAATTGTCTGCTGTGGGAACCAGCCTGATGCAACCGTGGGGGGTCAAAAAGACCTGGCCATGTGGCTTTGGTCCTGCGTCTCAGCTGCCGCAAAAAACATTGAGCTAGTGGGCCGTTAAATACATATCCTGTCGCTGCCCGTAACAGCTGCTCCAGATGTCCACCATGTCATGCAGCTTGCCACACAGCGTAAATTGCAAGGAGTGGCCGGCATTCTCTGCCACATAAGAGTACAAGGCACTACTAAATGGTATGGCAGCCACTGCACCGCGAACAACTGAGCCAAGTAGAGGATTAGCTTGTAGACCAGCTAATTGCTGCTTAAGAATAGATTTGAGCGAACACCTGGCTATTCGGGTTTGAGAAGTTCAGCTGAACTCGACCCGAACTTGACCCCGAACACGAACCCCATTGAAGTCAATGGGAACCCAAACTTTTGTACACTAAAAAGGCTGTAAAATAGCCCTGGAAAGGGCTACAGGGCTGCAAAAGGCATCAAAATGTAGGTAAAATGTGGATAGGGAAATGACTTAAAATAAAATAAATAAAAATTAACCAATATCAATTGGCAACTTGGAGGAGGAGGAATAGGAATAGGAATAGGAATAGGAGGTTGGGGTGGCGTCAGGTGGGAATGCTATGGGAGCCGAAGTTCTCATCAAAGCCAAAACGGATTCATGCCTGCCTGCAGTGTCACAGAACTCATGCACAGACTCAGGCCAATGGCAACCATACATGGGATTTGAAGTCGTCATCACAGACAAGAAGGATTCATGTCTGCCTGCAGGGCCACAGGCCTCATTCAAACATTCAGGCCCACGGGACCCACAAAGAGGAGAATTAAAATAATGCCAAGACAGTATTGATTTCACCCAGCAATGCCACAGGCCTCATTCACAGATTCAGACCCATGTCATCCATATAGAGGAGAGTTACAATCATGCCAAAACAGTATTGATTTCACCCAGTAGTGCCACAGACCTCATTCACTAATTGACGACCATGGCACCCGCAAAGAGGAGAGCGGTCCTGTAACAGCAACACAGGCCTCAGGTCAACCTGCAATGGAACAGGCCATTATCATTTATGTAGGCCCCTGACACCCAGACAGAGGAGAGGGCAGGCCAGCACCTCCAAGGCATAAAGGGCAAGCTCTGGCCATGTGGACAATTTGGAGACCTAGAAGTTGAATTGGGCAGAACCATCAGTCAGTACGTGGAGGCATGTGCACACGTACTGTTCCAACATGTTGTTGAAATGCTGCATCCTGCTAACACGTTCTCTATCAGCTGGTGGTGCAGTTTGCTGTGGCGCGGTGACAAAACTTTTCCACAGCTCGGCCATGCTAACCCTGCTGTCTGAGGAGCTGGCCATGACACAGCTGCGTTGGCGACCTCCTCCTCTGCCTTAGCCTTGTACTTCCACTTGTCCCCCCGTGTCAGTTGGGAATGCCCTCAGGAGCGCGTCTACCAGCATGCGCTTGTAGTCGCGCATCTTACCATCACGCTCCAGTGCGGGAATTAAGGTGGACACGTTGACCTTGAACTGGGGATCCAGCAGGGTGGCAACCCAGTAGTCAGCACAAGTTAAAATGTGGGCAACTCTGCTGCTATTGTGCAGACACTGCAGCATGTAGTCGCTCATGTGTGCCAGGCTGCCCAGAGGTAACGATAAGCTGTCCTCTGTAGGTGGTGTATTGCCGGTGTCCTCTGTATCCCCCCAGCCACGCTCCAGTGATGGCCGTGAGCTGCGTAGGGTGCCACCCTGCAGTGAAACCGGTTCCTCCTCCTCTACCTTATCCTCCTCAAACTCATCCTCCAGAAGTGTGCCCTGACTGTCCACATGTGTTCCTGGCCTCTGCTGGTGCGGGAACCCACCCTCTGAGCCACTTCTGTATGACCTGCCTGAAACCCTGTGAAATGCCCCCTCTTACGCCTCCTCCTGTGCCGCATCCTCTTCCATCATCGCCGTAATATTTTTTTCAAGGAGACATAGAAGGGGTATTGTAATGCTAACAACGGCATCATCAGCACTGGCCATGTTGGTTGAGTACTCCAAAGACCGCAGGTACACAGGTCTCGCATGTAGGTCTAGTCACTGGTGGTGAAGTGGTGCGGATCCGCAGAGCGACTGACCCGTGCATACTGCATCTGAAACTCCACTATCGCCCGCTGCTGCTTGCACAGTCTCTCCAGCATATGTAATTTGGAGTTCCACCTTGTGGGCATATCGCATATGAGGCGGTAAGCAGGAAGGTCGAAGTTACGCTGCAGCGCAGTCAGGCGAGCAGCAGCAGGGTGAGAACGCCGAAAGCACGCACATACGGACCGCACTTTCAGCAGCAGCTCTGACATGTCTGGGTAGTTTTTAAGAAACTTCTGCACCACCCGATTCAGCACATGCGCCAGGCAAGGGATGTGCGCCAAACCAGCTAGTCCCAGAGCTGCAACGAGATTTCACTCATTATCGCACACCACCAGGCCGTGCTTGAGGCTCACCGGCAGCAACCAGTCATCAGTCTGCTGTTCTATGCCCCTCCAAAGCTTCTGTGCAGTGTGGGGTTTACACCCAAACACATGAGTTTTAAAATCGCAGCTGACGTTTGCCCCGGGCTGTGCTGAAGTTGGGGGTGAGGTTTTTTTGATTACCGGATGTGGGGGTGGTAGAAGAGGAGTAGGAGGATGATACGGAGTAGGAGGAGGAAGCAACAGGAAGCAACGAATAATGCCTCGGTGGTGGAAGGACATGTACCAAAACGCTATCCGCCTCGGGCCCAGCCGCCACTACGTTTACCCAGTGTCCAGTTAGGGAGATATAGCGACCCTGGCCGTGCTTACTGGTCCATGTATCTATGGTTATGTGGACCTTGCCAAAGATGGCGTTGCGCAGCGCACACTTGATGTTATCCTCCAATTGATTCTGCAGGGAAGGGACGGCTCGCCTGGAAAAGTAGTGGTGGCTGGGAACAACGTACTGGGGGACAGCCACCGCCATCAGCTGTTTGAAACAGTCCTTCTCCACCAGACAGAATTATAGCATTTCAAAGGCCAGTAATTTTGAAATGCTGGCATTCAGGGCCAGGGCTCGAGGGTTAGTAGGTGATTATTTCCTCCTTCTCACCAATGTTTGGGAGATGGACAGCTAAATGTTGATGTGTGACATGGTGGAGATGCTTGGTGATGCCTGGTTCACCCAAAAGACCCAATGCCTAAACACAAGATGGACAACATTGTGTACGCAGTCTAGTGCAATGAGGAATGCGCAGAACTGTATATCGGCGAAACAAAACAACAACTACATTAGCATATGGCACAGCATAGAAGAGTCAAAACCTCTGGTCACGATTCAGCCGTGTACATACATCTAAAAGAAACAGGTCACACCTTTGAAGACAGTCAAGTATGTGTTTTGGATAAGGAGGCCGACTGGTACAAACGATTTGTGAAGGAGGCCATCTACGTAAAAATGGAGAGGCCAAGCTTGAATAGAGGTGGGGGGGAGGGGGTTGGCGGGGTTAGACATCTATTGTTTGCCACTTACAAGGCTGTCTTGACACCTTGTTCTGGGAGGTCATTATCACCTACTGACTCCAATTAGGACTATGGAATCAACACCATCGACCCCATGCTGGTTATAATGACCTAATTACCAGATGTTGATTCAGTTACATATTTATTCCCAGAGAATTCTTGTACCAGTCACACAGAATTGAGAAAGCTCGTTGGATGAACAAGTGAAATGTTTTCAAGAAATCTACAGCAAGTCCAGTTGCCTTGATTTATTCTTTACAGATATGCTTGGTGATGGTGTCGTATGTAGTGGTGTTGGTGAAACATCCTCTTTTTGCTGGTCGCCAGGTGCCACAGTGATGCCAGAGGTGGAGGGAGTGGTCGAGCCAGCAGCAGAAGAGGGAGCAGGAGGAGCATGAGAGAGTTCCTTGTTTTTAAGATGTTTACTCCACTGCAGTTCATGCTTTGATGGTAGATGCCTGGTCATGCAGGTTGTGCTCAGGTTAAGAACGTTTATCCCTCGCTTCAGGCTCTGATGGCACAACATGCAAACCACTCGTGTCTTGTCGTCAGGACATTGTGTGAAGAACTGCCACGCCAATGAACTCCTTGGAGCAGGCCTTGGTGTGCTCAGTGCCTGGGTGCGGTGGACAGTAGCAGGCGTACTGTCTCTGGAACGGCCGCTGTGCTTTTGCCCCCTGCTCCCTCTTTTGCTGTGCTGGTGCCTCTGTGCGACCACCGCCTCCTACTCAGAACTGCGCGCCTCACTAACACGACCTTCAGTCCAGTCTGGGCCTAGGACTTCATCATCCTCCACATCATCTTCCACCCATTCATGACCCCTGCCCTCCTCGTCGGTCTGCACATTGCAGAAAGCCACAGCAGTGGCGGTATTTCCATGTCTTCATCCTGCAACAAAAGTATTTGAGCATCAGAGCATTCAAGGTCTTCCTCTTCTGGGGCAGGGCTAGGAGGAGTCATCAAAAAGCATGAGACTTTCCTGCATGATGTGGGGCTCTGACTGCTTGGCTGATTTGCAAGGGGGTGAGGTGGAAGACTGATGGGCATAGGCTGCAGGTGCCAACTCAGAGCTTTCTGCAGAGGACTGGGTGTTGAATACTGTTATGGAACTGGAGGCACTGTCAGACTGGCAATCTACTATCACCTGTACATGTTCTGGCTTCACCATCCGTAGAGCGGCATTTGGGCCTATCAAATAACGCTGCAGATTCTGTCGCCTACTCGCACTAGAGGAAGGTGTTTGACTTGGAGCGGTAGTTGGCGCTGAACGGCCACGTCCTCTTCCAGCAACAGGAGCTCCACCAACACCACCACGACCATGCCCACGTCTCTTATTTGATGTTCTCCTCATTATTTGCATTCACCCACCAAGCTGAAAGATTAGTCTCTCTCTGGTGTCAATTTACCTGCCACTAGTCGACAATTATGTTCGCTAAGGCAGTGCCCATGTCATAAAAATGCTCTGTAGACCCAGAATAATGTTTTGTGTGTCCAAAATACACTGATTCTCAATTTCTATGTGGAAATGTAAAAATATTTTTAGGTACGCTATGCACATGTGGTTTGTGGAACAAGAACAAGTATTTTTGTAATAAAATACAGAAAATTTGTATTTCACTGCTGTAAATTGATATTCATTATTTATACGCCGGATGCACAACTGTTTTTTCGGCCTAAAACACGGCTTTTTTCAATAAAACCCCAAAATGCAGTTTTTAACTGCTGTACATTAAAAGTAGATATTTATACTATGTATGGACACCAGATTTGGGGACCCAGAACACAGATTTGGTCACCAAAATTCACAAATGCAAAATTTAACTGCTATATATTGGAAATAATTATTTAAACGACGGATGCACAACAGTTTTTTCGGCCTAAAACACGGCTTTTTTCAATAAAACCTCAACTGCTGTAAATTTAAATTAGATTTTTATACCGTGTATGTACAACTGCTTTATGAAGCAAGAATATTGCTTTTTTCACACAAAAAAGAATAATGCACTATTTCTTAGCTGTAATGTGAAATCAGTATTTAAGCGGTGTATTTCAAGATGCTCTGTGGATCAGGATTATCACTCTTTTGTAAAAAAAAAAAAAAAAAACACTTATGCTGTATTTCACAGCAGCAATGTAAAATAAGTGGTTGTAATGGGCATTTCAGACTGTTTGGTGGACCTTGAATAACTTTTTTTTTCTATAAAAAACAAAGAAGCAATATTTCCATGCAGAAATATGAAATATGTCATTGGACGGTGTATGCAGAACTGTTTTGTGGACAAGGAATATGTTTTTTTCCCCCAAAATTACACGGATTCTCTATTTCACCGCAGAAATGTCAAATATATATTTTGGCGGTGTAAAATAGGCTTTAAGCAAAATACACTGATGCACTATTTGATAGGTGAAATAGAATATACAGTTTAGTGCATAGTATACAAAAGTGAGATATCCTGGTGGGTTCCTTGGGCCCCCGCCTATGCTCTGCATTTGCCCCATCTGCCACTGTTGCTGCCCCCACCACCAATACCATGGCTTCAGGTGGTACTACTGCCACCACCAACACAGCTATGCATGAAGTCTCCAGCCTCCTCCTGAACCTCCTCACATCAGTACAAACACTGACTTCTCTCACACAAGTCGTCAACAGGGAGCCAACCAATACACAGTCGCCTTTTTCTCCTCAATGACAATGTTGTGCCTTTCCAAAGCTAGAGACAATTGCTACCTATTACTACTACTACTACTTCTGGCCGGATAGCTGGGGCTCTTACTACCTGCATTTTGCCTCTGCATCTTTCATTTGGAACTATTCCGTAGTCCTAATGGTCTAAATGTACACAGTCATACATAATATGCAATAGTTTGCAAATCAGTCTTCTGGGACTTAAGGACAAGGAGGTGCGATAAAATGTCCTTCCCTTTCCACAAACACACTGAAGACACGGCTACTGACAATTGACTTTTGAAAATAATGCAGTATTGGAGTTGGCACCACTAACAGATTTGGGCTTGATGTCTTTTGTGCTTTAAAATATGCATATTCAGAAAAAGCTTACTGTAGTATAAAACACAAATTGCTAACCTACTATGTGATTATTCCTACCCCCCCCCCCTTCCTCCCCCTTCACACCAAAATTAGAACTCTCTGGAAAAGCACCAATGCGGCTTTTGGACTAGTATTTCGCGTGGGCAGATATGGGCAGCAGAGTGGGGCTTGAAGCACTGGGGTCCTGGGTTTGACTCTGAACAAGGACAACATCTGCATGGAGTTTGTGTGGGTTTCCTCCAGGTACTTCGGTTTCCTCCCACACTCCAAAGACATACGGATAGGGAACTTAGATTGTGAGCCCCAATGGGAACAGCCCAAAGTGCTGGGCAATATAGTAGCACCATATAAATGCATAAAATAGATAAATAAGATATAAACCACTATCCTTTGCATTGTAAGACACACATATATGTAATTTCTTAAACCAAAAAATAAATAAATTTGAACTGCCTGGAGATGCACCGACACAGATTTTGGACTGCTATTTCACATTATCACTCAAATATATAAACTGTGTATTGTAAAAGACGCGAGTATGCTATTTTCCCAAACTTAAACCAAAAATTAATAAATTTGCCTGCCTGGAAATGCACCAACATGCATTTTGGACTAATGTTCATGTTATCTCTTAAAGATATAAACCGCTACCCTTTCTATTTTAAAATGCATGTACTGTACAGTATATGCTATTTTACCAAACCAAAAAAAAAAAAAAAAAAGGGAAATGCCTAGTGATGCCCTGACATAGATTTCAGACTAGTAATTCAAGTTATCATACAGAGATGTAAACTGCTACTCTGTAATGTAAGATTTAATGTTTTCACTGAGATTTCAAATGTTAGCTATCCTCTGAATAGTAAAACATATACTGTACAGTTTTGAGCGTATCCCCTCCAGCAAAAAAATACTGTATTTCTGTTAAAATGGCAAAAAAAAATTAAAATGTCTGTGCAGGTAACTGCTTTTAGGGTTCTTCAACAGCTGCAGCTGTGTTAGTAGTGAGTAAGCATTAAGTGCAGCTACAAGGCACTGCCAGGCACACCCAGCTTCGGCTCCTCACTTTTTCACTTCCTGGCTGACAGCTTTCCCTGCCTTTCCCTATTCTACACAATTTCTGTTCTTTCTAGTCTCTCTCTTCAATGTCCATCACACTAGAATAGAAGCTTGATTGTGACTGTACACTCTCCCTAGGATTGTTCTCTGTCCCAGTGCATAGACCCAATCCACCTTCATTCACAGCTAGTGTTGAGCAAAACCGAACTGTAAAGTTTGGGTTCGTACCGGACTTTAAGGTTTTTTGTACCTGGACCCGAACTTTTCCGTAAAAGTTCGGGTTCGAGTTCGGTGTTCGGCCATTTAATAAAGCTTGTTGAAAGGCTGCAGGGCAGCCAATCAACACGCATTTAAGATGTGTGCCCTTAGAAGCCATCACAGCCAGGGGTGCTTTACAGACATTTTTTTCTGTAAAGCACACCTGTGCTGCATATGTGACAGTGTAATCAATTCAGTAAATCCATCTATTAGATTCTAGGGGGACAAATTGATTTTTTTTTCCCTAAAAAGTACGTTTGCGGACTGTGCTGCATTTGTGACAGTGAAAAAAAATCGGTAAACCCATCTGTTTCATTGTGGTTGAAAAAATATTACCTATTTTTTTTTTTTAACTAGAAAGTACCTTTGCGGCCTGTGCTGCATTTGTGATAGTGAAAGAAAATCAGTAAATCCAGCTCTTAGATTGTGGGTGGACATTTCCACGGTTATCAGGCAAGTCATTCACAATTGGCTTCGAGGGTGTGTTCCTGCTGCACTGCATACCTGACTGGGAAATTATATTCTGTAACTTCGGCAGCGTTTAGAATGTTGGGTGATCTATACCCCTTTTTTATTTCAAAGTACCCCTGCACTGCATACCTGACTGGGAAATAAATTTTGTAAATCCGTCTGTTAGTTTGGTGGGTGAACGCAAAGAATGAGGAGAGTGTCAAATAAGGTATGTGGCCCTAGTCATGGTGCTGCTGGTGTTGGTGGACCTCCTGTTGCAGGGAGAGGACGTGGTCGATCTGTGGCAGCTACACGCACAAATGAAACACCTTCCTCAGGTGCGAGTAGGCGACAGAACGTTCAGCGTTATTTTGTAGGCCCAAAAGCCGCTCTACGAATGTTGAGGCCAGAACACATACAGGCGATAGTAGATTGGGTGGCTGACAGTGCCTCCAGTTCCTTAACATTGTCTCCCACCCGGTCCCCTGCTGAAAGCTCAGAGTTGGCACCTGCAGCCCATGAGCATCTGTCTTTCACCTCGCCCACTTGAAAATCAGCCAAATCATGCAGCAGTCTCTTATGCTTTTTGATGACTCTGCTGGAAGGGTTTCTGTGGGCCATCCACATAGCCCTGCCTCAGAAGTGGAAGAGATTGAGGGCACCGATGCCCAACCACTTATGTTTAAGGATGTGGACATGGGAGGACCACCACAGCACGTCTCTGATGATTACAAAACATAGGTGCCAACTAGAGGCCGAAATCCCGAAAATGTTCGGGTTCGGGATCCGAACTCGACCCGAACTTTATCCCGAAGCCGAACCCCATTGAAGTCAATGGGGACCCGAACATTTAGGCACTAAAAAGGCTGTAAAATAGTCCAGGAACGGGCTAGAGGGCTGCCAAAGGCAGCAAAATGTAGGCAAATCCCCTGCAAACAAATGTGGATAGTAAAATGAATTAAAATAAAATAAATAAAATTTAACCAATATCAATTGGAGAGAGGTCCCACTGCAAGGAATCATGCGTCATATCACCCAACACTGGAGAAGGCCACTTTCAGTTATTTCAGCCCAGCACCCAGACCGAGGATCCAGGTCCCACATCAAGGAATCATGCATCATATCACCCACCACTGGAGAAGGCCACTCAGTTATTTCGGCCCCAGCACCCAGACAGAGGAGAGATGTCCCACAGAAAGGAATCATGCGTCATATAACCCACCACTGGAGAAGGCCACTCCGTTATTTCCATTTGCACCCAGACAGAGGAGAGAGGTCCCACAGCAAGGAATCATGCGTCATATCACCCACCACTGGAGAAGGCCACTTTCAGTTATTTCAGCCCAGCACCCAGACCGAGGATACAGGTCCCACATCAAGGAATCATGCGTCATATCACCCACCACTGGAGAAGGCCACTCAGTTATTTCGGCCCCAGCACCCAGACAGAGGAGAGATGTCCCACAGAAAGGAATCATGCGTCATATAACCCACCACTGGAGAAGGCCACTCCGTTATTTCGGCCCCAGCACCCAGACAGAGGAGAGAGGTCCCACAGCAAGGAATCATGCGTCATATCACCCACCACTGCAGAAGGCCACTTTCAGTTATTTCAGCCCAGCACCCAGACCGAGGATCCAGGCCCCACATCAAGGAATCATGCGTCATATCACCCACCACTGGAGAAGGCCACTCAGTTATTTCGGCCCCAGCACCCAGACAGAGGAGAGAGGTCCCACAGCAAGGAATCATGCGTCATATCAACCACCACCGGAGAAGGCCACTCTCAGTTATTTCGGCCCAGCACCCAGACAGAGGAGAGAGGTCCCACAGCAAGGAATCGTGTCATATCAACCACCACCAGAGAAGGCCAATCTCAGTTATTTCGGCCCAGCACCCAGACAGAGGAGAGAGGTCCCACAGCAAGGAATCATGCGTCATATCAACCACCACCGGAGAAGGCCACTCTCAGTTATTTCTGCCCAGCTCCCAGACAGAGGAGAGAGGTCCCACAGCAAGGAATCATGCGTCATATCAACCACCACCGGAGAAGCCCACTCTCAGTTATTTCGGCCCAACACCCAGACAGAGGAGAGAGGTCCCACAGCAAGGAATCATGCGTCATATCAACCACCACCGGAGAAGGCCACTCTCAGTTATTTTAGCCCAGCACCCAGACAGAGGAGAGAGGTCCCACAGCAAGGAATCATGCGTCATATCAACCACCACCAGAGAAGGCCACTCTCAGTTATTTCGGCCCCACCAACCAGACAGAGGAGAGGTTCATTCAACTTTGGGTTGCACCGCAAGATCATGGTAAAGTTAAAAAAATTAGGATTCAATAAAGAAGTGCCCCAGAGTACAAGAATACATGGTTGAGGGGGAGGCAGTTATAAATGTCTATTCTGCACAAGGGAGGCACAGGTCCTGTGGGATCCATGCCTGGTTCATTTTTATGAGCGTCAGCTTGTCCACGTTGGCTGTGGACAGGCGGCTGCGTTTGTCAGTAATGGCGCCCCTGCCGTGCTGAATACACGTTCAGACAAAGCGCTGGCCGCCGGGCAGGCCAGCACCTCCAAGGCATAAAATGCTAACTCTGGCCACGTGGACAATTTGGAGACCCAGAAGTTGAATGGGGCCGAACCATCAGTCAGTACGTGGAGTGGTGTGCAGATGTACTGTTCAACCATGTTAGTGAAATGCTGCCTCCTGCTAACACGTTCCGTATCAGGTGGTGGTGCAGTTTGCTGTGGCGTGGAGACAAAACTTTCCACATTTCTGCCATGCTAACCCTGCCCTCAGAGGAGCTGGCCGTGACACAGCTGCGTTGGCGACCTCTTGCTCCTCCTCTGCCTTCGCCTTGGGCTTCCACCTGTTCCCCTGTGACATTTGGGAATGCTCTCAGGAGCGCGTCTACCAGCGTGCGCTTGTACTCGCGCATCTTCCTATCACGCTCCAGTGCAGGAAGTAAGGTGGGCACATTGTCTTTGTACCGGGGATCCAGCAGGGTGGCAGCCCAGTAGTCCGCACACGTTAAAATGTGGGCAACTCTGCTGTCGTTGCGCAGGCACTGCAGCATGTAGTCGCTCATGTGTGCCAAGCTCCCCAGAGGGTAAGGACAAGCTGTCCTCTGTGGGAGGCATATAGTCATCGTCCTCTGGGGTCCTCCGTATCCCCCAGCCACGCACTAGTGATGGGCCTGAGCTGTGTCGGGTGCCACCCGCTGTGAACCTGCTTCATCCTCATCCTCCTCCACCTCCTCCTCATCCTCCTCGTCCTCCAGTAGTTGTCCCTGGCTGGCCACATTTGTACCTGGCCTCTGCTGTTGCAAAAAACCTCCCTCTGAGCCACTTCTAACAGACTGGCCTGAAAGTGCTAAAAATGACCCCTCATCCTCCTCCTTCTCCTCCTGGGCCACCTCCTCTTCCATCATCGCCCTAAGCATTTTCTCAAGGAGACATAGAAGTGGTATTGTAACGCTGATAATGGTGTCATCGCCACTGGCGATGTTGGTGGAGTACTCGAAACAGCGCAACAGGGCACACAGGGCTCGCATGGAGGCCCAATCATTGGTGGTGAAGTGGTCCTGTTCCACAGTGCGACTGACACGTGCGTGCTGCAGCTGAAACTCCACTATGGCCTGCTGCTGCTCGCACAGTCTCTCCAGCATGTGCAAGGTGGAGTTCCACCTGGTGGGCACGTCGCATATGAGGCGGTGGCGGGAAGGCCGAAGTTCGCTGTAGCGCAGACAGGCGAGCAGCGGCAGGATGTGAGCGCCGGAGCGCGCTAGACAGCCCGCACTTTATGCAGCAGCTCTGACATGTCGGGATAGTTGTGAATGAACTTCTGCACCACCAAATTCAGCACATGCGCCAGGCAAGGAATGTGCGTCAAACCGTCTAGTCCCAGAGCTGCGGCGAGATTTCGCCCATTATCGCACACCACCAGGCCGGGCTTGAGGCCCACCGGCAGAAACCACTCAACGGTCTGTTGTTCAATACCCCGCCACAACTCCTGCGCGGTGTGGGGCCTGTCCTCCAAACATATGAGTTTCAGAATGGCCTGCTGACGTTTACCCGGGCTGTGCTGAAGTTGGTGGTGAAGGTGTGTGGCTGACTGGATAAGCTGGTGGAAGCTGAGGAGGAGAAAGCCAGTAGGCGGAGGAGGCTACAGGAGGCAAGAATGATGCCCTGCGATCCTTGGCGGCGGAAGGACGTGCGCCAAGTAACTCTCCGCCTGGGGCCCAGCCGCCACTACATTTACCCAGTGTGCAGTTAGGGAGATATAGCGTCCCTGGCCGTGCTTACTGGTCCACGTATCTGTGGTTAGGTGGACCTTGCCACAGATGGCGTTGCTCAGTGCACACTTGATTTTATCGGATACTTGGTTGTGCAGGGAAGGCACGGCTGTCTTGGAGAAGTAGTGGCGGCTGGGAACAACATACTGTGGGACAGCCATGGACATCAGCTGTTTGAAGCTGTCTGTGTCCACCAGCCTGAATGACAGCATTTCAAAGGCCAGTAGTTTAGAAATGCTGGCATTCAGGCCCAGAGGCTCGAGGGTGGCTAGGTGGGAATTTACGCTTTCTCTCAAGGTTTGTGAGATGGAGAGTTGAATGCCGCCGTGTGACATGGTGGAGATGCTTGGTGACACAGGTGGTGTTGTCGGTGGCACATCCTCTGTTTGGTGGGTGGCAGGTGCCAACGTTCCTCCCGAGGCGGAGGAAGAGGCCGAGGCAGCAGCAGAAGAGGGAGCAGGGGGAGCCAGAGTGAGTTCCTTGCTTTTAAGGTGTTTACTCCACTGCAGTTCATGCTTTGCATGTAAATGCCTGGTCATGCAGGTTGTGCTAAGGTTCAGAACGTTAATGCCTCGCTTCAGGCTCTGATGGCACAGCGTGCAAACCACTCGGGTCTTGTTGTCAGCAAATTGTTTAAAGAAGTGCCATGCCAGGGAACTTCTTGAAGCTGCCTTTAGGGTGCTCGGTCCCTGGTGGCAGTGGCCAGTAGCAGGCGGACTCTCTTGGAGCGGCTGTTCTGCTTTGCCCCTGCTCTCTCTTTTGCTACGCTGTTGGCTCGGTCTCACCACTGCCTCTTCCTCTGAACTATGAAAGTCAGTGGCACGACCTTCATTCCATGTGGGGTCTAGGACCTCAGTGTCCCCTGCATCGTCTTCCACACAGTCTTCCTCCTGACCTCCTGTTCGGTCTGCACACTGCAGAAAGACGCTAGCAGTTGGCACCTGTGTTTCGTCATCATCAGAGACGTGCGGACTCCGATCAGGTGGTATTCCCATGTCCTCATCATCAGGAAACATCAGTGGTTGTGCATCAGTGCATTCTATGTCTTCCACCACTGGGAAAGTGCTAGGTGGATTCCCTTGGGAAACCCTGCCAGCAGAGTCTTCAAACAGCATAAGAGACTGCTGCATAACTTGAGGCTCAGACAGTTTCCCTGATATGCATGGGGTGATGTGACAGACTGATAGGCTTGGTTTTCAGGTGCCACCTGTGCACTTTCTGCAGAAGACTGGGTGGGAGATAATGTTGTGAACATGCTGGATCCACTGTCGGCCACTCAATTGACTTGCGCCTGTACCTGCTCAGGCCTTACCATCCTTAGAATGGCATTGGGCCCCACCAAATATCGCTGTAAATTCTGGCGGGTACTGGAACCTGAGGTAGTTGGTTCACTAAGACGTGTGGCTGTGGCAGAATGGCCACGTCCTCTCCAGCACAAGAGGGTACACTAACACCACCACGACCGTGTCCGCGTCCCTTACTAGATGTTTTCCTCATTGTTACCGTTCACCAAGCACCACAATAAGAAAAAAATATTTGGCCCAATGTATTGTTTTCAAATTCAGAGCCTTTTTTTACAGGCACCTAACACTATCTGCCAATTTATTGATGTAGCGTATTACACTAATCCAGGCACAGCAGTAACCACTAATTTAGGGAATATCTCTTTTAGGGCTAGTATTTAGGCCCTGGATGAAAGGTATCCTTTTATGGACAGATTTACAATTGGCCTGCAACAGCTCGAACACCAGATTCAGGGTATTGCTATTTTGGCAATTGAATTTAACCCCAGAACAAAATATATGTTTTTGGGGACACTATTATACTTTGCCAGCCACAGCTGAAACCACTGATTTATGGTATTGCTATTTTGGCAATTGAATTTCACCCCAGAACAAAATATATGTTTTGGCGGACACTATGAATCTTGGCCTGCAACAGCTGGGACACCAGATTCAGGGTATTGCTATTTTGGCAATTGAATTTCACCCCAGAACAAAATATATGTTTTGGCGGACGCTATTATATTTTGCCAGCCACAGCTGAAACCACTGATTTATGGTATTGCTATTTTGGCAATTGAATTTCACCCCAGAACAAAATATATGTTTTGGCGGACACTATTATACTTTGCCAGCCACAGCTGAAACCACTGATTTAACCCAACACTGGAGAAGGCCACTTTCAGTTATTTCAGCCCAGCACCCAGACCGAGGAGCAGGTCCCACAGCAAGGAATCATGCGTCATATCACCCACCACTGGAGAAGGCCACTCTCAGTTATTTCGGCCCAGCACCCAGACAGAGGAGAGATGTCCCACAGCAAGGAATCATGCGTCATATCAACCCACCACTGGAGAAGGCCACTCTCAGTTATTTGGCCCTAGCACCCAGACAGAGGAGAGAGGTCCACAGCAAGGAATCATGCGTCATATCACCCACCACTGGAGAAGGCCACTTTCAGTTATTTCGGCCCAGCACCCAGACCGAGGATACAGGTCCCACAGCAAGGAATCATGCGTCATATCACCCACCACTGGAGAAGGCCACTTTCAGTTATTTCGGCCCCAGCACCCAGACAGAGGAGAGGTCCCACAGCAAGGAATCATGCGTCATATCACCCACCACTGGAGAAGGCCACTCTCAGTTATTTAGGCCCAGCACCCAGACAGAGGAGAGGTCCCACAGCAAGGAATCATGCGTCATATCACCCACCACTGGAGAAGGCCACTTTCAGTTATTTCAGCCCAGCACCCAGACCGAGGATACAGGTCCCACAGCAAGGAATCATGCGTCATATCACCCACCACTGGAGAAGGCCACTTTCAGTTATTTCGGCCCAGCACCCAGACAGAGGAGAGGGTCCCACAGCAAGGAATCATGCGTCATATCAACCACCACTGGAGAAGGCCACTTTCAGTTATTTCGGCCCAGCACCCAGACAGAGGAGAGAGGTCCCACAGCAAGGAATCATGCGTCATATCACCCACCACTGGAGAAGGCCACTTTCAGTTATTTGGCCCAGCACCCAGACAGAGGAGAGAGGTCCACAGCAAGGAATCATGCGTCATATCACCCACCACCGGAGAAGGCCACTCTCAGTTATTTCGGCCCAGCACCCAGACAGAGGAGAGAGGTCCCACAGCAAGGAATCATGCGTCATATCACCCACCACTGGAGAAGGCCACTTTCAGTTATTTCGGCCCAGCACCCAGACAGAGGAGAGGTCCCACAGCAAGGAATCATGCGTCATATCACCCACCACTGGAGAAGGCCACTTTCAGTTATTTAGGCCCAGCACCCAGACAGAGAGAGAGGTCCCACAGCAAGGAATCATGCGTCATATCAACCACCACCGGAGAAGGCCACTCTCAGTTATTTCGGCCCCACCACCCAGACAGAGGAGAGGTTCATTCAACTTTGGGTTGCACCGCAAGATCATGGTAAAGTTAAAAAATGAGGATTCAATAAAGAAGTGCCCCGGAGTACAAGAATACATGGTTGAGGGAGGCAGTTATAAATGTCTATTCTGCACAAAGGGAGGACAGGTCCTGTGGGATCCATGCCTGGTTCATTTTTATGAACGTCAGCTTGTCCACGTTGGCTGTGGACAGGCGGCTGCGTTTGTCAGTAATGGCGCCCCCTGCCGTGCTGAATACACGTTCAGACAAAGCGCTGGCCGCCGGGCAGGCCAGCACCTCAAGGCATAAAATGCTAACTCTGGCCACGTGGACAATTTGGAGACCCAGAAGTTGAATGGGGCCGAACCATCAGTCAGTACGTGGAGGGGTGTGCAGACGTACTGTTCAACCATGTTAGTGAAATGCTGCCTCCTGCTAACACGTTCCGTATCAGGTGGTGGTGCAGTTTGCTGTGGCGTGGAGACAAAACTTTTCCACATTTCTGCCATGCTAACCCTGCCCTCAGAGGAGCTGGCCGTGACACAGCTGCGTTGGCGACCTCTTGCTCCTCCTCTGCCTTCGCCTTGGGCTTCCACCTGTTCCCCTGTGACATTTGGGAATGCTCTCAGGAGCGCGTCTACCAGCGTGCGCTTGTACTCGCGCATCTTCCTATCACGCTCCAGTGCAGGAAGTAAGGTGGGCACATTGTCTTTGTACCGGGGATCCAGCAGGGTGGCAGCCCAGTAGTCCGCACACGTTAAAATGTGGGCAACTCTGCTGTCGTTGCGCAGGCACTGCAGCATGTAGTCGCTCATGTGTGCCAGGCTCCCCAGAGGTAAGGACAAGCTGTCCTCTGTGGGAGGCATATAGTCATCGTCCTCTGGTCCTCCGTATCCCCCAGCCACGCACTAGTGATGGGCCTGAGCTGTGTCGGGTGCCACCCGCTGTGAACCTGCTTCATCCTCATCCTCCCCACCTCCTCCTCATCCTCCTCGTCCTCCAGTAGTGGGCCCTGGCTGGCCACATTTGTACCTGGCCTCTGCTGTTGCAAAAAACCTCCCTCTGAGCCACTTCTAACAGACTGGCCTGAAAGTGCTAAAAATGACCCCTCATCCTCCTCCTTCTCCTCCTGGGCCACCTCCTCTTCCATCATCGCCCTAAGCATTTTCTCAAGGAGACATAGAAGTGGTATTGTAACGCTGATAATGGTGTCATCGCCACTGGCGATGTTGGTGGAGTACTCGAAACAGCGTAACAGGGCACACAGGGCTCGCATGGAGGCCCAATCATTGGTGGTGAAGTGGTCGCTGTTCCACAGTGCGACTGACACGTGCGTGCTGCAGCTGAAACTCCACTATGGCCTGCTGCTGCTCGCACAGTCTCTCCAGCATGTGCAAGGTGGAGTTCCACCTGGTGGGCACGTCGCATATGAGGCGGTGGCGGGAAGGCCGAAGTTCCGCTGTAGCGCAGACAGGCGAGCAGCGGCAGGATGTGAACGCCGGAGCGCGCACAGACAGCCCGCACTTTATGCAGCAGCTCTGACATGTCGGGATAGTTGTGAATGAACTTCTGCACCACCAAATTCAGCACATGCGCCAGGCAAGGAATGTGCGTCAAACCGTCTAGTCCCAGAGCTGCGGCGAGATTTCGCCCATTATCGCACACCACCAGGCCGGGCTTGAGGCCCACCGGCAGAAACCACTCAACGGTCTGTTGTTCAATACCCCGCCACAACTCCTGCGCGGTGTGGGGCCTGTCCTCCAAACATATGAGTTTCAGAATGGCCTGCTGGCGTTTACCCGGGCTGTGCTGAAGTTGGTGGTGAAGGTGTGTGGCTGACTGGATAAGCTGGTGGAAGCTGAGGAGGAGAAAGCCAGTAGGCGGAGGAGGCTACAGGAGGCAAGAATGATGCCCTGCGATCCTTGGCGGCGGAAGGACGTGCGCCAAGTAACTCTCCGCCTGGGGCCAGCCGCCACTACATTTACCCAGTGTGCAGTTAGGGAGATATAGCGTCCCTGGCCGTGCTTACTGGTCCACGTATCTGTGGTTAGGTGGACCTTGCCACAGATGGCGTTGCTCAGTGCACACTTGATTTTATCGGATACTTGGTTGTGCAGGGAAGGCACGGCTGTCTTGGAGAAGTAGTGGCGGCTGGGAACAACATACTGTGGGACAGCCATGGACATCAGCTGTTTGAAGCTGTCTGTGTCCACCAGCCTGAATGACAGCATTTCAAAGGCCAGTAGTTTAGAAATGCTGGCATTCAGGCCCAGAGCTCGAGGGTGGCTAGGTGGGAATTTACGCTTTCTCTCAAGGTTTGTGAGATGGAGAGTTGAATGCCGCCGTGTGACATGGTGGAGATGCTTGGTGACACAGGTGGTGTTGTCGGTGGCACATCCTCTGTTTGGTGGGTGGCAGGTGCCAACGTTCCTCCCGAGGCGGAGGAAGAGGCCGAGGCAGCAGCAGAAGAGGGAGCAGGGGGAGCCAGAGTGAGTTCCTTGCTTTTAAGGTGTTTACTCCACTGCAGTTCATGCTTTGCATGTAAATGCCTGGTCATGCAGGTTGTGCTAAGGTTCAGAACGTTAATGCCTCGCTTCAGGCTCTGATGGCACAGCGTGCAAACCACTCAGGTCTTGTTGTCAGCAAATTGTTTAAAGAAGTGCCATGCCAGGGAACTTCTTGAAGCTGCCTTTAGGGTGCTCGGTCCCTGGTGGCAGTGGCCAGTAGCAGGCGGACTCTCTTGGAGGCGGCTGTTCTGCTTTGCCCCTGCTCTCTCTTTTGCTACGCTGTTGGCTCGGTCTCACCACTGCCTCTTCCTCTGAACTATGAAAGTCAGTGGCACGACCTTCATTCCATGTGGGGTCTAGGACCTCAGTGTCCCCTGCATCGTCTTCCACACAGTCTTCCTCCTGACCTCCTGTTCGGTCTGCACACTGCAGAAAGACGCAGCAGTTGGCACCTGTGTTTCGTCATCATCAGAGACGTGCGGACTCCGATCAGGTGGTATTCCCATGTCCTCATCATCAGGAAACATCAGTGGTTGTGCATCAGTGCATTCTATGTCTTCCACCACTGGGAAAGTGCTAGGTGGATTCCCTTGGGAAACCCTGCCAGCAGAGTCTTCAAACAGCATAAGAGACTGCTGCATAACTTGAGGCTCAGACAGTTTCCCTGATATGCATGGGGTGATGTGACAGACTGATAGGCTTGGTTTTCAGGTGCCACCTGTGCACTTTCTGCAGAAGACTGGGTGGGAGATAATGTTGTGAACATGCTGGATCCACTGTCGGCCACTCAATTGACTTGCGCCTGTACCTGCTCAGGCCTTACCATCCTTAGAATGGCATTGGGCCCCACCAAATATCGCTGTAAATTCTGGCGGGTACTGGAACCTGAGGTAGTTGGTTCACTAAGACGTGTGGCTGTGGCAGAATGGCCACGTCCTCTCCCAGCACAAGAGGGTACACTAACACCACCACGACCGTGTCCGCGTCCCTTACTAGATGTTTTCCTCATTGTTACCGTTCACCAAGCACCACAATAAGAAAAAAATATTTGGCCCAATGTATTGTTTTCAAATTCAGAGCCTTTTTTACAGGCACCTAACACTATCTGCCAATTTATTGATGTAGCGTATTACACTAATCCAGGCACAGCAGTAACCACTAATTTAGGGGAATATCTCTTTTAGGGCTAGTATTTAGGCCCTGGATGAAAGGTATCCTTTTATGGACAGATTTACAATTGGCCTGCAACAGCTCGAACACCAGATTCAGGGTATTGCTATTTTGGCAATTGAATTTAACCCCAGAACAAAATATATGTTTTTGGGGACACTATTATACTTTGCCAGCCACAGCTGAAACCACTGATTTATGGTATTGCTATTTTGGCAATTGAATTTCACCCCAGAACAAAATATATGTTTTGGCGGACACTATGAATCTTGGCCTGCAACAGCTGGGACACCAGATTCAGGGTATTGCTATTTTGGCAATTGAATTTCACCCCAGAACAAAATATATGTTTTGGCGGACGCTATTATATTTTGCCAGCCACAGCTGAAACCACTGATTTATGGTATTGCTATTTTGGCAATTGAATTTCACCCCAGAACAAAATATATGTTTTGGCGGACACTATTATACTTTGCCAGCCACAGCTGAAACCACTGATTTATGGTATTGCTATTTTGGCAATTGAATTTCACCACATAAAATAATCTATCCTTTGCCAGACAGCAGACAGTATTATACTTGGCTAGCCAAAGCTGGAACACCAGATTTAGGGGATTGGTATTTGGGCATTTGTATTTAACCCCTTAATAAAATATAGAAATTGCTATCCTGAGTTTCTAGGGTTGACAATTAGCACAGCCAAGCCCCTAATGTAGGATATAGCAAAAAAAAAACTAGTATTGATGGATTGATGGACTTGGTGGCAGCTTGTTCTGGTGCACCACAAGTCACAAAATGGCCTTCGATCACCCCAGAAAATAAGTGACAGAAAAACGCTCTGTGCAGCCTAAAAACCAGTGAGCAAGTAACTAGCAGAAGTTCAATCATTCACAGCTGTAGATCGATCAC
This sequence comes from Bufotes viridis, assembly GCA_033119425.1. Classification (NCBI taxonomy): domain Eukaryota; kingdom Metazoa; phylum Chordata; class Amphibia; order Anura; family Bufonidae; genus Bufotes; species Bufotes viridis. The sequence goes on along the minus strand of CM065591.1, from coordinate 201,400,477 downwards.
TTCATTAGGTGCTGTTGCTGACTTTTCCCTGCCTAATCTCGCCCTCACAGAAGCTGCGTCCTCTCCCTACACTAATCAGAGCAGTGTGACGAGCAGCGCTACGTAACTCCAGCTTAAATAGAGGCTGGGTCACAGGCTGCACTTGGCCAATCACAGCCATGCCATTAGTAGGCATGGCTGTGATGAAACTCTTAGAGCAAGAAGTAAAACGCTAGCTGATTGGCTGCTGTGAAGCCCTTCAGAAAGCGGGAAGTAATCGCCGAACAACGAACCCGAACTAGAATTTTTTTGAAAATGTCCGGTTCAGGTCCGTGTCCCAAAATTCGGTACGAACCAGAACTATGCTCGAACTGTTCGCTCAACACTAGTGCCAACTGCTGCACCTTTCTGCAGTGTGCAGACTGACAAGGAGGGCAGGGGTGAAGAGTGGGTGGAAGATGATGTGGAGGATGATAAGGTCTTAGACCCCACATGGAATCAAGGTCATGCGAGTGACTTATGCAGTTTGGAGGAAGAGTTGGTGGTCGCACAGAGCCACCAACATAGCAAAAGAGGGAGCAGGGTGCAAAAGCAGAGCGGCCGTCCCCTAGACAGTACGCCTGCTACTGCCCACCGTACCCAGGGACCGAGCATACCAAAGCTTGCTTCAAGGAGTTCCTTGGCATGGCAGTTCTTCAGACAATGTGCTGATGACAAGACACGAGTGGTTTGCACGCTGTGCAATCAGAACCTGAAATGAGGCATTAACATTCTAAACCTGAGCACAACCTGCATGACCAGGCATCTAAATGCAAAGCACGAGCGGCAGTGGAGTAAACCCCTCAAAAACTCAAAAAGGTCTTGGGCTCCTCCTGCTCCCTCTTCTGCTGCAGTCTCTGCCATTCTTCCCCCTCGGGAGTGACAGTGGCGCCTGCCACCCAGCAAACAGAGGATGTGGCAGCAATGCCACCACCTGCGTCACCAATCATCTCCACAATGTCCCGTGGAAGCGTTCAGCTGTCCATATCCCGAACACTAGAAAGAAAGAGGCACTACCCCCTACCCACCCGCGATCCCTGGCCCTGAATGCCAGCATTTCAAAATTCCTGGCCTTTGAAGTGCTGTCATTCCGTCTCATGGAGACTGACACTTTTAAAAACCATATGGCGGTAGCTGTCCCACAGTACGTGTTTCCGAGCCGCCACTACTTTTCCAGGCGAGCCATCCCTTCCCTGCACAACCAAGTGGCAGTGCAGTGGCAGCTGGGCATGAGGCGGATAGCAGTTTGGCGAATGTCCTTCCGCCACCGAGGATTGTAGGGCTTTTCTCTTTGCCTCCTGCCTCCTACTCTGCTTCCTCTTCTACCACCTCCTCATCTGCTCAGCGTAACACCTTCACCACGAACTTCAGCACAGCCAGGGGGAAACGACAGCAGGCTGTTTTGAAACTCATCTCTTTGGGGGGAAAACCCCACACTGCGCAGGAGCTATGGACGGGCATGGAACAACAGACCGATGAGTGGTTGGTGCCACTGAGCCTTAAGCCCGGCCTGGTGGTGTGCGATAATGGGCTGTGTCGAAACCAACCTGGCCACTGGGTGCTGGAGAAGTCTGGTTGCCCACCTGCTGCCCCAGGATTATGGCCCCTCTCATCAGCCCATGCTAAGCTTAAACCCCATGGCGATTTGACTGTGTTTGTGGCATCTGAGCGCTGTTCGGATATATTGAGCGCTCGGATCCAAGCCATCTGGGGATAGGCTGAATGTGGGGGTCCTGTTCAGCATAATAGGAGTTATGTATATTTGTGTATTGTTGTGTCTTTTCACTAACATGCGCACAATGGAGTTTTGCCTCTGTCCTGGGAGATAGTGGATTACTTCCCAGTTGTCTCCAGTACAGAGGACTCTGTGACCTACTGCCAGCATGGCTTTCCGGCCCAAACCAGTTCCACAAAGACACTTTTTACTCATTTCTGAACCCATGGTCTAACTCGTACCATTTTTGGATATGTTGTTCCCTTGAATGGATTGAGGATGAATATGTAATTTTTATTGAAATCCCATGCATAGTTTGAAGTTATGAATGTTGTATAAAACTGTATATTTTCCTGCCAGTGATAATAAGTTCGTCCATTGTGTTTAGTAATTATATCACAGGCAGAGGGAGAATGTGTACTCTGTGCGGGAGGGTCATTCCTTTGTTATTTTATGATTGGTTAATGTAGAAGTCAGGGGTATTCCTCTGGACTGAACATGGTAATAAAAGAGGCTGTATGGGCCAGTACATGTGGTCTGCTTAACCCTCAAGCGAAGTGTCGTCTCGTTCTTGGGGGAATTGGAGTGTATGCTGTTACAGTGCGACTGCCAGGAGTGTAAACTGTTCCTAGGGTTTTTCCTGTTCGGCTGTATACTGTTTCCGGTTCGGGAGTCTGGAGCATTCATGTGCTTGCAGTTCGGGAAATTGGTTCTTGCAGTAACTGCCGGTGTGTCTGAAAAGGGAATATCGCCTAAACGGAGTTGTGTGCGTAACGGTCCGCTACATGGGCGAAATCTCATAGCAGCTCTGGTCCTAGCCGATTTGAAGCACATCCCTTGCCTGATGCATGTGCTGAATTTGGTGGTGCAGAAATTCCTGAAAAACTACCCTGATATGTCAGAGCTGCTGCAGAAAGTGTGGGCCGTCTGTGCGCGCTTCGGGCGTTCTCACCTTGCTGCTGCTCGCCTGTCTGCGCTGCAGTGTAACTTTGGCCTTCCCGCTCACCGCTTCATATGCGACATGCCCACAATGTGGAACTCCACCTTTCAAATGCTGGAGAGACTGTGCGAGCAGCAGCAGGCTATAGTGGAGTTTCAGCTGCATCAGGCATTTGTGAGACGCTCTGTGGAACAGCACCACTTTACCACCAATGAGTGGGCCTCCATGCGAGACCTGTGTGCCATGTTGCGCTTTTTCGAGTACTCCACCAACATGGCCAGTGCCGATGACGCAGTTCTCAGCGTTACTATCCCACTTCTATGGCTCCTTGAAAAAACACTTTGGACGATGATAGAATGAGAATGTGGCACAAGAGGAAGAGGGATAATTTCTACGGTTAGCAGGCCAGTCATTCACAAGTCAACGTAACAGGTGGTGTTTCTCTATGAAAAGCACAATAGGCGCACCATAGGGTAGTACAGTCCAGGTGATTAAATAAACATGAAGTGCTCCAAAATGGGGGCTCACCTTAAAGGGTTGTGTGATCAATAGGCACAACACTACCGTAAAGTACAGACAGGTGTGTTTAGAACCCAACACAGATGGTTATGCAGCCAGGGATGTGCGCACTTCCACGTGGGGATGCCTGGATTCCCCAAGAAGGCGCATAGATCCAAAAGCGAGAGAAAGTTCCCATGGTGCAAAAAATAAACCTTTGATGTTGATACAAACTTTTATTTAATAAATTGGCAGATGGTACAATGCGTTTCGGGGCATGTAGCACCCCTTCATCAGGTACAGACTGCTCATACATTACACACATCTTTTACACACACTTAAATACTTAAAAACGCCAAAGGGCACAAAAGGGGAGTGGAAGGGGAGGTCCTGACCCCTCCACATGTCAAATACAATACTTGCAATGTGACTTGCAAATCTGAGTAAGATCTAAATTAGAATTACTAGTGGGTGAAGCATTGCTGGTTCGGGTGGTTAATATAGAGAAATTTTCAAAAGAAGCTTACTTTTAGGTTGAAGGAGCGGTGTCCGGCTGAGATGAAAAGCCAGAGACACATCGCTCTGCTAAGTGCAGTCACATGATTGACAAAGCAGTCATGTGACCGTTCGGTTGCCCGGCAACCGGACGCTCTTCCTTCTGCCCAGTGAGAGTGTATAGGCGAGCGGGAGGAGGAGCGCAACACTGCTGGGCACGTGACCCTGCGCGTCCCAGCAACCAGACGCTATCATTCCCTTCCAGTTTAGAATGTATGGGCGGACAGGAGAGCACAGCATAGCAGGGATAGGCCAGGTTCACTGTGCTCAGCCCGCTCGTGGGTGAAGGAGAAATTTGAAACAGGGACCCAAGCTGGTAGACATAGAGAAACGGTAAAAAAAATGTGAAAAAAAGGTAAAAAGAAGGGGGGGAGTGGGGAGTGAAACACCCTGGCAGATGAGAGGATTGAGGGAGAAACTGGCTAAAAAGGGGTGAAGCGTTTGGGGATACAAACGCCCCCCATTGCATAACGACAAAGCTGTCAAACGCTGGTGGCGGTAAATGGGCATTAGTCGGATACACAATTTGATGATGAATACCAATAATACTAAAATGACAAGGACCAAAATGCTGGATAAAATGATAGATTAAAAAGAATGCTAACTAACTGGATCAGTTAGAAGGGACATAAATTAAAAAAATGGGCAAAGATGATGCCTTAGAAGGATGATCACTCGTTACTATTATTTAGAGTGGGCCGGTCCAGAACGATAATATGCACACAGTGAGAATGTTTTTCTTCTTGAGCCAGAAGGCACAATACCGTAGATGTTTTTAAAATTCAGGGATCCATTTCATAAATTGATTTCAAATGCTTCATTGAGGCCGCGTGGGTTCAAACAATTGAGCTTATAAATCCAGAACATTTCTTGTCTCCGTAATGCTTGGATGATGTTGTAACCATTAGATTTAATTTACTCAATTGGAGTAATGGTAAATCCAAAGAACGAGCCTTGGTGGCGTTCAGTGGCGTGTCTGGAGATACTATGCTAGAGCAATCTTTTTTTGACATTAGATCTGTGCTTATTTAGTCTGTTAGATCTGTGCTTATTTAGCTTTGACCACTGATGAAGGAGACAGTAGCATCTCCGAAACGCGTTTGGGACTAAGCCCCCCTCATATATATACAGCATAGACATTATCTATCAAAAAAGGAGCGCTCCTGATTTACATACAAGCTTGGAAAAGGAACTGACACAATGCAAATGGTATACTAATCCAGCTCACTGCTTGAAAGTCACGTGGAACGCCACAGCTTTGCCTTATCAACAGCCACAGGACGAACAACCGCACTGAGAGATTGAAAGCTTCTGAACTGTGAGTAATGCCAATTAGGCATTCAAACATAATATCGCAGTAAAATCGAAATAGCTGCGATTCCAGCGCAGCTCACAGACTATTGAAACACACAATACAATCAGAAATAGCTGCGCTTCCAATGCAGCCTGTCAGCTATTGAAGCACGCAACCTAATTCAAATAGCAGCGATCCTGATGCAGCCTGCAGACTATTGAAGCACGCAACATAATCAAAATAGTCGCAATTTCAGTGCGGCTTTCAGTGCAGTTTGCAAACTATCTAAGTTACGCAAAAAGTTTAAGCGGGTATAGTCCTGATGCTTTAATGTGGTGTAGCACATGATCATAGTATATTGGATGGCCAACTTATTGCACTGAATAATTACGTTCAACAGCTTATTGGATTCTTACGATCACCTAATTTAATGATTATAGTCCAACTGACTGTAAGAACGGACACATAGGACTCTCATGTATACTCAAACAATCTATCTTGAGTGGGCAGTGTTTTTGTATGGACATTAAAAATAACCTTTCCACAGAATACCAGCATTTGGCAATGATGCAGACTACTATATCATCATAACAAACTGCCAGATCATCACAACTGCCACCAGTATTTTGTTATATCAATAATAACATTTTCTATATATCACTGTTGTATTTAATTAAATGTATGTGTAATTGATATAATGCAATAGATGGATCACAGTACATAATAACCAAAAGGTTTATACATGCTGCACACCTAATGGCAGCAGTTAAACAGTGATCGCAATACAGGTGTACTGTGTTCCATCATATACGGTTGCTGTACATTGAAAACCATCTATATATATTTGCATAGGGGGAGCAATCATATATGCATATATCTGCACAAAGTCGCAACACACATGCAGTCTGATAGATGACCAAATTGCTATAATATCTCAGGTGTATTGCGGTTTGGTGCCGATTAAAAAAGAAAAGGAAGGAAAAGGATAAAATAAAATAAAATAAAAATATTTTTTTATTATTATTTTTTTTTAAATTCTGTTTTTGTTCTTATCAAGTGATTTTTAGTGTTTTATAATAAAAAGTGTATACATTCCTAAAAGAAGCTGCCATATTCATCTATTATTTTCAAGAAGAGTGGTAAAATAGAACCAAGTTGCCACAATCGGATACAGACCTCACTATTTATTGTCATATCGTATGCAGTGCCAGATGAGGTGTGCCCAACATAACGATACATTTTATATATTCTATATGCTTTTATAGACAGGGTGAGTCTAATATTGTTGGAGGCACCCATTCTAATAGCCTGTGTTTAGGTGAGCCATCACAAATACTGTTTTTCATATATATATATATATATATATATATGTATAAATAATCTGGCGTATGCTAATAGGGAGGAGAAGTTGAGAGGTGGTTGTTGAGAGGAGATCAAAGGAGAAGGTAGGAAGTTAATGGAGGAGCAGAACAGGCCTAGTCCACAATGTAGCTGCTATTTTAAGCCCCTTGGCTCTGGCCAGGCTAAGGGAGTATAGAGAACAGTTTTACAGCAGCACAACATAGACCAGTGAGTCTACGTCTGTATATAGAGAAAGTCTAGTGGAGGTTAGAGCTAAACTAGCCAATGGACTTCACAAGCACCAGTAACGAGGAGGAACCTAAAAGTACCTGGACAAAGCCGGATGATTAATGCGCAAAATTATCCTTTACCTCTTGCCTCTATGGACATAGTGGACCGTAATTTTCAGTGAGCATCCTTTCCAAAGAATGGAGCAGACGACTGATGCCTGCCATTAGGGAGCAGCTCTGTGCATTGCTACTGACCAGTAAGAGTTATTATATTCAGTACCTGAGTGCTAGAGAATGGACTTGGCACACACTTATATACAGTTGCAAGAAAAAGTATGTGAACCCTTTGGAATGATATGGATTTCTGCACAAATTGGTCATAAAATGTGATCTGATCTTCATCTAAGTCCCAACAATAGACCATCACAGTCTGCTTAAACTAATAACACACAAAGAATTAAATGTTACCATGTTTTTATTGAACACACCATGTAAACATTCACAGTGCAGTATGCGAACCCCTAGACTAATGACATCTCCAAGAGCTAATTGGAGTGAGGTGTCAGCCAACTGGAGTCCAATCAATAAGATGAGATTGGAGGTGTTGGTTACAGCTGCCCTATAAAAAACAAAAGTTCTGGGTTTGCTTTTCCTAAGAAGCATTGCTTGATGTGAAAGATGCCTCACACAAAAGAGCTCTCAGAAGACCTACGATTAAGAATTGTTGACTTGCATAAAGCTGGAAAGGGTTATAAAAGTATCTCCAAAAGCCTTGCTGTTCATCAGTCCACGGTAAGACGAATTGTTTATAAATGGAGAAAGTTCATCACTGCTGCTACACTCCCTAGGAGTGGCCGTCCTGTAAAGATGACTGCAAGAGCACAGCGCAGACTGCTAAATGAGGTGAAGAAGAACCTAGAGTGTCAGCTAAAGACTTACAAAAGTCTCTGGCATATGCCAACATCCCTGTTAGCCACATAAAACACTAAACAAGAATGGATTACATGGCAGGATACCACAGAGGAAGCCACTTCTATCCAAAAAAACCCATTGCTGCACGTTTACAGTTTGCACAAGAGCGCCTGGATGTTCCACATCAGTACTGGCAAAATGTTCTATGGACAGATGAAACCAAAGTTGAGTTGTTTGGAAGAAACACACAACACTATGTGTGGAGAAAAAGAGGCACAGCACACCAACATCAAAACCTCATCCCAACTGTCAAGTATGGTGGTGGGGGCATCATGGTTTGGGGCTGCTTTGCTGCGTCAGGGCCTGGACAGATTGCTATCATCAAAGAAAAAATGAATTTCCAAGTTTATCAATACATTTTGCGGGAGAACTTAAGGCCATCTGTCTACCAACTGAAGCTCAACAGAAGATGGGTGTTGCAACAGGACAACGACCCAAAGCATAGAAGTAAATCAACAACAGAATGGCTTGAACAGAAGAAAATACGCCTTCTGGAGTGTCCCAGTCAGAGTCCTGGCCTCAACCCGATTGAGATGCTGTGGCATGACCTCAAGAAAGCGATTCACACCAGACATCCCAAGAATATTGCTGAACTGAAACAGTTTTGTAAAGAGGAATGATCAAGAATTACTGAGTCCTGACCGTTGTGCATGTCTGATCTGCAACTACAGTAAATGTTTGGTTGAAGTTATTGCTGCCAAAGGAGGAGCGAGGGCAGCCTAAAAGCATGATGATATGATTGAGGGGAGGAGGAGTAGAGAAGTCAGGGGCAAGCCAGGCCTTGTTTATTTTTATAAGAGTCCACCTGTCAGCATTTTCAGTTGACGGATGTGCTTATCAGTTATTATTCCCCCAGCAACACTAAATACGCGCTCTGACAAAACACTGGCGGCAGGGCAGGCCAGCACCTCTGAGGCGTAGAGTGGCAATTTGTGCCACGTGTCCAGCTTGGACACTCAATAGTTGTAAGGCACAGAGGGATCACTGAGGACGCTGACACTGTCTGCCATGTACTCCTTCACCATCTTCCAAAATGTTTCCCTCCTTGTGACACTAGGCCACGCATCAGGGTGAGAGTGTTGGTGGGGTGACATGAAACTGTTCCAGGCCTTGGAGAATGTTGTCCTGCCTCTGTTGGAACTGCTGTGTGTTCCCCTCATCTCTAGTGATGATCGAGCACAAAAGTATTCGGGTGTTCGGGTGCTCGGGTCGAACACATCGCTATGTTCATGTGCTCGACCGAGCACCCGAGTATAATGGAAGTCAATGGGAGACAACCAGGCAACACCTGCTCTGAAGAGGGGAGGGTTCTTGGTTCATTGGAAAAGGTCAGAAAGTGACAGAAACACCACTGAAATGGATCGGGAACAGCATGGGGACGATGTCTGGATATATCTTGGACTCCCAAGTCGCTGCTGGGAATCATGTTGTCAGAGTTGTACGGCACTACAAACTAACTGACAAAAATACGCCCAAACCCCCCACAAAAAAATCAATTTTACAGGAAAAATTGTTAGTAAACATTCTTTCCTATATATTCAATTGTATATAAAGTGCAAGTGCTGCCAAAAATTACAAGGAAGAGGCACTCTGAAACAGCCTATATATCACATAAAGGAGGGCCTCATTCACATTGTGGTACAATTGTTCAGGTAGTGGGACTGCTACATTCATAAAGCCTATGCACTAAGTGAAAGGGCTGCCAAAAATTACAAGGAACCGGCACTCCAAAACAACCTTTGTTACACATAAAGGAGGGCATCATACACACCCTTGAAAATTTTGGAGCAATCTCTCAAGAAGCACCTTCTGGTATTGCACTATTTTACTTGTCCTCTCCACCACAGGAATGAGAGATGAAAAGTTATCTTTGTAGCAGGGGTCGAGAAGGGTGAACACCCAGTAAGCAAATGAGTTTCAGCACGGCCTGTTGCCGCTTCCCCACTGCCGTGCTACTCTGCTTCCAGCTAGCGACTGATGGCTGAATCAGTGCACAAGATCTTCTCATGTCCCTCGTCGGGGAGGGTTTGCTCACCTGTAGGCCCTCACCTACAATATTTTAGAGGGTCAGATCACCTGTAGGCCCTCACCTACAATATTTTAGAGGGTCAGCTCCCCTGCAGGCCCTCACCTACAATATTTTAGAGGGTCAGCTCACCTGCAGGCCCTCACCTACAATATTTTACATGGTCAGCTCACCTGCAGGCCCTCAACTACAATATTTTACAGGGTCAGCTCACCTGCAGGCCCTCACATACAATATTTTACAGGGTCAGCTCAGCAGCAGGCACTCGCCCATCATTTTTGCAATGCTCAGCAGCAGGCCCTCGCCCCTAATGTTATAGAGAGTCAACAGCATGACCTTGCTCCTAAGGTTTTATAGGGTCACCAGCAGGCCATCAATGATAATTTTTCAAGGGTGTGTATTGTATGATGCCCTCTTTTATGTGTAACAAAGGGTGTATTGCAGTGCCGGTTCCTTGTAATTTTTGGCAGCCCTTTCACTTAGTGCATAGGCTTTATGAGTGTAGGAGTCCCACTACCTGAACAATTGTAGCAACACCAAAACAATTACATGTATACGACATAAATTCAAATTTTATTGATACATATATACCAAATAAATGACAAACATATTGACTATAAAATAGCGGTATCACAGGAGGATACAATGGTAAAAGAGGGAATCACCCCCAACTACTGTCTAGTAACAGAGTGCACTGTGCTATATAATAAATAAAGGGCCAAAACGTGTCCTTATAGCAGCAGAAAAGCAATAAATAATGGTCATCAAACACCAACTACGTTAGATACCTTCAGAAAAAAGTGCTAGAAACAGCAGGAAATACAGCCTGCATCCAAAGGATAATATCCACAGCAGCATTAGACATCAATAATAAAGGTACAATACAGAGGCTAGAAAAGACCATATACACACCGTAAGATGGAGGGACAGCCTACCCCAACACACGTTTCGCCGCTGCTTCCTCAGGGGGCATGTCCATCCATCCACACAGCCTTCCTTATATGGGCCACTGACTAATTCACAAAAGACACACACCTGGTTGGTAGAGGAGAGGCCACCCATCGCTTGACCAATGGGACTAAGTAGGATACGGCGCAGGAATCTTGGCACTGTGGGCCGGTCACATGACCGCCCGCATCCCTACATGTCATGACTGAGGGAGCCACCCCCAATGCCCTATTCAAGTGCCACAATACTATGACTGCAGCACAGGGAGGAGGATCCAATGTGCCAAACCAACGGTGTGCTTCTGCCTGTCTGATGCCGGAGGTCACCTGATCAAGGCTGAACACATGATCTCCTACATACCAACAGGTCCTAATGCCTCTGCTGGTGAAACTCCTCAGGTGTGTTGATATCAAATTAAATATTCACAGATAGCTAACATATAAACACCAACTTAACTGGACCAGAAGGGGACTTGTGGCTATTTATATACCATCACCTGTACGACGATCGGGGTAATTTACTGGGAAGAGTGCCCGTGTAATTTGATATACATTGGGGTGACATCCTGAGAATTTAGGAGACGTGTTAGAGAACACGTATTGTCAATTGAAGTGGCCAAGGATGAGGAGGACCCCACACAACTTACATCTGTTGCAAGACATTTTAAGGAGAAACATCAATCTAATGGCTCCCTCTTACGTTTTAGGGGATCCATAGGGTCTTCGTTTCCCCTAGGGAGGAGATTGGAAAAAGCTATTGGCCCAAAGAGAGACGAAGTGGATATTCACTCTGGATACAGTAACTCCTGGGGGCCTAAACGAGAACAATAGCTTTATTCCGTTTCTATAGTTCTGTGCAATGCATACCTTGGCTTTCTCAGTCAGCCTAAAGGTTTTGGTCTAACCCCATGATTTGTGTTTTTAGATTAGTTTTAATACTTTTTAACAGTTGTGTGTTCTTTTTGTTATAGATATGATTTGAGTGACATCCATCCATACATCCATCCATGGGATTTTGTCTATGGACGTGTTTGACCTGATTCTCTATTTTATTATGATGTTAGCGATCTCTTGCACTAAGGTATCTGATTTATCATGGCCCCTTTTTAGATGCGGACAGAGGTTGTCCTATAGAGATAATGTTAACACACGATAGTTAGGTATTATTGCTGTTTGAGTATTATGTGTCCTATTGTGTGTCATATATTAAATACTGTGTATGGTATATAAATAGCCACAAGTCCCCTTCTGGTCCAGTTAAGTTGGTGTTTATATGTTAGCTATCTGTGCATATTTAAATTGTACATATTTAAATATCAACACACCTGGTTGAGAAGGTTCACCACCAGAGGCATTAGGACCTGTCGATATGTAGGAGATCATGTGTTCAGCCTTGATCAGGTGACCTCCTGTGTCAGACAGGCAGAAGCACGCTGTTGGTTTGGCACATTGGATCCTCCTCCCTGTGCTGTAGTCATAGTATTGTGGCATTTGGATAGGGTATTGGGGGGGGGCGGCGCCCTCAGTCATGAAGGGTAGTGATGAAGGCGGTCATGTGACCGGGCCGCACTGCCAAGATTTCTGTGCGGTATCCCACTTAGAGTCCTATTAGTCCCATTCCTGCTGTTTCTAGCACTTTTTTCTGAAGGTATCTAATGTAGTTGGTGTTTGATGACCATTATTTATTGCTTTTCTGCTGCTAAAAGGACACGTTTTGGTCCTTTATTTATTATATAGCACAGTGCACTTTGTTACTAGGCCGTAGTTGGGGGTGATTCCCTCCTTTTACCATTGTATCCTCCTGTGATACCGCTATTTTATAGTCAATATGTTTGTCATTTATTTGGAATATATGTATCAATAAAATATAAATTTATGTTGTATACGTGTAATTGTTTTGGTGTTGCTGCTTTGGTTTACACATGGACTTCATGATTCATGATGATATGTGGTGTACCTGAACAATTGTACCACAATGTGAATGAGGCCCTCCTTTATGTTATATACAGGCTGTTTCGGAGTGCCTCTTGCTACTTTTTTGCAGCACTTGCACTTTATATAAAATTGAATATACAGGAAAGAATGTTTATTTTTTTACTGTGATATAGATTTTTTGGGGGGGTTTTGTGCGTATTTTTGTCAGTCTGTAAAAGTGGCGTACAACTCGGACAACATGGTCCCCAGCAGCGACCTTGGAGTCCAAGATGAATCCAGACATCGTCCCTATGCTGTTTCCGATCCATTTTGTTGGTGTTTTTGTCACTTTCTGACCTTTTACAATGGACCAGGCACCCTCCTCTCTTCAGAGCAGGGGGTGCCTGGTTGTCTCCTATTGACTTCCATTATACTCGGGTGCTCGGTCGAGCACACGAACATAGCAATGTGTTCGGGTCGAACACCCGAACACTTTGGTGCTCGATCATCACTAGTCGCTGTATATCTCCAGTCTTAGACCTCATTCACACATACGTCGATTTTCACGGACTACGGTTCCATGAAAACCCGTCCTGCTGAGTGCACGAGCGCACGGCGTCATTGGTTGCCTAAGGGCTCATGTACACAAACATTGTTTGGGTCTGCATCTGATCAGAATTTTTTACGGATCAGATGTGAACCCATTCATCTCAATGGGGCTGCAAAAGATGCAGACAGCACACTCGTCTGCTGTCCGCATTTGCATGTCCAATCCGCTGCCCAGCAAAAAATTTGAACATGTCCTATTCTTGTGGTTTGGCAGACAAGGATAGAAGATATCTGCATGAGTAAAAAAAAAATCGGCTGCTGGTATTGTGTTTTGCAGATCTGCAATTTGCAGACCACAAAACACTTATGGCCATGTGAGTGAGCCCTAAGATTGGAGATATGCAGCGACATGTCATGAAATGTTTGTCTAAATACTTTACATTTTCATAGTATTTTTACAACTTTTTTTGGGTGGTATTTATTATTTTGTAACATATTCTTTTACACTATACAAGAAAAATGTCAAAATACCATCAATGAGCACGCTGTGTTTTGGATAAAAAGACAAATCCCAAAATGCTACTAAAATGCCAAAAGCAAAACTGTTGTGTATACACATTTTCAATAATTTGCTATAAAATTAAAAGGAATATCTGGCAGCAGAATCTTTGACTTGAATACTTTGAAACCATGTAGTTTGGGTTATAGACTAAATGGAGTTAAATCAGTATAGTACATGATATCTAAAAATAAATAATTATAACATGAAACACTGACTTATACTGACTTGATTCGTAAAATTTTGCCTGACAAAATAAACCTTACCTGTGCCTCTTGTGTAGCTCAATTGAAGTGGTAAAATGGGAATCTAGAACATCCAGCCCTTATATTCTGACAGAAGAAACTTAGTGATAACATACTCCATACTTTCTTTGGATTGGCTTGATAATTCTATTTCTGGTTATCATTCAACCACTTCAGAATTTAAAGTACTCACCATATAAGTTCACAGGTTGCAGAGACAAAATGTTACAGATAAAAACTGCATAGACAAATAATCTATTCCACCAGGTTCACCTAATATGGAAATCAAGTCATCTCAAACATACTGTACTAGAATGTATATGTTTTAAGAATGATTTACTATATTTTTATAACACACATGCAACTATTATATTCCCTAAATTATGTAATGTGGATTAATTTGAACAAAGAAATCTGCAGTGCCATGTATGCCTGTATATAGATCTATATTTATAGCGCATTCTTCCTTATGCCAAATGTGCATCTAGACAATGGAGGTAATTTATCAATTACATTCAACACTTTTTCTATCAAACACAATGGGGGCATTTATTGAGACTGGCTTTTCTGACACCACTATTAAATGCCATATACTGATGGATGACCTATTGTCAGGATAGAACATCAATATCTGATCGGCGGGGGTCTGAAACTTGGCACCTCCATCCATAAGCTGTTTGAAGAGAAGATGGTGCTCCATGTGAGCACTGCTTCTTCTTCATTACACTGCTCGTTGTCTGGAAAGTGCAGTGTAATTACAAGCACACGCTCCATTCACTTGAATGCTTCACAGGAGACAACGTGTATAGTGTTGAGCGAACCCAAACTTTAAAGTTTGGGTCCGTACCGAACTTTGCGAGTTTGGGTACCCGGACATGAACCCAAACTTTTCAGGAAAAGTTCGGGTTCAAGTTCGGTGTTCGGGCATTTAATAAAGTTTTTGAAAGTCTGCAGGGCAGCCAATCAATAAGCGTCTACGCTGTGGGAACTTAGAAGCCATCACAGCCTTGCATCATGTGACCCAGCCTCAATAAAAGCTGGATCACGTGTAGCACTGCCCATCAGTTCTAAGTATTTCAGGGACAGGAAGCAGGCAGCTGAAGTAAGGAATAGTGTTAGGTATCCCATCTGGCTGTTCATACTGGGGTGACCTATAGTGATTTTTTTTGCGGGTGCAATACACCAGCTTTGCATCCCTGACACAGAAATATATGAAATAATCTGGCTGTTAATTCGGTGGGTGACCTATAGCGATCTTTTGTAGGTACAATGCACCATCTTGGCAACCCTGACACAGAAATTCAATTGTTAATCTGGCTGTTAATTCTGTGGGTGACCTATAGCGATTTTTTTTGTGGGTGCAATGTACCATCTTTGTACCGCTGACACAAAGATTTAATAGTTAATCTCTCTGTCAGTTGGGTGGGTGACATATAGCCATTGTTTGTGTGAGGTACACCTGCACTGCATACCTGACAGGGAAATAAATCTGGTAAATCCATCTGTTAGTTCGGTGGGTAACATATACCAATAGTTTGTGTGGGGTACACCTGCACTGCATACATGACAGGGAAATAAATCTAGTTAATCCATCTGTTACATCGGTGGATGACATATACCAATTGTTTGTGTGGGGTACACCTGCACTGCATACGTGACAGGGAAATAAATCTAGTTAATCCATCTGTTAGTTCAGTGGGTGACATATACCAATTGTTTGTGTAGAGTACACCTGCACTGCATACTTGACAGGGAAATAAATTTAGTTCATCCATCTGTTAGTTTGGTCGGTGACATATACCAATTGTTTGTGTGAGTTAGACCTGCACTGCATACATGACGGGGAAATAAATCTAGTTAATCTATCTGTTACATTGGTGGGTGACATTTTCCAATTGTTTGTGTGAGGCACACCTGCACTGCATACGTGACATGGAAATAAATATAGTTATTCCATCTGTTAGTTCGGTGGGTGACCTCAAAGAATGAGGAAAGCATCAAATAAGGGACGTGGCCCTGGTCGTGGGGCTGCTGGTGTTGGAGCTCTTGTTGCAGGGAGAGAACGTGGACGTGGTTGATCTGTGCCAGCTACACGCCCAAATTAAACACCTTCCTCAGGTGCACGTAGGCGACAGAACGTTCAACATTATTTTGTAGGCTCGAATACCGGTGTACAAATGGTGAGGCCAGAACAAGTAGAGGCGGTCATATATTGGGTGGGTGACAGTGCCTCCAGTTCCTTCCCTCCCACCTGGTCCCCTGCTGAAAGCACAGAGTTAGCACCTGCAGCCCATGGGAATCTGTCTTTCACCTCACCCCTTGCAAATCAGGCAAGCAGTCTGAGCACCAAGTCATGCAGCAGTCTCTTATGCTTTTTGATGACTCTGCTGGCAGGGTTTCTGTCGGCCATCCACCTAGCCCTGCCCCAGAAGTGGAAGCGATTGAGTGCACTGATGCCCAACCACTTATGTTTCAGGATGTGTACATGGGAGGACCATAGCAGCACGTCTCTGATGATGATGAAACAAAGATACCAACTGCTGCGGCTTTCTGCAGTGTGCAAACCAGTAAGGAGGATAGGGGTGAGGAGTGGGTGGAAGATGATGTGGAGGATGATGAGGTCCTAGACCCCACATGGAATCAAGGTCATGCAAGTGACGTGTGCAGTTCGGAAGAGGTGTTGGACACACAGCGGCAGCCGCACAGCAAAAGAGGGAGCAGGGTGCAAAAGCAGAGTGGCCGTCCCTTAGCCAGTATGCCTGCTACTGCCCAACGCACCCAGGGACTGAGCACACCAAAGCCAGCTCCAAAGAGTTCCCTGGCGCGGCAGTTCTTCACACAATGTGCTGATGACAAGACGCAAGTGGTTTGCACGCTGTGCAATCAGAGCCATAAGCGAGGCATACATGTTCTAAACCTGAGCACCACCTGCATGACCAGGCAACTAAATGCTAAGCATGAACCTCAAAAACCACTAAAGAGCTCAGGCTTCTCCTGATCCCTCTTCTGCTGCAGTCTCGGCCTCTTCCTCCTCCTCTGGAGTGACAGTGGCACCTGCCACTCCGCAAACAGAGGATGTGGCAGCAACACTACCACTTCCACCACTGTCAACCAGCATGTCCACACTGTCCCATGGAAGTGTTCAGCTGTCCATCCCTCAAACACTGGAGAGAAAGAGAAAGTACCTCCCCTACCCACCCGCGATCCCTGTCCCTGAATGCCAGCATTTCAAAATTCCTGTCCTTTGAAATGCTGTCATTCGGTCTGGTGGAGATGGAGACTTTTAAAAACCTTATTGCAGTGGCTGTCCCACAGTACGTGGTTCCCAGCTGGCACTGCTTTTCCAGGCGAGCCATCCCTGCCCTGCACAACCAAGTGGCAGAAAAAATTAGGTGTGCCCTGAGCAATGCCATCTGTGGCAAGGTCCACTTAACCACCGATACGTGGACCAGTAAGCACGTATGGCGCAAGTCCTTCCGCCACTGAGGATTGCAGGACCTTTCATGTTGTCTCCTGTTGCCTCCTCCTCCTACTCCTCTTACTCCGCTTCCTCCTCTACCGCCTCTTTATCCGGTCAGCGTAACACCTGCACCACCAACTTCAGCACAGCCAGGGGGAAACGACAGCAGGCTGTTTTCAAACTCATCTGTTTGGGGTACAAACCCCACACCGCGCAGGAGCTGTGGACGGCATGGAACAACAGACCGATGAGTGGTTGGTGCCACTGAGCCTCAAGCACGGCCTGTGGTGTGCGATAACGGGCGAAATCTCATAGCAGCTCTGAGACTAGCCGGTTTGACGCACATCTCTTGCCTGGTGCATGTGCTGAATTTGGTGGTGCAGAGGTTCCTGATAAATCACCCTGATATATCAGAGTTGCTGCACACAGTACGGGCTGTCTCTGCTCACTTTCGGCGTTCTCACCCTGCTACTGCTCGCCTGTCTGCGCTGCAGTGTAACTTTGGCCTTCCCACTCACCGCCTTATAAGAGACATACCCACAAGGTGGAACTCCACCTTGCACATGCTGGAGAGATTGTGTGAACAGCAGCAGGCAAAAGTGGAGTTTCAGCTGCAGCACGCGCGGGTGAGTCGCTCTGCGGAACAGCACAACTTCACCACCAATGAGTGGGCCTCCATGTGGGACGTGTGTGCCGTGTTGCACTGTTTCGAGTACTCCACCAACATGGCCAGTGCCGATGACACCATCCTCAGCGTTACTATGTCCCTTCTATGTCTCCTTAAAAAAATGCTTTGGGCGATGATGGAAGAGGATGTGGCACAGGAGGAAGAGGGGTCATTTCCATGGTTATCAGGCCAGTCATTCAAAAGTGGCTCGGAGGGTGGGTTCCTGCACCAACAGAGGCCAGGCACACAACTGTCCAGCCAGGACACAGTTCTGGAGGATGAGGAGGATGATGATGAGGAGGAACCGTGTTCACAGCAGGATGGCACCCAAAGCAGCTCATGGCCATCACTGGAGCGTGGCTGGGGGAATACAGAGGTCACAGACGATTCACCTCCCACAGAGGACAGCTTGTTGTTGCCTCTGGGCAGCGTGGCGCACATAAGCGACTACATGCTGCAGTTCCTGCGCAATGACCGCCGAGTTGCGCACATTCTATCCAGTGCTGATTACTGGGTGGCTACCCTGCTGGATCCCTGCTACAAGGACAATGTGCCGTCCTTCATTCCGTCACTGGAGCATGATCAGAAGAAGCACGAGTACAAGCGCACAGGCATTCCTACCTGACAGCGGGGCTCAGTGGAAGCACAAGGCGAAGGCAGAGGAGGAGGAAGAAGTTGCCAATGCAGCTGGGACACCGCCAGTACCTTAGAAGGGAGGGTTATTACGGCCGAAATGTGGAAAAGCTTTTTCAGCACGCCTCAACAACCAGCACCACCAGCTGATACGTAACGTCTTACCAGGAGGCAGCATTTCAGCAACATGGTGGAACAGTACGTGTGCACACGCCTACACGTACTGACTGATGGGTCTGCCCCATTCAACTTCTGGATCTCCAAATTGGGCACATGGCCTGAGCTTGCCCTTTACGCCTTGGAGCTGCTGGCATGCCCTGCAGCCAGTGTATTGTCCGAACGTGTGTTTAGCATGGCAGTGGGGGTGATCACAGACAAGCGCAGCCGCCTGTCCACATCCAACGTGGACAAGCCCACGTTCATTAAAATGAACCAGGCATGGATCCCACAGGACTTGTCTGTACCTTGTACAAGTATATCGGCCGCACCCAGCCATTGTTAGACTCCAGAGCACTTTCTCTTTGCATTCTCTTTTTTAGTTCCCAATGTTTTGGGTTTCTAGCAAAATTTATAAAAAAAAATAAAGGGGAAAAAAAAAACAACAAAATCAGTATTGGCTTCCACCTTCTCCTCCACCGCCACTTCCACCTACACCGCCTCCTCAACCTCCAACTCCACTTTGACCTCCGCCTCCTAGTTCAAGATTATTATTTTAAATTTTTTTATTCTATGTTATTTTAAGTAATTTCCCTATCCACATTTGTTTGCAGGGAAATTGTCCTTTTGTAGCCCTCTAGCCCTCACTATGACTATTTTATAGCCATTTTAGTGCACCAAAGTTCAGCTCCCCATTGACTTCAATGGGGTTCGGGTTTGAGGCCGAACCCGGCGAACCTGAACATCCACGGGTCCGCTCAACCCTAAACGTGTAGTGTAATGACCAGGAAGCAGCGCTCGAATGGAGCATCACCTCCTCTTCAAACAGTTGATTGACGGGGGTGGTGTCAGCCGATCAGATATTAATGACCTATCCTGATCATAGGTCATAAATATACATGGTGTGGTAAGGTGCAAGGTACCGTTGTCGACGGGAGGTATGTGTCACCGAGGTTCCTGGCCTCGGTGAGGTAAGAGCCGGGTTTTTTGTGTCAGCAGCAGCTAGTGCTGCTTGACATTGTTAGTTAGTTTGGCTGCAAAGCCAATCCGGGCCGGCTCTTACTGGGAGTAGGCAAAGAGTTGGGTGGGTGCCTACTCCCCACGGTCCAGGCCGGACTTTATCCGGGCCTTTAAAAGGCAGCCTCCTCAGCAGCTGAGGGGGTGATTATCCTGGAGCTGGTGTTAGGCTGTGGAATCATCTGAGTTTGGGAGTTCTGATCCATTCTGTGCTGTGTGGAGTTCACGCTGGAAGCAAGAGCCCAAGCAAGGAGGAGTGCAGACGGCCTGGAAGCATGAGGTCGATCGCCGTGCGGCTGGACTGACAGCCAGGTGCGAACCTGCACCTAAAACCTCCCAGGTGACTGGAGCCTGTTTTGAACTGTCTTGTTTTTCCTCATGATTTCTTATGTGTGTGAACTAACACCAAGAGACTGTTTATTGTTTATTTTGTGCAAAGTGTGAATAAAACACTGGTTATTGCACTTTCTGGACTCCTTGTTTGCCTCTGTACTGCACCCGCACCGCTATCTACCAGAGCGACTCCCCACATTGGCAAGACAACTCCTTTAATAAGAAAACTCGATGGCATACAATTACGGTGACCAGAAGTCTGGTTTTAAGCCAGACAGTCCAGCTTTCAGACTCCGTATCCTCCGTCCGGCGTTGTGCTGTCTGAACGTGAACTGTAAGGGGAAAGTCACTGTCCCACCCCTGCAGCTGACACGAAGTTGATTTTTACCTTGATTTTTTTTTAAAATCCCGGTCGGCTGGGAGGGGCATGACCTAACTGGATTGGGGAGTGGCTTAGTGGATCTAAGGGCGGGGTTAGGATGGGCCCCATAGCAAATTTTACAATGAACTTTCAGCAACATTGCCTCAAGCCTACTTCCTGCATCGAGTCCCATGCTGGACAGGAGAAGGAGACAAAAGTTTACTTCATAGCATGCAGCACGGGCCTGGCCTGTCCCCTTACTGCCCACACAGTTGTCATGCCCCTTTTTTCCACTTCAGAGGAGTCATACTCTCTTAGTCCCTTAGTGCCCCCTTCACGGTTGTTATTCCCCTTTAGTGCCCCCTTTCCAGCAGAATGTCCCTTTAGGGCCCAAGCACTGTAGTTATGTCCACTTAGAGAACCCTTAAATTAGCTCTGGTTTATTAGTGCCCCCATACACAGTAATGCTTCTCCTTAGTGCCCCTCTTGCAGTAGTGCTCTTTCTAGGGTTCCCTTATATCAGTACTGCCTCCTGAGTCTCCCCTTACAGTAGTGCTACCCCTGTAACTTTAATGAAATTAAAAAATACTCAGCCCCATTTCCCATATTTCCCATATGGAACAACGCTCCACCTAAGGGTCCATTCACACATCCGTAGTGTATTGCGGATCCGCAATACACCCGGCTGGCACCCCAATAGAACTGCCTATTCTTGACAAGAATAGGACATATTCTATTTTTTCCGGAGCCGCGGACCGGAAGTTCAGGGCGTGCTCCAGAAATGCGGATGCGGACTGCACACTGTGTGCTGTCCACATCCATTCCTGCCCCATAGAGAATGAATGGCCTTCCACCCCGACAAGTGGAGGCAATTAGCCTGATGAAGGGCATTTATTTTGCCCGAAACGTTCAGTGTACCACCATGTCCGGCTAAATAAAAAAACAAATCAACCATACAAAAAACTGGAGTGCTGTCTGAAATTGTTTAATAGCCATGCCTGCCAATGGCATGGCTGTGATTGACTAGTGCAGCATGTGACCCAACCTCTATATAAGCTGGAGTCACGTAGTGCCGCACGTCACATGAGCTCTTACTAGTGTTGGGATAGGATGCTGCTGCTGTGAGGGAGAGATTAGGAAAGAATCGGATATCAGAGCTTGGTGTTAAGTCTGCGATCTACAGCGATTTTTTTTTTTTTTTTTTTTTTTTGGGTGCAATGCAACATTTTTGTACCCTGCCCTTAGCCCAGTGACACAGAAAAATAAGTTTTAATCCGTCTGGTAGTTAGGTAGGCGTCGGCTGCCATTTTGCATATGTGCCAGGGACAATAATTTAATCCTGTTCTTGTAGTTCAGTGGGCGACATGTACCCATTTTTAAGTGCACATGCACTTCATATGTGCCAGGGGAAGGGAAAATAATACAGGTAATTCGTCTGTGAGTTCAGGGACCCAGGGGGTGACATATTCACATTTTTTTTCTGTAAAGTACCCCTGTGCTGCATATGTGACAGTGTAATCAATTCAGTAAATCCATCTGTTAGATTCTGGAGGGACAAATATATATATATTTTTTTGCTAAAAAGTACGTTTGCGGACTGTGCTGAATTTCTGATTAGTAAAATATAATCAGTAAATACAACTGGGACATTGTGGTTGAAAAAACAATGACTTTTTTTCCCCCATAAAGTACCTTTGCGGCCTGCACTGCATTTCTTATAGTAACATATAATCAGTAAATACTAGTGATGAGCGAGCAACAAAGTGTTTGGGTGTTCGTGTACTCGGTCTGAACACATAGCGATATTCGGGCACTCGGCCGAGCACCCGAGTATAATGGAAGTCAATGGGAGACAACTAGGCACCCCCTGTTCGGATGAGGGGAGGGTGCCTGGTCCATTGGAAAAGGTCAGAAAGTGACAGAAACACCACCAAAATGGATCTGAAACAGCATGGGGACCATATCTGGGTGCATCTTGGACTCCAATGTCGCAGCTTGGAACCATATTGTCCCAGTTGTCCGCCACTTTTACATAGCGACAAAATCACGCCCAAAATCACGCCCCCTCAAAAAAAAAAAAAGAAATTAGAGGTAAAGGAAACATTCTTTACTGGATATTTCATTGTATATACAGTGCAAATGCTGCCAAAAAATTACAAGGAAGAAGCACTGTATACAGCCTGTATATCACATAAAGGAGGGCCTCATTCACATGGTGCTACAATTGTTCAGGTACACTGCTGCACTCATAAAGCCTATGCACTAAATGAAAGGGCTGCCAAAAATTACAAGGAACTGGCACTCCAATACACCCTTTATTACACATAAATGAGGGCATCATACACACCCTTGAAAAATTATCATTGATGGTCTACTGGTGACCCTCAAAAACATTTGGAGCAAGGGCGTGCTGGTTACCGTCTAAAACATTATAGTTGAGGGCCTGAAGGTGAACGAACCCCATAAAACATTGCAGTGATGGCCTACAGGTGAGCAGACCTTATAAAGAATTGAATGTGAGGGCCTGAAGCCTAGCGAACCCCATAAGTCATTGCAATAATTGGCTACAGGTGAGCAGACGGTATAAAGCATTGGAGGTGAGGGCCTGAAGCCTAGTGAACCCCATAAAATATTGCAGTGATGGCCTACAGGTGAGCAGACGGTATAAAACATTGGAGGTGAGGGCCTGAAGTCGAGTGAACCATACAAAAGATTGTAGTGAGGGCATATATATTCTGTATGGAAGAGGAGTTGGAGGAGGAGGCGGATGAGAAAACAAGATTCAAACATATATCCTTTTTTGCGGTAAAAGGGGTAAAAAAATCTGAATCTTGTGGATTGAGTACATTATAAAACATACATTTAAATTGCGTTTTGGTTCCTCATTAGCTCAGCTTTCCTCTGGTGGAGTAGAGAAGTCAGGGGCAATCCAGGCCTTGTTCATTTTTATCTGAGTCAACCTGTCAGCATTGTCAGTGGACAAGCGGATACTCTTATTTGTTATAATGCCACCAGCAGCACTAAAAACACTCTCAGACAATACGCTGGCGGCAGGGCAGGCCAGCACCTCCAAGGCGTAGAGCGCAAGCTCGTGCCACGTGTCCAGCTTGGACACCAAGTAGTTGTAAGACACTGAGGGATCATTTAGAACGCTGACATGGTCTGCAATGTATTCCTTCACCATATTCCAAAACTTTTCCCGCCTGGTAGCACTTGGCGCGATTCACGGTGAGGTTGCTGGTGGAGTGTCAAGAAAGTGTCCCATGCCTTGGAAAGTGTTGCCCTGCCTCTGTTAGAACTACTGTGTGTTCCCCTTGTCTCACTTCCTCATTTGCCTAAGGAAGTACGAACTCTGGCGGCCGCATTGTCAGATGGAAAATTTTGGAGC
Source organism: Bufotes viridis (assembly GCA_033119425.1). NCBI lineage: Eukaryota > Metazoa > Chordata > Amphibia > Anura > Bufonidae > Bufotes > Bufotes viridis. The sequence continues at coordinate 201,376,660 of CM065591.1, read as the reverse complement.
AATCTGTCAACAAGTACCTTCTGGTATTGAACGGTTTTACTCGTCCTCTCCACCCACAGGAATCATAGATGAGAAGTTCTCTTTGTAGCGGGGGTCGAAAAGGGTGAACACCCAGTAATCTGTGTTACCTAAAATGCGTATATAACGCGAGGGTCGCAGGAAAGGCAGCCTAACATGAAGTCAGACATGTGTGCCAGAGTACCAATGGGCAAGACGTTGATGTCAACTTCAGGATGACTCTCCATACCATCATCCTCCTCCTCCTCTTCTGCTCCTCCACGTTGAACAGATGAAATTAAAGTTACATGGGTACTAGCCTCTGTAGCAGAGGCAAGTGTCCCCAGCTCCTCCTCCTCCTCCTCTTCATGGCCCAATTCGCGCTGAGAAGACGAACTGGGGGAGGTCTGGCTATCACCCTGTGACATCTCCTCCACCATTACCTCGTCTGCCACATTCAAAGAATCCTTCTTAATTGTGAGCAGCGATCATTTGAGTAGACACAGCAGAGGGATGGTTACGCTGATAATAGCGTTATCGCCACTAACCATCTGTGTGGATTCATCAAAGTTCTTTAAAACCTACTCGCTTGTGAATAGTAGCAGCTGACTGGAAAGGCATCGACCATGTTGCAGCTGGTATTCCACAACTGTCCTCTACTGCTCACAAAGCCTGGCCAACATGTAGACTCTGAGACAACACTACACTAGCCCAGAGATAATGTAATTTTGACAATACACAATGTATTCGGCTGTAGTTTTATATTTGATACAAATTTGTCCCAAATAAAATGTATTCTCTGCGGGAATACTGTCTATATGGTTACGGCCTAAACCCACGCACAGATGTGCCCAAAACTGGTTAACTATTGCCAAAATATAAATCACTCTCTACTGGAGTAATTAATATAACGGTTGCGGATTGAACGCACACACAGATGTGGCACAAGTTAGGTTAATTTCCCCAGAACAAATAATTTCTCTTATGGTGCAGTGTATATCTTGTTAGCAGGCACACTGTAGTGAATAAGCCCCTTTTTATAATGTCTGCCCAGCACACTGCTTTATAATGGTGCAGTGTAGATCTTAGTACCAAGGAACACTTTAGTGAGTAGGCCCCTTTTTTTAATGTCTGCCCAACACACTGCTTTATGATGGTGCAGTGTATAGCTCAGTACCAAGGAACACTGTAGTGAATAAGCCCCTTTTAATAATGTCTGCCCAACACACTGCTTTGCTATGGTGCAGTGTATATCTCAGTACCAGGCACACTGTAGTGAATAAGCCCCTTTTATAATATCTGCCCAACACACTGCTTAATGATGTCATATTGTACAGTAGATGTCACTAATCTGAATTCTTTCTTTTAGAAGTTAAAAAAGTGATTTTCAAGTCTGCACTATCTGTCCCTTCCTGCTGACGCCTGTCCCTGATAGTGCTGAAGCAAACTCCTTCTTAAAAAAAAAAATAATAATAATAATAAAGGGTGCTGCACTGCTGTCAAACACACACTCTAGTCCTTAAAAGGACTGTTAGGTCTTTAAATAAGGTTTTTGGAGTGAAATCAGTAAGTTTAGAGCAAAACGCTATCTGTCCCTGCCTACTGTCAGCTCTCCCTGACGCTGAATGAGCCGAGCGCCGGACCTCAGCTCCTATATGAAATGGTATCACATGTTCCGGCCAGCCAATCAGTGTAAGGCTTACAGCTAACATGGCTATAGCCTTACACTGAGGGGAATTACTTACCTGGACCTTGATTGGCTGATTAGGAGGCGCCAAACGTGCGGGGAGTAGAGATGTCGCGAACATAAAATTTTCTGTTCGCGAACGGCGAACCCGAATTTATGCAAATGTTCGCGAACAGGCGAACCACCATAGACTTCAATAGACAGGCGAATTTTAAAACCCACAGGGACTCTTTCTGGCCACAATTCTGATGGAAAAGTTGTTTCAAGGGGATTAACACCTGGACTGTGGCATGCCGTAGTTAACGCAGATTGTGGCAAGTTGAATTCGCAATGCAATTAACCAGCTCTGGACCGCTGTACGCACGGATGCGTCCAGGCGGTGGCTGGTGTACTCCTCCTGGACGCATCCGCGCGTCATCTCGCGAGACGCGAGGTTTCCTGTGAACGCGCGCACCTGCTCACAGGATCGCATCGGGGAGAACTTTAGCTACAGCCTGCCAGCGCTGATTGTGCGCTGGCAGGCTGTAGAAGTTAAAAAAAAAAATCGCATATCAGACGCTCTTTTGTTAACAGCGTCTGATATGCTTGCTGCTCGTTCCTCTGGTGGTCCCTTTTGCTTGGGACCACCAAAGGAAACTTATGTAAGTGCACCAATCACCACACAAACCCCCCCCATCCAACCCCCCACCAGTCACTGATTAACCCCTGATTAACCCCTGATTAACCCCCGATCACCCATGTCACTAATCACCCCCCTGTAAGGCTCATTCAGACGTCCGTATGTGTTTTGCGGATCCATGGATCCGCAAAACACGGACACCGTCAATGTGCTTTCCGCATTTTGCGGATCCGGACATTGCCAGAACTATATAGAAAATGCCTTTTCTTGTCCGCAATTGCGGACAAGAATAGGACATGCGCTATCTTTTGCGGAGCTGCGGCCGGATGTTTGGGGGCAGAAACCTGGAAGTTCGCGGCCGCAGCTCCGCAAATGCTGATGCGGCGAGCACATAGTGTGCTCTCCGCATCACCGCCGGCCCCATTCACAGTGAATGGATCCACATTTATTCCGCGGAATAGATGCAGACATTTTTGCGGACGTGTGAATGGGGCCTTACTTATTTTTATTTATTTTTTGCACATTTTTTGGCAGAGATTTTTTCATCCACATTGATTGATGCGAATGAAGAAATCTGTGCCGTTCATTTTTTTTTCAGCCCAGAGGCTGAACGGAAAAAAAAACTCATTACCTGTATGCTCCATATAAGGAGAATAGCAAAAACTCCTAATGCTGGCCATACAGGTAATGATTGCGGAGACCCTCAAATGCCAGGGCAGTACAAACACCCCACATGTGATCCCATTTTAGAAAGTAGACACCCCAAGGTATTCCGTGAAGGGTATGGTGAGTTCATTTAAAATTGTATTTTTGTCACAAGTTAGTGGAATATGAGACTTTGTAAAAATAAAATATATATATATATATATATATATACATACAATATATATACAATTTACGCTAACTTGTGCCAAAAAAATAAAAATGTCTGTAAACTCGCCATGCCCCTCACGGAATACCTTGGGGTGTCTTCTTTCCAAAATGGGGTAACATGTGGGGTATTTATACTGCCCTGGCATTTTAGGAGTCCTAAAGCGTGAGAATCCAAATGCGTAAAAATGCCCTGTGAAATCCTAAAGGTACTCATTGGAATTTGGGCCCCTTTGCGCATCTTGGCTGCAAAAAAGTGGCACACATGTGGTATCACCATACTCAGGAGAAGTAGGGCAATGTGTTTTGGGGTGTATTTTTATATATACCCATACTTTGTGTGAGAAATATCGCTGTAAATGACAACTTTTTAAAATTTTTTATACAAAGTTGTCAATTTACAGAGATATTTCTCTCACCCAACATGGGTATATGTAAAAATACACCCCAAAACACATTGCCTTACTTCTCCTGAGTACGGAGATACCACATGTGTGACACTTTTTTGCAGCCTAGGTGCCTAAAGGGGCGTAAAGTCCAATGAGTGCCTTTAGGTTTTACAGGGCTGCTCACAATTTAGCCCAGCCCAAAATGCCAAAACAGTACAAACACCCCACAAATGACCCCATTTTGGAAAGAAGACACCCCAAGGTATTCGCTGAGGGGCATAGTGAGTCCATGAAAAATTTAACTTTTTGTCACAAGTTAGCGGAAAGGGAGACTTTGTGAGAAAAAAACAATAAAAAATCAATTTCCACTAACTTGTACCAAAAGAAAGATCTTCTATGAACTTGCCATCCCCTGACGGAATACCTTGGGGTGTCTTTTTTCCAAAATGGGGCCACATGTGGGGTATTTATACTGCCCTGGCATTTTAGGGGTCCTAAAGCTTGAGAAGAAGTCTGGAATCCAAATGCGTAAAAATGCCCTCCTAAAAGGTACTCAATGGAATTAGGGCCCCTTTGCGCATCTTGGATGCAAAAAAGTGTCACACATGTGGTATTGCCGTACTCAGGAGAAGTAGGGCAATGTTTTTTGGGGTGTATTTTTACATATACCCATGCTGGGTGAGAGAAATATTTCTGTAAATTGACAACTTTGTATAATTTTTTTTTAAAAGTTGTCATTTACAGAGATATTTCTCACACACAGTATGGGTATATGTAAAAATACACCCCAAAACACATTGCCCTACTTCTCCTGAGTACGGCGATACCATATGAGTGACACTTTTTTGCAGCCAAGATGCACAAAGGGGCCCTAATTCCAATGAGTACCTTTAGGATTTCACAGGGCATTTTTACGCATTTGGATTCTCACGCTTTAGGGCCCCTAAAATGCGAGGGCAGTATAAATACCTCACATGTGACCCCATTTTGGAAAGAAGACACCCCAAGGTATTCCGTGAGGGGCATGGCGAGTTCACAGAAATTTTTTTTTTGGCACAAGTTAGCAGAAATTGATATTTTTTTTTTTTTTTTTTACAAAGTCTCATATTCCACTAACTTGTGACAAAAAATAAAATTTTACATGAACTCACCATACCCCTCACGGAATACCTTGGGGTGTCTTCTTTCTAAAATGGGGTCACTTGTGGGGTATTTATACTGCCCTGGCATTTTAGGGGTCTCTAAAGCCTGAGAAGAAGTCTGAAATCTAAATGCATAAAAATTCCCTGTGAAATCCTAAAGGTACTCATTGGAATTTGGGCCCCTTTGCGCATCTTGGCTGCAAAAAAGTGTCACTCATGTGGTATCGCCGTACTCAGGAGAAGTAGGGCAATGTGTTTTGTGGTGTATTTTTACATATAACCATGCTGGGTGTGAGAAAAATCTCTGTAAATGACAACTTTTTAAAAAAATTTTATACAAAGTTGTCAGTTTACAGAGATATTTCTCTCACCCAGCATGGGTATATGTAAAATACACCCCAAAACACATTGCCCTACTTCTCCTGAGTACAGCGATACCACGTGTGCCTTTTTGCAGCCTAGGTGCGTAAAGGGGCCGAAAGTCCAAAGAGTACCTTTAGGCTTTACAGGACTGCTAACAATTTAGCCCCACCCAAAATGCCAGAACAGTAAACACACCCCACAAATGACCCCATTTCGGAAAGTAGACACCCCAAGGTATTCACTGAGGGCATAGTGAGTCCGTGGGAGATTTTTTGTTTTTTGCCAGAAGTTAGCAGAAATGGAAACTTTATTATTTTATTTTTTTCCTCAGAAAGTGTAATTTTCTGCTAACTTGTGAAAAAAATGAAATGATACATGAACTCACCATGCCCCTCTGCGAATACTTTGGGGTGTCTTCTTTCTAAAATGGTGTCATTTGGGGGTATTTATACTATCCTGACATTCTAGCACCTGAAGAAACATGAGAGGTGCTCAGAAAGTCAGAGCTGCTTCAAAATGTGGAAATTCACTTTTTGCACCATAGTTTGTAAACGCTATAACTTTTACCCAAACCAATAAATATACACTTATTGCATTTTTTTATCAAAGACATGTAGAACAATAAATTTAAAGAAACATTTATATAGAAATGTAGTTTTAAAAAAATAATAATTACAACAGAAAGTGAAAAATGTCATTTTTGGCAAAAATTTCGGTCATTTTGGATTAATATCAAAAAAAGTAAAAATGTCAGCAAGAATGAAATAGCACCAAATGAAAGCTCTATTAGTGAGAAGAAAAGGAGATAAAATTAATTTGGGTGGTAAGTTGTATGGCCGAGCAATAAACGGTGAAAGTAGTGTAGTGCAGAATTGTAAAAGTGGCCTGATCATTAAGGGTGTTTAAGCTAGGGGGGCTGAAGTGGTTAATATAACCTGCATTAATCGCACTATAATCTATAATCTTCATTATATTCTAGCAATACAACCATTAGGAACTCAGATCTAAGTTGATTTCGCAATGCGATTAATACAGGTTATATTAATCGCATTGCGATTACAACTACTAACACTGCAGCTTCAGAATGAATCTAAGATGGATGCCGTCCTTGCTTTTTGATAGGAGGTGGGAGGGAGGGTATGCTGATTGGCTGGAATGTGTCTGCTGACTGTGAGGTACAGGGTCAAAGTTTGCTCAATGATAAAGTATAGGGGCGAACACGAACATCGCATATGTTCGCCCGCCGCGGCGAGCGCGAACAAGCCATGTTCGCCAGGAACCGTAGGCGAATAGTTCGGGACATCACTAGTGACAGACCAAACTCTGACAGACCAAACTCCCTGTTTAGTGCATCGCAAACAACCGCAAACAGTCCATTTGAACAACCGCAAACTCCCCATTTGCACAAACTTGGATACCAAGCTAGCCATGTCCCATTCCTTGTCCTCACTGATGTCATTGAAGGTCTCTTCCTCCACCCAGCCACGTACAACACCAAGGGTCCCCGAAAGGTGACAACAAGCCCCCTGGGACGCCTGCTGTGGTTGGTCTTCCACCTCCTCAAAGCCACCTTCCTCCTCTGACTCCTCTTCTTCAGACTCCTCTTTCTGCGTTGCCGCAGGTCCAGCAATCGACGATGACAAGGCTGCTCCTGGTGGTGATGGTGACCACAACTCCTCCTCTTCATGCTCATCTACAGCCTGATCCAGCACTTTTCGCAGGGCACGCTCCAGGAAGAAAACAAATGGGATGATGTCGCTTATGGTGGCTTCAGTCATCTGGGGTGTGCTAACATTGCCATTGCCAACACACTCAGAGGTGGTCACTTCATTGTGATACGCAAGCCCCTTAACCACAACAAGGTAACGATCACGAAGAGGAATTGACAGATTTTTTTTTTGTTTTGTTTTTGTAGCCACAGTGCAACAGAAAAATTAGGTATTGTTGCAGCCGCTGCTGTAGCAGCGGCCAGAAAAATTGATGTTTTCCAGGCAGAAAGTGCACTAAAACATTGCGGCTTGAACCCTAGTTGGTGGCGGATAAGTCATGCAAGTCATCCGGCATGCAGAGTTAAAATACAGCAGCGTGTGGACCGTTTTTAGCCCAAGGCAGCTCATTTTCATCAGGCCTTTTTTAGTCAAAAGTATCACCCACTGTCAGTCCCTTCGGGATCCATGCCTCATTCATTTTAATAAAGGTGAGGTAATCTACACTTTTTTGACCTAGACGACATCTCTTCTCAGTGACAATACCTCCTGCTGCACTGAAGGTCCTTTCTGACAGGACACTTGAAGCAGGGCAGGCCAGAAGTTCTGACGCAAATTGGGATAGCTCAGGCCACAGGTCAAGCCTGCACACCCAGTAGTCAAGGGGTTCATCGCTCCTCAGAATGTCGATATCTGCAGTTAAGGCGAGGTAGTCTGCTACCTGTTGGTCGAGTCGTTCTCTGAGGGTGGACCCCGAAGGGCTGTGGCGATGCGTAGGAGTTAAAAAGCTCCGCATGTCCTCCATCAGCAACATGTCTGTAAAGCGTCCTGTCCTTGCCGGCGTGGTCGGAGGAGGATTACTTTCACCTCTTCCCCTGTTAGATTCCCGTTGTGCTGTGACATCACCCTTATACGCTGTGTAAAGCATACTTTTTAATTTATTTTGGAACTGCTGCATTCTTTCCGACTTCCGGGAATTCGGTAACATTTCAGGCACTTTCTGCTTATACTGGGGGTCTAGTAGCGTGACCACCCAGTACAGGTCGTTCTCCTTCAGCCTTTTTATACGAGGGTCCTTCAACAGGCATGACAGCATGCAAGATCCCATTTGCACAAGGTTGGATGCCGAGCTACTCATGTCCCGTTCCTCGTCCTCACTGATCTCACTGAAGGTCTGTTCTTCCCCTCAGCCACGTACAACACCACGGGTCCCAGATAGGTGACAACAACGAGCACTCTGGGATGCCTGCTCTGGTTGGTCTTCCTCCTCCTCAAAGCCACATTCCTCCTCTGACTCCTCTTCCTCAGACTCCTCTTCCAGCATTGGCGCAGGTCCAGCAAGCGATGCTGATACGGCTGTTTCTGGTGGTGATGGTGACCACAACTCTTCCTCTTCTCGCTCATCTACGGCCTGATCCAGCACTCTTCGCAGTGCACGCTCCAGGAAGAAAACAAATGGGATTGATGTCGCTGATGGTGCCTTCAGTGCGACTGACTAGGTTTGTCACCTCCTCAAAGGACGCATGAGCCTACAGGCATTGCGCATGAGCGTCCAGTAACGTGGCAAAAAAATTCCCAGCTCCGCAGAGGCTGTCCTAGCACCCGGTCATACAAATACTCGTTGATGGCTTTTTCTTGTTGGAGCAGGCGGTCGAACATTAGGAGTGTTGAATTCCAACGTGTCGGGCTGTCACAAATCAAGCGCCTCACTGGCATGTTGTTTCGGCGCTGGATATCTGAAAAGTGCGCCATGGCCGTGTAGGAACGCCTGAAATGGCCACACACCTTCCTGGCCTGCTTGAGGACGTCCTGTAAGCCTGGGTACTTATGCACAAAGCGTTGTACAATCAGATTCAACACATGTGCCATGCACGGCACATGTGTCAACTTGCCCAAATTCAATGCCGCCAACAAATTGCTTCCGTTGTCACACACCACTTTGCCGATCTCCAGTTGGTGCGGAGTCAGCCACTGATCCACCTGTGCATTCAGGGCAGACAGGAGTGCTGGTCCGGTGTGACTCTCTGCTTTCAGGCAAGTCAACCCCAAGACGGCGTGACACTGTCGTATCCGGGATGTGGAATAGCCCCTGGGGAGCTGGGGGTGCAGTTGATGATGTGGAGCAAGACACAGCAGCAGAAGAGGACTCAGCCGAGGAGGTTAGCGAAGAGGATGGAGTAGGAGGAGTAGAGGAGGTGGCAGCAGGCCTGCCTGCAAGTCGTGGCGGTGTCACCAACTCCGCTGCAGAGCCACGCATTCCATGCTTGGCAGCCGTCAGCAGGTTTACCCAATGCGCAGTGTACGTGATATACCTGCCCTGACCGTGCTTTGCAGACCAGGTATCAGTGGTCAGATGGACCCTTGCCCCAACACTGTGTGCCAGACATGCCATGACTTCCTTTTGCACAATAGAGTACAGGTTGGGGATTGCCTTTTGTGAAAAGAAATTTCGGTCGGGTACCTTCCACTGCGGTGTCCCAATAGCTACAAATTTTTGAAGGCCTCAGACTCCACCAGCTTGTATGGTAAAAGCTGGCGGGCTAAGAGTTCCGACAAGCCAGCTGTCAGACGCCGGGCAAGGGGTGACTCTGTGACATTGGCTTCTACGCTCAAACATGTCCTTGACAGACACCTGACTGTGGGCAGATGAGCAGGAACTGCTGAAGGTGAGAGGCGGAGTGGCGGGTGGTTGAGAGGGGGCAGGGAGGACAGCAGTGGTTGACGTGGCTGAAGATGCTGGACCAGGAGGAGCATGGTGGCTTTGAGTTTGTGTGCTGCTTGTACTCATGTGTTGATCCCATAGGCGTTTGTGACGTGAGATCATGTGCCTTCGCAAAGCAGTTGTACCTAGGTGGGTGTTGGACTTCCCACGACTCAGTTTCTTTTGGCACAGGTTGCAAATGGCATCGCTGTTATCAGAGGCAGACACACACAAAAAATGCCACACTGCTGAGCTTTGCAATGACGGCATTCTGGTGGTGGCAACAGCATGCGTTGATTGGCGTGCTGTCTGGCTGACCGCGGGTGCCGATACATGCTTTCTGACTGTGCCACTAGCTCCTTGCGACGACCTCCCCCTGCTTCTAACTCGTCTCCTCCTCTCTGTCTCCCCATCTGAACTTTCCCCCTGTTCTTCTTCTCTTAGAGCAGGCACCCAAGTGACATCCACGGACACATCGTCATCATCAACCGCTTCACTTGTATCTGACAACTCAGCAAAGCAAGCAGCAGCGGGTACAACATCATCATCATCACACCGTACGTCCATGTGTGTAATGTTGCCTGACAGAGACATATCCTTGTTATCTACATCCTCTGGCAATAATAGTTGCACATCACTCATTTCTTCCAACTGATGTGTAAATAACTCCTCTGACAGATCAAGTGAAGCAGCTGTGGTGCTAGTGTTGGTGGTGGCGGCAGGCGGGCGAGTGGTAACTTGAGAGGTGCCCGAAGCTGAGCTGGAGGAGGATGGTGCGTCAAGGTTCCGAGCGGAAGCTGTAGAAGATTGGGTGTCCTGTGTTAGCCAGTCAACTATGTCCTCAGAACTTTTCGAGTTCAGGGTACGTGGCCTCTGAACACTGGGAATCACAGCACCACGACCACGACGGCCCCTGCGGGGTGGCCTGCCTCTGCCTGTCATTTTTTAGATTAGTTTAGTTGTACTATGCGTGCAAGCTACTGTGACACCAGATATGAGTGGCACTGTGCACTGGCAGAAGTTGGCAGAGTAGATGCTGTAGGCCGGACACACACGCTTGCAGACAACTAACTGCTATTCAATCTATTGCAGTCAAAATGGTTTTTTTTTAAATGTAATCTACTGTGACACCAGATATGAGTTGCTCTGGTGACACTGTGCACTTGCAGGGCCTGAAACACACACGCGTGCAGGCAACTGACTGCTATTATTTTACAGTCAAAATAGTTTTTTTTTTTTAAATGTAATCTACTGTGACACCAGATATGAGTTGCACTGGTGACACTGTGCACTTGCAGGGCCTGAAACACACACGCGTGCAGGCAACTGACTGCTATTTTATTACAGTCAAAAAGTTTTATTTATTTTTTAAATGCAAGCTACTGTGACACCAGATATGAGTGGTGGCACTGGGCAAGTGGGCACAGTATACTCTGTGAGCCTGACACACACGCTGGCAGGCAACTGCAATTAGATTACACAGGAAAAAAAAAAAGCAGACTGATGTACTAGCCCTAAAAGGGCTTTTTGGGGTGCTGTCAGGACGCTGTCCTTACAGCAGAGATCAGATGAGTCTTTCAGGACTGGAGTGGACACCGAATACACTAACCTAGCTATCGATTTCCCTATTAAATCAGCAGCAGCTACACTGTCCCTCCTCTCACTAAGATTTCAGCTTCCGAATGAATCTAAAATGGATGCTGTCCAGGAGATGGGAGGGTCTGGGAGGGAGGGTATGCTGATTGGCTGGAATGTGTCTGCTGACTGTGAGGGACAGGGTCAAAGTTTGCTCAATGATAAAGTATAGGGGCGAACGCGAACATCGCATATGCGATGAATACACGTGGTGCTCGGCCTAGCAAAGCTGAGTGCCGAACATATCGATGCTCGAGCCGAACCAATACTCTGCCGAGCATGCTCGCTTATCACTAATTATAATATATACTGTACAGTAAATGTATGGAGGTTACACCATGCCGGACAATATAACTCTTGGGCCATGCTGTGCAATAAGCAGTATAACCCCTACACAGTGTAAAGGGATACTGTATATTGTGTGGCACAGTGTATGCTATACAGTATGTGTATAACATAAACATACTCCACATGAAAACTTACAATTAATTTCCTTGGACCTTAGGGATCTCGTATGCCACTTTAACACTTTGGCTGGGGGGCTAGGTCTAAGAACATGCTGTCCCCTGGGCAGTATGGTCTTTGGTTCTTCCTCTTCGTACTCTATACAAGAAGTACACATAAGAAAGGATGTTACACATCTAGAGCAGTCTGCTCACTTACATCTATATTTGCTCCATGGAAACCTATGGAAACAATACAGTATAGGTTTCTACACACAGATTGCAGATGCTGGGGCAAACAGCATGGTGAATGTATGTTGCCCTCTAACAACCATGCCTGTCCCACCAAACTAAGTGACTGTATTGTCCCAGGCCCCATGGCTAGTTAATCACATTACATATAATCTAATAGACTGTCTGAAGTACTGGTATGGTCTTCTTTAAAGATGGTGGTGCACCCTTGTGAATACAGAGTCCCTGGTAATAGTCTTTGACCACACGGGGCAGTAAATGATTTGTTGTCATTGGGGTCCTTAGATCTGATCAGTTACACACACTGGTCTTCTGCAGGTTTTCCTGGGGTCGGGTGGCTCAGGGCCAGTCTGATCACACTCTGCACTGAGGAGACAGATGGCAGCACTCCCCCCGCACCACAAAGACAACACAGGTCCCCAACACCTTACTGTAGACCTCACACACAACACCCTGCTGCAGGCGCTCACACATGTAGGCTTCCAAGGCACAAAGAGAGAGACAGGCAGCGATGTCCCCGTCAGGCTGTCAGTGACAGTGTGAGCAGAAGAAATGCTCTCTCTATAACTAAGGAGTATCAGGGTATATTATACAGAGGGTAATATAACTGACGAAGGGTATTAGGGTACATTATACAGGGGTAATGCAGTATGCCAGTCCTCAGGGTAAGCGACCTGTGAGGTCACGGACATAGGCAAGCAGACCGAGGAGATGAGATTTGTACTCACAGTTATAAAGTCCCTGGGCAGGTGTGCAGTCAGTGATAAAGAGGTCAGCACGTGGGTCCTATGGGGCAGTCTCTAGTTGAAGGGACACAGGCCAGGTGGTATGTGAGGTGCCCTTGATGTTAAGGTTTAACGTGCCTGTGGCAAGGTCCCTTGCAATTCATGACGCCAGTGCCTTTTATGGTGGCACAACCAATTTACAGTAGGAATAATCGAGGTACAACGAATTCCGTTGATCATTAACTTCTTTACTGAACAGCAAATTGCATACAGTTCTTTATGTAATTCCGTTTTAAAGACAAATGGTATAAATGCAGTGATTTTCCTGGTATGCAGGCTTGGTAAAGAATTGGCTAATCCTAGCAAGGTGGACAGAGGGTAAAATGCTTACTGGACAGGACTTGACTTGATCCCCGGTAACTCAGTAGCTGTATTAGTGCGGTGATTAATAATCCGAATCCTACACCTAGATTCTCCCAAGGCCCAAATGCAGAAAGGGTTGCTTTATCCTTGGGGAAGGCTCCTCTGGAATATCAGTTCTCTTGCTGGATAATTGTCTTATATCAGTTACACTACTAGCAGCTGCAGGCTGACTAGCCTCCTCACTTCAGGAGGTCCACACTCCAACTCCCCTACCCTCCATTGCTTCCTTTTTTTTCTGACTAGACCCAGGCCTAACTATATATAAAGGGCAATCTCTAGCTCCCTCTAGTGGCTTGGGGTAATACTAACACCCTGACAGGCCTGTACCAAGGAAACTCTCTGCAATGTATATGCAATTACAACATAATACAAGATACATACAACGACATGTTGAATACAATGACCATAACACCATTGTGTAGTGCCCACCCATACATAGTGGGACACTACAGTAATATAACTGAGGAGGGGTATTGGGGTACATTATACAGGGGTAATATAACTGAGAAGAGCTATCAGGGTAAATTATACAGAGTAATATAACTGAGGAGGGCTATCAGGGTACATTATACAGGGGTAATATAACTGCTAAGGAGGGCTATCAGGGGACATTATGCACGGGTAATATTAGTTACCCCCGTATAATGTCCCCAGATAGCCCCCCTCAGTTATATTATCACTGTATTATGTACCATGCTAACTCTAAGTTATACTACTCCCTGTTTATTGTACCCTGATACCCCTCAGTTATATAACTGAGGAGTATCAGGGTACATTACACAGGGGGTAATATAACTGAGGAGAGGTAGCAGGGTACATATTGCCCGCCTAGATCCGCCTATTATATGAATGCATAATATGTGAGAAACAACTACTGATGTTTTTAGCCAAATATATTTACATATAATCTTATATATTATATATTCTAAATATATAATAATATATGTAAACATATTATGGTTAAAACTTTATATATATATATATATATATATGTTTAAATTAAATTTAGCTCTCTATCTATGAATAGAGATGTTGCGAACATAACATTTTCCGTTCGCGAACGGGCGAACCGCCATAGACTTCAATAGGCAGGCAAACCCACAGGGACTCTTTCTGGCCACAGTAGTGATGGAAAATTTGTTTCAAGGGGACTAACACCTGGACTGTGGCATGCCGGAGGGGGATCCAGTCGGGTTTTAATCCCTAAAGGGCATAAATCACCTAACATTTCTAAATTGTTTGGAATAACATGCTTTAAAACATCCAGTGTGTGTATACGATCAGGTATGATGTTGTATTAATCAGATAGTGTAAGGCCCCTTTCACACGGGCGAGTTTTCCGGGCGGGTGCAATGAGTGAGGAGGATGCATTGCACCGCACTAAATCCGGACCCATTCATTTCTATGGGGCTGTGCACATGAGCGGTGATTTTCACGCATCACTTCTGCATTGCGTGAAAATCGCAGCATGCTCTATTTTCTGCGTTTTCACGCAACGCAGGCCCCATAGAAGTGAATAGGCTGCGGAAAATCGCAATCATCCGTAACAGGTGCCGATGCATTGCGATTTTCCCGCATGGTTGCTTAGCAACGGGACCAGATCTTTATTATTTTCCCTTATAACATGGTTATAAGGAAAATAATAGCATTCTTAATAAAGAATGCTTAGTAAAATGAAGATGAAGGGTTAAAAATAATAAAAATTAACTTACCTTAGCCACTTGATCACGTAGTTGCGATCTGTCTTCTCTTTTTCAGCATCAGCTAACAACTAAAGAACCTGTGATGACGTCACATCACATGGTCCAATCACATGGTCCATCTTACCTAGTGAAAAACATATTGCAAACATTTGCACCCGCGTGGAAAAATCGCGCATATTCCCGCAACGCACCCGCCTCTTATCCGGGTGTCAAACATGACACCCGTGTGAAAGAGGCCTAAGGGTTACGCCTGCTTCACAGTGACAGACCTAACTGTGACAGACCAAACTCCCCGTTTAACCGCAAACAGTCCATTTGCACAACCGCAAACTCCCCATTTGTACAAGGTTGGATACCAAGCTAGCCATGTCCCGTTCCTTGTCCTCACTGACGTCATTGAAGGTCTCTTCCTCGCGCAATGTACTGTGCCACCCTATATGAGTGGTGTGTTCAGTAATCAGTAGAACTATTTTTATCAGTTTCATTCCCTGTTACGTCCCCTATCAGGGGACGTGTATCGAAAAGATTTTAGGAACCAGGAGATGGAAAAAGAAGCCTGGTCGGTCCTCTTTCTTCCAATTTGGGGCACTGTGCGTGCGCCGTGCAATGTACTGTGCAACCTTATATGAGTAGTGTGTTACTTAGTGCTATTCTTATCAGTTTAATCCCTGTTATGTCCCCTATCAGGGGACATGTATCGAAAAGATTTTAGGAACCGGGAGATGGAAAAAGAAGCTTGGTCGTTCCTCTTACTTCCTATTTGTAGCACTGCGCGTGCGCCGTGCAATGTACTGTGCAACCACTATATCAGTGGAAGTGGGCCTGACACACACTGGCAGCAGGCAGGCCAGGCAACTGAAATTAGATTAAAGTGTAAAAATGATATGCCTTTTTTTATGCAAAGTCCTGTGCCACACGGTATGAGTGGTGGGCACTGGCAGTGGGCACACTACAGTCAGTGGAAGCGGGCCTGACACACACTGGCAGCAGGCAGGCAACTGAAATTAGATTAAAGTGTAAAAATGATATGCCTTTTTTTATGCAAAGTCCTGTGCCACACAGTATGAGTGGTGGGCACTGGCAGTGGGCACACTACAGTCAGTGGAAGCGGGCCTGACACACACTGGCAGCAGGCAGGCAACTGAAATTAGATTAAAGTGTAAAAATTAAATGCCTTTTTTATGCAAAGTCCTGTGCCACACGGTATGAGTGGTGGGCACTGGCAGTGGGCACACTACAGTTAGTGGAAGTGGGCCTGACACACACTGGCAGCAGGCAGGCCAGGCAACTGAAATTAGATTAAAGTGTAAAATTTAAATGCCTTTTTTTTATGCAAAGTCCTGTGCCACACGGTATGAGTGGTGGGCACTGGCAGTGGGCACACTACAGTCAGTGGAAGTGGGCCTGAAACACACTGGCAGCAGGCAGGCAACTGAAATTAGATTAAAGTGTAAAAATGATATGCCTTTTTATGCAAGTCCTGTGCCACACGGTATGAGTGGTGGGCACTGGCAGTGGGCACACTACAGTCTGTGGGCCTGCAGCCTCTCACACACGGGCAGGCCAGGCAACTGCAATATATATATGGATAAAAATAAAATAAAAGCAGACTAATGTAGCACCTTTTTGGGGTACTGTGACGCTGTCCTTACAGCAGATGAGTCTGTAGACACAGAGCACTGGCCTAGCTAATGCTTTCCCTATGAATTCATCAGCACAGCAGCAGAGCTTCACTCTCCATGCTCTCACTAACACACTACGGCTTCAGACTGAATCTAAAATGGCTGCCGTTTTATTGGAGTTGGGAAGGTGTGGGAGGGAGGGTGCTGATTGGCTGGAATGTGTCTACTGACTGTGAGGTACAGGGTCAAAGTTTGCTCAATGATGATGTATAGGGGCAGACCGAACATCGCATATGTTTACCCGCCGCGGCGAACAGCGTACAAGCTATGTTCGCCGGTGAATAGTTCGGGACATCACTATTCATGAAAAGTTTCTGCCAGGATTTGAACTCACAACCTTGTACATTAGATCCAAGAACCTTAACCACTACGTTATACAGATATATGTTAACCTGCCATGAAATATAAAATGATACATCTGCTGTATAGAAACACTTACTACATGACAAACTACCATGAGGACACAGTTTATTATTCAGATTTATAGCTGAGTGGTTAAGGTCCTTGCCTTTAATGTAGAAGGTTGTGAGTTAAAATCCTGGCAGAAACTTTTCAGAAATAGAGGCTAAATTAGATTTAAATACACTGGCTCGAGCACATACGGTATTCGGCTGAGCATCGCGATGCTCGAGTCGAACACCAATTCGGCTGAGAATGCTAGCTCAACACTATTTTACAAATGCTACCATTACACCCATCCTCAAAAGCCTTCACTCAAACCATCTTCGTTGTCCAGTTATCCCCCATACCACACTTTCCATATGCCTCAAAGCTACTTAAACAACATGTCCATTCTGAACTGTCCTCTCACCTCTCCTCCTGCTCCCTTTTTGGCCGACTACAATCTGGCTTCTGACCCCACCACTCAACTGAAACTGCCCTTACCAAAGTCACCAATGACGTGCTAACAGTCAAAACCAAAAAACATTACTGTGCTCCTCCTCCTTGACCTCTCCTCGTCCTTTGACACCGTCAACCACTCCCTTCTGTTACAAATTCCCTCATCTCATGGCCTCACTGACCTGGCCCCCTCCTGGATCATATCATACCTCACAGACCAGACATTTAGCGTCTCCCACTTTCACACCACCTCCTCATCTCAATCCCTCTGTGTTGGTGTCCTACAAGGCTCTGTCCTAGGACCCCTGCTCTTCTCTAGCTACACCTTGGGCCTGGGAAAGTTCATAGAGTCTCATGGCTTTCACTATCACTTTTATGCTCACAACACAAAATCTACCTCTGTGGTCCAGACACTATGCTGTCTTGGAGTGACCTTGGATTCTGCCCTCTCCTTCAGACTGCACATCCAAGCCCTTTCCACCACCTGTACCTCCAACTCAAAATATCTCCCGCATCTGTGCATTCCTCAACCATGAGTCTGCAAAAATGCTTGTACATGCCCTCATCATCTCCCGCCTAGACTGCTGCAACATCCTCCTCTGTGGCCTTCCATCTAGCACTCTCGCACCGCTCCAATCTATCCTCAACTCTGCTGCCCGACCAATCCACCTCCCCCCTCTTTACTCCTCTGCCTCTACTTTCTGCCAATCCCTTAACTGGCTCCCCATTGCCCAGCGAATTCAGTTCAAAATTCTAACAAATACATATAACGCCATTCACAACCTGTCCCCTCCATACATCTCTGAGCTACTTTCTCGATACATCCCCACACGTAATCTATGATCCTTGTAAAACCTCCTTCTGCAGTGTCCCACTCGTGATGGTGGGCACAGCAAACTAGTTTTACTATGTTGTATTGCCATATATTATGTCTGAATGTCCTGCTTCATCTCATGTTATATTCTCCCATGTCACTATGTGATTCTGTGTAAGAGCCTTTGATTTTGGCCAAATAGATTGCACTACACTAGTCTGACCACTAGATGGGGGTAGTGTGACAGTGTATATATAGCTTAGCTCAGGCCTAGTAGGTAGAGTAGTGTGAAAGAAGTTTAGTCAGTGTGCAGTCATGTAGCTGCCTGCTAGAGGAGGCCTCCTTCCTCTCTGCTCTCTCCTGATTTTTGTGAGGCGTGTAGTTTTTAAAATGTGGTCACTTCTTGGGGGTTTATTTTTATGTAGTAGTTGGCCAGTACTGGATAAATTACCAAACGAGGTCTCAAATACACATGTTACTCTTTCTCTTCTGAACCCTGCTGTGTGCAGCAGTTTTTTTTACAACATATGAGTTGTTGCTGTATTTAAGAGAAAATGTGTAACAAATTGTATGCTGCTTTTTCTACTGTTACCCCTTGGAAACATCAAAAATCTAAAGCAAAATTATGTTGGAAAAAGTGTAAATTTCCATTTTCGCACCCAAGTGTTTTTTAAAATCTATGAAACGCATGTGGGGTCAAAAGACGCACTACACCCCTCAATAAATTCTTTGAGGGTGTTGTTTTCAAAATGGGGTCTTTTATGGGGATTTCCACTGTAGGGATACCTTGGAGTATCTTTAAATATGACATGGCACCCAAAAACCATTCCAACAAAATTTGCCCTCCAAAAACCATATGGCGCTCTTTCTCTTCTGAGCTCTGCATTGTACCCATACAATACTTTATGACCACATATGGAGGGCTTCTCTAAACTGCAGAATCAGAATAATAAATACTGAGGTTTGTTTTATTGTTAACCCTTGCTGCATTACAGAAAAAATGGGTTAAAATGTAAAATCTGCAAAAAAACCCTATAAAATTGTGAAATTTTTAATTTCTGTCGACCACCTAAAGTTTTGAATAATTTGAGGGGTGCAGTTTCTAAATTGTGGTTATTGATGGGGGATTTCTATTATGCTATATAGCACCCGATGACACGTGTTCGGCTCAGTATTAGTGAGGGAGAGCTGACTATAGGAAGGGACAGACCGTGTAGGGAGTGGTATTGGAAGATTTTTATTACAAAAACTTTTCAAAGACCCAAAAGTCCTTTTAAGGACTATTGTGTGTGACAGCAGCAATATATGTTTGTAGCGCAACCTGCGCCAAATTGCTCAGTCTTAGGGAGAGCTGTGCATAGGATGGGTCAGACAGTGTAGGGAGTGTTATTGGAAGATTTTTATTAGAAAAACTTTTCAGAGACCCAAAAGTCCTTTTAAGTACTATTGTGTGTGACAGCAGCAATATATATTTTTCCCACGCCTCCACAACGGCACCACCTGGAGGATGTCCCGCCTCCCAGGGACAGGAAACAATTGTGAGATTGGACTATAAAGTACCTCCTCCTCTCACATTCTCCAGTTGTTTCCTGTCCCTGCAGGCAGGAGTGAGTTGGTACTACGTCGCAGGGCCTTTAGACTTGTTCTCCCGGCTGGGGCCGGAGGGCCGCTGTAGGAGATGGTATTGAGTGGTATTGCTATACTCCTCCCTCCCTCCTCGGAGTAAGTCCGGTGTGTGTCGGCGTCCCCGGGCTTTAATAGGCCGCGTGGTTTGGTGAGGCGGCTCGGCAGTACAGGAGGGGGCGTTCCCTTGGGCCGGAGCACCCGGACAAGCCAGCGCATACTGATGACATCAGAGCGGCATGACATCGGCGCGATAACCTGGAAGTAAAGGGTTGAGCGCGGGCGTTCACTCAGTGCATAGAAGACTCGGCTGCAGCATGTCGCTTCAGGAGAGTGAAGTCTCCCGTAGATCCTCTGCCTCTACTGCCTCCAGGCCTAGCAGCCCAGTAAGCCTCCTCCTAGAGGTTTTTTAAATTAGCACACTTTACCTTCTGTGTGCACAGGCTCCTTTTCTAGTGTAGGGTTCTGGTCTACTCTTTTAGTAATTTCCTGGGCTAACTGTACCCCCTTGTGTTTTCCTAGGGGAAGATAGCCTAAAAGAGAACCTTCCCAGAAGAGGAGATGCGCAATATGTAAAAAGGGCTTGAGGCTTCCTATAAAAAGAGCCTTTGCCCAAAGTGTACAAAAAAGTAATGCTGGAAGTAACTCCTTCCCTGGTTGATAATATAATAACCATAATTAAAGAAGAAGTGGGGGCAGCGGTAGAAGCAAAATTATCTACCATTACCCACAAACCTTCAACCTCAACTACGGTATTAGAGAACCAGTTCTCTGAGGGCGATGAAGGATAAGTGTTTTCTGAATGAAGTTCTGATAAATCAGAATCGGCTCCCGGACGCCCGCTTTGTTCCATTAAGGAGACAGAGTCGCTCATTAAAACTATCAGAGCAACTATTAATCTGGAAGAACCCAAAGAGCCTATGTCTGTACAGGATGATATGTTTGCAGGACTAGCGGACAGAAGGAAGCGAGTGTTTCCGGTCCACAGTAACATTAAGGCACTCATACAGACTGAATGGAAAGATCCTGAGAAAAGACAATCTGCTTCTAAGATGTTCAAAAGGAAGTATCCTTTTTCTGAGGAGGACTCGAGTATGTGGGACAGACCCCCTAAAGTAGACGCTCAGGTTGCCAGGATCTAAAAAAAAACTGCTTTAGCATTTGAAGATCTTGGACTGCTAAAAGATCCAATGGATAAAAAAAGTGAGAGTCTCGTTAAAAAAAACCTGGGAGTCGTCAGCTGCTATTTTAAGGCCCAGCATATCAGCCACTTTTACGGCCAGAACCTTATCCTTATGGTTAGGTCAGTTAGAAGATGCTCAAACAGGCCTCTAACTTTCTAGCAGATGCCTCCGTGGACATTGTTAAATTGTCAGCCAAAATGGCAGCCCTAGCTAATGCATCCCGCAGAACAGTTTGATTGAGAGCATGGTCTGGAGAAGCAGCTTCAAAAAATGGGTTATGTTCTCTCCCTCTTGAAGGAGACAGGCTGTTCGGTTCTTCATTGGAAGACATCCTTGAAAAAGCTTCAGATCGTAAGAAAGGTTTCCCAACGGAATCCAAATATTTTCATCTAAGATGTTCTTTTTGGACCCAAAAACGTAGTAGATTTAACAAAAAAAAAAAAAAAAAGGAGACAGGAGACAGGAGGATCTACCAGGCATCTAAAGGGAAAAAGGGATTCCTCTTCAATCCAGATAAAAATACACGCCCCTCATCCCTATGACGCCAGAAGTGCAGTGGGTGGAAGACTAAAATACTTCGGGCCAGCCTGGGAAAAAATTCAGGCATCCCCTTGGGTGCTTTCAACTCTAGAAGAGGGATACCGCCTACAGTTCATTCGTTCCCCTCCAAACAGGTTTATGGTATACCCAATCCTAAGGGGGTCAGTCCAAATAGCAATGGAGAAACAGATACATCTGCTTATAGAAAAAGAGGCAATAACACGAGTCCCCCCAATCTTTCTGGTAAAAAAAAACAATGGCTCCTTCCAAGCAATCATAAATCTCAAAAATGTGAACAGATACATTGGGTACAGGAAGTTCAAAATGGAAACGATCAGATCGGCAGTCAATTTGCTGGCAAAGGATTACTTTATGGTCACATTAGACCTCTCGGACGCATACTACCACGTCCCAATCCACACACAATTCCTGAAATTTCTAAGAATGGCGGTATACCTTCAGGGAGAAGTGCTTCACTTCCAATTTCAAGCCTTGCCGTTCGTTCGGCCTTTTTTCAGCTCCAAGGATATTCACCAAAATCATGGCAGAAGTTGCAAAATATTTTCATCTAGCAGGAATCCTTCTAATTCCGTATTTAGACGATTTTCTGATAGTAGCCTCAACAGAAGAAGGTCTGCTGAATCATCTCCAAACAGTCCTAAATACTTTGGGGGACCTAGGATGGAAGGTAAACTTCCCAAAAGAAAATATTCTTAGGGGTCCTTCTAGATTCTCGCCAAATATCTTCCTTTCTTTCGGATCTGAAACGGGAAGAATTAATTAAAAAAATATTAAATTTTCAGCGACAAAAGTTGACCTCTATCAGAGACATCATGACTAGAGTTGAGCTAACACCTGGATGTTCGGGTTCGAGAGGTTCGGCCGAACTTCCGGAAAATGTCCGGGTTCGTGATCCGAACTCAACCCGAACTTCATCCCGAACCCGAACCCCATAGAAGTCAATGGGGACAAGAACTTTTGGGCACTAAAAAGGCTGTAAAATACTCCCGGAAAGGGCTAGAGGGCTGCAAAAGGCAGCAAAATGTAGGTAAATCCCCTGCAAACAAATGTAGATAGGGAAATGATGACTTAACATAAAATAAATAAAAATTAACCAATATTAATTGGAGTTAGGTCCCATAGCACAGAATCAGGCTTCAAATCACCCACCAATGGAGAAGGTCGCTTACTATTATTTCGACCCCAGCATCCAGACAAAGGAGAGAGGTCCCACAGCAGAGAATCTGGCATCATATCAACCACCACAGGAGAAGGCCACTTTCAGTGACTTAGGCCTTAGCACCCAGACAGAGGAGACATGTCAGATAGCACAAGCATTACATTTATACCATCCAGCACAGGAGAAGGCCACTTTTAGTTACTTTGACCCCTGCACCCAGAAAGAGGAGAGAGGCCCCACAGCACATATTCAGGCATCATATCACCCACCACAGGAGTAGGCCACCATTTAGTTAATTTGACCCCTGCACCCATGTCAGATGGTACAAGCATCAGTTTTACATCACCCAGCACAAGAGAAGGCCACTTTTAGAGACTTTGACCCCTGCACCCAGACGGAGGAGAGAGGTTTGCACAGCAGAGAATCGGGCATTTAGATCACCCACCACAGGAGTAGGCCATCATTTAATGGGACCCCGGCAACCATGTCAGATGGTACAAGCATCAGTTTTACATCACCCAGCACAAGAGAAGGCCACTTTTAGAGACTTTGACCCCTGCACCCAGACGGAGGAGAGAGGATTCACAGCAGAGAATTAGGCATTTAGATCACCCAACACAGGAGTAGGCCATCATTTAATGGGACCCCGGCAACCATGTCAGATGGTACAAGCATCAGTTTTACATCACCCAGCACAAGAGAAGGCCACTTTTAGAGACTTTGACCCCTGCATCCAGACGGAGGAGAGAGGTTTCACAGCACATATTAAGGCCTCATATCACCCACCACAGGAGTAGGCCACCATTTAGTTAATTTGACCCCTGCACCCATGTCAGATGGTACAAGCATCAGTTTTACATCACCCAGCACAAGAGAAGGCCACTTTTAGAGACTTTGACCCCTGCACCCAGACGGAGGAGAGAGGTTTTCACAGCAGAGAATCAGGCATTTAGATCACCCACCACAGGAGTAGGCCATCATTTAATGGGACCCCGGCAGCCATGTCAGATGGTACAAGCATCAGTTTTACATCACCCAGCACAAGAGAAGGCCACTTTTAGAGACTTTGACCCCTGCACCCAGACGGAGGAGAGAGGTTTTCACAGCAGAGAATCAGGCATTTAGATCACCCACCACAGGAGTAGGCCATCATTTAATGGGACCCCGGCAACCATGTCAGATGGTACAAGCATCCGTTTTACATCACCCAGCACAAGAGAAGGCCACTTTTAGAGACTTTGACCCCTGCACCCAGACGGAGGAGAGAGGTTTTCACAGCAGAGAATCAGGCATTTAGATCACCCACCACAGGAGTAGGCCATCATTTAATGGGACCCCGGCAACCATGTCAGATGGTATAAGCATCGGTTTTACATCACCCAGCACAAGAGAAGGCCACTTTTAGAGACTTTGACCCCTGCACCCAGACGGAGGAGAGAGGTTTCACAGCACATATTAAGGCCTCATATCACCCACCACAGGAGTAGGCCACCATTTAGTTAATTTGACCCCTGCACCCATGTCAGATGGTACAAGCATCAGTTTTACATCACCCAGCACAAGAGAAGGCCACTTTTAGAGACTTTGACCCCTGCACCCAGACGGAGGAGAGAGGTTTGCACAGCAGAGAATCAGGCATTTAGATCACCCACCACAGGAGTAGGCCATCATTTAATGGGACCCCGGCAACCATGTCAGATGGTACAAGCATCAGTTTTACATCACCCAGCACAAGAGAAGGCCACATTTAGAGACTTTGACCCCTGCACCCAGACGGAGGAGAGAGGTTTCACAGCAGAGAATCAGGCATTTAGATCACCCACCACAGGAGTAGGCCATCATTTAGTTAATTTGACCCCTGCACCCATGTCAGATGGTACAAGCATCAGTTTTACATCACCCAGCACAAGAGAAGGCCACTTTTAGAGACTTTGACCCCTGCACCCAGATGGAGGAGAGAGGTTTCACAGCACATATTAAGGCCTCATATCACCCACCACAGGAGTAGGCCACCATTTAGTTAATTTGACCCCTGCACCCATGTCAGATGGTACAAGCATCAGTTTTACATCACCCAGCACAAGAGAAGGCCACTTTTAGAGACTTTGACCCCTGCACCCAGACGGAGGAGAGAGGTTTCACAGCAGAGAATCAGGCATTTAGATCACCCACTACAGGAGTAGGCCATCATTTAATGGGACCCCGGCAACCATGTCAGATGGTAGAAACATCAGTTTTACATCACCCAGCACAAGAGAAGGCCACTTTTAGAGACTTTGACCCCTGCACCCAGACGGAGGAGAGAGGTTTCACAGCACATATTAAGGCATCATATCACCCACCACAGGAGTAGGCCACCATTTAGTTAATTTGGCCCCTGCACCAATGTCAGATGGTACAAGCATCAGTTTTACATCACCCAGCACAAGAGAAGGCCACTTTTAGAGACTTTGACCCCTGCACCCAGACGAAGGAGAGAGGTTTTCACAGCAGAGAATCAGGCATTTAGATCACCCACCACAGGAGTAGGCCATCATTTAATGGGACCCCGGCAACCATGTCAGATGGTACAAGCATCAGTTTTACATCAACCACCACAGGAGAAGGGCACTTTTAGAGACTTTGACAACTGAAGCCACACGGAGGAGAGAGGTCCCACAGCAGAGATTCAGGCATTTATATCAGCCAGCACAGGAGAAGGCCGCTTTCAGTGACTTAGGCCTTAGCACCGACACAGAGGAGACAGGTCAGATAGCACAAGCATCAGTTTTACATCAACCACCACAGGAGAAGGGCACTTTTAGAGACCTTGACCCCTGCAGCCACACGGAGGAGAGAGATCCCACAGCAGAGAATCAGGCATCATGTCAACCACCACAGGAGTAGGCCACCTTTTGTTTCTTTGACCCCTGCACCCAGAAAGAGGAGAGAGGTCCCACAGCAGAGAATCAGGCATTTCGATCACCCACCACAGGAGAAGGCCGCTTTCAGTGACTTTGGCCCCTGCACCCACACAAAGGAGACATGTCAGACAGCACAAGTATAACATTCATATCACCCAGAACAGGAGAAGGACACTTTTATGTACTTTGGCCCCGGCACCCAGACAGAGGGAAGGTTCATTCAACTCTGGGTTGCACCCCAAGATCCTACTTAATTTCAAAAATTGATTTTTCAATGAAGAAGTGGCCAGGAGTACAAGACAACATGGTTTAAGGCAGTTATTAAGGACTACTCTGCACAAGGGAGGGTCAGGTCTTGTGGGCTCCTTGCCTGGTTCATTTTTATAAACGTCAGCTTGTCCACGTTGGCTGTGGACAGGCGGCTGCATTTGTCAGTAATGACGCCCCCTGCCGTGCTGAATACACGTTCAGATAAAACGCTGGCCGCCGGGCAGGACAGCACCTCCAAGTCATAACATGCTAATTCTGGCCACGTGGACAATTTGGAAACCCAGAAGTTGAATGGGGCCGAACCATCCGTCAGTACGTGGAGTTGTGTGCAGACGTACTGTTCAACCATGTTAGTGAAATGTTGCCTCCTGCTAACACGTTCCGTATCAGGTGGTGGGGCAGTTAGCTGTGGCGTGGAGACAAAACTTTTCCACATTTCTGCCATGCTAACCCTGCCCTCAGAGGAGCTGGCCGTGACACTGCTGCGTGGGCGACCTCTAGCTCCTCCTCTGCCTTGGCCTTCCACCTGTTCCCCTGTGACAGTTGGGAATGCTCTCAGGAGCTCGTCTACCAGCGTGCGCTTGTACTCGCGCATCTTCCTATCACGCTCCAGTGCAGGAAGTAAAGTGGGCACATTGTCTTTGTACCGTGGATCCAGCAGGGTGGCCACACAGTAGTCAGCACACGTTAAAATGTGGGCAACTCTGCTGTCGTTGCGCAGGCACTGCAGCATGTAATCGCTCATGTGTGCCAGGCTTCCCAGAGGTAAGGACAAGCTGTCCTCTGTGGGAGGCGTATCGTCATCATCCTCTGTATCCCCCTAGCCACGCACCAGGGATGTGCCTGCGCAGTGCTGGGTGCCACCCCGCTGTGAACCTGCTTCATCCTCATCCTCCTCTACCTCCTCCTCATCCTCCTCGTCCTCCAGTAGTGGTCCCTGGCTGGCCACATTTGTACCTGCCCTCTGCTGTTGCAAAAAACCTCCCTCTGAGCCACTTCTAACAGACTGGCCTGAAAGTGCTAAAAACGACCCGTCATCCTCCTCCTCCTCCTCCTGGCCCTGGCCCACCTCCTCTTCCATCATCGCCCTAAGCGTTTTCTCTAGGAGACATAGAATTGGTATTGTCACGCTGATAACAGTGGCATCGCCACTGGCCATGTTGGTGGCGTACTCTAAACAGCGCAACAGGGCACACAGGTCTCGCATGGAGGCCCAATCATTGGTGGTGAAGTGGTGCTGTTCCGCAGTGCGACTGACCCGTGCGTGCTGCAGCTGAAACTCCACTATGGCCTGCTGCTGCTCGCACAGTCTCTCCAGCATGTGCAAGGTGGAGTTCCACCGGGTGGACACTCGCATATTAGGTGGTGAGCGGGAAGGCCGAAGTTCCGCTGTAGCGCTGACAGGCGAGCAGCGGCAGGATGTGAACGCCGGAGCGCGCACAGACGGCCCGCACTTTATGCAGCAGCTCTGACATGTCTGGGTAGTTGTGAATGAACTTTTGCACCACCAAATTCAGCACATGCGCCAGGCAAGGGATGTGCGTCAAACCGGCTAGTCCCAGAGCTGCCACGAGATTTCGCCCATTATCGCACACCACCAGGCCGGGCTTGAGGCCCACCGGCAGCAACCACTGGTCGGTCTGTTGTTCAATACCCCGCCACAACTCCTGCGCGGTGTGGGGCCTGTCCCCAAACATATGAGTTTCAGAATGGCCTGCTGACGTTTACCCGGGCTGTGCTGAAGTTGGTGGTGAAGGTGTGTGGCTGACTGGATGAGCTGGTGGAAGCAGAGGAGGAGGAGGAAGCCGAGTAGGAGGAGGAGGCTACAGGAGGCAAAGAATGATGCCCTGTGATCCTTGGCGGCGGAAGGACGTGCGCCAAGGAACTCTCCGCCTGGGGCCCAGCCGCCACTACATTTACCCAGTGTGCAGTTAGGGAGATATAGCGTCCCTGGCCGTGCTTACTGGTCCACGTATCTGTGGTTAGGTGGACCTTGCCACAAATGGCGTTGCGCAGTGCACACTTGATTTTATCGGACACTTGCATGTGCAGGGAAGGCACGGCTGTCTTGGAGAAGTAGTGGCGGCTGGGAACCACATACTGGGGGACAGCCATGGCCATCAGCTGTTTGAAGCTGTCTGTGTCCATCAGCCGGAATGACTGCATTTCAAAGGCCAGTAGTTTAGAAATGCTGGCATTCAGGCCAAGGGCTCGAGGGTGACTAGGTGGGAATTTGCGCTTCCTCTCAGGTTTGAGAGATGGAGAGCTGAACGCTGCTGTGTGAAATAGTGGAGACGCTAGGTGACGGTGGTGGTGGTGGTGTTGGTGCTCGGCAGGTGGCAACATTCCTCTCGAGGCGGAAACCGAGGCAGCAGCGGTAGAGGGAGCAGGGGGAGCCTGAGCGGGTTCCTTGTTTTTAAGGTGTGTACTCCACTGCAGTTCATGCTTTGCATGTAGATGCCTGATCATGCAGGTGGTGCTCAGGTTAAGAACGTTAATGCCTCGCCTCAGGGTCTGATGGCACAGCGTGGAAACCACTCTGGTCTTGTCGTCAGCACATTGCTTGAAGAAGTGCCATGCCAGGGAACTCCTTGAAGATGCCTTTGGGGTGCAGGGTCCCTGTTGGCGCTGGCCAATAGCAGGCGAACTCTCTGGACGGCGGCTGTTCTGCTTTTGCCCCCTGCTCCCTCTTTGGCTTCGCTGTTGTCTCGGTCTCACCACTGCCTCTTCCTCTGAACTATTTAAGTCAGCGGCACGACCTTCAGTCCATGTGGGGTCTAAGACCTCATCGTCCTCTGCATCGTCTTCCACCCAGTCTTCCTCCCTGACCTCCTCCTGTTCAGTCTGCACACTGCAATAAGACGCGGCAGTGGGCACCAGTGTTTCTTCATCATCAGAGACTCGGTCACTCTGCTGTGGTTGTATTCCCATGTCCTCATCATCTGGATACATAAGTGGTTGTTCGTCAGTGCATGGAATGTCTTCCACCGCTGGGGAAGGGCTAGGTGGACGCCCCTGGAAAACCGAGCAGAGTCTTCAAACAGAATAAGAGACTGCTGCATAACTTGAGGCTCAGACAGTTTCCCTGATATGCATGGGGGTGATGTGACAGACTGATGGGCTTGGTTTTCAGGTGCCACCTGTGCGCTTTTCGCAGAAGACTGGGCAGAAGACAATGTGGTGAACGTGCTGGAAGCACTGTCGGCCACCCAATCGACTAATGCCTGTACCTGCTCAGGCCTTACCATCCTCATAACGGCATTGGGCCCCACCAAATATCGCTGTAAATTCTGCCGGCTACTTGAGGGAGTTGGTTCACTACTTTGTGCGCCTGAGGCCGAACGGCCACGTCCTCTGCCAGCAACAGAGGCTTCACGGACACCACCACGACCGCGTCCTCGTCCCTTAATAGAATGTTTCCTCATTGTTGCAATTCAACTGGCACCACAATAAAATATATTATTTTTTAGCCCCAAAATTCCCACACTGGAAGATATAATTCCTTTTTCCGGTATTAATTACAAGAAAACTGCTGCAAATTGGACACCAGAATTTTTAAAATGCTAGTTTTGGTACATAGATTCCACACAGGGAGATATAATTCCTTTTTACAGGAGTAAAAACGTGAGGCCTACTGTTTCTGGTGTAACTAACACCAGATTGATTAAATTGGCCTTTTTTTCACCAAAATTACAACACTGGACAATGTAATGCCTTTTTCCGGTATTAATTCCTTTTTACAGGAGTAAAAACGTGCTGCCTACTGTTTCTGGTGTAACTAACACCAGATTGATTAAATTGGCCTTTTTTCACCAAAATTACAACACTGGACAATGTAATGCCTTTTTCGGTATTAATTCCTTTTTACAGGAGTAAAAACGTGCTGCCTACTGTTTCTGGTGTAACTAACACCAGATTGATTAAATTGGCCTTTTTTTCACCAAAATTACAACACTGGACAATGTAATGCCTTTTTGCGGTATTAATTCCTTTTTACAGGAGTAAAAACGTGAGGCCTACTGTTTCTGGTGTAACTAACACCAGATTGATTAAATTGGCCTTTTTTTCAGTAAAATTACAACACTGGACAATGTAATGCCTTTTTCCGGTATTAATTCCTTTTTACAGGAGTAAAAACGTGCTGCCTACTGTTTCTGGTGTAACTAACACCAGATTGATTAAATTGGCCTTTTTTCACCAAAATTAAAACACTGGACAATGTAATGCCTTTTTCCGGTATTAATTCCTTTTTACAGGAGTAAAAACGTGAGGCCTACTGTTTCTGGTGTACCTAACACCAGATTGATTAAATTGGCCTTTTTTTCACCAAAATTACAACACTGGACGATATAATGCCTTTTTGCGGTATTAATTACAAGAGGACTGCTGGTATTTTAGAACACCGGAATTTTTAAAATGCTAGTTTTGCTAGATAAATTTCCCACACTGGGAGAAATATTGCCTAAGCCTTTTTACAGTATTAATTACAACAGGAGTGCTTCTTCTGGTCTAACACCAGAATAATTTTATTATTACGGTGAAAGCTTTTTTTAATTTATATTTCTGGCACATAAAAAATAAATATTTCTGGCTGACAGTATTGGACTTGGCTGTAGTGGCACTGGCTAGCCTAGCTGGAACAGCACATTCATGGGATTTGCTATCCAAGTGGGTTACTTTCAGTTTTACCACTGATATATTAAATATCTTTTCAGTTAGTATGGGTGACACAAGCACAGCCAAACCCCTGATGTAGTATATCTATGAAAAAATCGACTATTACATGAGATTAATGGACGTTGTGGCAGCTTTTGCTGTAGCACCACAAGTCCCAAAATGGCCGCCGCCTATCAGCCCAGTAACATGTGCCAGAAAACGGTCTGCCCAGCCAGAAAAAGAATTGACTTTGACTGAGCAGCTGAATCGCTGTTGTTCTGATTCACAGGTGTAGATTTTTCACTTCTTTGGAGCTTTGGTTTTAGACTCTGTGGCAGCTTGTGCTGGCGCACCACAAGTCCCAAAATGGCCACCGCCGGTCAGCCCAGTTACATGTGCCAGTAAAAATCGCTCTGGCCAGTCTCAACAAAATAGTGACTTTCAGCGAACAGCTCAGCTGAGTTGTTCTGATGCACAGGTGTAGAAAGGTAGATCATTCACTTCTTTATCCCTGCCTATCTCGCCCTCACAGAAGCTGCGTCCTCTCCCTACACTAATCAGAGCAGTGTGACGTGCGGAGCTACGTGACTCCAGCTTAAATAGAGGCTGGGTCACATGCTGCACTTGGCCAATCACAGCCATGCCATTAGTAGGCATGGCTGTGATGGGCTCTTAGGGCAAGAAGTAAAACGCTAGCTGATTGGCTGCTGTGCAGCCCTTCAGAAAGCGGGAAGAAATCGACGAACACCGGACCCGAACCCAAACTTTTTTGAAAATGTCCGGGTTCGGGTCCGTGTCACGGACACCCCAAAATTTGGTACGGACCCGAACGATTCTCGAACTGTTCGCTTAACACTAATCATGACTAGAAATGAGCGAACACCTGGAAGTTCGGGTTCGGGAAGTTCGGCCGAACTTCCCAAAAAAGTTCGGGTTCGGGATCCGAACTCGACCCGAACTTTATCCCGAACCCCATTGAAGTCAATGGGGACCTGAACTTTTAGGCACTAAAAAGGCTGTAAAATAATCCAGGAAAGGGCTAGAGAGCTGCAAAAGGCAGCAAAATGTAGGAAATTGCCCTGCAAACAAATGTGGATAGGGAAATGAATTAAAATAAAATAAATAAATAAAAATTAAACAATATCAATTGGAGAGAGGTCCCATAGCAGAGAATCATGCGTCATATCACCCACCAGTGGAAAAGGCCATTTTCAGTTATTTCGGCCCCAGCACCCAGACAGAGGAGAGAGGTCCCACAGCAAGGAATCATGCATCATATCACCCACCACTGGAGAAGGCCACTTTCAATTATTTCAGCCCCAGCACCCAGACAGAGGAGAGAGGTCCCACAGCAAGGAATAAGGTGTCATATGACCCACCACTGGAGAGGGCCACTTTCAGTAATTTAGGCCCAGCACCCAGACAGAGGAGAGAGGTCCTACAGCCAGGAATCATGCGTCGAATCACCCACCACTGGAGAAGGCCACTTTCAGTTATTTCGGCCCCAGCACCCAGACAAAGGAGAGAGGTCCCACAGCATGGAATCATGCGTCATATCACCCACCACTGGAGAAGGCCACTTCCGAACTCGACCCGAACTTTATCCCGAACCAGAACACCATTGAAGTCAATGGGGACCCGAACTTTTAGTCACTAAAAAGGCTGTAAAATAGTCCAGGAAAGGGCTAGAGGGCGGCAAAAGGCAGCAAAATGTAGGTAAATGCCCTGCAAACAAATGTGGATAGGGAAATTAATTAAAATAAAATACAATAAATAAAAATTAACCAATATCAATTGGAGAGAGGTCCCATAGCAGAGAATCATGCGTCATATCACCCACCAATGGAGAAGGCCACTTTCAGTCATTTAGGACCCAGCACACAGACAGAGGAGAGAGGTCCCACAGCAAGGAATCATGCGTCATATCACCCACCACTGGAGAAGGCCACTTTCAGTTATTTCAGCCCAGCACCCAGACAGAGGAGAGAGGTCCCACAGCAAGGAATCATTTGTCATATCACCCACCACTGGAGAAGGCCACTTTCAGTTTTTTCGGCCCCAGCACCCAGACAGAGGAGAGAGGTCCCACAGCAAGGAATCATGCGTCATATCACCCACCACTGTAGAAGGCCACTTTCAGTTATTACGACCCCAGCACCCAGACAGAGGAGAGAGGTCCCACAGCAAGGATTAAGGCGTTATATCACCCACCACTGGAGAAGGCCACTTTCAGTTATTTCGGCCCCAGCACCCAGACAGAGGAGAGAGGTCCCACAGCAAGGAATAAGGCGTCATATTACCGACCTTTGGAGAAGGCCACTTTCAGTTATTTAGGCCCAGCACCCAGACAGAGGAGAGAGGTCCCACAGCAAGGAATCATGCGTCTTATCACCCACCACTGGAGAAGGCCACTTTCAGTTATTTCGGCCCCAGCACCCAGACAGAGGAGAGAGGTCCCACAGCAAGGAATCATGCGTCATATCACCCACCACTGGAGAAGGCCACTTTCAGTTATTTCGGCCCCAGCACCCAGACAGAGGAGAGAGGTCCCACAGCAAGGAATAAGGCGTTATATCACCCACCACTGGAGAAGGCCACTTTCAGTTATTTCGGCCCCAGCACCCAGACAGAGGAGAGAGGTCCCACAGCAAGGAATCATGCGTCATATCACCCACCACTGGAGAAGGCCACTTTCAGTTATTTAGGCCCTGGTGCCCAGATTGAGAAGGGGTTCATTCAGCTTTGGGTTGCACTGCAAGATCATGGTAAAGTTAAAAAAAAATGAGGATTCAATAAAGAAGTGCCCCGGAGTACAAGAATACATGGTTGAGGGGGAGGCAGTAATAAATGTCTATTCTGCACAAGTGAGGGACAGGTCCTGTGGGATCCATGCCTGGTTCATTTTTATGAACGTCTGCTTGTCCACATTGGCTGTGGACAGGCGGCTGTGTTTGTCACAGTAATGACGCCCACTGCCGTGCTGAATACACGTTCAGACAAAACGCTGGCTGCCGGGCAGGCCAGCAACTCCAAGGCATTAAATGCTAACTCTGGCCACGTGGACAATTTGGAGACCCAGAAGTTGAATGGGGCCGAACCATCAGTCAGTACGTGGAGGGGTGTGCAGACGTACTGTTCAACCATGTTAGTGAAATGCTGCCTCAAGCTAGCACGTTCCGTATCAGGTGGTGGTGCAGTTAGCTGTGATGTGGAGACAAAACTTTTCCACATTTCTGCCATGCTAACCCTGCCCTCAGAAGAGCTGGCCGCGACACAGCTGCGTTGGCGACCTCTTGCTCCTCCTCTACCTTCGCCTTGAGCTTCCACCTGTTCCCCTGTGACATTTGGGAATGCTCTCAGGAGCACGTCTACCAGCATGTGCTTGTACTCACGCATCTTCCTATCACGCTCAAGTGTAGGAAGTAAGGTGGGCACATTATCTTTGTACCGGGGATCCAGCAGGGTGGCAACCCAGTAGTCCGCACACGTTCAAATGTGGGCAACTCTGCTGTCGTTGCGCAGGCACTGCAGCATGTAGTCGCTCATGTGTGCCAGGCTTCCCAGAGGTAAGGACAAGCTGTCCTCTGTGGGAGGCGTATCGTCATCGTCCTCCGTATCCCCACAGCTACGCACCAGTGATGGGCCTGAGCTGTGTCGGGTGCCACCCTGCTGTGAACCTGCTTCATCCTCTTCCTCCTCCACCTCCTCCTCATCCTCCTCGTCCTCCAGTAGTAGGCCCTGTCTGGCCACATTTGTACCTGGCCTCTGCTGTTGCAAAAAACCTCCCTCAGAGCCACTTCTAACAGACTGGCCTGAAAGTGCTAAAAATGACCCCTCATCCTCCTCCTCCTCCTCCTCCTGGGCCACCTCCTCTTCCATCATCGCCCTAAGCGTTTTCTCAAGGAGACATAGAAGTGGTATTGTAACACTGATAACGGTGTCATCGCCACTGGCCATGTTGGTGGAGTACTCGAAACAGCGCAACAGGGCACACAGGTCTCGCATGGAGGAGACTGACGCGTGCGTGCTGCAGCTGAAACTGCACTATAGCCTGCTGCTGCTCGCACAGTCTCTCCAGCATGTGCAAGGTGGAGTTCCACCTGGTGGGCACGTCGCATATGAGGCGGTGAGCGGGAAGGCCGAAGTTACGCAGTAGCGCAGACAGGCGAGCAGCGGCAGGATGTAAACGCTGGAAGCGCGCACAGACGGCCCGCACTTTATGCAGCAGCTCTGACATGTCGGGGTAGTTGTGAATTAACTTCTGCACCACTAAATTCAGCACATGCGCCAGGCAAGGGATGTGTGTCATACCGGCTAGTCCCAGAGCTGCGACGTGCGCCAAGTAACTCTCCGCCTGGGGCCCAGCCGCCACTACATTTACCCAGTGTGCAGTTAGGGAGATATAGCGTCCCTGGCCGTGCTTACTGGTCCACGTATCTGTGGTTAGTTGGACCTTGCCACAGATGGCGTTGCGCAGTGCACACTTGATTTTATCGGATACTTGGTTGTGCAGGGAAGGAACGGCTGTCTTGTAGAAGTAGTGGCGGCTGGGAACAACATACTTTGGGACAGCCATGGACATCAGCTGTTTGAAGCTGTCTGTGTCCACCAGCCTGAATGACAGCATTTCAAAGACCAGTCGTTTAGAAATGCTGGCATTCAGGCCCAGAGCTCGAGGGTGGCTAGGTGGGAATTTACGCTTTCTCTCCAAGGTTTATGAGATGGAGAGCTGAACGCTGCCGTGTGACATGGTGGAGATGCTTGGTGACGCAGGTGGTGGTGTTGGTGGCACATCCTCTGTTTGGTGGGCGGCAGGTGCCAACGTTCCTCCCGAGGCAGAGGAAGAGGCCCAGGCAGCAGCAGAAGAGGGAGCAGGCAGAGCCAGAGTGAGTTCCTTGCTTTTAAGGTGTTTACTCCAATGCAGTTCATGCTTTGCATATAGATGCCAGGTCATGCAGGTTGTGCTAAGGTTCAGAACGTTAATGCCTCGCTTCAGGATCTGATGGCACAGCGTGCAAACCACTCAGGTCTTGTCATCAGCACATTGTTTAAAGAAGTGCCATGCCAGGGAACTCCTTGAAGCTGCCTTTGGGGTGCTCGGTCCCTGGAGGCGGTGGCCAGTAGCAGGCGAACTCTCTTGGTGGCAGCTGTTCTGCTTTTGCCCCCTGCTCCCTCTTTTGCTATGCTGTTGGCTCGGTCTCACCACTGCCTCTTCCTCTGAACTATGAAAGTCAGTGGCACGACCTTCATTCCATATGGGGTCTAGGACCTCATCGTCCCCTGCATCGTCTTCCACACAGTCTTCCTCTCTGACCTCCTGTTCGGTCTGCACACTGCAAAAAGACTCAGCAGTTGGCACCTGTGTTTCGTCATCATCAGAGATGTGCGGACTCCAATGAGGTGGTATTCCCATGTCCTCATCATCAGGAAACATCGGTGGTTGTGCATCAGTGCATTCTATGTCTTCCATCACTGGGGAAGGGCTAGGCGTATTCCCTTGGGAAACCGTACCAGCAGAGTCTTTAAACAGCATAAGAGACTGCTGCATAACTTGAGGCTCAGACAGTTTCCCTGATATGCATGGGGGTGATATGACAGACTGATGGGCTTAGTTTTCAGGCGCCACCTGTGCGCTTTGTGCAGAAGACTGGGTGGGAGATAATGTTGTGAACGTGCTGTATCCACTGTCGGCCACCCAATTGACAAGCGCCTGTACCTGCTCAGGCCTTACCATCCTTAGAACGGCATTGGGCCCCACCAAATATCGCTGTAAATTCTGGCGGGTACTGGAACCTGAGGAAGTTGGTTCACTAGGATGTGTGGCTGTGGCAGAATGGCCACGTCCTCTCCCAGCACCAGAGGGTACACTAACACCACCACGACCGCGTCCGCGTCCCTTACTAGATGTTTTCCTCATTGTTACCGTTTACCAAGCACCACAATAAGAAAAAAAATATTTGGCCCAATGTATTGATTTCAAATTCAGGCCTTTTTTTACAGGCACCTAACACTATCTGCCTATTTATTGATGTAGCGTATTACACTAATCCAGGCACAGCAGTAACCACTGATTTAGGGGAATATCTCTTTTAGGGCTAGTATTTAGGCCCTGGATAAAAGGTATCATTTTATGGACAGATTTACACTTGGAGATGCACAGTAGCGTGAGAAAAAATATGTAGGATTGTGCCTTCAGCAATTGTATTTTAACACTTTGTGTAATCTACCCATCAACGGACAGAAATCCAACGGGAGATGCACGGTAGCGTGTAAAGTTAATGAGGATGACCCTCTCAGCACTTGTATATACACTGTGACACAGTGAGAGGTTTGGTGATAAAAAAAATTGTATTTTCCTATCTGCCTGTGCTGCTGGGTTGATTGTAGCCAGCTGAGGGCAAATACTGGACCGGATTTTAGGTGCTGGTCCGGGTTTTTGGTTAATACCTATCTGCCTTTAAAAGACAGCTGGGTTTATGCAAAGGGCTCTCTCTGTGTGTTTGGGATCTGAGCCCTGTGCTGGGCTGAAGAGTGGGGACCCAGAAAAAGAGGCCTGGGACTGGCTCTGTCTGTATGGACTTGGGGGGCACAGAGCGACGCCAAGGCTCGAGTCGCGGGGTCCTAGTCAGGTGGACTAGAGAGCCCAGCACCCCAAGGCAATTGGTTGCACAGCCTTGGGGCTGGTGGAAGTACCAAGAGGTAAAAGCTGCACTACTGCCAGGTGTGAACTGACACCTAGGATCCCAGGTGAACTTTGTTTCTGTTTTGCCGTGCAAGATCAAGCACCAACATTGTTTTGTTTTCTGTGTCTGAACAAGCACCAAAGCCTGAAAAGTAACTGTTGTGATGTGACTAAAGTGTGAATAAACATTGCAGATTGATTTACAACGTGTTTTTGCCTCTATAATGCTCCCGCCTACCTTGTCTACCAGAGCAACTCCCCACAACACATTGAGTGTAATATACCCTTTTACGGACAGATTAACACTTGGCCTGCAACTGCTGGACAAACAGATTCAGGGTATTGCTATTTTGGCAAGTGAATTTCACCCCAGAACAAAATATACCCTTTTTACGGACAGATTAACACATGACCTGCAAAAGCTGGGACACCAGATTTATGGTATTGCTATTATGGCAATTACATTTCACCCCAGAACAAAATAATATGTTTTGGCGGACACTATAATAGTTTGCCAGTCAGTGCTGGGACACCAGATTTAGGGGATTGCTATTTTGGCAATTGAATTTCACCCCAGAACAAAATATATGTTTTGGCGGACACTATTATAGTTTGCCAGACAGTGCTGGGACACCAGATTTAGGAAATTGCTATTTTGGCAATTGAATTTAACCCCAGAACAAAATACATGTTTTGGCGGACATTATTATAGTTTGCCAGCCACAGCTGTGACACCAGATTTATGGTATTGCTATTTTGGCAATTGCATTTCACCCCAGAACAAAATATATGTTTTGGCGGACACTATTATAGTTTGCCAGCCACAGCTGTGACACCAGATTTATGGTATTGCTATTTTGGAAATTAAATTTCACCCCAGAACAAAATAATATGTTTTGGCGGACACTATTATAGTTTGCCAGCCAGTGCTGGGACACCAGATTAAGGGAATTGCTATTTTGGCAAGTGAATTTCACCCCAGAACAAAATATATGTTTTGGCGGACACTATTATAGTTTGCCAGCCACAGCTATGACACCAGATTTATGGTATTGCTATTTTGGCAATTGAATTTCACCCCAGAACAAAATATATGTTTAGGGGGACACTATTATAGTTTGCCAGTCAGTGCTGGGACACCAGATTCAGGGGATTGCTATTTTGGCAAGTGAATTTCACCAAAGAACAAAATATATGTTTTGGCGGACACTATTATAGTTTGCGAGCCACAGCTGTGACACCAGATTTATGGTATTGCTATTTTTGGCAATTGAATTTCACCCCAGAAAAAAATATATGTTTAGGCGGACACTATTATAGTTTGCCAGCCAGTGCTGAGACACCAGATTTAGGGGATTGCTATTTTGGCAAGTGAATTTGACCCCAGAACAAAATATATGTTTTGGCGGACACTATTATAGTTTGCCAGCCACAGCTGTGACACCAGATTTATGGTATTGCTATTTTGGCAATTGAATTTCACCCCAGAACAAAATATATGTTTAGGCGAATACTATTATAGTTTGCCAGCCAGTGCTGGGACACCAGATTTAGGGGATTGCTATATTGGTAAGTGAATTTCACCCCAGAACAAAATACATGTTTTGGCGGACACTATTATAGTTTGCCAGCCACAACTGTGAAGCCAGATTTATGGTATTGCTATTTTGGCAATTGCATTTCACCCCAGAACAAAATATATGTTTTGGCGGACACGATTATAGTTTGCCAGCCACAGCTGTGACACCAGATTTATGGTATTGCTATTATGGCAATTACATTTCACCCCAGAACAAAATATATGTTTTGGTGGAGACTATTATAGTTTGCCAGCCAGTGCTGAGACACCAGTTTTAGGGGATTGCTATTTTGGCAATTGAATTTCACCCCAGAACAAAATATATGTTTTGGCGGACACTATTATAGTTTGCCAGACAGTGCTGGGACACCAGATTTAGGAAATTGCTATTTTGGCAAGTGAATTTAACCCCAGAACAAAATACATGTTTTGGCGGACATTATTATAGTTTGCCAGCCACAGCTGTGACACCAGATTTATGGTATTGCTATTTTGGCAATTGCATTTCACCCCAGAACAAAATATATGTTTTGGCGGACACGATTATAGTTTGCCAGCCACAGCTGTGACACCAGATTTATGGTATTGCTATTATGGCAATTACATTTCACCCCAGAACAAAATAATATGTTTTGGCGGACACTATAATAGTTTGCCAGCCAGTGCTGGGACACCAGATTTAGGGGATTGCTATTTTGGCAAGTGAATTTCACCCCAGAACAAAATATATGTTTTTGCGGACACTATTATAGTTTGCCAGCCACAGCTGTGACACCAGAATTATGGTATTGCTATTTTGGCAATTGAATTTCACCCCAGAACAAAATATATGTTTAGGCGGACAATATTATAGTTTGCCAGTCAGTGCTGGGACACCAGATTTAGGGGATTGCTATTTTGGCAAGTATATTTCACCCCAGAACAAAATTTATGTTTTGGCGGACACTATTATAGTTTGCGAGCCACAGCTGTGACACCAGATTTATGGTATTGCTATTTTTGGCAATTGAATTTCACCCCAGAAAAAAATATATGTTTAGGCGGACACTATTATAGTTTGCCAGCCAGTGCTGATACACCAGATTTAGGGGATTGCTATTTTGGCAAGTGAATTTCACCCCAGAACAAAATATATGTTTTGGCAGACACTATTATAGTTTGCCAGCCACAGCTGTGACACCAGATTTATGGTATTGCTATTTTGGCAATTGAATTTCACCCCAGAACAAAATATATGTTTAGGCGAATACTATTATAGTTTGCCAACCAGTGCTGGGACACCAGATTTAGGGAATTGCTATATTGGTAAGTGAATTTCACCCCAGAACAAAATATGTTTTGGTGGACACTATTATAGTTTACCAGCCAGTGCTGGGACACCAGATTTAGGGGATTGCTATTTTGGCAATTGAATTTCACCCCAGAAAAAAAATATATGTTTTGGCGGACACTATTATAGTTTGCCAGTCAGTGCTGGGACACCAGATTTAGGGGATTGCTATTTTGGAAATTAAATTTCACCCCAGAACAAAATAATATGTTTTGCCGGACACTATTATAGTTTGCCAGCCAGTGCTGGGACACCAGATTTGGGGGATTGCTATTTTGGCAAGTGAATTTCACCCCAGAACAAAATATATGTTTTGCCGGACACTATTATAGTTTGCCAGCCAGTGCTGGGACACCAGATTTGGGGCATTGCTATTTTAGCAGGTGAATTTCACCCCAGAACAAAATATATGTTTTGGCGGACACTATTATAGTTTGCCAGCCACAGCTGTGATACCAGATTTATGGTATTGCTATTTTGGCAATTGAATTTCACCCCAGAACAAAATATATGTTTTACTGGACACTATTATAGTTTGCCAGCCACAGCTGTGACACCAGATTTATGGTATTGCTATTTTGGCAATTGAATTTCACCCCAGAACAAAATATATGTTTTGCGGGACACTATTATAGTTTGCCAGCCAGTGCTGAGACACCAGATTTAGGGGATTGCTATTTAGGCAATTGAATTTCACCCCAGAACAAAATATATGTTTAGGCGGACACTATTATAGTTTGCCAGCCAGTGCTGAGACACCAGATTTAGGGGATTGCTATTTTGGCAAGTGAATTTCACTCCAGAACAAAATATATGTATTGGCAGACACTATTATAGTTTGCCAGTCAGTGCTGGGACACCAGATTTAGGGGATTGCTATTTTGGCAATTGAATTTCACCCCAGAACAAAATATATGTTTTGGCGGACACTATTATATTTTGCCAGACAGTGCTGGGACACCAGATTTAGGAAATTGCTATTTTGGCAAGTGAATTTAACCCCAGAACAAAATACATGTTTTGGCGGACACTATTATAGTTTGCCAGCCACAGGTGTGACACCAGATTTATTGTATTGCTATTTTGGCAATTGCATTTCACCCCAGAACAAAATATATGTTTTGGCGGACACTATTATAGTTTGCCAGCCGTGCA